>OY728140.1:1825389822-1826661796 GCA_963277665.1 Viscum album
TAAAAATGTGATCTTATAAGTATGGGATATACCAATTAATGATTTATTTGGGGGATACACCTCCTGGTCTGGATTCATACCACCATACTTAGCGTAATCCCTCCCCCATGTCATGGGAATACAGAAAATATATAACCATATAAAATCATAAGCATATGATAAGGTTCACAACCAACAGCATCATTATGTTTTGAAGAAGGCTCTAACACATAACAATATTAACATGACTAAACTTATCTATTCCATATATAAAATTTTGAAAAATAATAACTATATCTCACCCATACATAACAATCCCATGAGATATAAATCATTACCCAATGCACTAGTGGGTTTTTTATTTTTAGCTCCACCCATCAACATAATAATATATTTATATAAATGTATGTCATATTAATATGAAATAATAATAAAAATATTAAATAATATCATGAATAATCAATAGAGTACATGGTATTCACACTATATAGAATATATGGTATATGGTCATGTTAATGATTTCTTCAGTCAATTAGATGTACGAGAATCTAGGCCAATACCCTTAACTCAAAAGAGAAGAGTAAATTGTATACAAACATGAATGGTATAGGTAGAAATATTACATTTTGTCATAGTTCATGATAAGGATAGAAAATGGTAGTATTGGATGATTCACCTCATAGGTTTTTTATTTCCACCACTCCACATAAACAAAAGAACATGGATAATGAATTGATGATTATTTTGGAATAGGATTTGTCGGTAAAAAATTTACCATTAATGGAAATCAAAAATAAGAAATTGGGAAATAGGGTAAAATGAAAGAGTATTGACATAAATGAAAATATATTAGATGAAGATAAGAAATTGAATAGGTTTTTAGAAATATACAATTTAGTTTTTATACAATGTTGAACTATATAAAGAAGATATTATTTTTAAGGAAGGAATATCGATGATGGAACTACACCATCGACCTACCAGATGTACACCCATTTGATGTTATACAAAACCAATGGAATAATAAAAAGGCACTCAAATTATTAGTTTAAACCCCCTAGAACCAAGTTTACAAGAAGTGAAATGATCCAAAAATTTTAATAACTAAAAAAACTCACATAGTGTATAAACACACTCCCTAAAACTAAACAATAACATTAAATATTATTGTAAATGTAGAAAAAAATAAAGAACCCTTGGGATTTATGTGATTGAGAAAATTAATACATATAGCCTAGGGAGAAAACTCCCTCCATGTTATAAAAATAAGATTATACAGAGTTTTAAATTCTCAATTTGTTATATTTATTAATATGATAATACTTTGTTTTCATATCATAAGTATCATTGTATAAGTGGTCCTATACAACCTACATAGCGGGACATGGATAGTAGTCTGATTTCACTATCATCTAAGATTCATTGATGACTATCCAAATTAATTTAGTGATGTCCACTATTTTGTAGCCTCCTAAACCAAAACACTAAATCTATTGGACTAATGAAGTGATAAAAAATCTGATAAATTACACCCACAACATCTGATAAACTGGCCATTGACCAATACATGTTCATCAAATAATGGAATTTTTCGACCAATGCTTCCACTATTGAAGATATCTTCTATCATCCATAGTTTCTATATCTGAAGGACAATTTCCAATAATCTAAAATATGATTCACATCTCAATATTCTCATACTTGAATATTCTTTCAGGGTTTCATGAAAACTCTTCAAAACTTTGTCATGATCATTCGATTATACATCAATGTCTCCCTCCTTCAATTTTTTACCCCAGTCCTACAAAGTTTTTGAGTTTTCATATAATTTCATGGACTACAGTCTTGGTGAACATGTCTGCTAAGTTCTTATTCCAGATTATATTTAATATCTCCATATCCTTCTTCTATAGCAACTCCTAGATAAAATGATACTTTAGGTCAACGTGATTTTTATGTTCTTGGAATTCCATATATTAAGCTATATATATTTCACTCTGACTATCATTGTATAGAAATACACTATATGGGTTCCTTCAAATTTCCTCTAAAAAATGCCTCTACGAATTCATTTCATTCCATGCTTCCATTGCTACCACATATTCTTCTTCTATTTTAGAAAACATTATTATGGATTGAAATATTAAGAACCATTTCACTATCTATCCTACATATATGAACAAAAAACTGATCATACTATTTTGAGTGACTAAATTTACCCAATTGTTAGTAATTACATACTCCTAAAATTAATCATTCATCACAAAAGATTAGGTTGTATCTTAAATTTTTTTGAGATACCGAAAGATCCATTTCTTAGGTTCTATTGTTCTTTCAAAATATTTTACATAAAAAAGATGACAACTCCCACTGCATATGTAATGTTTGAATTATTTCACATCATGCAATACATTAGGATTATTACCACATATGTAAATAGAATATTTTCCATGTGCTTCACCTTATCCTCCATCTTTTTCACACATTGTTTTGAAATCATAATGTATCAATAAAGTAGGTTTGAGATTGAATTTCATCCAAACACACTGAATATCATAATTTCTATCCATACAAATTCATTTGATATGGAAAAAACTTCTATCAATCCCATATCACATTATCGTCATCCCAAAGAAGTTATAGTCCACCTTGACATATTTCATCTAAAATCACTAGAAGGATCATTATTTATCTCTTAAAACCTGATAATTATGGAAACTATACAAATTTTATCATCCTTCTATATGAGTAAAAATATGAATCTCTCATGTTTAAATTTATTCTGGTGAAACAAATGGTCCTCATTTCTCTATATAAAACCTTTTTATTCCATAAATGTGTCAAAGTTTTTGTTCCATTGTCTTGGTACTCATTTAAATCTATTGAGAATCATATTTTTTAAAACCAATACCTCATTCCATTAATCTATGAAGCCCACTAGTTTCCACATATATATTTCATCATACAAATATCCATACAGAAATGTCATCTTTAATTCAATTTTCTCTAACTTAAAATCATTATACACACTCGATCCAAGAACCATCCAAATGGTGGTATGTTTAACAACCAATGATAATATTTCATAAAATTAAATACATACCTTTTTATGAAACCTATTAACCACAAATTCTTCCTTATACTACTTATCCCCATTATCGTAATATTTAAATGAAAAGGATTTTATTCATGAGTTATTTCTTTCATTGTGCTTCATCTCCTAAGTTTTATTCATGTGAAATAAATCTAACTCATATTTATTAGAAAAATCCATTTAACAAAAATTGATAAGATTCACTACCTATTTCCAGATCATGGTTTATCCTCTGTCTATTATAATTAGATAATTTAATTCGTGGCTATACATCAGAACTAGACATCTAACTCTAGAAGACCACTATAAATTTCCATGTGGTTCTCAACTATCTGGTACTACATCTTCCAATGATCTAACTTATGAATACCTATCTTCTAGTATTCCCACTTGATAGTAAACATCCATAAATATATATGGTATATATTTCAATATACAACTATAAAAAATTATATTGTTCTCATATAAATTCTTTAGATTTGGTGCATGTCTAGGGTTCATATTCAGATCAACCTGAATATGACTTGTTAAATATTTTACTTCAACTTATTTAATTTTGAATTTGATTGATTGATATTTCCTAAAAAATTATGACACGTGATAAGGTTTTAAAACACAACTAATATACTATATACACAACTTTCCGACATTATACACCATAGAAAGAAAATGCATCATATTATCTACAAAACAGACACAACCCCATATTGCTAATATATCGAAAGATATTAAGTTATCGCACCCTACTCACTATAAAATCTACACATGGAATAAAAACACATTATACACCATGGAATTTTAGATGCATAAGGGGATTATGAAAGTGGATACTAGATTTTAACGAGTAGTTTAGGGAGATATTTGGTAAATAAATTGTTTTTGTGAGTGAGGATAAAATGATGGAAAGGGGTGTTTATATAGGCAAAGGGAGGGATAATTTAAAATAAAATATTTATTATATATTATGTAGGCTGAACACTATGAATATTGGGGATTTATATTAATTTTATTCGTGTAGGATTTAAATGGGAGGTTTAATTGATATTCTAACACACAAAACATTCAAATACATCTTAGAAACATTTTTTACAATGTAAAATTTTAAAAACTGTTTTTATTCGAATAAAATATAACTTAGATCTTGAAAATTGATTTATAACGGAAATTATGTTTATAATATTTAAATGAATTATTTGACTCATTAAAAACATTTAAATTATTTTAAAAATTTATTAAACTTTTTAATCATATATATATCATTATAATATCATAAAACTTCCTAGATTTATAAAAACTATATTATTTTAACTATTCGATAAAATTAACATTTTTTGAAAATTAATAAAAAGTATCTGTGAGATAATTTAAACATGATGATTCCAAAAAATGAAGTAAATTTATAAAATTAAAATTAGAAATATTAGAAATTTAACTTTTTCAAAAAGATATAAAATATATATGAAAATTAATTTGACTAGAATAAAAACTATTTCTATTTTTATGAGTGAATACATTAATATTTTTTTATAAATTATTAATTTTTATATATTTTGAAATTAATTATTTATAAATATAAAATTTATATATTCCTTAAATTTCATATTCTAATTTATAGAAATTTATCTTTTAACTATATACTTAAGAAAACTATTTTGTTGTAGTGAACTTTATGCACTATTATTACAATTATATGTTAATAGACATTTTAATTTTTCTAAAAATATATTTCAAATTTTAATTACCATTTTGTGGAATTAATTAACAATATATATGTAGAATTAAAATTTCAATAAAATAATTTATTCTACAAAATGTTATTTTATTATAAATTATCTAATTTATTATTTTAAAAGGAAATTTTTAATGTAATAAAACATTCCAATAGAATATGATAACAATCATTTTAAACACTATATGTACTGTTATGTAAATTATAAATTCAACATAAATATATTATTTTAGTGTGAAAATATTATTATACCTTTTATCTTATCATATCATTTACATCAAATGATCTTTGACATTAAAATCTATTACACTACTTTCATAAGCCATATGGAAAACTTATATAACTACTAAACATGTAAAATATTATGTAAATAATTATATTTAAATAATTAATTATTTATTTAAATGAAAATAGATGAATAAAACTTTCAATAAGAGAAATATGGTTATCAAATTAAACATTATGTGTAAAAAGTGACATGAATATGGTAAAAGAGATTTTATAGAACAATTTTGTTATAAAAATGTTATTAATAAAATTAAAATAAAATTAAATTAATATTTTGAAGAAAAACATGTATTCAATAATCTAAAATAATTAGGTCACAAATATGTGTATAAATTCTATTCCTTTATCATTAAATAAAAAATAAATTAAAAAACCGTTAACATTTATATAAGCAGTTTTAGAATTAAAATTTATTAAAAAACAAATTATTGAAAATATGGGATGATATATCCCTTGGTGAGTGTAGGTTCCCACTAAACTCTGTATAGTGGATTTTAATAAAAAAATATAGAATCAGACAATATATTATATGGTATTCTATTGGTTTAGTGCAATATTTTTGAAAGGATGAAATTATTCTCTAAAATATACCGCTCAAAGGGTAAGATCATATCCCTAATGTTTTAACAAATAACTTAGATCAACTATTTTATCATTAAAAAAATATATTTATCATTTTCTTATTTTTAAATATTTTTGGTAATATGATGAATCATAAGCCTTGTGTTTTAAATCCATCATCTTAACAAATCCATTTATAAACACCCTCTCTTGTCATATAAGGAAAAATATAATGAAACTAATCTTCCTTTATATGGACCCATTTGATCATGGTTTATTTAGTTTCACCAAACTCTATGATATAACAATCATTTACTTGATCACATAAATGAAATATATAATATTTTTAAATAATTTCCTTAATTTTTAACATCTTTATTTTTATGATAATTACAACATATATATTTTTATCACATTCCCTTAAACATTGAAAATGTATTTTCTAAAATGTTTATTCTTAAAGTGTATTGTCCAATATTTTTCTCACAACCCTTCTATTATTTTGGAGAATTATATATCATATGTAAACATTTCCTCTCTTTATTGACACCTCATTTATGTTTTAATAACCTAGTCTGACTATTGAACCATCCAATATTCTTCTTCTACCTTAAACATTTACACATCTATACTGATATCTCCTCAATAGATCTTAAATATCCCATATATTGATTATTTATCCTCAAAACATTGAGGAGATTGGTAAATCTTTAATTAAACTTATTCATATATCAAAATATTTCTAATATTAATTTTAGAATGGCTACTATAGCTAGATAAAATCATAATGTAATCCCCGACCTCTCTAAGTCCTTCACCTACCCAATCACATTGATCATATGAGTAGAGACTAAAGTTGTGGCAACCATAGGTTTTAAGTTGGGTTTTTTTCAATTAATGTTTATTATATTGTATTTTAATGGATATGGTGAATGGATTTAAGATAAGAAGTGGTTGACATTCCTAGTTAACCCAATGGTAATATGATGGAAATTGGAGATGGTTATCATGCATGGGAACCAAATTTCATGGAGATTATAGGAAAATTTCATACATTTAATGTAAATAATGGATATGAATTATCTTTTGAGGAGGTATTAATGAAAATAATGTGGTTATATAGATAATGAACATACCATGGTAGTTTTATACATCATGTTAAATGTATAGGGAGATTATGACTTAGAGTGTGATGATAAATTTTGGATGAAATGGTATTATGATAAGGATGATTATGATTTTTATAGTCTCTTAAGGTGTTATAATAAAGAGTATTCATGGATTTTTTTGCTAAGTGTTATTGGTATTTTTGGTGAAGAAAGGGCACCTCACGCCATGATAGTGTCTCTTACACCATGATGGTTCCTATATAAGAGTAACTTAGAGATACATGTGAGTAACAAATAAAATACACTAGATATATAAGACTAATCTAGATTATTATAAGATTAATTCACTATGATGTATGATACTATGCTATAATTGTCTCATTTGAGAGTTAATCATGTCTACATAAGAGTAAGCATCATAGAAAATTTCTTTTTAGAAGAAGAAAGTTACAGTTGGGGTATTTGGAGATAAACAAGGTGTTGTTCCATTAAGCTAATTACCACACTATAAAGTATGTAATGTAAGAATAAAAGTCTAGTAAACTCGGGATTCTGGGATAGGTCTATGTTGTAGTGATAATCCTAGTAAATATTAGTATGGAATTTGAAGGTGATGGATTAGAACAATTAGACCACAGTGTGTGTGTTTGTGTGTGTGTGTGCGCCATGCCACTACATTGAGAGATACAAAAAGGATCACGTTTTGATAATGTGAGTGTTCTATATAAGGTTTTATTTTAGAATAAATAAATAAATCTTAATTGGATGAGGATACAAGGGTTTTATTAGTGAAAATGATGTCATACCACAAATTGTTTGAGATATGAAGAGATATATAATATTAAATTGAAACTATTATGGTGTTTTAAATGGGATTATAGTATTTTTTTTAAACAGGTAATGGTTTAGATGAATTTGAGATAGATAATGTCATAATTAGAAATTTCATACTATGATTAGGTTGTTTCTAGATATTATTAATATCTTATATGAATTTAAAAGAATAATATCAGTTTTGATATTCAATGTGTTGTCACAACTAAAAGGGGAATTATTTTACCACTTTAAATTAGCGGGACATATGGAATTATCCTAGAATATTAGAAAAAAATTATCCCAACTATTGAATCAAGGTTCATTGGATTGGAAAACACATATTAATTTCTTATACTGGTTTTAGAGAATCAGAGATAACTTATTTTATATTACTAAATTTAGTTTCAATAGTATAACATATCCAAAAAAATGAAATAAATTAATTGTATTTTAGAAGAATAAAAATAAAAAAGGTTCATGATTGTAAATTTGGTTTACAGTATAATGTTGTTAGATCTGTTTTCAATGAAAATATGAGGAAGATGTCTAAAAATATTAACGACATCTATAGTAAAAATTAATTCTCATATAAGAATAATGGATGTGGTTGTTTTTATAAAAAAATATAAATAAATTAACCCCACATCATAGATTCCATTCCATAAAAATTTTTAGGTTTTAATGTGTCATTAATTGGAGAAAAAAATTCATCAATTTTGTAATTGAATATTATAGGTGACTTAGAAACCTATATAGATATGGAAGATACTATCATGTTTATATACTATTAAAGAGACCCTCACATATACAAACTAATTAATCCTTCCATGAAAAAGTGTATACGGTGGAAGAAAAGGCGGTACCCCATGGATTAGGAGTGACCAAGCCATAAAACAATACAAATGAGTATTTACATAATATAAAGGGATCATGTCCCAAATTCTATCCACCAAACAGTTCATGATAATTAATTTTGGATAATTGATACATCATTGGTGTGTTCTCCATGGGAATATCTTAGTGTGGGTGAAATAAGAAAAATATTTGTGTTTATGTGTCATTTAAAATTATGTACTCAAAATAAAAATTTGGTGTGATTGATGATAATAGAGTGTGATATAGATTGTGTTCCTTTAAAAAAGGGAACAAGAAGTGAAAAAATGGTGAATATAATTGAAGTAAAAATTTTAATCAAAGAAACCCCAAAATCACACCCCCCCAACCTCAAAGTGCATATTTTAAATGGGTCCCATAAAGTTTCACTAGAGACAATAAGTTGTGATTTAGAGTTTAATATTTAAATATGTTTCTTGATTTATTTCACACATGGATTCAGTGACAAATACTCTTATATTTATTGCTGCTAATTTTTATTATTGGTAAAAGTACTATATTTGGCATCAATAGCCTTGTAATTATGATATCTTCGATTATTTATAATAAGATATTAATTTGAGTAAGGATAGTGAATTTTTTCATTATGAAGAGAAACAAAGAAATCTAAATAGAGGTATCTACAAGGAGTTATATAAGAATACCATTCATCAAGTTTGTGATTTTGATAAGTTGGTATTTTTGGTGGAAGTTTATGGAAAATTAGAATAAAAAATGGTAATTATTGATTATAACTCATGAGAATATTTATATTCCAATAGTAATGATAAACTGGTAAAAAAATTAAAATAAAAACACCTTTCTCAAAATTGAATAATAAAATCATAAATAAAAAAGAAGACTCTTGATAAGATAGAATCTAAAATAGTGGTGAAAAATTATAATTTTTTTGATATAGTTGATTCTAATTTTTCTAAAGGATATAAAAATATAGATGGATATATTCCCCAGTTAATATTAAAGTGGATTGTGATTCTAATGTTTAAGTGTTAATGAAATTGATTCATAAATCTATAGAATATTCATGAAATAATCATGATATGATCGATCTAGGAAAGGGATAGTGGATCAACAAGAGATTATTCATGATGTGAACTATGATTATATAGAATATTTATTCATAGATAATATATGATTTATGAAATAGTATCTAGCCATGAATGAATCCATTAAAAAATTGGTGAAAAAAAGAAAGGCCAAAGTGATATACTTAAAGAACATGCACATGTGTTATTCAAACAAATAGCCATGGAAAAGGTTATTAATGTTTTTAGAGTTAGTTACCTAGAACCAACTACCATTTTACTTTTAATTACTAGAATATAAATATAAACCTTATCACATATTGATTTTTCTTTTTTGTAAAATTAAGTTTATAATGTCCTTATAGTATTTTCCGCATAAAACAATTATAACAATTCCCTTCAATAATTAGAACCTACATATTCTATAAAAAGAGTTTTAAATATATTCCATATAGTCTAGTTTAAATATCATTGATGAGACCAAATTGATTTTTTATTATCAAATTTTAGATGCATGTAAGACAATGATACTTCATCTCATGAAGTTTTTACATGGTTCTCTCTAAGTAAGAAGGTCATGAGGATAGACCCACCAATATAAATTTCACTTTTTATATATCATTAGATATTCCTATGTGTGAATGTGTGCATTAGAAATTATACTTATATTATAATTAATGTGAATTGTGAATTTTGTATTTAAATGTATGGTTAAAAACTTTGATAACATATTCTCATGGGGAGGTATCATACGTTCCTTTCATCATTAGTGATATAAAATTAATTGAATAAGTCCATAAAATATTTATCACTTCCATATTAATGGAAGAATATATCTCTAACCCTTTGAATTAAATTGAACTATCTAATGAAATCCATGGCCCTAGTAGTTTATATGTGTGTTTATTTAAAAATGTCAAAGAAAGATAAATTAATCATATTTGGTGATGATACAAATATAGATCATGTGTGATGATATATCATGAAAAGGTTATTATGTTACAAAACAATATTCATAGAAAGTTTCTTTAATTTCTTTATTTACTTATTTATCTATGGGTACCGTGACATGTTCCTAGAGTAAAATATTTACCTTAAAGTAAGTACACATAATACCACAAAGAAAGGGGACTGAAGGGACATGGACTATGTAAATATAAAATCTAATTAAATTATATAAGAATTTATATTTGGATAATAAATATATTTTGACCCTGTGGAATAGTATTTAATCAAGAAATATTGATCATATAAATCCAATCATGCGATATTCTTATTTAGAATTTGTGAGTTAAATTCTATCTCTTATTTAAGTATTCAACTAGTAATAAATAAATATTATATTCATTCAATAGTCAAGTGAATATATTAATATTAATATTTATTTAGTTGATTGAATATTAAAATAAATATTTATTCATAATTTTAGTAAATATGATATTTTATAATCAAATGTATAATATTAATTTAAATAATTTTTTATTATTCAAGGTTCAGTAAATTCAATGGGAGGATTAATGATCTATGTTATGGTTTAATGGAAAGAATATATATATATATATAATCATTTAAATACATATTAATTTATTTTCTAAAGAAATTACACTTAAATTAACACATTTATGGGAAATAATATTATTTTTATTTTTATTTTACATGGGGTTTTACATATATTAAATTTTTAAATTATGGATATTGTGCGATTTTCAAATATTTAACCCCAATTATTAAATACATGTTTTATTATTTTTAATATGTGTGGGTGTTATATATAACATATGTATTGTATCTATTGTTCTATCAAGACCAAAAGACATTCATCTAGCCATCTAACTAATCAATAAAAAAACAGAAATATGAACTCATTATTGTGATTAATGGTGAATGGTGTGAAGAACCTGCTTCCTCTATGCTAGCACTTATAACACGAAATATTTCTCTCAAAGACTCGTGGTTCATGAATTGATATACTTAGTGGAATCCTCATTTTTATTATCCACTTTAATGAAAATTCAATGACATTGGAAAATCAAATTTGATCAATAGGATTATCACATTCATGGTAATCATAGAATTAAATTATTTATAAATTATAATTTTATGATCCTATATAGAGGATTCTATGATGTTTTTATCAAGTTTGTTTGTTTTTATCAATTGATATCAATGAAAAGAAAAACCAGGCACTGGAAAATCAC
This sequence comes from Viscum album, assembly GCA_963277665.1. NCBI lineage: Eukaryota > Viridiplantae > Streptophyta > Magnoliopsida > Santalales > Viscaceae > Viscum > Viscum album. The sequence continues at coordinate 1,825,401,516 of OY728140.1, forward strand.
TTATATCGTATCGTAGAACCATCCAGTGGTATCATAATGGTCACAATATAATGTATAATCATTTATAATTTATTTGATCGATTTGATGTGTTTTTTGAATTTTTTAGGTTTATATTTTTACTATTAATCTAAATGTAAAGATAAAACATTTATCTATGTTTTTATGGTCAATATTGAGCCAGAAATGCATGAAGAATTCTCAAAAAACACACCAAGGGGTGCCAAGGTCCCTAGCCACATGAAACAGGTACACGTCATGTGATAGTAAATTACACACCATGTGTCCTTAATTAGACAAAAAAGGAGTGGGTTATGAATATTTCCTCACACAATGTGGGTTATAATATGGCATCATTACACTTCTTGTCTTGACACAAAGTGTGGTTCATAGTTTAATAAATAATACAAGGCATGTTGTTGGTATTTACATGATGTGAAAAAACACAATGATTTTATTTCACATAAATTTCAAAAATTCTTGTTTTTTGGTATGTAGTATATTAACATAACGTATTAACTGTCTGTGGAGTTATATGGTGTTACAAAATAGTACATTTTCTATAGTTGGCGTGTATACACTATGAAACAAATTTTAACTTAGGCATAGTATAAACCCAGAAACATTTTTTTCATATGGGAAACATATGGTGTTTTAAATTCCTTGTGAAATATATAACTACACAATGTGAAAAGGTCATCATACACATCATGTACTTCATGTGTAATTTATAATAGTACAAACTATGAACATTATGGGGTTCATGTGGTCATACAAACTATGTAGCCTATGAAATTTTACACAAATAACTAAAAAACATGTATATAATGAATTAATGTGGGATTAAATGTTGTTTAAGTACATATTACACGAAAAGGACCATACAGAACATGTGTCACATGACATATCGAGTGTTAGTGCATTCTATGTAAGTATTAAATTCTATAAATGGTGTTTTAATATTATGTGGAAGGTACACACCACATGGACTCCCAAGTAAATGTCATGCATTCAAATAATTTTTTAAAAAATATTTACAATAATTTAAAATTATTTAGGATGGGATTCTTATGCCTCAGATACTATTATGAAATAATATTAAGATAATTAATAAATTAATTAGTTATTTTATACATTCTTGTAAATTTATCTAAATTAATATAAATTGAAATGAATTATTGAAATACTAAATGAGTGGGATTTTTTTATAAATTTAATTATTTATTTCGTGGTTTTATGTGATAATTTACTATATATTTAAATATAATGATCTATGAATCATCCTTCCCACTTTTATTATGTACAAGATTACATATCCCTATTTTATTTTTTGTGGCCTCAATACACTAGATCTTCTTACATTAATGTTAGTAAAATTTTGTAAAAGATGGACTTTATAACTATGGGGTATATTTTAGGACTTGAGATGAGGTGAATCCAGCTGAGGTGACAGATATTGAGAAACCATCCTTAACTACAAGTGCTAAAATTATTTCCACTGGTATATCATAGAGGTAGAAAAATATCCCCAGTATAGATCATCTAAATGTTCATTGTATAACAACATAGAAGTATTTTTTCTACAAAAATAATTACATTAAATCTAACATCCACACACAAGAAGATATTAAAAGAGTAAAAAATACCAAGGAAAAGAACACCAATTTTACATGGTTCAAATTTTCATATTACGTTAGTGACAGAGAACTGCAATTTTTTATTTTTCTAGAATTACAAAGTCTAAAACTAATTAATTTTCATCCATATTGATCATGTAAAGTAAAATGATCACTCAGTAGTTCAACACCTTAATATAATAGTCCCACCCCCCTTTAAATAGAGGTTCCTACCCAATTATCTAGTTCCATAGGGTTTCTACAAAAAAGAGTCATCCAATTGCTTCACTATGGAACTGTTGAACCCATATAAGATTACATGGTTTGATAACCCATCATTGATAACTGAAAATTACCCCTACACCTCTCTATATTCCCTAACAACTATAGGAGATGAATTATTTAGTCGTAGAAGTGGTTTACCTACTAGTGAATTCACTATCTAAACTTTTGGTATCCTAATGACGTAAAATTTAGACAGACTATAACCATTTTTCAAAACCTACAATTTTTTATTCTTTTTACTAATTCACAATATTCTAGTAAAATGATAATGTATAATTGAAGAGGCATCACTATATTATCAATATCCCATTTGAATACTGCATCACGAATACCATAGAATCTGACAACTCCTTTAGTCCATTGAAGTGAACTCCATCCTCCTTTCTTTCCAATCACTCTACCCCCATTGAGGTATAGTTTTATATCCAAATCATTTATTTTTATATTTTCATAAAATATATATTAGGGTAAAGTGGGAACTGACCAAATACACCTTATAGTGAGACATTGAAAATTCAAAAATTCCACAAATACCACAAATCTTGCAAAATCCCACAAATCAAGTGATCCACCCGAGAATCCACTACACCAACACATCATTGTCATCATCATCACAACACCATATTCAGTATCACATCACATACCATAAAAACATCGTTTTCACCACCAATCACAATTGGAAATGATGACCAGAGAAAACAAAATGCACCCTTCAACTGTTCAAAGTCGCCTTTGACCTCCACCTTCGTTCTTAGGTCTCTGCCGTAAAACCCCATTGATGCCACATAACATCACTGAAATAAACACCCAATGAGAGAGGAAGAAAAAATAGAATAGGTGACCATCAATGAACATTATCCCTTCATAACCCATCATTACTTTTCATCATCGTCCATCAATAACAAGAAACATCCACAACATTGTCTCTTTACCCGATTTAATCCATTCCCGGAGCACCAACAGCTGCCAAGTCACACATCCCAAATCCTTAATGTAACCACCGCTCTAGATCTGACTGGGGGAGGTGTAGAAGAACACGAGGCAAGAGCAGTTCTTGAGCAGTAGTGGAATCTGAAAACCAGTATTGTCAGAGCTGTAGAAAACTAGTAGAAACTAGAAAAAAACAACCGAATCCAGTAGCCCTAAGAAACTCGACGACTACTGATCCACATAACCCAAAGCCTCTTTGTTACCACTTATCCTAATCCAACCCAGAAAGTCTCAAAGTAACTTGAGGCTAGAGCAAGGATTGAGTGGACATGAGCTTCCATAGGATGTAACCTTTGATGAGAAGATATAAAGAGGCGTAGAAGATGATCTACCACTTGAGCACCAAAGAGGAGGGGGAGAAAACCCAAAGAAGACAGAACCACTGTAAAGGGGAAATGAAAGTCAAGTGAATAATTAGAAAATAGGAAAACCAAAGTCCATATCTATCGAGGAGGGCTTCAGAAACCCTAGGAGGGGAGCTAATAGAGGATAGGGGAGTCGGGTGATAGGGGCGCCATGTAAAGAGGTATAGTTATAATGACTATGTTTTCATGAAGGCCAGACTCATTAGTTTTTGGTTAAAATTATTTTCAAAGGACCATATAATGATTTTAAATGGAGTCACAGAGGTAATGAGTGTGTCTGGGTTTTCTTTAATCCAAGAACCCTAAATTTTGGAAAAAAAGGGTCGCATGGTTAGTGAAAAACATGCTTCCTAGACTATATAGTCTCTACTAACCCTATGGGGTAAAATAAAGGTGTATAAAGTTCCACACAAGTTTTCACAAACATTGTGATTCTAGGAAAAAGAATTTTCAATAAACTGTATACTTTTAACAGTGGATTTTTTCATGGTTGGTGAATTGTTAAAGAAACTTTGTTCCTTAACCATGTGGGGTCTTTCTTGGGATAGTGTATTGAGCACATTTAGTGCATGGTTTGTCCAAAATGTGTGTCTAAACCATGTGCCTCCTATTTTGAGGGTGAAATTACCTTTTACACTCAATTAATCCTTATAACCTATTTCTCCTTCCTTATTTTCTCTATTGGGTGGCCTCCTGTTTCTCCTCTCAATGATTTTCTTCTCCTCAATCTTGGAATTAAGCTAACTTTCCCATACAAAGTCCAAATCAAGAACTGTTAAAAGCATCATATTTGTATTAGTAATTTCTAAAACCCTATACCTTTATATTGTAGTTTATATTTGGACCTGTTGAGATATTTATTTTAAATCTATTTTACCCTATTTTTAGGGCATTGGAAGGTTTCTCCAATTTCTCTCAGTATACTTTGTAACTGAGGCCTCCATCAGATGAGGGATCTTCAAAATCAATATGGTGGGTTGTCTCATCATTTTTTCAAATTTTTTTGGTGTTTTTTATCATTTTCTTTGTGCTGCATGCTGAACTTTTTTGTGAATCATCATTTAATTATGTTCTTTAGGTTAAATTTATCTAAATACCTTGTATAACTCCAAGGATTATTTTTAGTAAATTAGAGGATGTTCCCCTCTAGAATGTATATCCCTGGAGTGTTCCAACTTCAATTTCCCTTTATATTTTATTGTTTAAATGACTTTCATTCCTCTTATGTGTTCATCTGGGGTTGTAATTGAGTCTTCCACTATTATATATTTGTTTAGTGAACCTAAGGAACCTCATAAATTCTTGTAAAAACATATCATAGGAATTACCATTGTAGTTAATTTCCCACTTGGTAGTAGTAGCTCTTATGTTTCCCTTTGAGAATTAAAATTAAATTTCCATGATTTAATGAATTAATGGACTAAAATTATGTTCAATGGATTATTCCTGATGGTTTTCATTTATGAAAAATGAATCAATGACTTAAATGGAATGAATTTATATCAACCCTATCCTTTTAAAAAATATCATTAAATGATTTTAAGAATAATTAAATATCAAATTAGAAGCTTGGGGTTATAAATTTTAGAGTCTTGGAATACTAGGTACAAAAAACTGAAAACATGGGACTAGATAAAACATTACTTTATTTTTCGTCCATTGTGAGATCCTAACTTACTTTGAGCCATTATGTCTACAAAGGATAACCTGGGTATTACATAAACAAATGGATGATCTAAGAATCCCTATAAGGGAATAAACATTAAAATAAATCTTATCCCATGGGTTAGAAGGCATAACATAATGATATAGAAATGTGTGTAACATGACTAAACATTAGGAATAATAGCATAGGATCCTAAAATAATGAATTCATAGTAATTTGGAAGCAACATAAAACTTGAATTCAACAAGAGTCAAGTCTTCGTACACATAGATGATCATGAGATAAGTCTCATTGCACAAAGAGGAGCACATGTCATGGATAACCATCAAGATTGTTGTACATGAAGCATGGGTCAAAGCTAACTACCAGGAAATATGCACATAATGTCTCATGAGACTAAACATTAACCAATTCATTGGAGTGATATCTATACATACCCATCATAACATTTTCATGAATATGATTTCCACATAAAGATTCATACATAGAAATAAAATATAAATATAATGGTTACCCATGGAAAGAATTGGGTATCATAATTAAGTCAAAAGTCATATAAAAAGGGAACATCATAGTGGTGTCCATGAAATGATGGATTTAAATTATGCATGGAAATTATTATGGTAATATAGTAATATATAATGATATGTGATGTCAAAATGAAGTGAAATTAGTGTTTAATAAACTTTAAATATAAAACATTTTAGTACGTATCAAGATTATTTTAAATGGAAAAGGGATAATTATTTTTATATAACCATAATTGAACTAAGTTGGTTTTCATTATAAAATGAATTATTTTATAAAAACAATGGTGGATTAAAATAGATTATGCATCACACTTTAAAATCGTTGATAATTTTAGAAGTTCCCAAAAATCGGGTTTTCTTATCGGGAAGACGTGAGTGTGGAGCCTTTTAAAAACATGTATATCACTAAAAAATAAGGATGAATTGTTCTTGATAAATTGAGTTTCTAACATATTCAAAACATTTATAATATTTACATAAAAATAAAATAGAATTTCATTTGGGTAAAAAGAGAAAGAATAACCTGAAGGAATAATAGTATTTCGGGTAGAATCCCTTTTCTTATGTTTGAAACGATTATTCACTTGATCTTAATGTCCTGAATAATAGAATTAGATTCAGAAATAAATAATTAAATAAAAAATTATACATGTATATGATTTGGTATAATTTTATTAAGTTCATTTATTTCCCTTCTAGTGGGTTATGAAATTCAATTTCATTGTTTGGGAGCATTGATTTCCTTGGTTTTCATTGTCAGTTTACTAGTATACGAGTATGGAAAATTATGTAGAATGAGGATAGTGGTCTAGAACTGAACATATATGTTATTAATGAACTTTTATAATATTAAAATACCATTTTTTTGCATAAGTGAGGATGATTTATTAGATAAATCATTAAAGATAATCATTTAAATTAAATTAGCATTTGTTTTTCACAACGAACTCATTTTCTTTATAAATTATGATCATGTGTAGAAAATGATTCAAGTAAATTTCATAAGATATAATACATATGTTATAATCTTGTTCAATCATAATAGTGGTTTCATGACCATCCATAAATATGAAATTGAATGATGAAAGAATGTCATCTATAAAGGTTGTTGATCGGCACCTCAAGGACGATGTTTTCATTCTTAAAATAAAAGAGAGAAGAGAAGAGATTTTAAGAAAAATTATTCAATAAAAATGATAAAATTATAGTGTATATGAAGTAATAGTGTTTTAATTACACTTATATAAGGGTATGCGAGGATAATAAAAGAAAATAAAGGAACTTGAAAACGAAATTTGAACAAAATGAAAGAGGGTTTCACATCTTGATTCCTTCTTCTTGAGAACCTCCTTAGCAGATTTGTTTTGGTATTTTGTTAAGACTAAAATTTATTCGACATTGTGGAGAGTTTTGGGAAGATTATTTTTCATAATATAAAAAATACGAAGTCTTGTGAGGTTTATGGAGAATTGGTGGTGAGGGGTGGTATTTATAGTAGAAGAGGGGGGTTTTCTCATTATTTTGTTCAATATTTTATTATTTTGATCAATAAAAGAAATAGTGATGATTATTAAGACTAAATATAGTAATTTTTGCATTATAATTCCAAAAAATGGTCACTTATATCATCCATGACTCAAACATGATTCAAAAATTCATTTATTTACATATACTGTAAATTTATATATTTCACTATTCACAAAAAATCAAGTATTTTAGAAAAATAAAAAAAAATAACCTAACCATTTTTTAACGTATAGAATTAAAAAATGAACACCATTTTCAAAAATTAAATTTTTATGTTTGATAAATTTCTTATATAATTAAAATCTTTATTTACTTAGAAAATACAAATTTTAAAAATAACACTGATTTTCTAACACTTTGAAATATTTATTAATGTATCATAAAATTATATTATAATTATATGACATCAAAAAAATAATTTTTGAATAAAATTTTAAAAAAAAAAATTTCTTTTAAAATATTAAATTTGTCATAATATTTAAATTAAATATTTATGACTTATAAAAATACCAACAATTAATTAATAATTTTTAAAATAAATACTTCCTTATACTATAATATAATTATATAATACTTTCACTTATAAGATGTATAAATTTTATTTATACTTTCATTGGTGTTGTTACTATTCAATTGTCCATTTTACTATTCAAAAAGGTCACATTACTATTCTAAAGGTCAAATTACTATTTCATCGGTATAGGTTCTTTAACATCTAAAAATTCTTCTTATTTCATTAATTTATCATTTATAAATCTTATATTTTGTTTTCTATGTGTTTATACCATATTACATAGTTATTATAATTTAATTTCCATAGATAAAATTTTGGGACATTACATTCTTCCCCCCATATGAAATTTCTCCCTCAAAATTTCATTTTACATTATATGTTGAAAATAGGTGTGGATACTTATCTTTCATCACTTTCCCTGGTTCCCATGTTGCCTCTTCATATTTATGGTTTCACCAAATTACTTTAAACAGGTGAGTGTTCTTGTTGTATAGAAATGTATCTCTATAATAAAATATATTCACTGGATGCTCCTCATAAGAAAGATCATTCTCCAACTATACCACCTATGAAGGCAGTACATGTAAAGGGTCTTGTATGTACTTTTTTAAGAGTGATACATGGAATACATTGTGTACATAAGACATAGTATGTGAAAATTCTAGTCGATAGGTCGTATCTCCAACATGATCAAGCATCTTTAAAGGGATGATATACCTAGGACATAGCTTCCCTTTCTTCTGGAATATCATGATCCTCTTCCATAGAGATAGGCGGATGAATACCATGTATCCAAATTTAAACTCTAGGTCCCTTTAACGATTGGTTTCATAGCTCGGTTTTCAACTTTAGGATTCCTTGATGCTCTACAAAATATTTTTCATCTTCTCCACAATTTAATCAACATTTTCAGGTCCTATAAGCTTACGTTAACAATCTTCATCCCAACAGGTTGGTGTTCTATATATTTTTTCATAAAGGTCTTCATATAGAGCCATTTGGATGTTCTAGTGGAAACTATTATTGTAGAATAATTTGGATCGTGGCAGATATTGGTACCATACTCTTTTTAAGTCCATAGAACATCCTCTAAACATGTCTTCCAGTGTCGGAATAGTTGACATAGATTGGCCATTGGTTTGAGGATGATTAGTCGCACGCAATTTCATCTCAGTTCTTAGAGAATATTGGTGACATTTCTAAAACACTGAGGTGAATCTATGATCTTGAAAAGATAAAATGGATAGTGGTACTCCATGCAACCATACCACCTCTTTGATATACATATATGTGTATGTTTATCCAATGATAATTCCTCTTGAATTTTGATAAAGTGAGATGTATATGTAATACGATCCACAATGACCCATATAGCATTGTTTCCTCAGATTGTCTTTGGAAGTCTAGTAACAAAGTCCATTATAATGTTATCCCACATCCATGTTGGTAAGAGTAGTGGTTGCAGTATCCTCTTATAATTTTGCCTTTTAGCCTTAAATTGTTGAAATACCAGGAACTTTGATGTATATTCAACAATCTCCTTCTTTATATTGTCCCACTAAAAGTACTATTGAAGATATAGATGCATATTTATGCTCCCCAGGTTAATAGAGAAGTTTAATCTATTTTCATCATTTAGAAGATCCTCTTTATCTCTGGATTGTATGGTACATATAACCATGAGACAAATATTATAAATCCTTCCTAATAAATCATGATCTCATGGGATTTCCCATTTCTAATCGCTTCCACCCATTTAATAATTTTCACTTATTTTATTTGATCATCATTTATTTTTTCTATGAGGGATGTCTGGTAAATCATTTGAGAAAGGATTGATTATGTTCCTGTTTTAATAATTCACATGTCCATCCTCTGAAAATATAAGAAGATTGGATCTTTCTCAATTCTAATCATCGATAATGATGAAGGATCCTTTCTCCTTAGAGGATTTGATATGTTTTTACCTTACTAGGATGATAGTGGATTGAGAAGTCATAATTCTTGATGATTTCTTACCATCTTCACCGGCACATCTTAAGATCCATTTGTGTGAAAATATATTTTAGACTCTTGTGATCAGTATATATCTCACACTTCTCCCCATAGAGATAATGATGTCATATTTTCAATGTGAAGATCACAGCTGCTAACTCTAAATCATGTGTGGGATATTTTTTCTCATGTATTTTCAGCTTCCTTGCGGAATAGGCTATAACTTTATCATTATTCATCATCACACACCCTTATCCTTTCTTTGATGCATTGTTGTACACCAAAAAGAGTACTCTACTTTTTGGTAGTGTGATTACTAGCACAGCTATAAGCCTCTTTTGTGCTCTCTAAATATTTCCTCACATTCTTGAGTCCAGAAAATCAATACTCCATTTCATTTTTATATAGTTATTGGGTTTGAAAATCATGATAAGTTCTTCACAAATCATCAGTAATACCTTGATAGACCAAGAATTCTACGAATCTCTATTTAAGATGTTAGGCTAGGCCACTCTTCTATATTCTTTTTCATGGAAGGGTCCACATATATTCCATTACTTGTGATAACATTCCCTATGAATGATACATCCCCCATCCAGAACTCACATTTACTATACATTTCAAATAGTTTCTCTCTTTGCAATGTATTACGCATAGTACTCAAGTGCTCCTCGTGTTCCTCGTGTTCCTCCTTGCTCTTGGAGTATATTATAATATAATCGATAAAGAATACCAAATTTGTTTTGAGGAAATCTTAAAAAGAATATATACATTAAGTCCATGAAAATTGTTGGAGAATTAGTGAGTGTAAAGTGAATCACTATGAACTCATAGTATCTATACCTCATTCGAAAGGAAGTTTTTGGAATATCTTCCTTCCTCACCTTTAATTGGTGATATCCAGACCAAAGATCCACCTTAGAGAAATAATTGGCCATACATAGTTGATCAAACAAGTCATCTATATGTGGTATAAGATACTTGTTCTTTATCATGATTTTATTGACCTCATGATAATTGATGCATAGGCTCATTGATCTTTACTTCTTCTAGATTAAGAGAACTGGCGCACCCCATGGTGAAGCACTAGGGCATATAAAACCCTTATCCAGATTCTCCTACAACTGCTTGTTTAGTGATTCTAGCTCAATGGTGTCCATTCTATAAGGTTTCTTTGATATAAGCAGACATAAAAGAATAAGTTGAATTGGGAACTCAACTTCTCAGTCAGGGGTTAGACCAGGAATCTCATTAGTGAATACATCAGTGTAATCCCTCACAATGGGAATATCTTCAAGCATTATCATCTCCTTGGATTAATCATTTGAGAGAGATATGATTTATCATAAGGCAGTATTATCCACACATGAGATGATGATTCTGAAGGAGATTCATCTTCCTCTTTACACCTATAATGAATTGGAAGATGCTTCCAGATGTGAAGAGTGGTCTCCCTTTCTCGACAGTTGATAATGTCTTTACATAAAATAGCCAATATATGCCCAAAATAGCATCAAACTCTTCCAAAGGGAGTATTACAAGATTTTCTGGGAGGTTCAGTACACAACCATTAACTAGGGAGGAGTTTTTTACTTTGGACACAATAATTTACGCATTTTTTGTTCTCACAGATAACTCAACCTCCAATTTTTGAGGTGGTATTTGAATAGTTCTAATAAACTTTCAAGATATAAAAAAACGTATAAAAATAGAATCAAATAGAATATTTGTTATTATTGAATGAATAACTATCATACATATAACAACATAATTTTTCACCTCTACATCAGTAGTAGTAGTAGAACAAGCCCTTACTTTTTTCCTTAGAGTTTGTTGATGATTGCCTCTAAAAACCTTGGGCATTGGGAATTTATTTTAAAAATATCCATGTTCCTTGAAATTGAAACATTGCACTATAGGTTGAGTGTTGATCTAAACCTTACTTTCTTCTTCCACATTAGTGGAATTCTTCATATACCTTAAGCATTTTTTAGCTAGATACCCCATTATTACATATTTTATTAATTTTCTAGTCCCCTTTAGACAGTTCCCAAGAAGTTACTTCCCACAATTTTGACACATGGGATATTCGGTCCTCTTTTCATAATGGGAATTATTTTTTGATCCAACCATATTAAAATCCAATTTCTAATTCTTATCACTAAGCCCATGAGACTATTGAGAGTCTTTGATCTCCATTTCAACCTTGCGGTAACAACGAACAATCTCATCATAAATTTAATAATCTCATATCTCCAATGATTTTTATATACTCAACTTTATTCTACCAAAGAAGGGATACACCTTTATTTCAATGATCATGACAAATAAAAAGGCTTATCATTCAAGCCTTGTAGTGTTTTCTTCATACGCCCCAATAGACTCATCTTCCTTCTTCATAAGCCAGAGGAACTCTCTTTCTATATTGAGACAGAGGGTTCGGGGAAAATATTTTTATTGAAAAATATTTTCTTGAAATATTCCCATTCCATGGAATTTGTTTCCTCCTTAGACTTTTTTTTAATTAGCATCCACCACAGATCAGCTTCATCATCAAAAGGATAAACTACCGGCACAACTTTCTCTTTTTTTGAGCACTTGAGGATAAATATTATCTTCTCAATGGATTTAATTGATTGTTCTCCGAGGAGGGGATCAAAAGATCCACTAAACATGGGAGGACTTTTTCACATCAAGGACTCAATGAAAACTTTCTATTTCCTTGGATAAATAGGGTGTTCCATACAATTCAAGTTATTATTCATAACTTGACCCGGCTGATCCAGTATTATCATAAAGTTTTGAGAATCCATTCCCATCATATCAGGTATATCATTAGAGAAATCATCACACTGCCTATCACATTGATTGTTGGAATGTGTTCTCCTATATCCCACCATTAACTAAAAAAGAAAGTTCAATTAGGGGGCTTGAATACATAGAAAATAAGAATATAAAGGAAAATTTAAACATAAAGGGATAAACTCTTAAAGAAAAAGTCTATCAAAACTTGTGATTCCATATTTTTAAATCTAGGTTATCTTTGATCTATTTCCTAACATATAATCTTATGGTATTTTTATTTACTCCCTTAATAATGGTTTGTAATGCGATTATGAATTTACCAAAGAATATCCCCCGGGAGTGTCAAACCAGCTGCGCAGTAAGGTCTGTTGTTGTGTACCTGGTTACCCAGAGTCCGGAAAAGAACACCTCATCGGATATTTTACTCTTATATACATATATTCCAAATTCACTTCCACTTTTAGTATTCGGACATGTATTTATTTTCATGATAAACCACTTACTTTGTACTTACCAAAATTTATGGATGTTTTCTAATACATAGTCTTATCCTGAGGGTACTTACTAAATTGCTCTATTCCTAGTCTCCAAAAATCACTAAAAATGTCTTATAATACCAATTATAGAGATCCTAGCCTTATGAACATATCATTACATGATTTTAATAATAATTAAACATAAAATTATAAGTGATTTATCATAAAGTCTATAGTCTTGGAAGACTTGTTTCAAAATTGAAATAATGGGACTAAACAAATTGTTTCTTAATTTATATCCCATTATGAGATACTAAATTTCTTTAAGCCCTTACATATACATTGGATAACCTGGGGATTACATAAAAAATGGGATAAGCTAGAAAAATATAAAGGGAATAAATATTAATATAAATCTATGAATATAGGTTATAAGGCATACCATAATGATATAAATAAATGTGGAGCATGATTAAACATAATGAATCATAGCGTGGGATCATAAAATCAGGAATTAATAGTATTGTGGAAGCAATATAAAAAATGAATTTAGTATGATTCAAGGATTTTTTCACATATATGAACATGATTCAAGGCTTGTTTCACATAGAGGATCATGAGACAAGGCTAACCCCCAAGACCATTGCACATGGAGCATGAGTCAAGGCTAACCACCAATACCACTGAACATAACATCCAATGAGACTAAAAAATACCCAATTAATTGCAGTGATATATGTGTGAACCCATCATAACATGTTCATGGATATTTTTTCCACATATAAAGTCATACATAACCAATCAAATATAAACATAGTTTTTACCCATGGAAAGAATTGGGTATCATAATTATATCAAAAGTCTTATCAAAAGGGAATATCATAGTGGTTTCCAAGAAAGGATGGATTTAAGTAATACATAGACATTTATAAGGTAATATAGGTATATATCGTGAAAATTTATGTCAAAATAATGTGAAAATAGTGTTTCAGAATCTTTATAAATGAAACATTTTAGTACTATTTAAGGGAAAACATTCAAGATTCTTTAAAATGTAAAAGTAATAATTGTTTTTATACAATAAAAATTGATACAAGGTAGTTTTTCATGATAAAATTATTTACTTAATAAAAATAATAGTGGATTAAAATATATTATAAAGCACACTTGATAATTCATAAGAATTTGGGAAGTTCCCTTAAATCGGGCTTCCTTATCATGAAGAATTGAGTTAGAAACCTTTTAAAAACAAGTATATCACTAAAAAAGGACGAATAGTTCTTGATAAATGGTTTCGGAACATTTAAAAAATATATAAAACATTTACAAAAAAATAAAATAGAATTCATTTGGGTAAAGAGATTGAAATAATTACCCGAATGAATAATGGATGTTTGGGTAGAATCCCTTACCTTATGTTTCAAACAATTCTATACTCCATATTAATGTCTTGAATAATCAAATTAAATTAATTAATTAATTAGTCCAAAACCATTTATACATTTATTTTATTTATTATAATTTTATTAAGTTAATTTATGTCCCTTTTGTTGGGTTATGAAATTTAACTTCATCGTTTGTGGGCATTGATTTCCTTTGTATTCATTATCGGTTTACTTATATATGAGTATGGAAAATTATATATAATGAAGATAGTTATATAAAACATAACTAATATGTTATTAATTAACTTATATAATATTGAAATTCATTTTTTTATCCATAATTATAGATTATTTATTAGATAAATCATTTATGATAATCAATTTGATTAATTTTTAATTTTTTATCACAAAGAAATCATGTTGTTTTATAAATTAATATCATATTTAGAAAATTATTATAGTAAACTAAATAATATATAATAGATATATAATAATTTGGTTCAACATTAAAAGAAATTCATGACCATATTTGAAGGTGAAATTCAAATATCAAAGCACATCATCCACGAAGGCGGTAGATCGGCCCATCACAGATGATGTTTACATTCTTAAAATATAAGAGCGAGGAGAAGAGATTTGATGAATAATTATTCCATAAACATTATAATATTTTAGTATATATTAGATACTAGATTTTTAATTCCACTAAGATAGGGTATATGGGGAGAAAATAAGAAAATAAAGGAACTTGAAAAGGAAATTGAAAGAAAACGGAAGAGGGTTTTAACCCTTGATTCCTTCTTCTTGAGAACCTCTTTAGGGGATTGGTTTCTGACTTTTTTTAAGAAAAAAAGCCCATAGACGTGGGGGATTTGTTTTGGAAGTGTATTTGTCATAATATGGACAAGTATCAAGGCTTCGGAGGACTGAGGATAAGATGTGGTGTGGGGTGGTATTTATTATGGGGGAGGGGGTGTTTTCTCATTATTTTATCCAATAATTTTTTATTTTTCTCAAGAAAAGAAATAGTGTTGATTGTTAAGAATAAATATCATAATGTGTTCATGTGAATTCTAAATAATGGTTACATACTTCATCCATGACTGAAGAATGACTCAAAAATTTATTTATTTACATATATTCTAAATTAACATATTTCACTATTCACCAAAAATTCATGTTTTTTAGAAAAATCCCAAAAATTGACCCCATATATTTTGAAATTTGTAGAATTAAAAATTAACTCCATTTTATGGGGAAAAATATTTTATGTTTAATAAATTTATTTTTTAATTAAAATCATTATTTACGAAAAAAATACAAAATATAAAATTAAAACTATTGTTCTAACACTTTGAAAATTTTATTATGGTCTCATAAAATTATATTATATTCATATGAAAACAAAACAATAATTTATGAATAAATTTTATGAAAATAAATTTTTTAAAATAATTAAATTAGTAATAAAATTGTTTTTAACTATTTATGACTTATAAAAATAACAACACTTAATTAATAATTTTTAGAATATTTATTTACTTATACTATAATATAATAATATAATATTATGACTTATAAGATGGATAATTTTTTTATAATTTAATTTTTGAGATTACTATTCAATTTTCCGGTTTACTATTCATAATGGTCACATTACTATTCCAAATGTCAATTTACTATTTCATCAGTATAAGTTTCTAAAATTCTAAAAAAGATTCTTATTTAATTCATTCATCATTTATGAAGCCTCTACTATGGTTTTTATATGTTTATACCAAATTAAATAATTATAATAAATTAATATATATATATATATATAACTTTGGGTTGTTATAGAATTATAATGGGTTGTAAGGCTCTGCTGACTTTTTCATGTTTTACTAATATGTTATAATTGAACTGTAATACCTTGTTTACATTTGAGTTTCAGGAATGAGATTCATGAGAGGTAATACCTCATGATTGTGTTAATGAATACAATTATTCCTCAGATATAGGATATAGTACGATGGTAAGGGTCTTTTTGGGAATGACAGTTACTCATTCCCTTACATCAAGTGTTGAGAATGATGTCTCAAACTGTTGACACTAGTTGGAGGGTGGGCTTGATGAGAAATGTCCCTTGTTTGAGTATTGAAATAATGGAATAATCACAATCTAGAGTGATGGGAAAGACACCTCCCACTATTCATGAGATGTAGGCCATGTACCCTATTGCTTGATCTTATAAACTCATTTATACTGGTTATGGATGTTTCAGTTACACACCAATATATCCAGAAACTAGTATTACAGGTATATGGCCACTTATGTCTGCACGTACTTGGTTCATATATGTGGATGAAATATATAAATATACTATATATATAGTGAAAAATCAAAAAAATCCTTCGGGACATGAGCTGAAGCAAGTAGAGTGGCGATGTGTCCTTAATGAACCTTAGTGGGATGGTTATTTATTTATCATTTTCTATATTAATTATTTATTCCTACACACTATTTAGATATGATAATTTCTTTGATTATTTATAAAAATTGATGGTGGTGGCCTACTATGATTTTATCTCACACCCTACTTGGGCTTCCTTTGGTACACAGGAATATCATTTGTCTATAGGTACAAATAATGGAAAGCTACATACATTAGAGATTGGACATTTTTACCTTTAGAGAGATCATGGGAGATAAGGAATGAGCATATTCTTGAGATCATAATGGTGTATCCTTTTGTTCTTTTTTAGTTTTTGTATAGCATTATTATATATTACAATCCCTAGTTCCATTTTTCGTATATCATCATGCCATGCATCCATGTATTTGAAACAACCTAGTATATTTAGATTATTAATGATTTTATCAATTATTTATTCATCCACTTCTTATTTATTAGATCTATTTATATATATTCTTTTTCTACTGTATTTTTATCATTATATCCATTATTCCATTTTGATATGAGGTTAATGTCTCCCCACTCGACCACATTTAAACTGTCACTACTAATCGACAGCATCAAGAGTATGGGAAGGCACAGTTGAGGCCATGTGACCCACCAGATCAGGGCACAAGTTAAGTGGATCCCAGATCAGTATGTTTCAAAGTGGTATCAGATAATTATTTTTTCCATTGACATATTATTTTAGTATTAGATAGGATACTAGGAGTTAAATTAATTTGGAATTTGACCTTGTTCTTGGACATAGCTAACCCATGTATAGGGGAAACCGAAATTACCTAGGATGGGAAGTTGATATAATTTTTTATGCTTGTTACCATTGATACAACTTCACCATTAGTTGAATCACATAATTTATGATATTATTGTTGTTATTATTTAAATTAGTATTTCTTTTACCAAGGCTCAATGAAATGAGGATGTTGCATAACATTCATCATTATAGGCACAATAAGACTAATATGCTTTTCATTTTTCCATATCACATTTATTTTCAGCATTCATTTTTCTGTTTCATATTATTGTTTCTGTGATTATGTATTAAAATGAGCTTAAGTTACTTTTAAAGATTGGAAAACATAATTGACACTTAAATTTTATGCCTTATCCTAATAGTGTTTTCCTGAAAAGGATAAAGAAAACACCTTAAGTAGTTAATTATGGAATATTGAACCTTGGACCATTGGTGACATGGGATAGAAAATGATATGGTATGGCTCAAGTGGATGCCGTATTTTTTTTCATAAGGAGTATGGGAACTTATGGATTGGAAATTGTGATCCATTAAATTCAAACATTTTAAGAGATTCAAATTTTTGAATGAGCATAAATTCAAATGAATATTACATTTAGAATTAAATGCCTATATTATATATATGAAATAGAGACTTAGACCTAAAATCAGTCTTAGTAATGGGTATTTGGTGTGTCGATTATGTTTTTATGGTCTCTTATACCACCTAGATCTAGTTTTTGGGAAGAGGGGTATGATCTGTCCATAGGAATGTTATGTACCTATCTTAGTTTTCTATCTATAATCTTTTCAACATTTAGAATCTCTTTTGAGGACTTAATTTAGAATTGCAGAATCATGCCTCTATGATGTACTCAAATCATACACTCTGAATGTGGTGAATACAATGCACTTTAATTGGAAGGCCTTGAGTCACTAGTGATTTCCCTTATAGTGCCACCTGTGGAACATCTTTGTATTCTCTATATGGGAAATGATGCCCATTTCCGAGAGGGATATCTATGTGTGTTGAATAATATTCAAGGTGTTGTTCAACCTATCCCATGTATGATCGAGTTGACTCAGGAGTACCATAAGAAGCATCCTCCCACCCTTTTACAGGATGGAAGAACTCATGTTGTTGAGCCTTGGTTCGAAACAATGCTTTCTATGTTTGAACATCTAGAGAAACCTCAAGATCGAAGGGTTAAAATCACTACATATGTGCTACATGATTCCTCCAAGTAATGGTGGGATGTTGCAACCAAGGAATATTGATATAGAGATATGTTCAAAGAATATTTCTAAACTATATTTTATGATTATTTCTTTCTCTAGACTCTGGGGGCTAACAGAGCTAGAGAATTCATGAACCTTAAATAGAGAGGTATGATCGTGATGGAATAATCTTATCATTTTATAGAGCTGTATCAGGTCTATCCTAATATAGTGGGGGATGACCGCATGACCATTATAAAATTTGTGGATGTGCTGGTATACATCATCTGATCATAATTCCATGTATTTAGGTTGACTAATATTTTTGAAATCTTCAACCGATGCATTATTATAGAGAGTAATTTTAGGGATGTTGATTGTGAGATTCATGTTGTTTCAGCCCTAAATAAAACATTTTTTCTTTGTATAAGAGATTTTCTGAGGCTTCTCATAGAGGTAACAATAGTCAGGTTCCTCTTACAAACAATTTCATGATTTTTCATCAGTACGGGATGCCAAGACACATGAAGCATTGATACTTATGAGATCTTATGGAATTTTGAGGCTATATAAGTATTGGGAATATCCATAACTTTTGTAGGGTTTCCCCTTATGTTCCAAATGAGATATTATCTACACATACTCCACGGTTAGGAGTGGGGCTAGTAGAATCACCCAAGATGATAAGTGGGAACACCACAAGCTACTCAGGCTGGAGTGGCAGTTGAGGTATATGTAGTCAGACTTATGATTTCCAGTGGTAGTAGAGCGGGCTTTCTCAAGGAAATCAGGCAGTGACTCTGGGTTGTAGTTTGGTCTTGTTACATACTGCATAGCCTATACTAGGGGAGAAGATCACCAAACCTTTTATATTATGAGGTACTCTACTAGTAGCCTCCACTATGGTGTCTACTTTATTTTGAAAAGGTTCATTTTACACATTTATATCTGAGGCTACAATGGAAAGTCTGGGCCTAAAGACCAAACACTTCTATGGAATTATGAAATTGGATACCCCGTTAGGTATCTAATCATAGCTCATTCTCAATTATAATTATTTTCCCCATGATATTAGAGGATACCTTTTTCATGTGGAATATTTTCATGCTTGACAAGATAGACTTTGATGATAACATTAGGGTGGGATGGTTAGTTCCCTATCAATAAAATATTTACCTTTCATATCAGATGGTGAAATTTACATCACCAAAGGGAATTAGACACATGAATAAAGGAGAGTGGGATGTCATTAAAACTAGATATGGTCCCAAGAAACAGAGTCTTGGAAATGTGAGAACATGGACTTCTAGTATTTTATTGGATGACCATGGGTTATGACCTGCTATTTTTTTCCACTAGTGAAGTGTTTCAAGTATGTATTTCCTGAAGACATCTATGGTCTACCTCTGGTGTGAGAGGTAGAATATACTATCAAAATTGTTCCAAGAGTAGCACCAGTGACCATTCCTCATTATAGGATGGAACGTATAGAGCTTCTGTAGATCATGAAGTAATTGGAGGATTTACAGGGTAAGGGCTTTATATGCCTCAGTACTACTCCTTGGGGTTCCCAAGTTCTTTTTGTTGAGAAGGTGGATGGTACCCTCAGGCTTTTCATGGATTACTATCATTTTAACCATATCATGATAAATAATTAGTATCCACTGCCTATAATAGATTACAACCTTTATAAGATCCAAGGAGCAAGAGTTTTTTCAATGATAAATTTGAGTCTTGGCGATAACCAAGTGCATGTCAGGTCATCAAACATACCTCATACAACTTTCATGAGTAGGTAAAGTCTATATGAGTACATGGTTATGTCTTTCGGACTCAAGAATGCACTATAACTCTTCATACAACTTATGAATTGGTTTTTCTAACTGTGTCTGGATTCTTTCATGGAATTATTTTTTAGTGATATCTTGGTGTATTCATGATCGAGAAAAGACCATGAAAACTATCTTGAGATCCTACTGGATACACAGAGAGAGAATCAACTCTATGATAAGCTTAAATTCCACTTCTAGATTGAAAAAATCCACATCTTAGGTCACATTATCTCAAAATTAAGAGTTTTAGTAGACCTGGAGAATGTGAGAGACGTAGTTTCTTGGGAAAATCCCAAGAACGTCTTTGGCATATATAGTTTCTTTGGGACTATCTGGATATTAAATATTCTTTATTACGGATTTCTCATTACTTATAGGTCCACCTATGACATTGAAAAAAAAATTGTGAAATTATTATGGTTAGAATCCTTTAAAGAATTTATGTATGAGTTGAAGAGAAAATTTAATTCATCACTGATACTAATTTTATTGGAAATAGTCAAGACCTATATAGCCTACCATGATGCATCAAGTATTAGACTCAGAGCTATTCAGATATATGATGAGTGATTCATTGAAGATGGGCCTCATCAGTTGAGGCCTCACTAGTGGAATTACCCGACACATGACCTAGATCTAGTTATTTTTGTACATACACTTTGCTTTTGAGGAAAATATATACTTGGAGGTTGTTTTATGGTATTCACTGATCACAAAATCTTCAAGTACATTTTTACACAGTGGGATATGAATCTCAGACAGTGAAGGTGGGTTGACTAATACAATCATTTGATTTTGATCCCTCCTACACTTCTGGTAAGGGAAATGTAGTAGTTGACACTCTAAGTTGGAAGAATCAGGTACATACAGTTTAGGAGTCTAGTGGAAAATGGTAGCTCATGGACTTATTCTCAAATATTTACATCATGGTTCAGGAGAATTATGGTTAGAGTATCCTCACAGCCTTATATGTGATGTCTACACTTCTAGAACAAGTAAAAATGAGGCAAATATATAATTTTTAATGCCTAATTATAAGGAAAATCATCTCAAATGATGATAAATATTCTGTTTGGACCATGTATTGGGATGATACCTTAGTATTCCATGGGCGTGCATGGGTCCCATTAAACATCAGAGAGGAGATGATGTGATAATTATATTCCACAATATTATAAGTTAATCCCAGAGTCACCCAAATGAATCGAGACTTTTGGCGCCAGTATCAGTGGCCAAGTTTGAAATGCGAGATTTCTAGATTCATCACTTGGTGTTCCACCAATTAAAAGGTGAAGGTGAAGCATCAGAAAATGGTAGGTGTTTTACAACATTTTTCCATTCACGAGTAGAAACAGGATTTGTTTTGATGGATTTTGTTACTGATTTACCCAAATCACCTCGTGGAAATGATATAGTGTGGTTTTTTTGTTGACAATTTGAAGAATATATAACACTTACTACATGTGTGATAGACCTTATCAGAAAATGATCTGGGGTTATTTTACATCAGGGAGTATGTAAATCTTCATGGATCTCCCCCTTCAATCATTTATTATAAATATTATCACTTTACATCAAAGTTCTAGATGGTTTTTTGAATGAAAGTGGGTACATATGTGCTTCAGATCATGGACAATCACAAAAAACTGATGTAAAGACATAGTGTATGATCCATGTTCTTGAGGAAATGCTTTGGGATTGTCTTCTTGACCTTGGGGGTTCTGGGGAGAAATACATTCCCCTAATTTAGTTTACTTATAATAACATTTTTCATGATTACATAAAGATGGTTCCTTATGAATCCTCATATAGTATTCCATGTTGTTCACCTCTATGTTTTGTAGAGGCAGGTGAGGAAGCTATGTATAGACCGCATCCCATGCAATAAACTAAAAAGAATATCTAGTTGATCAAAAAGTTAATGATGATAGCTTCGTACAGGTAGTAGTTGTATGAAAACAGACACCAGTGACCTCTCATGTTCGAGGTTAGAGAAAGGTTTTTCATGTGAGTCTCATCTAGGTTGGACCATAGACATGTTTTAAGGTAGCATAAGATCTCACCTAGGTCTTTTTGGATCCTTTGAGGATGTGAAATGGATCGGACCAGTGGCTTACTAGATATCACATTCTTAGAGATACCGGTTTATACATTATGTCTTCCATGTATCTCAACATCACCAGTATTGTCCTGAACCATCACATGACTTTTAGATTGATGAGGTTGAATTGGACATGGATTCATCCTTCGAGGAGTATTTGATTGGTATTGTTGATAGAAGAGTGAATATACTCCAAGGAAGGTTAGTTCCTTTTCTTTGGGTGATATAGAATCATGACCAGGTATAGGACTAGACCTAGGAATGGGAAACTAATATATGAGATTAGTGGTTGGAACTCTTCGTGGATCATACCTCTTTACCCTCATAAGTTCAACTCGGGGGTGAGTTTCTCGAAGGATGGTAGGCTGTAAAAACCCATATTTTCATAAAGTTATGGGTAATTATTTTTTTCTTATAATTATTTTAAAAGACCCTTATAATGTTCTCTAATGGATTCATATAGGTCACAATGGCGTATGGGGCTTATTTATAACCTAGAACCCTAGATTTCAGAAATATAATTGAGCCACATGGTTAGTAGAAACTGTGCCACCCAACCCGCATGGTCGCTACTAACTGTGCTGGATGAAAGAGAGGTGAAGTAGGAGCCACATGCTTTGTCCGAACCCATTTGACTCTAGGTTCATGATTGGGAGAGAAACTAAATACTTTTAACAGAGTCTTCTTATAATTTTTTCACACCATTAAGGAAACTGTACACCTTAACCATGTTGGGTCTCTCATGGGTTAGTTTCTTGAGCACGATTTTTGCACAGTTTGACCAAATTGTGCGGGAAAACCATGTGCCCCATATTTTCTGGGTGAAATTACCATTTTTTCATTAATTATAACTTATAAAATATTTGTCCTTCTTCCTTTTTTTCTCCAATGGATGGAATCCTATTTCTCCTCCCATAGCTTTTCTTCCCCTCAATATAGAAATGGAGAAAAATCTCTCGTTAGAAGTACAAATCGAGCACCATTGGAAGAATTGGATCTGTCTCAGTAAGATGTGAAATCATATCACTTTTTATTTTAGTATATCTTTGGATATGTTGCACTATTTAGGCTTAAGTTATTTTTCACTATTTTTAGGGTGTACGAAAGTTTTTCTAATTTCTCTCAACCTATATTGAATTTCATGCCATCATTAGGGGAGGAGTCATCAACATCTCTAAGGCAGGTGGTCCCATCATTTTCCCCAAGAGTTTTGGTGTTTTTAGGATTTTTCATTCTTCCACATGCCATCAATTATCGTGTAAATCTATTTAATTGAGTTCATCAGATTAAATAGGTCTACACACCTTTTGTAGCAACCAATGATCATTATTTAGTAAATTAGAGTATGTTTCCCTTACTTATGGACATCCCTTGGGTGTTCCAACATCAATTTCCCTTTATAATTAATTTTTTAAATACCTATACTATTTCCAATGATCTCAACTTAGGTTGTAATTGATTTTTTCCCTATTATATTATTTCTTAGTGAAACTATGTCACTTTTTAAGTGATTTTCCAAACTTATGGGAGGAATTAACCATGTATCTGATTTCCCACATTATAGTGGACGTTCCTAACTTCTCATATGAGACATATAAATGAAATTTCCATGCTTTAGTAAATTATATGGATTGAAATTACATGGTATGGATTATTCATGGTGGTCCTCTTTTATGTAAATGAATTGAATGACTTAAATGTAATGAATTATAATGGGTGTTAAGGCCACACTATCTTTTTCATGTTTTACTAATATGAAATTATTGAATTGTAGTACCATGTTTATATTTGAGCTTGATGAATGAGATTCACGAGACGTAATGTTGCATTACTATATTTATAAATACAATTATTCCTCTAGTACAGGTCATGGGATGATAGTAATGGTTATGTTGTTCATGGAAATTACACATCACCTTACATCAGGTGTTGATAATGATGTCTCACATCATTAACACAAGTTAGAAGGTGGGCTTGATGTGCCACATCCCATGTTCAAGTGATGACATGATATAAAACTCACCTTCTCAAGTGATGAGAATGGAATCTCCCACTAATTACGATATATAGGTCATTTACTCAGTTTTTTGAGCTTATAGGGACATTTAGATTAGTTACGGATGTATGTGTTACACACTGGTCTAGCTAGCACATAATATTCAAGGTATATGGCCACTTACCCCCACACATACTTGGTTAATATGGTGGATGAAATATATATATATATATATATTACTATATATATATAGAATTATGAGACATTCATTCTAGATAAGGGCCAAAGATGGTATATCCACTATGTGTCCTTAAGGAACATGTACGGGTTGGTTGTTTATTTAGAATTTTGTGCATTAATTATTTATACAATCACATTGTTTATCTATGACCACTTCCTAAATTATGCACATACACTGTTGGTGGTGGACTTATGAGATTTTATCTCACACCCAACATGGAATTCCTTTGGTTCTTAAGAAGATCATTTATTTATAGGTATAGATAAGAGAAATAGCTCTTATTCATATTTTTAAAATAGTTAACATCACATGGATCTTAGGAGACGAGGAATGAGAATATGCTCAAGATGCTTAGGGATAATCCTATTGTACTTTTTTCAGTTTTTATATCGTGAATGTATATGCATATCCTCTATTCACCTTTTTGTTTATGATCATGACTTATGCCTATCTATATGACACTTTCAAGTGGATTTTTATTATTATTCATTTTCTTAGTAATTTATTCTTCTACTTCTTACCTTTTCTTTATGTCCATATATAAGATTATTTTTTTTCATGTTTATGGTTATTCTATATCTTTCATTATGATATGAGGGTATAGCCACCCCACTAAAACACCTTTACACCCTCACTAAGAAATGAAAGACTATGGCATACAGGGAGGCATGCTTGAGGCCATTCATGTGACCCAGGAGCTCGGGGAGTGTGTTAAGTGGATCTTGGGTTGGTAAGTTACAATAGTATTACCTCATAATATATTGGACAAATGCTTTGGAGAACATGTCTTCTGGGTTTTGTTTTCATCCATCATTTCCGGATTTAGCTCACTGTATTCCAAAAACATCTAGATATAATAGTACTTTAGAACAATACGTTTAGTCCTCACATGAAAAACCTAATTATTTTTCAAGTGAATAGACCTTTAACTACCAAAGTAAAGTGTCTCATTTACTTATCCTTTACCAAGTTCATTAAGTATATGTGTCAACCACAAAATTTATTGTACTACTTTCATTATTACAACATAATAGGCTTATATTGATTGAGGAGAAACAATTTGTTACATCCTCAATAGCCATCTGAAAATTTTTCTTGATTATATAAATACATAACAAAATGTACTATTTTAAGTATTATAATCTACACAAAAAACATCAACATACCCTTGAAGTAGTTATTTAATATTTAATCTAAAGGATGTATCTACCATTCCTCTAAGATATCATAGAATCTATTTAATGGCCTCTTGATTTTATTTTTACAGATTTTCCATAAACTGGATGATAACTCTCACTGAATGAGAAATATCTAGATGAGTTCACGCCATGATATATATATAAAAATTCCAATATAAGTTATGATTAGAATTTTAGCATGGTATTTTACCTCATATTATATTTTATTTACTTGCTCTTTGGATAGTTTGAAATTATCTACAAATGTTTTAGCAATAGAGTTATATCCATTCATTCCAAAACATTAAATGACTTTTGAATGTACATATTTTGGGAGAGTACAAAATTTCCAGAATATCAATCCCTTTCAATTTACATTCCCAAGATCTTGTTAGCTTCACTATGATTATTCATTTTATAAATTCTTGAAAAATAATTCTAAAAATTCAATATTCATTGAAAATTTAGTCCAACTAGAAGAATATCATCCAAATACAATATAATAATAACGAAAAATACATTCTCAAACTTCTTCTCTTAGAAACAATGATATGATTTTCTCTGCAAAAAACCTTTCTCTGATATAAAATTTTCAAAATTATGATTTCATTACCTATTACTTGATTCAAATGAGATAGACTCATTTTTAATTTCCACACAATGTAATGATTTAAATTTCAAATTGAACCATCTAGTTGGTTCATATATATCTCTTACTCTAGATCCCCTTAATGAAAATTCATCATCACTTCCATTTATTCTAGATGGATATTTATAGTATCAATTATATTTAGCATATATTTGATAGTAGTATACTTAGAAAATAATTAAAATATTTCCAAATAGTAAAAGACTTCCTTTTTTTGTAAATACTTCTACACCTGAATAACCTTATAACTCTTACTTTAATTGGCTTGTTCCTTTAATCGATAGATCCATTTATTGTCTACATCTCAATTTCCTTATATAAGTTTAGCTAATTCATAGGTATTATTCATATATACATAACCCAATCCCTCCTTAATAGAAATATTTCAATTAATAGATTCATTGATACTAGATTCCTATTCTGAAATTTTAGGTTCTCTATTATCTATCATTAGTAAGATGTGAAGATCAACTATATAGATATTGACTAGTTATCTAATCAGATAAGATCTTTATAATTTTATTTATGATTCAATTCATTATGGTCTTAATACATCTTATAAATCATCAATAATTGGTCTACATTGATCTTCACTATCCATTGAGTTTTATAGTTTTTACCCATATGTTATACTATCTGAATTTTTGGTATTACTACCTAAACATTCCCCTATAATTTCTAAATTTCTAGAATCCTCATTACCACCGTGATCTTTTTAGTAGTTTAATTATTCTAGAACTTCCTCCCAATTAAACATAAACATTATTTTATTTATTAATCTCGTACTCCTTATCCACCAAGTTCTTGTGCTTTTAAATAAAAATCTTATTTAGGAGAACATTTCAACTTCTGAAAACATTCTTCTTATTATTATCCCAAAGATGAAAACCAAATTCTTCATTTACATACCCTAAAAATAAACATGTCTAATACATTTCATCATGTTTGTCTCATTATTTTGTAACCACATGAATATTGGTAACAAAACTGAATATCCTAAGGTGATAAAGACATGGTTATTTATCGGAACATTGTGCTTTATGTAATTGTTTCTCTACTACTAAAGAGGGACTTTGGATGATCATATAAATAACTAAATCCACATCTTCAACCCAAAATATATATGTTATTCCAAATTTAATCCTCATGTTTTGGGCCTTCTCCCTTAATTCTTGATTCATCTTCTTTATAGCACCATTTTTTCAGTCATTCTAGGAATTGTTTTCACATGTATAATTCCCATGTTTTTATAGTAATTCTAGAAACTCCTTCCAGTGTACTCTCCCCCATTATTGAATCTTAATCTCTTAACCTCACAACCAATTTCTCACTCTACATTTTATTTCTAATGAACAAATATTATAAACACTTATAACATGGGTCTTATGAAATAATCCAATAAAATTTTGCTGAAATCATCAATTAAAGTTAAAATGTAATGAAATTATATATGGTAATTGATTGGGGAATCTCCCCAGATATTGAAGTATAAAATCTACAGCTTATGGTTCTTTAGAGTTATTCTATTAATACTAAAAGAGGCCTTCTATTTCTTTTTAAGTAAAAATATTTCAAAACTAATAATGTATGATTACTCAAGATTCAAAGAACCTTTTTCAAATATAATGTTTACACTCTTCTTAGAAATTTGACACAACCAACAATTCCATAAATATAAACTTCCAAGAAGATCATTATTCAGCTACTATGAACCCTTTTATTCTTATGGTGAAATAAAGAGTTTTATATTTCACTCTGACCATAAATATAAATTTATTCATCTTTTTAGTGAATATATTAATATAAATATTTATTTATTTATTTTAATCTTAAAATAAATATTTATTCATGAGTTTAGTGAATTTAATATTTATTTATATATTTACTAGAATAATAATATTTATTTAAATATTTATTTTATTATTTCATGTTTTGGTAAATTTTATAAGAGGATTAATGAGCTGAGTTAATTTTTAAATATAAATGGCATATATATTTAATAGTGTTTAAATAAATATTATTTTTTTATTAAATAAATTATAATTTAATAAACATGTTTCCTAGAATTATTATTATTTGACATAATTGTTTACTTAGATTAAATATTTAGTTAAGGTCCATTGTGAAATTATCAAATGTTTAAACCTAAGTATAAAATATAATTTACATAATTGTTCATAAGTGTTGTTGTTCTAAATAATAGATACATTCACTCTATAATTCTATCATTTCCTATAGAGAATACTTATTTATTTTATTGGATAATGGAAAGAAGCACTTGGTCCATCTCTTCTAACACTCAAAACACTGAGAACATTTCTCAAATATTCATGGGGAATGTGTCGATGCACTAATAATAAGCCTTCCATGAATTATATAAAGACAAAAATGTAATGAGAGTTACAATAGAACACTGATAAAGAGTATTATCATGTATTCGGTAATCCTAGTTTTAAAATAATCATAAATTAAAAATTTAAGTTCTTATATAGATTATTATAAGGTGTGTTCGTTAAATTCTTCTGGTTTTACCCATTGATATCAATGAAAATAAAAATCAAGAACCCAACCATCATTTTTTATGTTCTTTAGAACCTTTTAAAGTGATTATTATTCATATTAAATAAAAACATTAAAGACAATATGATCTGGGAAAGGAACTCTCTCAATAATGGAGAACATGTTTTCCTAACTAAAATATAAGTATATGAAGATTATCATGAATAAAATGAGGTTGAAAACATTAAATTAAAATATAAATACCCCTCCAACTATAGCCTCAAAAAGAAAAGTTAAAAAATTTGTTAATCTAGAATCAATGAATAAGTCAAATGTTATATCTATGTTTGGAAGTTGAAGATCATGATGTAATATATCCAAAAAAAATTACTATTATGGAATCATAGGAAATGTCATGCATGCATGTCTAGATTCCAAATGGCTTAGGGTTGGAACAAAATATGACTCAAAATCTCAGACATGGAATGACTACATGAGGTAAAAATTTAGTAAGAGATATCTGATATGTTCTAACTATAGGCTTATGTCAAGGAAATTTAATAAGGAATTATGTAAAATTTTTATATCAAAATCCTCCATTATAATAACTGATGTGAAAATAGTTTTTATCAGAATAAAATATATCACACCAGAAAATAGATTTAAAATATTTGGGAAAGTAATGGTATAGGTCAATAAACATTAGAACAATATCCATTGATGGTATATTCATAGTATCCCTCATAGAGATAACAAAATAATATATAGATGAAAAAGAAATAAGTTTCACTTGCTATAAGAAAGAAGGATGGAATCCTGAAGAAGGTATCATCAAGTAAAAATAAGCATTAGGTGGATCTAATATATATTAAAGAGGTTAAACAAAAATAAAGTCATAGTGTTCTCAAGAACCACACCACTAGGTAAAAGGAGAAAATCAGTGGATAAGCTCCCCTATGGTGGGTAAAGTATGAGGAATGGTGAAACGATCATGCATCAAATGAAGAAACTTTCACAGGTGGTATTTTTATCATAATGGAGTTGAATAAAAATACCAAAATGTAAAAAAATCAATTTAATTATCTAGAGTGATGTTTTTATAAGTAGTTTTACAAGGAAAACCAATAACAAGGCCTATAAGTGAGCTAGAATCAAATGGTTAGTTCACTATTTGCAACGATATTTCCAAGCATGAGGATGATTAAGAATTACTCGTCTCCCTCATGCGTGTTATTATTATAACTAATGATTAAAATGATATATATCTAAGGGGGAGATAAGACACATGGGGTAATGGTGATGAAATAAGTTATATACAATATGAAATGAGATACATGAGAAAGTCATGTTCGTATAAAAACTCGACTCTTTATTACACACTTAAATAGGATTTATTATATAAACATGCACTTAAGACAACTCCAAGGATCAATAAGTCTAGTGTCTTTGGAAATTAGAAACATTACATGAAAACTGTAGACAAAAAATAAAACATCTTTATTGAAAAATTATTTTACAAGACCACAATATTCATTCGTACATAGCATTGCATTAGATAACCTGAGGACATACATAAGAAAAGTGTGAGATATAAAGCTCATTAAGGGAGTAAACAAGGCATAACATGAAGAATACCGTACATATTAAGAAATAGTCATATCAATGGATCACAAGATAAATATGAACAAAAAGGCATGATGTGTCATGATTATCATAATATAGAAATGTGGCAATGATATACAACATGATATTAGCATATACCAGAGCTAATTACACATGGATTATAATGAGTAACAACTCATTCCCTTAAATTATCATGAGTAAGACCTCACTTAACTTGAATTATAATTAGTAAATCCTTATTTCACATGACTTATCATGATACTAAACATTACCCAATGCATTTGAGCATTATCAGGGTACACCCTTTAAAAAATTAATTTCATGGATAAATGCGCCACATGGATCATATAACATGGAATCATTCAACATCATCATTTATTCCATGATAAAGGAATTTGGAATACATACATGTAATTACCCATTAATATTTATATGTTTATAAAGGTGAATACCCTTTATAGAGAAATGCGTATGTTATTCACTATACAATGATTTTGGCTTGGAAAACTGTGGTGCAATTTTAGCAGCATAATGGTGTGACATAAAAATTCTTAAAAATGGTTGATGATAGAGAGGGGTATCTCATCATATGTACATTAAATGGACAGTGAGGGGGTAATATAGATACATGTAACAAACACATAGAATTTAGAAATAAATGGCATAACATAATAAAGAAACTTGGAGAAAGAGAAGAAATGAAATAACTCTTAAAAATTTTTGGCATGGTAATGAGTATAAATGGGAGGTATTTATGAGAGAGAAAAAGGTCTCTCATAATTAAAATATGAGGTTGAGTTTAGGACTGAGCTGATAGAGGCATCTGCGACTCCAGTTTCATTTAAGGAGGTGCATTTGTCATCAAATCCGACATTCAAGCATGTTTTTGACCGGATTAAGTCTGATATTGGGGTTAGGCAATCTCTCTTTGTTGAGAGATGTTGCAGACCCTTTCCATGTTGACACCTTGGGAAATATTTTTTGGGAAGAAGGTGCAGCGGACATGGGTTTTAAAACCATTGGTGAGGATCAGTAGGTCAATGGTCTCATTTGAAATCGGTGTGAAAGACGAAAGCTTTTCTAGATACCCCTTGTAATGGAAGGTCCTCATGTGTTTGGAGATGACATTAGGAAATTTTCCTCAAAAAACCAACATTGAGTAATTGGCGTTGATGAAATGGGAATGGAATCTCATGATGAACATGGAAATGTGGTGTACTCTCAAAGCCTAGTCCTGATTGATATTAACAGGCCCTCTCAACTGATGGATGGGATTTTGGATGCTTTAAACGGTGATTTGTTTGAAAAAAATAATAGATGAAGAAATTATGTATCTATCCAAAACAATGAAAAGTGGGAGATATCTTTGGTAGTGATAAGGAAAATGATAGTGGAATTATCAAACCTTCCTATAGTGATATTGTGCCAGGTGGGAGAACTAAGATATCTAAAAGTGAAGTAGCTATGACTTCTCTAACAAGGAGAAGACCAAGGAAACACTATTCTTATCATCCAAATCTAGTGAATATTGGGTCTTCTTATAAGATAAAAATATGGGATTCCCCTACATCGAATCATGCTGACAAGAAATTCTATAAGGGTAATCACTCTTTATAATAATTGAAGCGTTGAGAGTAGTATGTCAAACTCTTGACCTCTTATAAAAAGAATTCCGAGTGGGAATCGACCACTGTGGAGGAGGGCCCTTATTATAAATGTGCATAGGGATATGATTATTATGACTTCTAGTTGTATCTTATGGTTGGACAGGTCTATTGGATGTGGGAAAAGTGCACACACTCATCCTGTAATTCCTCGACCCCAGTTACCTAGAGTCGGTGCCTTATTACATAACATCGGCATGATCCCAATGGATCAAATCCCAAAAGACTAATCAGTTTAGTTGCCTTGGAAGTAATAGATAATAAATTAGTTTTACATTTCATTATTAAATAAAAAAACAACATTATGTCTCCTTTTAACACATTCAACTCCCTTAGATTATCCCGATAGGTCAGTCATAATATAATTATTCACATCCTTGGAAAAATAAAACATAAGAAAGGGGTGTTCTCAAAGGCTCAGTAAGAATTAAAATATAGCATAAACTATCATAAATATGCATAAACATGTAAGGCATTTTATAATACTAAAACACAATCCTTTTAAACTTAAACATCAGAATAATATTAAAAAGATAAAACAAATAATGTTATTTTATTATTCTTGTGGATATTCTACTAGTCGAATAATCAAATGTGATTTCAATATCCAATTTCATAATGATGGAATGAAAAATGTTGGACATCATAACCACATATTCAAGGCCTCATTCCTAGACTATAAATAATATTATATCAAATACTTGTTTTAAGACACCAGTTTGTCTCATGAGACCAACTGATGAATCAAGGAGCTATAGCGGGCTTCACCCATCACTTACTAAATCTAATTCAATCCTCATATGAAATGAATGAAACATAACATAAACATTCATATTAAAACTAGAATATGAAATTTTAATACATTAACCATAAACTATGAAAAGTATAAAAATAACATGTCCATATTCAAACATATCACAAAACCTTGAATACAATATTGAATATTGTATCATAGTAAATTTACTTCAAACAAGTTTAAAATCCATTAAAGTATCTTGATATAGATGAAATTAAAACTATTTGATAGAAATATCTCTTTATGTTATGAAATCATCTAAAAGTCAAATAATTATGAAAGAAAATATTTTTAAAAAAAAATATTCTTATAATATTGTAAGGTAAGCTTAGAAGATGTTATAATTGTGGAAAATAGTCACACCCGCCATATAGGTTAAAAAACATTATTTCCTTGATTTTTTCGAAAAGGTCATAAAGGACCTCATTTGGAAAATGACGGAAAGATTAATTTATAAACATTTTATAAAAATTAAAAAAGGGGTATAAATGACTTCAACTCATATTCTATAAAATAGGTAAAATGTTTTGAAATACATTTTTATGAAACATAGATGTGGATGATAATGAGGTCCTAGTACATACTCACATATAAACAACCTCTAATAATAAATAGATTGTAAAATTGACACCTACCTTGTAATTTTCCTTGTTTGAGGGTATGTTAACATAATTTATAATAGTTAAATAATTATTATTAAATTATAAAAGAACCATATATATAAATATGATATTATATATAATCTTTTAATATAGGTTTGTTAATAAAATTTTAGTAGTATCATTGTTTCCGGTGTTAACTGATTCATTTTCCATTATATGTTTTGTTAAATAAGACATGTTTGTCATGGATAGTATGTATTAGATTCATGTACCCAATTATATTAAGTTCTTAAACATTATTTTTAATCAACAAATGAAAATTATTCTTGTATTTTTACGATGGGGAATGAATCTCATCGTGTTCGTGGAGACGGTAATCTGTACGTACGCACGAGCGATGATATCATTATATTTATGGAAAAATCGTATGTAATTGGATGGTATATCATATATAAAGAATCATTGAAATTTTATATTTATTATTTAAATAAATTATACTCATTATTAGACCCATCCAAATAATGAAGTGTTGAATAAAAACTACACCACGATGTGGAGATGGTAAGCTGTATATACACACGTATAGTGACTTTGTTATTCATAGGTTGAATATAATAATGAATATGGTTATAAAATATTTATAATAACATCACGGTATGTACAAGGAACTTGATTTATTATTTTGGTATGGAAACAACAAAGAATGAGGAGGTGGAATAAGAAGATAACTTTGAAAGAGGTGATGAAATTATTACCTCTTCTTCGGGTGCTTCCTTTTGATTTCATCAGAAGGGCTCCATAGGTTGGCTTTATGATCAAAATAAGGCCTCTAGGATGAATTGAGGTTGGTTGGGAGGATATTTTCATAGGTTTTGGCCGAGACAAATGTGATTTTGAGAGAAGGGGTAGTACCCTTTTATAAGAGATGAGAGGGTCACTTTATAAAAAGCCTGAAATATTATTTTATTATAAAATAAAATTTAGTTTATAATGGCTCCTAAAGGATTTATTTTGAAGATATGGTGGGTATGGGTCCAAAAACTCTCAACCAATAGGTTTCAGATAGGTTTAGGTAACCATATTAACCTTATCTTTTGGATTAAACTCTTGGTTAAATAGTTTGACTTTTACTATGTATTCTGGTATTTTTATAATAAATGGTTAATAAACATACTATAAATATTCAAGAAAATACGAAGTGGTTAATTATTGATATATCTATCTCTATCTATGTCCTTTTACTGAACATTAGATTTTTAGGAATATTATATAAATTTATAATATAGTATTTGTTTTAAGAACTCATTTTTGGCAATTTTGGAACTATTTGGTATTTTCTTTTTTTGAAAATCATAAAAACTTTATCACTTCAAAAAAAATTATTTAATAAACCCTAAAATGTAATATTAACCTATAAAATTAGTTTAATTCTTCATAAGTCTAAATTTACAATTATTTGGATATTTATAATATCAATTATTTTAATCTTTCATTAATAAGGTAATTACTACATTATCATTATGTAATAAATAAATATAATTATTTAATGTCTAAAAATTATAAATAAAATATAATTTTGAATGAAATAATTTTATCTTTTTAATTAATATTTATTGTAGAATTTATCTTATGTATAAACGTGTCTTAAAAATTGTTTAGTTATTAAACTTTGAATTTAACACTTTTAAATCTTCTTTAAATAAAATAATAATAAATGTCATAATATAATCCAAGTTGACCAAAAGGATTATATTTTATTCATAAGGTTTCTTTTTATTGAAATACACTTATCCAATAGAATTAGTACATGTTTTAGGGTAATTATAATATCATTTTTACCTTTAATTACTATATTTACTATTAACTGCAGAAAATAAAAGTCTGAAGTCACTATTCACTGAAAATTATTTTCATCTTATTGAACCAAATTTTACTTACTGATATCAACTGTGTCTCTCGTATTTTTGAAATTCAATTTACAGAAGCGGTAAAATTATGTTTTATGCAAATTTGCAAATGTTCTAAGAAGGTGGGTAAAAGATGGTAAAAAGTTCAATAGAAATTATACGTCCAATCATTTTATAAAATGACTCAAATAAATTATATTGAACATATATAGGTATTATGTGTCTATTTTGAATTAAAATAAATTTAAATGAAATAACGAATTATTTAAATAAAAAGTTGGTTTTAAACAATAACGCAATGTTTTTCACTATTCATCGAAAATTGAAAGTTTTCAAAAAAATACAAAAAATTCACCCTAGGCTAATTTTGATATTCCAAACAAGAAATTTATTTCCATTTTGAAAAATAAAATTTAAAAAATTTCAAAAAGTGAGTATTACTATTCATAGCGGCTAGTTTTATTTGTCGTGGTGTACTAAAACTTCCATGTTGCGTACAACTCAAGCTATTACATTATTCAAAGGGTAACATACCATTGAAGCTTGGGGTGTCACATTCTCCCCTCTTTAAAATAATTTCATCTTTGAAATTTCTAGAATATTACTCCATAAAAATGCTCGGGTGTTTCGTCATCATAAGTTCCTCAGGTTCTCACGTTTCCTCTTCTATATAATGATTTATCCATAGAACTTTTACTAGACGAGTAGTATGGTTTCTCAATACTTGTTATTTGGTATCAAGAATCTTGACAGGCTCTTCATAATAAGACTTACCCGGTTCCAGTTCAATTTCCACATTGGTGAGTAAATGTGTTGGGTATGACATGTATTTTCTTAAAAGTGATATGTGGAACACATCATGAACTTTGGAGAGACTTAGAGTCATTGCCAAATTGTAAGTTACAACTCAAATTAATTCTATAATTTATAAGGTCTGATGTACTTGGGACCTAATTTTCCCTTCTTACTAAATCTTATAACACCATTCCCTGGAGATACCTTCAAGAAAAGATGATCACATACTTGAAGTTCCAAACCCTTTCTTCGGTTATCGGCATATCTCTTTTTCCTACTTTGAGCTGTTTTAATGTGGTTTTGGATAATCTTCACCTTTTCTATTGTTTCCTCAACAAGTTCTGGGCCTATGAGTTTTCTTTCACCAATATAATCCCAACTTGTTGTTGTGCGATATCTCTTTCCATATAATGCTTTATATGGTGCCATCTGAATACTTGAATGGAAGCAATTGTTATAGGAAAATTCTAATATAGGTAAATACTGATCCCACATACCGATAAAGTAAAGTGAGCAAGATCTCAACATTTTTTCTAAGGCTTGAATTGTCTGTTCTTTTTTTCCATAAGTTTGAGGTCGGTAAGCAGTGCTCAAAAGAAGTTTAGTATCCAGGGAGTTCTGAAGACTTTTTTAGAAACTAGATGTAAAACGGGGATCACAATCAGAAAAAATCAGTATGGGTACACCATGAAGTCTTACAACTTCATTAATATATATTCTTGATAAATGTTCAAGTGGTAAATCTTCTCTTATAGAAATAAAATGTGCTGACTTGGTAAGACGATCAACAATGACCCATATTGCATCATTCCTTATAGAAGTATTTGGTAGTCCCATGACAATTTCCATCATAATATCGTCCCATTTCCACACAGGAATGGAAATAGGTTTCATGACACATCTAGGATGTTTTATTCCAGCCTTAACTTGTTGAAAAACCATATATCATGAGAAATAATTAGCAATATCCCTCTTCATTTTTCCCCAGAAAAAATGTTCCTTCAAATCTCTATACATCTTAGTGCTACTAGGGTGTATAGATAAATTAGAGCTATGAGAAACATCCAACAATTCACTTTTTATATCGAGTATACTAGGAACCCAAATAATCTTCCCAAATTTCAAAATATCATCTTCATATCGAATTTGATCAATCTCCCATCATTCACAGCTTTAATTTTCTTTTGAAACTCCTCATCATCAGTTTGAGAAATTTTTTTCCTTTCTAGTAAAGATGGTTTAGTAACCATTTGAAAAAGTATTGATTTTTCACTTTCCATGATTATTCCCATATCCATCATTAATAGATCCATGAACCTAGGATCCCTTTAAACTCTCGTCTTGTTCAAAACTCTTTGATCCTTTCTACTCAAAGCAACTTCCACCTAATTTACCTTCCTCAGGTGGTAGTGTAGAGTGAAATCCTATTCCTTGAGTAGTTCAAGCCATCATCTTTGCCTCATGTTGAGTTCTTTAAGGGAGAAAATATACTTGAAACTCTTATGACCAATATTTATCGCACATTTTTCCTGTAATTCCCCAACCCCAGTTACCCAGAGTCGGTGCATTATTACATAACATTGGCATGATCACTAGGAATCATGTCCCAAAAGACCAATCAGTTTAGTATCCCTATAAGTACAAGATACATTCATTAGATTCACATTACATCATGAAATAAATAAAATCAACAACATTTTTCCCCTTTTGAAAACACTTATATCCTTAGCCTATCCATGCAGGTCAACCATAAAATACTTCTTCACATCCGGGGAAAAATAAAACATAGAAAGGGGTGAGCTCAGATGTTCAGTAAATATAATCATATAGCGAAAACTTTCATAAATAATTATAAACATTTAAGGAAATGTATTAGACTAAAACAAAATCCTTTTAAACATAAACTTCTGCATAATATGGAAAAGATAAAATAAAATAATTACATTTAATTATTCACATGGATATTCTACTAGTTGGATAAACACATTCAATATCAATAGCCACTTTTATAATGTTGGAATGCATAATGCCAGACTTCATAACCACATAGTCATAGCCTTGTGCCAAGACTATAAATAATATTTTTTCAAGGCCTTGTGCCATGACACTAGTTTGTCTCATGATACCTACCAATGCATCAAAGAGCTATAGTGGGCTCCACCCATCACTTACTAAATCCATTGCATTCCTTATATTAAAAGGTTTAAATATAACATAAATATTTGTATTAATAATTGCATACAAAATATCAATACTTTATCAATAAACCATGAATAGTGTAAAAATAACACATCCAAAGTCAAACATTTCACATAGCCTTCAATAAAATATGGAAGTTTTGTATTATAATAAATCAACTTCAAAAAACCTAAAAATCTATCAAAGGATGTTGACATAGATGAAATAAAAACTTTTTTTGAGAAATATCTCTTTCTATTTTGAAATCATTTAAAATTCGTTTAATTAAAAAAGGAAACATTTATTTTTAAAATATTAATATAATATTTTATGGGAAGCTTTGGCGATGTTATAATGGCAGAATACAGTCGCACCCACCGTATAAGTTTAAAAAACATTCTTTCCTTAATTTTGTTGAAATGGTCATAAAGTACCTTGTTTTGGAAAATGACGGCAATATTGATGTAAAAACATATAAGGTCAAATAAGGGTATAAATGAATTTAACCCATTATCTATTAAATAGTAAAAATGCTTTGAAATACATTTTAAAGAAACACGGACGTGGATGAAAAAGAGGTCCCAGTAGATACTTACGTAAAACCAACCTCGGATAATAAAGAGATTGTGAAATTAACCCTTACCTTGTACTTTTCTTTGATAGAGGATAGGTTAACCTCCTGTATAATGGTGAAATAATTGTTATTAAATTATACAAGAACCATATACATTAATATTATATCTTATATGATCTTTTAATATTAATGATATTTCAGTAGTATCATCGTTATGGGTGTTAACAAATTCATTTTCCTTTATATGCTTTGTAACATAAGTGATGTTTTTTATGGATAGGATATATCTTATTCAAATTATGAATGATATTAAGTCTTTAAATATTATTTTTAATAATAAAATGAGAATTATTCTTGAATGGATACGATGGGGAATGAATCTCATCGCGTTCGTGGAGACGGAAATCCGTACGTACGCACGAGCGACAATATCATTATTTTGATATTAAAATCATATATAATTGTATATTATACCATATATACAGAATAATTATCATTTTATATTTATTATTTACATCATTTATACTCATTATTATACCCATCCAAATTATGATGTGTTTGAATAACAAACTACACCACGACATGGAGACGGTAATCCGTACGTACACACGTATGGTGACTTTGTCATTTATAGGATGGATATAATAATGAATATGGTTGTACCAGTTTTATAATAACATCACAGTATATAAAATATATAGGATTTATTATTTTAGAATTGAAGCATCATAGAAAGAGGAAGTGGAAGAAGAAAATAACTTGAAAGGGGTGATGAAATATTTACCTCTTCTTCGGGTTCTCCCTTTTGATTTGATCAAAAGGGATACTTAGGTTGGCTTTATGACTAAAATAAGGCCTCTAGGGTGATGAGAGGATAGTTGAGAGGATATTTGGGTAGGGTTTGGCTGAGCCAAATGGCTTTGAAGGTGTCAATTTGAGAGAAGGGGAAGTGCGCTTTTATAAGACGGGTGAGGGGCCCCTTAGGAAAAGA
This sequence comes from Viscum album, assembly GCA_963277665.1. Lineage (NCBI taxonomy): Eukaryota > Viridiplantae > Streptophyta > Magnoliopsida > Santalales > Viscaceae > Viscum > Viscum album. The sequence continues at coordinate 1,825,441,703 of OY728140.1, forward strand.
TTAAAATATTATTTTATAATAAAATCATTTTCGGGTTTTAATGGCTCTAAAATGATTCATATCAAGGATAAGGTGGTTATGGGTCTAAAACCACTCAACCAATCAGTTTTAGACAGGTTTTGATCACTATATTAACCTTATCATATAGATTTAACTCTTAGTTAAATAGTTTGTCATTTACAATGTCTCTTTGTATTTTTATATTATATGGTTAATAAAATTACTATAAACTTCCAAGGAAACATATAGTGGTTCATTAGTGACATATATAATATTATTTAATCCCTTTGGATAAACATTATATTTTTAGGAATAGAATATCAATTAATAATATAATATTTGATTTAAAAACACTTTTATGTCTATTTTGACACTATTTTGTATTTTGTTTTTGTTAAATTCATAACAGCGTTATTACTTCGAAAAAAATTCATTTAATTAACCCTAACATGTCATTTTAACCTAGAAAATTAGTGTAATTCATTAAACGTCCAAAATTAGATTTATTTCAGTATTTATAATGTCAATTATTTTAATCTTTCATTAATAATTTAATTACAACATCATCATTGTGTCATTAATAAATTTAATTATTTAATGACTAAATTTTTTAAATAAATTACCGTTATGTTGGAAATCATTTTATATTTCTAATGAATATTTATAGTCGAATTTATTTTATGTATAACCCTATATTAAAAATGGTTTAGTTATTAAACATTGATTTTAACTCTTTTAACTATTCTTTAAATAAAATTAACTTTTATACAAATTTGCAAATTCTACTTAGAAGTGGGTAAATTATGGTAAAAAGTTCAATGAAATTTTATATATCTAAACTTATTATAAAATGACTCCAATGAATTATGTTGAACATATATAGGTATTATGTATATATTTTTACCTAAAATAAATTAAAATAAAGTAAATAATTATTTAAATAAAAATTCGCTTTTAACCAATAACGTAATGTTTTTCACTATTCATCCAAAATTGAAAGTTTTTAGAAAAATATGAAAAATTCACTCAAATCTCAATTTGATATTCCAAATCTCAAAATTAAGTACATTTTAAAAGATAAAATTTATAAAAATTCAAAAATTCGGTATTACTATTCATAACAGCTAGTTTGATTGGTCATGGTGTGTTAAAACTCCATATTGGGTACAATGAAAGATATTGAATTATTCAAAGGGAAACATACTATGGAAGCTTGGGGTGTTACATTATCCCCTATTTCAGATAATTTCATCTTTGAAATTTCTAGAATATTACTGCATAAAAAGATTCAGGTGGTTCTTCATCATAAGTTCCTCAAGTTCCCACGTTGCCTCTCCTATCTTATGGTTTCTCCATAGAACATTTACCATACAAGTCGTTTGGTTTCTCAATACTTGTTCCCCTGTATCAGGAATCTTGAAAAACTCTTCCCAGCAAGACGGATCGGGTTCCAGTTTTAATTCCTCATAGGTGAGTACATGCGTTGGGTCTAGCATGTATTTTCTCATCAATGATACGTAGAATACATCATGAACTTTGGAAAGAATTGGTGGCATTTTTAAATCATAAGCTAGAACTCCAATTAATTCTAGAATATTTAAAGTTCTGATGTACTTGGGACTCAATTTACCCTTCTTACGGAAATGTATAACACCCTTCCATGGAGGTACCTTCAAGAAAACAAGATCTCCTACCTGAGATTACAAATCCTTTATTCAGTTATCAACATAGATCTTCTTTCTACATTGAGATTATTTGATGTGGGTTTGGATTACCTTCACCTTTTGTTTCTTTTCATCAACATGTTCTTGGCCTATGAGTTTTCTTTCACCAACATCATCCCAACAAGTTGGTGTGTGACATCTCTTTCCATATAATGCTTCATATAGTGCCATATGAATACTTGAATGGAACCTATTGTTATAGTAAAATTATACTAGAGGTAAATATTGATCCCAAATACCTTGAAAGTCAAGTGAGGAGGATCTCAACATGTCTTCTAAGGTTTGAATAGTCCGTTATAATTGTCCATCAGTTTGAGGGTGGTAGGCAGTGCTCAAATGAAGTTCAATATCTAGAGATTTCTAATGACTTTTCTAGAATCTTGATGTAAAATAGTGATCATGATCAGAAACAATCGATAGGGGTAATCTATGAAGTCTTACAACTTCATTAATATAAAGTCTTATTAAACGTTCATGTTTTAAATCTTCTCTTATAGCATGAAAATGTGTTGACTTGGTAAGATGATCAACAATGACCCATATTTCATCATTTTTCTAGGAGTCTTTGGTAGTCCCATGACAAAGTCCATCTTAATATCATCCAATTTACACTCAGGTATGGGAAGAGGTTGCATGACCCTTCCAGGTTGTTTCCTTCCAACTTTTACTTTTTGACAAACCATACATCTTGAAAAAAAATCAACAGTCTCCCTTTTCATGTTGTCTTTCTAGAAATGTTCCTTCAAATATCTATACATCTTAGTGCTACTAGAGTGTATAGAGAAATTCGAGCTATAAGCATCATCCAACAATTACGTTTTTAGATCAGGTATATTGGGAACAGAAAGTCTCTTCCCAAATTTCAAAATTCCATCTTCATATACAAATTTGATCAATCTCACATCATTCATGGCTTTAATTTTCTTTTGAAATTCCCAATCATTAGTGTGAGAACTTTTTATACTTTATTGTAAAGATGGTTTGGAATCAATTTGAAAAAGTATTGATGTTTCACCTTCCATGATTATCCCCATATCCATTTTTACTAAATCCATGAAAATTAAATCCCTTTCAACCCTCATCTTGTTCAAAACTCCATGATCCTTTCTGCTCGAAGCATCTACCACCTTATTTTCCTTCCCCAAGTGGTAGTGTATAATGCAATCATAATACAAGAGTAGTTCAATCCATCACCTTTGCCTCTTATTGAGTACTTTTTTGTGAGAAAATATACTTCAAACTCTTGGGATCAGTATAAATCTCACATTTTTCACCATAGAGATAGTGTCTCCATATTTTTAGAGAATAGATTACAGCTGCTAACTTAAGATCATGAGTAGGATAGTTCTTTTCATGAATTTTTAGCTGTTGTGATTCATAGGAAATAACTCTATCATTCAACATAAGGACACAACCAAGTCCTTTCTTTGATGCATCACTATAAAAAAACCATCATTCCCTGATAGTAGATTCAATATAGGATAATTGATTAATCTTCTCTTCAGTTCTTCAAAAAAATCTTTACACTCATTTTCCCAAACAAATTTATCCCCTTTTCGTGTGATCTTGGTTAATGGGTTTGCCAATCCTGAAATATTATGTACAAAATACCGATAATAATCTACTAAACCCATAAAACTACATACCTCAGTTATACTTGTCAATGCTGGCCATTCTTGGATTTCCTTGGTCTTTAAAGGATCAACAGAGATTCCATCCTTAGAGACAATGTGGCCAAGAAAAGAATTCTCCTAAATCTAGAATTCACACTTTCTAAATTTCCCATATAATTTATTTCTTCTAAGAGACCATAGGATAATGCAGAAGTGATTTTCATTATCTTCTGTAGCTTTTTGACTGTACCAAAATATCATCGATAAATACTGCTAAAAAGTCAAAATGAAATTCATTGATAACTCTATTCATTAGGTCCATGAAGAAAAGAGGGTGCATTAGTCATTCCAAAAGGCATTACTTTAAACTTGTAATGCCTGTACCTAGTTCAAATTATTGTTTTTGGAATGTCTTCCTTATTCACACACAACTGATGATATACAAATCAAAGATAAATCTTTGAAAATTATTAATCACCATGAATTTGGTCAAATAAATCATAAACATGAGGTAGGGGATACTTGTTCTTTGTTGTTATAGCATTGATATCCCTATAGTCAATGCACAACCTCATAGATCCATCTTTCTTGAAAACAAAAAGAATAGGGGCTCCCCATAGAGAAACACTTGGGAGAATAAATTCCTTATTACTAAATTATTCTAGATGTTTCTTTAGTTCCAATAATTCCATAGTGTCTATTCTATAAGGGGTCTTCGATATGGGCTTTAAACCTAGAATTAAATCAATGGAAAACTCAATTTATCATTCTGGAGGATGTCTAGGTAAATCCTCTTGAAACACATCAACATATTCTTGTACAATAAGTACATCCTATATTTTAACATTCATTTCTTAACCCATATTTATTTTATTCCCTTCCTCCCCAATAATTGAATTTATTTGAGCTACTGGGGCTGGATCTAGATAAGAATTAGGTGGTTACATTTCTGCTCTAAAGATAAGGTACTTCTTATCTTCATCATGAATCATAACCTCCTTCTTATTAAAATAAATTTTCGCATCATGATATGAAAGCCAATACATATCGAGGATTGTATCAAATTCAATCGTGGGTATGATAATGAGATTAGTGAATAACAAACATTTATATGCCCTAATGGGAACCGATTCACAAAACATTGTTCCGATGATACTTACCTTAAGTGTTTTGACTGACAACTCTCTTGTTAAGTCAAATTAAAAATATATAATTTTCTTAGAAAACTGGGAAGATATGAAACAAGGCGATGATCCAATGTCAAATAAATAATTTTCTAAACTTTAGGAAACCATTAAATTACCTACCACCATGTCTTTTGGAGCTTCAACCTCAGTAGTAGTGATCGCATAAGCTTGGCCTTTCTCCCTTGGCCTTTTTTTAGGAATGTTCCCATGGAGCATAAAAAATTAATTTTCATAATGCCCCTTTTATCTACAATTATATCATTCAATAGCCTCTTTCTTCCCCTTGCAATCATGAGCTCGGTGGCCTTTTCCCAACACTTGTAACAGACTCCCATTCCCTTCAGGAAAGTACCAGGGTGTTTCTTCCCACATTTACCATAGTATGGATATTAATCATTTCCCTTCTTCCCCTTATTTCCATCTTCAGAGTGTTCAACAGATCTCTTCTTCTTCTGCTTTGCTTTAAAGTCACAAGACATAAAGAATTATGTTTCTGTCTTGATAGAACATGAGACAATATCATCGTATAATAAGAAGTATTGTGAGACTAATTCTCACTGGAGAAATGGTTTTAACCCATCAAAGGATCGATCAATCTTACTCTTTAGGTTACGTATATAATCTGTTGCATGCCTTGCTAACCTTGTAAAGTTAGCCTCATACTTTGTAACATTCGCATCCTCCTTTTTCCTCAGACTGAGAAATTGTCTTTCCATATCTACTCGATGGTCACAAGGAAAGTATTTTTCTAAGAAAATATCTTTAAACAACTTTCATTCCATACGGGATACTTCTTCATCTTCCTTTGTGTTTTGTATTAATGACCACCACTAATCTGCATCTCCCATGAGGTGATAAAGCACCATGACAACTTTTTCCTTTTTTTCTACTCCCCAAAGCATGAAATATTTTCTCTAAGTAAGTTATCTATTGATCATCTACTAATGGATTTTTACTCCCATTAAATGTCGGTGGTTGTTGCCTCATAAAGCGGTCTAACATTGATCCTCAACGTTGTGGATCAGGGTGCCCCCTACGGGTAAGTTTATTATTCATAACCTGGGTTAGTTGTCCAAGTATGGTGATAAGCTGATCAGAACTAGTTACATCACCAGATCTACTATAATTATCTTGAGTAGGAGGGAAATCATTACATGGATTATGTGTGTTGATACAGTTTCTATTCCTTCCATTATGCACCATTTCTAAACAATGGCATACACTATATTAATTTATGAATTACAATGCATAATTCTGAACTTGTAAAACACTTAATCATAAATTGAATGGTTTTATAGATATTATCCATAATCATAAAAATGTTTCCTTCAAGGAAGTATATACTCATAAAACATTTATAATGGTTTATAAATAAAATTAGAATTATCCTAAGAAAATCCTCGGGGAGTGTCATAACCAAGAGTGCAGTAAGGCCCATTGTCGTGCACCAGTTCCCATTCGAGTCATGCTCAATGCGGTGTTTTTAGGTTTTACCCCTATGTGCATTTGGGCCAAATCCGCATCTACCTAATCATATCCAAATAGAGATGTATTTCTTGGAAAACTCACAAAATCTCTACAGTACCAAAATTCTAGTAAGATCTTCCATACTAATCCTCAAAGTCTATCTTAGGGTAATGTTCTCGAACCAATGTTTTTCTAAATCTAGCTTCAAAGGTTTGTACTAAAGTTCTTCTAATACCAACTGTAATTCTCTGACCCCAATTACCTAGAGTCAGTGCATTATTACATAACATTTTCATGATCGTAAGGAATCATGTACCTAAATACCGATCAGTTTAATATCCTTGTAAGTACGAGATACATTCATAAGTTTTAATTTACATCATGAAATATAAACATCAAAAAACATTTTTCACCTTTTGAACACACTTATATCCTTATCTTATCCTTGTAGGTCAACTATAAAATACTTCTTCACATCGTAGGAAAAATAAAACATAGAAAGGGGTGAGCTCAAATGCTCAGTAAGGATAACAATATAGCAGAAACTTTCATAAATAAGCATAAACATTTAAGGCCATGTTTGAGACTAAAAAAAACATTTTAAAATTAAAATTTTTCATAATATGTCAAATATAAAATCAAATAATTCCAATTACTTATTCACATGGATATTATACTAGTCAAATAATCACATTGAATATCAATAGCCACTTTCATAATTATGGAATGCATAACGCCAGACTTCATAACCACATAGTCAAGGCCTTTTGCCAAGACTACAAATAATATTTTTTCAAGGCCTTGTTCCAAGACACTAGTTTGTCTCATGAGATCTACTAATTCATCGAGGAGCTATAGCGGTCTCTACCCATCACTTACTAAGTCCATTTCATTCCTCATATGAAAAGGTTTAAACATAACATAAACATTCGTATTAAAACTAGCGTAAGAAATGTCAATACTTTATCCATAAACCATGTATGGTGTAAAAATAAGACATCCACAGTCAAAAATATCACATAACCTTCAATACAATATGGAAGTTTTGTATCATAATAAATCAACTTCAAACAAGCTTAAAATCCATCATAGGATAATGAAATAAATGAAATCAAAACTTTTTTAGAGAAATATATCTTATTATTTTGAAATCATTTAAAAGTCAAATAATTATAAAAGGAAACATTTATTTTGAAAATATTCTTATAATCTTGTATGGGAAGCTTCGATGATGTTATAATGGCAGAAAATAGCTACACCTACCGTATAAGTTAAAAAAAACATTCTTACCTTAATTTTGTCGAAAAGGTTATAAAGTACCTTGTTTGGAAAATGGCGGAAATATTACTTTCAAAAATATATAAGGTCAAATAAGGATATAAATTACTTTAAACCATTGTATATTAAATATTAAAAATGTTTTGAAATACATTTTAATGAAACATGGATGTGGATGATAAAGAGGTCCCAGTAGATACTTACGTAAAAACAACCTCAAATAATTAAGAGATTGTGAAATTAACCATTTCCTTGTACTTTTCCTTGGTCTAGGGTAGGTTAGCCTCCTTTATAATGGTAAAATAATTTTTATTAAATTATACAAGAACCGTATACATTAATATGAAATCATATATGATCTTCTAATATTGCTTTGTTAATGATATTTCAGTAGTATCATCATTCCGGGCATTAACTGATTCATTTTACTTTATATGCTTTGTTATGTAAGTAATATTCTTTAGGGATAGGATGTATATTATTCATATTCAGAATTATATTAAGTTTTTAAACATTATTTTTAATCATCAAATGAAAATTAGTCTTGAATGGATACGATGGGGAGTAAATCTCATCGCGTTCGTGAAGACGGTAATCCGTACGTACGCACGAGCGATAATTTCTTTCTTTTGATATTAAAATCGTATATAATTGAATGGTATATCATATATAAAGAATCATTATCATGTTATATTTAGTATTTACATCATTTATACTCATTATTGTACCCATCCAAATGATGATGTGTTTGATAAAAAACTACACCACGACATGGAGACTGTAATCCGTACGTACGCACGTATGGTGACTTTTTCATTTATAGGATGGATAGAAAAATGAATATGGTTGTACCATTTTTAAAATGACATCACAGTATATAGAATATACTGGAGTTATTATTTTATAATGGTAACAAAAAAGAAAGAGGAAGTGGAAGAAGAAAATAACTTGAACGTGTTGATGAAATATTTACCTCTTCTTCGGGTTATTTCTTTTGATTTGATCAAAAGGGCTCCATAGGTTGGATTTATGACTAAAGTAAGACCTCTAGGATAAAGGGAGAACATTTTAGAGGATATATGGGAATATTTTGGCCAATAAAAATGGATTTAAAGGTGTTAATTTAAGAGAAAAGGAAGTTTCCTTTTATAAGAGGGGTGAGGGGAACCTTAGGAAAAGATTGAAATATTAATTTATAATAAAATAGTTTTCGGTTTTTAATGTCTCAAAAATGATTTATTTCAAGGATAAGGTGGGTATGGGTCGTAAACCACTCAACCAATATGTTTTATATAGGTTTGGGTCACTATATTAACCTTATCTTTTAGATTTAACTCTTAGTTAAATAGCTTGACATTTACCATTTCTCTTTGTATTTTTATATTATATGGTTAATAAAATTACTATAAACATCCCATAAAACCTCAAGTGGTTCATTAATAACATATGTAATATTATTTAAGCCCTTTGGTAGAAACATATATTTTTAGGAATAGAATATCAATTAATAATATAATATTTGTCTTAAAAACTCTTTTATGTCAATTTTGACACTATTTGGTATTTTGATTTTGTTAAATTCATAAAAAACCATTATAAGTAAAATTCCATTATGTAGGAAATATTTTTAGCTTTCTAATGAATATTTATAGTCGAATTTATCTTATGTATAACCTTATATTAAAAATGGTTTCATTATTAAACTTTGATTTTAACTCTTTTAACTCTTCTTTAAATAAAATTATAATAAATGTCCTAATCTAATCCAAGTGAACCAATAGGGATCATATTTTATTCCTAAGGTTGTTTTTGATTGAATAATACTTATCTAATAGAACCAAGACATCTTTTAGGGTAATTCTGAAATCATATTTACCCTTAATTACCCTATTTACTTTTAACTCTAGTAAATAAAAGTTAAAAGTTACTATTCACCAAAAAAATATTTCCATCTTATTGAACCACATTTTGGTTACTGATATTAACCATTTCTCTCATATTTTTGAAATTCAACTCATAGAAGCAGTAAAATTAAGTTTTATACAAATTTTCAAATGCTCAAAAGAGGTGGGTAAAAGACGGTAAAAAGCTTGATAAAATTTTATATATCTAAAGTTATAATAAAATGAATCCAATGAATTAAGTTGAACATATATATGTATTATGTATCTATTTTGACATAAAATAAATTAAAATAAAATAACTATTTATTTAAATAAAATTTTGGTTTTAACCAATAACGCATTGTTTTTTCACTATTCATCAAAAATTGAAATTTTTTAGAAAAATAACAAAAATTCACCCTAAGATAAATTTGATATTCAGAATCCCAAAATGATGTCTATTTTGAAAGATAGAATTTAAAAAAAAAATTAAAAAGTGGGTATTACTATTCATAATGGCTAGTTTGATTGGTCGTGGTATGTTAAAACACCAAGTTACGTGCAACACAAGCTATTGAATTATTCAAAAGGAAACGTATCGTGGAAGCTTGGGGTGTTACATTTAACAATAGATATAGTGTCTACAAATATTAAAAGAAAATATTATAGCTGCTAGTTCAAGATCATGCGTGGGTTTGTTTTGTTCATTAATTTTTAGTTGTCCTGATGCATAGGCAATAACACTGTCATTCTGTATAAGGACACAACCAAGTCCTTTCTTCGAAGCATCACTATAAATAAAAAAACTCATCATTTCCCAATGGTAGAGTCAAGATAGGATCGTTGACTAACATTATATTATTTTCTTCATAATATTCTTCACACTCTTTTGTCCAAAGAAATTTAACCCCTTTATGTGTGAACTTGGTTAATGGGTTTGCCAATCAGGAAAAATTCTAGACAAAACGCTGATAATAATTTGCTAAACAAATAAAAGTGCATACCTTATTTATACTTGCCAGTTCTGGCCATTCATGTATTTCTCTTCTCATGGAAGGATAAACATAGATTCCATCCTTAAAGACAATATGGCCAAGAAAAGAAATTTCCTGAATCCAGAATTCACAGTTGCTAAACTTCCCATATAATTCATTACTTCTGAGGGTTCTCATAATAGTGTGCATGTTATTTTCATGATATCCATATACTTTGGAGTAAACCAAGATATCATAAATAAATACCACTACAAATTCATTAATATATTCTTTGAAAACAATATTCATTAGATCCAGAATATCATAGGGTGCATTAGTCAGTCCAAAAGGCATTATAGTAAACTGGTAATGCCCGTACCTAGTTAAAAATGTTGTTTTTATAATGTCTTCCTTCTTTACACACAATTGATGATATCCATATCAAATATCAATCATTAAAAAATATTGATCTCCATGAAGTTGTTCAAATAAATCATCTATGTGAGGTAGGGGATACTTGTTCTTTATTGTTATAGCATTGATCTCCCTATAGTCAATGCACAACCTCATAGATCCATCTTTCTCCTTAACAAAAAGAACAGTGTTTCCCCATAGAGAAACACTATGGTGAATAAATATTTTATTACTCAATTCCTATAGTTGTTTCTTTAGTTACACTAATTCCACAGTTTCCATTCTATAAGGGGCCTTTGATATCGGCCTTGAACTGGTAATTAAATCATTAGAAAACTCAATTTCTCGCTCTGGAGGATTTCCAGGTAAATCCTATGGAAGCACATACACTAATTCTTTCTCAATAGGTACATACTCTATTTAAAAATTCCTTTCCTCACCCATAGTTATTTCATTCTCTTCATCTTTAGTAATTGAATTTAGTAGAGCTACTGGGGGTGGATCTAGATAAAAATCAGGTGGTGACGTTTCTTCTCTAAATATAAGGTACTCCTTATTATCATCAAAATTTGTAACTCCTTATTACAAAAACATTTTGCATCATGGTCCAAAATCCAATCCATATCAAGGATTATATCAAATTAAATCATGGTTATGGTGATGAGATCAGTAGATAAAGAACATTTATATTCCCTAATAGGGAATGATTCACAAACCTTTGTTGCAATGATACTTCACTTAAGAGTTTTTACTGACAACTTCCTTGTTAAATCAAATTTTAAATATCTAATTTTCTTAGAAAACTATGAATATATGAAACAATTAGATGATCTAGAATCAAATAATTCATTGGATAAATTTGAGGAAACCATTAAATTAACTGCCATCACATCATTCAGAGCTTCAACTTCAGCAGTAGTGATCACATAAGATTGGCCTTGTTCCCTTGTCCTTTTCTGAGGTAAGTTTCCTTGGCTCTTAGGACATTCATTTTCATAATGCCCTATTTCTCTACAATTATAGAATTTAACATTGACAACTAGTTTATTTCCCTTGCAATCATGAGCTTGGTGGCCTTTTTCACCACACTTATAACAGACTCTAATTCCATTTAGGCACGTACCGAGGTGTTTCTTCCCACATTTACTATAGGATGGAAATTCAACTTTTCCCTTCTTTCCTATATTTAAATTTCCAAAGTGTTCAAGAGATCTCTTATTCTATTTCTTTTCTTTAAAGTCGAATGACTTATAGAATTACTTTTCTATCTTGATAGCACATGAGACAATATCTTTATTCATTGAGAAGGATTTTGAAAATAATGCTCAATGGGGAGATGGTTTTAACCCATCAAAGAATCGATCAATCTTACTCCTTGGGTTGCATATATAATCTGATGCATGTATTTTTAACCTTGTAAAGTTAGCCTCATACTTGGAAACATTCTCATCCCCTTTTTTCCTCAGACTCAAAAATTGCCTTTCCATATCCGCTTGATGGTCATGAGAAAAGTATTTTTCTAATAAAATCTCTTTAAAATCCCTCCATTCCATATTTTATACTTCTTCATCCTCCTTTTTGTTTCAAATTAATTACCAACATTGATCTGCATCTCCCATGAAGTGATAAACTACCATGACAACTTTTTCTCTTTCGCCACTCCCCAAAGCATAAAATATTTTCTCTAAGGAACTTATCCAATATTTATCTACAAATGGATATTTTTTTCCATTTAATTTTGGTGGTTTTTTCCTCAAGAATTGGTCTAACATTGATCCTCCGTTTTGTGGATCAGGGTGCCCCATATGGGTAAGTTTATTATTCATAACCTGAGTGATTTGTCCCAGTATGGTTATAAGTTGTTCAGCACTAGTTGCATCACCATCTCCACTATAATTATCTTGATTTGGAGGGAAATCCATGAATGGATTACGTTTTTTGATACTTTTTCCATTCTTTCCACTAGGCACCATTTCTAAACAATGGTATATACTAGAATTGTTTATAAATCGCAATACATAATCCCAAACATGTAAAACACTTAACATAAATTGAATAGTTTATGGATATAATCCATAATCATAAAAGAATGTTTTCTTTGAGGAAGTATTTAATCATAAATCCTTTATTATGGTTTGTAAAGAAAATGTGAATAATCTTAAGCATATACCCCAGGAGTGTCGTAACCAAGAGTGAAACAAGGCCCGTTGTCGTGTACCGGGATACCCCGGGTCATGCTCAAAACTCCTTATCGGAGTTTTCACTCCTAGGTACATATGTGCTAGAGCTTCCTCTACCTGCTCATATCCATAGAGGGATTTATTTCTTGGAAAATTCACAAAATCTCTACATTACCAAAATTCTAGGAAGTTCTTCTATACTAATCCTCAAAGTCTATCTTAGGGTAATGTTCTCTAATCTGAGTTTATCTCAATCAAGATTCAAAGGATTATAATAAACTTCCTCTAATATCAATTGTTATACCCCGACCCTAGTTACCCAGATTTGGTGCATTATTACATGACATTTTCATGATCATAAGGGATCAAATCCCAAAATATTGATCAGTTTCGTAGCCTAGGAAGTGGTAGATACAAACATAAGTTTTACATTACATTATGAAATGAAAAGTAAAAACATTATGTCTCCTTTTAACACATTCATCTCCCGTAGAACATCCCTACAGGTCATTTATAATATACTTCTTCACATCCTGGGAATAATAAAACATAAGAAAGGGGTGATCTCAAATGCTCAGTAAGGATAACAATATAGAGGAAAGTCTCATAAATAAGCATAAACATTAAAGGCAATGTATAAGACTAAAACACAAGCCTTTTAAACATAAAATTCCCCATAATATAGAAAATATAAATAAAATAATGCCATTTACTTATTCACATGGATATTCCACTAGTTGAATAATCATATGTGATACCAATAAAAAAATTCATAATGATGGAATGCATAATGCTGAACATCATAACCACATAGTCAAGCCTCATTCCATGACTATAAATAAGATTTTTTCAAGGCCTTTTACCAAGACACTAGATTGACTCATGAGACCTACCAATGCATCGAGGAGTTATATTGGGCTCCACCCATCACTTACTAAGCCAAATTAATTCATCATATGAAAAGGCTGAAACATAACATAAACATTTATATTAAAACTAGCATATGAAATGCTAATACATTAATCATTTACAATGAATGGTATAAAAATAAAACAGCCATATTAAAACATATAAGAAAACCTTCAATACAATATGGAATATTTTATCATAATAAATCAACTTTAAACAAGTGTAAAATCCATTAAAGGATGTTGACATAGATGAAATTAAAACTATTTGGGAGAAATATCTCTTTCTTTATTGAAATAATGATACTGTCACATAATTATAGAAGAAAACATTTATTTTGAAAATATTTTTATAATCTTGTAAGGTAAGCTTTGATGATGTTATAACAGCGGAAAATAGCTACACCCTCCATATAAGTTAAAAAACATTATTTCCTTAATTTTTTTCAAAAAGGGAATAGATGGCCTTGTTTGGAAAATGACAGAAAGATTCCTTTATAAAAACTTTATAAAAAGTCAAAAAAATTTATAAATGACTTTAACCCATAGTCTATGAAATAGTAACAATGTTTTGAAATATATTTTTAAGAAACATGGATGTGGATTATAAAGAGGTCTCAGTAGATACTCATGTATAAACAGACTCAAATAATAAATTGATTGTAAAATTAACCCTTACCTAGTTGCTTTCCTTGGTAGAGGGTTTGTTAAACATATGTATAATAGTTAAATCATTGTTATTAAATTATACAACCACCATATACATAAATATGATATTATATATGATCTTCTAATATTATTTTGTTAATAAAATTTCAGTGGTATCATTTTTTCAGGTGTTAACTGATTCATTTTACTTAATATGATTCCCTTCATAAGACATGTTTTTTATGGATAGGATGTATTTAATTCATATCCAGAATTAGTTTAAGTTCTTAAAAATTATTTTTAATCCTCAAATGAAAATTATTCTTGAATGGTTATGATGGGGAATGAATCTCATCACGTTCGTGGAGACGGTAATCTGTATTTATGCACGAGCGACAATATCATTATATTTATGGTCAAATTTTATTTAATTGAATGGTATATCATATATACAGAATCATTGAAATGTTATATTTATTCTTTACATCAAATATACTCATTATTATACCCATCCAAATAATTAAGTGTTGAATAACAAGTAAACCACGACATGGAGATGGTAAGCCGTACATACGCATGTATGGTGACTTTGTTATTCACATGATCGATAGAATAATGAATATAGTTTTACAATATTTATAATAAAATCACAGTATGTAAAAGGTATTGTAGTTACTATTGTGTAATGGAAACAACAAAGAAAGAGGAAGTTGAAGAAGAATATAACTTTGAAAGAGGTGATGAAATTATTATCTCTTCTTCGAGTGCTTCCTTTTGATTTGATCAAAAGGTATCCTTTGGTTGGATTTGTCATCAATATAAGGCCTCTAGGATTAATTTACTGAAGTTAGGAGTTTATTTTAGCAGGGGTTGGCCAATCCAAATGTGATTTTGAAAGAAGGGGACGCTCCCTTTTATAATAGAGGTGAGGGTCACTTTAGAAAAATCTAGAAATATTATGTTATTATACAATTGTATTTAGTTTATAATGGCTCCAAAAGAATTTATTTATAGGATAATGTGGGGATGGGTCGAAAAAATCTCAACCAATAGGTTTAAGAGAGGTTTAGGTGAACATATTAACCTTATCTTTTAGATTTAACTCTTAGTTAAATAGTTTAACTTTTACTATGTACTGTTGTATTATTATAATAAATGGTTAATAAACCTACTAAAAAATACAAGAGATTCCCAAGTGGTTAATTATTGATATATATAACCTTATCTTAATTCCTTTTTCCAAAACTTATATTTTTAGAAATATTATATCAATTAATAATATACTATTTTTTAAAAAAACTCATTTATGTCAATTTTGATACTATTTGGTATTTTGTTTTTTTTAAGTCATAACAACTTTATCACTTCCAAAAAATAATTTAATCAACCCTAACAAGTCATAGTAACCTAGAAAATTATTTTAATTCATCAGAAGTCTCAATTTCCCTTTATTTGGATATTAATAATATCTATTATTTTAATCTTTCATTAATAATATAATTATTGCATCATCATTGTGTCATAAATAAATTTAATTATTTAATTTATAAAAATTAAAAATAAAATACGATTATGAAGGAAATATTTTCATATTTTTAATGAATATTTATAGTAGAATCTATCTTCTGTATAACCCTATATTAAAAATGTTATAGTTATTAAACATTTAATTTATCACTTTTAACTCTTTTTTAAATAAAATATCAATAAATATCATAATCTAATCCAACTGGACCAAAAGGATCATATTTTATTCCAAAGGTTTATTTTGGTCTAAATACACTTATCCAATATAATTATGACATGTGTTACGGTAATTATAATATCATTTTTACCTTTAATTAACCTATTTACTTTTAACCATGGTAAATAAAAGTCAAAAGCTATTATTCACAAAAAAATTATTTTCATCCTATTGAACAATATTTAACTTACTGATTTCAACCGTGTCTCTCAGAATTTTGAAATTCAATTCACAGAAGTGGTAAAATTATGTTTTATACAAACTTGCAAATGTGCCTAGAAGGTGGGTAAAAGATGGTAAAAAGTTCAATAAAATTTTATATATATAATATTATTATAAAAGGACTCCAATTAATTATATTGAACTTTTATAGGTATTATATATCTATTTTTACTTAAAATAAATTTAAATAAAATTTCTGTTTTAAATAATAACGTAATGTTTTTTCACTATTCATCAAAAATTGAAAGTTTTAGAAAAATACAAAAAATTAACCCTAAGCTCATTTTGATATTCCGAACCCAAAAATGAAGTTCGTTTTGAAAAATAAAATTTATAAAATTTTAAAAAGTGGGTATTACAATTCATAAAGGATATATTTTTTTGTGGTGTGCTAAAACTTCCATATTGCGTACATCGTATGCTATTGCATTAATCAAAGGGAAATGTGCTGTGGAAACTTGGGGTATTACACATCCTTCTTATTTACTATACTTTTTCTTTCTATTTAATAAATGGTAAGAGGTTTTTACCTCTGAATGGACGTGCTTGGTAATGGTAAAAATGAGGGAGGATAAATAATCCATCATTAAAATAACATCACATGAACAATTATAGAATAATTATAAAATAATTACATTATAACCATTCCAAATTACAAGAACAACTTACAAATAAGATGTTTGAATTTGAAATGAGGATAGGAAAGTGAGCATACCTTACTTGGAAGTGTGATCCCAAAGGCTTGAGAGATTCTTGAGAGAGGCATCTTGGGAGCTTGGGGCACCTTGGTGGTATTATAAAATGTATGGGGAAGAGTTTGGTTGAGATCCAAATGGTTTGACTGAATAGGAATGAGAGATTAGGTGGGTTTATATAGGAAATGAGAGGTAATAATTTATTATTTAGGTTTTGGACACTACACATTAAAATATTCAAAACCACAAATCGACCCATGGTATTTTCCCATGGTTTATGCCAAATGGGATTGGTACAAAATATTTTATAAGTCCAGGGCCGAACATATTAAAATATTAGGCTTTCTTATGTGGAGGTGAGTCACACTCTCAAGGAAATCATTTTTAAGATGTTAAAATATTTTTTAAGTATTGGAGGGTCCACTAAACCATTTTAAAATTAATAAAACAAATATAAATAACATTATTTTAAAGTTAAAAAATATATTGTCTGAATATACCTTTTATAATATTTTATTACATCACTATTGGTTCATTATGATGTCATAAAACACATATTTTATTTATACGGTATTTAATTTTTACCCAAGTATTTGATTATCTCAGAAAATTATGTAGAATTAATCATTGGATAATTTTAATGTTATGATTCAAAATATATTGCTTATTTTATCTAAATAATTTTTTAAAAATATGAATTTTCACTTTTAAAATACAAACTGACATTTATTGAAAATTCATTGGTTTTGACAAAAATAGTCATCAAAACATAATATAAATTACAATTGTATTAATAAAAATTATTTGATCATTTGTATTTAATAAAAATTAATTTAGTAATAATATTTTATTAAATTATTATTTAATTCCAAAATCCATTGATTCATCAAAATAGATTTATAAATGTAATTTAAATATTAACTAAAAATATTATTTCTGCTTTAGAAACCATTTACAAAGTAACAATAATAAAATGAATGTTTATTCTTTATTCTATAAAAAATAATACACATATTCATAATGATAGGGTCTTGCTGCATATCCCTTTATTAAACCAGCATATTCCCAAAGAGTATGGTGTGTAATGGTGGGGCTTTCTTGGGACCGTTTGGTGAACATGGTTTGGGTCATGATCTCAATGTGCTTAAAATTCTCCTATAAATGGTTTTCGTCATGATTATGTTTTTGGATCTCTGCATGGGTTTGGTCTAGGGAAAATACCAAAAATGATATCTCATTTGAAAGATCTAATAAATGGGATTCAAAGGGAACGATCCTACTAGTTGAGGCCATCACTTCCTTTATCTATGTCAAAAGGATTTGTTAAACCCCTATATATATAATAGTCATGTGATCACTGTTCAACGACTATATTATGCATGGTAATCACACTTACCGGTTATTTAAACCCAATAAAAATGTGCATATGTTTTATATATATATAAGACATCTAATTAAATAAAAGAAAGGAAATTTATTCATGAATGTTCAGGTCGTTATAGTTTGGGTAAGCACCAATGAAATAAAAAATAATCTAAAATAACAAGTTGTGTCAAATTAATTGGTGTCATATCTTGATAAATCAATAATTCCAAGTGGTATTAGATGCATATCTTGGAAAATAAAGTGAATCGATGTGAAATTGAAATTGAAATTTGTTTTTAAATTATTAATTTCTATTAAGGCTAAACAAAAAATCCAATTATATCAAAACCTAGTTTTAATTTAAAATTGGTTTCAAGTTTCCACTATAGATAACAAAAATGAATCTATAATTGATTAATGGAATGAAGATGTATAAATGGTACAGATCCAGATTTAAAGGTAAAGTGGTGTCAAATCCTAATCTATAATTTTATAAAGGAATCAATCTAACATTTTTTATTAATAATTGATATTGGGCCATATTTAGTGTGGAATTTTATCCCAAAAAAGAGAATATACCTTTATAGATTCATATATAAATTCTTATTAAAATTAAGTTTCATCAATTTTTATTCTAACAATGTTGTGTCTTTTGATGGTTTTTTTCAATATACTAAAAGTGATGAATGTTTACTCATACGGTGTATGTAAGTAAGTGGTTTTGGTGATTATAATTGTTATAAATTGTTGTAATATTCAAGGTAAAGTAGAAGGTTAGAATATAAATTCATATTAGTCTTATTTGAAAAGGAATGAGAACCCTGTGTTAATGGTAGATCATGGATATCATGTTTTATCATGAGTTTATCATAATAATTTGTATTGGTTTATGAAATGTTTCATATAACTAAAACACTTTGTTCAATTGATCTTATTCACAAACATTTTTGTGTAATTGATATTGACATAACATAGTGTATTATTAATGGAATTAAAAGTTCAAGTTGTATGGTATTTATAGAATTTTTGGAGTGAAAACATTAACGCGAAAGTTATTAACTTAAGATCATTTTTATTAATCTAAGTTTCAACTCTGTAGACTTAGAGGATTTATTCATTATTTTAACCCCCTAAAATTTTAGTATTTATTTCCCATTAAAAAAAATATCATGCATTTGATATCCTGTAATAAATACAATACTCAACTAAAATGAACCATGATATATTTTATTACGATAAAAAGTTATAATTTAATATAAACATTAATAAATTATTATAATGAAATATGAAACATAGTTAAAAAAATACAATCGTAATAAAACCCCATGTAAATAAAAAAGAACATGAACATGAAATCCCTGTCCTCATGGTTATAATTTTAGGTCATACCATTGATTAAAACTATAGAAAAAATGAAAAATAGTATAAATACAATATAAATTTTCTAAAAATATTAAATTTATAGGATTAATGGTTATAGAGATATATGTAACTCTATATATTGAAAAGTAATATAACTCTTATATATATGGCTGTTGGAAATGTAGTAATTAGACATATTATTTTTGGATATATAATCATTATATATATCAATATCAAATAAGTAAATTTATGTTTTTAGCTGATAATATAAAATAAAAAGTAATTTAATTCATAAATAACAAATAATTCAAGAATTTAATAAAGAAATAATTAATTAAAATATTTTATTATAAAAAAATAATTTTCCTATTATATATTTTTATCAATATTATTTTCAAAAATAGTGATTTTATGTGTTAATAAAATTCAAATAAAGATCACAGTATCAATGTATTATTAAAATTTAATGTTTTCAAGATAAATAATGTTAATGTGATGTGATTAAAGTTATTTAGTGCTGAAAAATGAAATTTTTATTAAAGAACTTTTTTTCTAAGTATTGTTTATTTTAAAATTAATGAATTAAATTGATCACTCTTAAAGGATTATTATAATAATTTTTAATATTTAGTTGTATAAACTAATACATTAACACTAATTTTAATATTAATTGACATGAAATGCTTTTAAGAACACTTAATGTTTAAAAAACTCATTTTTATATAAAATTATTTTTAAAAAACAAATTATGTTTCAATTTAAACGGTAAATTTATCATATTTGGAAACAAGATTATATTAAATTAAATTCAAACATTTAATCATCGTTTTGAAATTATATATAATTTTTAATTTCATTTTAAGTCAAAAAACAAATTATGAGGGTGAATATTGCATGACATCGGTAAACTGTAAAAACTATAAAATATTATATATGATTAAAATGATATATAAGACATATAAAAATAAAAAATAAAGTTAATAATATAATTAATATTTTTCCTCATTGTATTTTTCTAGTTATTTGGGTCTATTCCATTTAAAAATTAAATTCTTGAACAAATAAGTAATGAGAAATTGAAAAAATACCACTCAAACTATCTTAAAAAGGACCTATATCCACCCATACCACAACAATATTAAATTTAATTTATATCCTAAAACCTTTACCATTGTACCTCTCCAAAACCCTTAGTATATTTTGATAACCTTCTAATTCTATGATGAAGGAAAAAATCCTTTATTCTGAACGAACTCGTTTTGAGAATGAGTAATTTTATCAAAGTAAGTAACTAAGTTCTTCTCTAACTTTTCCAATTAAATAATAATATAAAACATATCTAAATATCATTATCCATGGAATGATCTTCTCTATAACCTTAATTCATTTCTTATTCACTAGTATATCATGATCTTGTTTGGGTAGCTTCAACCACCTGTATGAACAATGGTATACCAACATCATCATGTTGATCATGAATAAGAATCAATAAATTAATATTGGAAATATTTCATATTATTTATTAATTTATATCCTAAATATGGTTATGTAAGGGAGAAAAATAATTGTTTTTTATTGTAAATTTATTTGTTGTTATTGATAAATTTCCCGAAACATGCTCATCATGGGATCCATTCTCATAAAACAAGTTTACACCTTAAATAAAATTAACGTAGCCCTAAAAAATTCATTGAATCATAATTATTAATCTAACATCAATATTTTTGGAATTATGAGATTTTTATAAAATAAATATGATCATCTACTCCATTATGAAACATGTACAAAACAACAAAAATTACTTACATATGATAAAAAATAAGAAATAACTAACAAATATATGTGTAATAAATTATTATAATTAAATGATATATAAGGTAATATATAAGAATATGGTTCTTAAATAAGTGGATAATAGATTTATTTTTATTATACAGGAGGATAAATCACCTACATAGAAATCAAGAGTAAATATAATGTTTTCTTATCTCTATTTTTCTTTTATTGAGGTATATTTCATGCTCACCACCTATGTCATTTTAGATGGTTAATATAATTACTCATGGATATATACCATTATAATAATAATATAATTCATGTTATTTACCACTCAATCTCAAAATATATCTTTCATGGGGTTTTATTCAAAATTTACAGAAGTTGTAAGAGTTTCTTTCCAATCTCACTTTGAAATCGATATTATTGATGACTTACATTACATTAGGGGAAATTATATGTTATTTCTCTATAAATATTCATTTATTTTATTTTATTATTTTTTTCTAGGTTTTACAAGTTTTTTCTACTTTTAATAACTTTGGTTCATAACACAATAAAATTTTCCATATAAATTGAGTGGGCCTTATCTCATTTCTTGATCGAGATTTTTTATCCTCCAAGTTTATATTATATATATTTTTAAATATCTGTATATATGTTTATATTATTTCCAATGTTAATTTTATATTATCCTTGATTTTCCTTACAAATTTATTAAAGTAATACCTTTTAGAATTTTTCTATACATTCCATTTTCTATTATCTTACACTTTATTAAAAAAATCATGAAAGAAATATTTTTTTAAATTTTTTCTATGTGAATTAATTTTACATCTATCATTATAAATTTTATTTATGAATATTACTATCTATTTTTTATGGTTTTACAACGTAATTTCTATTCTCTTTGTGTAATAAATTCAATTATTTTAAAATAAAGTGTATCAAAAAGTCAATGGGTGTATATTATTCTATATCAAAGTAATTTTTTAATGTTATTATGAGTGTTTTTAAAATAATTCAATATAATTTAACATTTTTTATACTTCATTTTGGATTCTATATAATGATACAATCCACCTTATTTCTCTATATGTATTATGATAATATCTTGGGTATATTTTCATGAAAGTTGTTTCTTTCACTGAGGATAATTATGCTATGATAGATTTCAGATTATTTTCATGTTTATGTGGAGAATATATGTATTGTTTATCATTATGTGATGGGTGGGTCTTATATATCCCTCCAATTCATTTTCTATGTTTTATATCTCATTGGATTTTTATAGGACAGATGTGGTTATCTCAAGTCTAAAATGTTATGAGGCACGAGTGATTATCCCAAGTCTACAATTTTATGGGTAGGTGGTAAGATTGTTACCTTATGATATTAATGTATTGGTTGTTATCCTTGAATAATTATATTATTTATATGATTATTTTGGTGTCATATTATTATGTTTTTTAATATATCTATCTCATGATTATGGAATCATTTTTTCACACTTTTATGACTCATTTTTTATATTATGCTGAAATCCCCAAGTCCGAAATTGGGTTTTATGATCTATGTTTTATTGGGTATGATATAATTTTATTATTCTCAAGTACTATGATTATTTACTCATACACACATTTTAATATTATACTCACTTATGATCTTATATTGATATCTATTATCTTTACCACTCACTGGGCATCTGATCTCACCATTTCTTATGTTTCCACTCACAATTCTAAATAATTTCATATAAGAAAATAATAATAAAACAATACTTAAGGGGGGTAAAAATAGTAAAGGCCAAGGGAATCCCTAATAAATAAATCCTAAATGTTTGGGGGTATTGATCTAATACTATAGATAATTTTAAGAGGTACTTCTGTTCTTTCTTTAAAAAAATATCATGCTCCATGTTTTCCTTATGCTAAGTATACAAAACCTCCACATCCTTATAGATAATATTTTTATTATTATGTTTTGTTTTCCTTAGGTTATGAATAAGATTATTATTTATGGTATAAATATAATGGTATCATGTTTGAATAATATTTTTGGTAGATGTTAAAGAATTGTTATAAAAAAATGTGATTATGTATCTTGTATGTAAAGACACTAAAGTAATAGGTTTTTTGATATATTTTATTATAAGACATATTAAATAACTTTATAAAATGATTTATTTTGTATGTATGATTTTATTGAGTTCTCTTAGTTCGTATCATCATAAGGTTTAGTTAATTTTGGTGATTAGGTAAAGAATAAAAAAGTATATAACCAAAAATTCCCAATGATGAACCAAAAGTAATATAGGATAAACCTAAAATGTTGATGTTTGAAATGAATGTTTCATACTTTAATCTATAATATGATTTATTTTATTTAACAAATGATTTCATAATATAATTATTATTTATTTATAATCAAACTATAAATTTTTTATTTAGTACGGGATGAAAGGAAAATAATGAAATTGGGGCAGCGAGAGGTATTATCAATATTGAAAACTTATTATTTGGTCCATGTACTATGAATTATTCCATATATTAAAATTTATTTTATACTATTAATTTATATCCCCAATGGATAGGAATTGAATTATTGATGAAAACCCATAGTGGTTTGATGACTACATTCCATGTCTATAAATCCACTCTGATGGATGTTTTCTTTTTAATTTGATTCTTAGAAATATTATTATTATACCTTTAGTGGAATTTGATGTGACTTTTGTCATGTAATAGATATCTTTATGTAGATCTCATATTAATTTCTTGTATATGGAATTAAAATTTTATATTCATGTTCTCAACTATAAGTAAAATGATGACTATGAGCTCACTAGGTAAAATAATTCCTTTATATAGATCTTAATAACCAATCATGATTGATATTTAACTTAAATGGTTGGGTTAAAACTCAATATTGAGGATATATTTATTTTGAAAAAATACAATAGTTTTTAATGAAAGATTGTTTTGTTCCTCCCCCAAATCATGAGGTTGATTTTTCAATACAAATCACACCTATTATTATAAAAATATCAAATAATCCTTATAGAATACGGCTAACTGAGTTGGAGGAATTGAAGAATAAACAATAGGAGAATCTAGAAAAGGGTTTTATATTCCCAAGTGTTTCACCATTGGGTGCACCATTCCTCTCTATTAAAAATATATAGATTAATGAATCTATGAATGTATTATCTTGATCAATAAAAAATCATAATCCGGAACTAGTGTCTTCTGACCATAGTGATTTATTATTTAAACAAGTGTTATGGGTTCAATACGTATCAATGATTGAACTTTGATCTGAATATCATCAATTAATTATAAAAATAGTATATGTACTTAAATCAACATTTTTTACAAGATATAGCCACTATGAATTCAAATTAATGCTATTCAGACTTACAAAATCCCTCATTGTCTTCATGGAAATGATGAGTAAATTATATATATATTTCCTAAATAAATTTGGTTTAGTATTTATATATTATATTGATATATATTTTAAGAGTGAGTAAGAGTGTGGACATTAATTTAGGTTTGTGTTTAAGAACTTAATAAAGGATAAATCATATGCCTAATTTATAAAATGTGGACTCTAACTATATAAAGTAACATTCATGGGTCATGTAATCACATGTGAGGGTATATCTGTGATTCCTTATAAGATAGAGGTAGTTAAGAAATATCCTATACCAACCACTGTAATTGATTTTTTTAGTTTAATTATATCGGTTGGATATAATTGACACTTTTAGATAAGTATCTCACGAATTTCAAATCCACTAACCAAGTAAACATTGAGCGGATTTATGTTACATTGGATAGATTAATGTGAAAAAAAATTAAGGAGCTAAATATAGGTTTGTTAGCTTCCCCTGTACCCAAGAAACACTACATTGTATAATAGTATGTGATATATATTAATGTTTAAAAGAAGGAATTGAGATTCTTCATCATGAAAAATTACATGGAGGTAGCTTATGCAAAATTTCAATTAAAGATTCATGAGAAAAATTAAATTATAGATTATTTGGGGGAAATAGTGGTAATATTTTCTTTAAATATATGGAGTAATTATTTTAATAGTGAAAAGTGAGAAATATATATTGACAATAAGGGTTTAAATTTTATATTCACATAGAAAGAGTTGAAAAATTGACAAAGGATATGATTGGGATTGATCAAATTCTATAAATGCTCAATACATTGCCTCTATAAGAAGGAAAACATGGTGGATGATGCTTTGAGTGGGAACGATGATGCTAAATGATCTATTTTGAGGATTTAAAGAGAACAAATAATCATGGATTTTCATTGGAAAGTTCATGAAATCAAAAGGGAAAGCGAGAAGTCTTATCTTTCCA
The DNA here is from genome assembly GCA_963277665.1 of Viscum album. NCBI lineage: Eukaryota > Viridiplantae > Streptophyta > Magnoliopsida > Santalales > Viscaceae > Viscum > Viscum album. The sequence goes on from OY728140.1 coordinate 1,825,467,524, forward strand.
AAATTAATTCTCAAACATCCATCCATGTAGATATAAATAAGGAAGAGAGGGAATATATAGTTCAGAATAATAATATATAAAATATTCCATGGTTTAACTTTAAAAATGATGGAATTATAATATTCGGTAAATGAATATATTTTATATCAATTCCAAAATTGAAAAAAGGTTTTGTTAGATGATGAAAATAAATCATAATTCTCTATTAATACTGGATGAACAAATATGTATAGATATATCAAGGAGAATTTATGGTGGGAAAACATGAATAGGTAGATTGTAGAGTATATATCTCAATTATTTTGTTCTAATAAGTTAAGTCCAAAAATAATAAGTCTAATGAGGTGATGCAACAGCTACCCATACCCTTATGGAAGTAGGAAAACATCACTATGGATTATGTCATAAGTCATCCCATGATTTATAAAGTCCATAATTCCATTTGGGATATAGTTGATCACTTTATGAAGTCATCACAAATCATTATTATTTGAGAATATTTATCACTTGATCAACTTTCAAGATATACATAAAGTAAGTTGTAAGGTTTCATGGATAACCACCCTTAATTGTATCTGATTGAGATCTCAGGATTTCATAGAAGTTCAAGACAATTTTTGAATAATCATTCAATACAAATATATGAATAAAAAATATATATCACATATAAATTAATTACCAATCTAAAAGGACCATTCAAACTCTATAGATTTTATTTAATCGATTTCAAAGGATTGTGGGATCAATACCTTCTACTAGTTGATTTCTCATATTGAAATATTTTTTACTTTAACATTTAGATATAACCATGTGAGGCTTTGTATAAGAAGTGGTGAAGAACCCCAATATGTTAGGATAAAGATAGAGAATATATGTTGTTGGGATAATTCTTTCTCAATAAATGTTATGAATATTAAAACCATTTATTGACATTATAGATTTTAAATTTTTTTATAGAATACCTATTCTGAAAATAATTTTTGAAAATTGGAGTTTTTATTCAGTGGTACGGTATTCCATTTAATGGAAGAGGGTTATGAGATTAGGGAAAAAGTGAAAAATGATATGTAGATACATTAGCCCCTTAAAAATCCTTGATAATATGTGGATGGTAGTTTATCATCCTCCACTGCCATTGAACATCTCCCATGTGTTTGGTATGCCAACCTATACATTTCACTCATAAATATTATATATTATTTGATGAATTTTCATGAAATAACATTAAGATCCATTCTAGAACTATAATGGTTTATTGTCTTTAGAAACATGGATACATATGAAACTTGTTCATAAAAGATCTAAATCATCTCCAACACTGTTCTTCAAAAGTTTGACCCTTCTTGAACACATTATGCATAAAAATTTTCTTCATACCCAAGGGAAAAGAAAACATAATAAGGGTTAAGCTCATATATTCTATAATGGAAAACAAGGGATATATCAATGATCATTTAAACATAACATTATCAAAAAGCATATTATAACATGAGATTAAAATTTGAAAATCATACCAAGTAATTATTATATAATAAACATGATTCATGGGATAAATATTTGAAATTCATAAGACATGAATAATAAAGGTTTCAAGTAATAGAAGCCCTGAGAACATAACATTGGAAGAAGATCAAGTCATAAAAGAGTGGTATAAATTGTGGAATTATCATAATCATATAAATATTATGTCAAGGATACCCACTAATATATTTATAATATGTTGGTATTGGGATAACCACCAGTGCACTTACATGGGGTATGGGATAACCTCCTGCATACAATAATTTGGGATTGGGAGAACACCTTGTGTACCATCTTTCGAGATTGGGATAACCTCTTATGTACAAATTTTAGGCTTAGTATAACCTATCATATACACTATGAGATCATAGAACATTAATCCTTACCCAATTAAATGGATGTTTATATAATTCCAGTCCCACCCATTATGTAGTAATAAATCCATTTATATGTATTCTATAAGATCATAAAAAAATTCTTCATAATTATTCCCATGGAAAAGAAAACATGTTTCATTGATATTTCCTCATCATAACCATAAACTGTCTAGATAAAAAATCAATATGGTGTCAATGAATAATATCCTCAATAAATCAATAGTAACATCAAAGGTTTTTATGACAGATAAAAAAATATTTAAAATATCACTTGAATATATCTTGTGGAAAATATCATTTTCATTAAATATTAAAAAAAGTTTCCCAAATATTAAATAAAAAAATTCTTCTAAAATAACCTTGGGAAATTATATATGAAGCTTCAAATCATTTAGAATTTATTCTAGCTAAAAATATTGTTCATGAAATATTTGTTAAAACAAATATTCCTTTAACATTTTCTGTAAAAAGTAAAAAGTACCTCATTTAGAAAATGAAAAGAAGATTAATTTTACACCATTTTTGAAAAATAAAAAATTGGGAGAAATTGATTTAAAATATCAATTTAGAGTAGTAAAAAATTATTCAAAATATTTTTTAGAAAATATTGAAATGGAAGAAAAATGATTTTCAGTTGAAAAGAGAAATAAAGTAAGTTTTTCTTTAAAACATAATTTCAATATATTGAGTAATGAAAGTGTGGGAAATAAAATGAAAAAAAATATTCTATAAAAAGAACTATACTATAAGAAATTTAAATATATTCTTGAGAGGTAGTTACTTAAATTCCATCATTAGAAACTAAATCATAAACAATCCCAATAAATAATGAGCTTGTAGCATAAAACCCTTTTTGTTTCGGTAACTTATAAAGCATAAGAACCTTGAATTAATAAATTTAAATGAAACATTATATATATTTATCATAATTATATTAATGATATGACATGTAATACAGTATTTGTATAAACCTCATAAAGGAAGATAAGTGCATAATATAACATATATCCTAAAGAAGAAAGTTTGAGATGATAAACCCTTACCTAAATTCTGAATTTTTATAAAGTGATTAAACATCCTATATCATAAATTAAAATCTGTTATTATTTTATATAATAATTATCTAAATTCTTATTATTTAATATATTATCCACATATAACATTTCATTACACACTTTTTAATAATTAATTATTAAACTCATCATATTTTGGTGGTCACTGTTTCTTTTTTCATGACAATTTTGATTTAGTGGTTCTGATACATGTTCATTGAACATGGTTTGATCTTATAAATTTTTTTAATAATTATTGAAATATCATATATATTAAATATATTTAAATTTATATTTATACATAATATATCTAAAAATAAAAAAGGATTGCAGAGTTCATGGAGACGATAGGTTGTACATATGCATGAAATGTTTTTTCACTTTTTTGGATGATTGAATGGAATAAAGGAAAATAATAATTAAAATTTTATAATTATTATTATATCATATATATACTATAAATTTTCTAAATATATCCTTACTACCATCCATTTAAATTAGAAATTATAAATGGATCACAGCACTTCATCGTGGTGGTGATCCAAACGTACACACGAGTGACATAATCGTTTTCCAATGGATTGGAAGGTAGAAATTTAGATATGAATTTATAATTATAGAAGAGTAATTATTTCATAAATATCATATATATTCTTTATTTCCATCATTATAAGCACCCAAATAAAATGGTGATGATAAATAATTTCACAACATCAGGGAGAAGGTAAGCCTTACAAACGCACGAGAGATGTTTTCTCTTTTCATGGGTCTAAAAAGAGATGTAAAATAGGTGTACCATATTCATAATAACATAAAATATATTTATTATATTTTAGTTATTATTTATGTATGTTTAAAATATATTAATAGTGTGTATATGAGGAAATAAATTTGAAATAGTTGGTAAAGATGATTACCTCTTCTTCAGTGGATGTTCTTCAGATCCCTTGTTAAGGACACTTAGAATGGTATTTTAAGAATACTATAAATTATAATTCTTGTATAGGTAAGTTTAGAAGATAATTGGGTAGATTTATTTATATCTATATGGATCAAACATTTTGAGAAAGAGAGCAGTAGAGGTTCCCTTTTATAAGTCATGAGAGGGACACTCTTGGAAAAGTTTTCAATTAATATAAAATAATTTTCATGTTAAGTTGGATAAAATGGATATATTTATAATATATGATAATGATGATTAAAAATAGTCTTATAAAATAAATTTTTTATAAGTTTAGGAAAGGGATTCACCCTTATCTCTTGGTTTTAACCCCCCCCCCCATTACCCTTTTGACAATTACCACAATATCAATGTTTTTTACTCTTTAATGTTCAATAATGTTACAATAAAAAAAAAGTGACACATATATAGACCATGGTTCATATTTAAAACCATATACCATTAATTGGAAAATATATAATTTTAATTAATTTTAAATCATTAATGAAATATATTTTTATTATAAAATATCATTAATTCCATTTTGGTAAATTCATGTAATATTAAAATATAATAGTAGTATAACTCATTCCAAATGGTTCCAAAATGGAATTTATTAGAATATAATGAATATATGGTCATAATATAACTTCAAAATAAAAATTTTATAGGTTTTGATATCTTTTTAAAACCTATCCTTTGGATTCACCTCTTGGTTAACAAATTTTAACCTTAACTGTGGTAATGACGTTTTCAATATTAAAGGGTTATATTTTTACTGATATTGTGAAAATTTCTTCATAAACTTCCAATGCATGAAATTTTAAACAATTAATCATCTTTATTTTCCTCTTTAAATATTTTTATGAATCTTCAATAATTTAATAAAAATTTATTTAATATAAAATACTATTAATGCTAATTTAAGAATTATTCATAGAATTTGAAATTTAAAACAACATGAAAATAATATAATTATAATATAAAACTTTAAAACATTAATAATATGTTATATATATATTATAAAATCATGTGAATCTTTTACTCAGACAAAAAATATTACTTCTAGAGTTTTTAATATTCTTTACTTGATTTTTCTACTACTTGCACAAACACTGAGTGGGCCTTGTATAATCATTTAATGTAATTATTTTATTGCTAAAAATTAAAAATAAATAATCATGATAAAAATTTATATTTCAAAAAAACATTTATAACCAAAAATATTTTTTCACTCCTATCAAAAAAGTATATATATATATATATATATAAAGAAGAGAGTTGCATTTTTTACTTTATATTTACATATATAATTCATTATCAAAGAAGAATAGAAATAAATTTCATTAAATTAAAATCCTGGTAATAAAATAGATTAAATAAAAGTGTTATAATTATTTTTATTCTTTATTATATTATTTTTAATCTTAATTAACACATTTACCCTTACTTGTGTGAAAATATTTATTGGGGTGTTTATTTAGAACGACAAAAAATTACCAAATTTGAACTTCCTGATTCCAAATATAAAATCCATTTTTCAATATTATATCTCTAGATGTGGTAGAAATAAATTTTTATATAAATTCATACAATGTAAAAAACATAGCTTTTATAAAAAAAAATGCATTTCTAATCGCAAAATGGATATATAACAAAATCAGTTATAATAATGATTCATAAGTAATTAATTATAATATATTTAATTAAATAATACTAATGATATTTTAAAATCCAATTCAAATAATAATGATACTTTTAAATGAAAATAAAATATGGGTTTATAGAAATTAGTATTTTTCATTATTCACGGAAAAATTAATCTTTTTTGAAAAATCACCAAATCTCACCACAAGATATTTTTTATATGATGATTTACAAAATAAATTTAAATTTTGAAAATAAAATTTATATAAGTGGAATAAATGTTTTATAATTTCCTTGCACAAAATGAAAAAAAAAATCATTTTTTATGAAAATTCATTTTTGAACTATAAAATGACTTCATTGAAAATTGAGTGCTTCTGTACTAAGAATTATTCAATAAATTTTTATTAGGTATAAATACTATATATATATATAATAGAATATATATTTTCATATTCATACCCTACAATTAAATAGATAGATAATATTTAAATAATAATATTTTTATAATACATCTCAATTCCTTTAAGGCTCGGTGTTGCATGTTAAGCAAGGTATCAATATTATTGTTATTTTAAATAAAATTTTTGGGATATTAATAATGGTGTGTTATATGTATCACTTTTATTGATGTTTTTACTAGACCATTCACATGTACTTAACTTTTATATAGTATAAATGTAACATGATCTCTCTTACGTGGGATAACTAGTAGAAATATAGGATTATAGAGATAAAGTACTATGAAATAGGAATAATAACCTAGTTAAAGATCTATAAAGGAATGATAATTTTAAGGAAGATAAATGGGAACCCAAATATGTAATGAGACAAAATTACCCTCAAATTTTTGTCATAATAATGAAATATTGACAGTGGAATTATTTTAAGGGGGTAAAATGTAACACCGTGAAATTTTAGTATGTATTTTTCATTAAATATTTTTCTTATATTTTATACCTTTTATTACACACAAAATCTAACTAAAATGAACCATGATATATTTTTTGAGATAAAATATTATAATTAAAGATAAAAATTAATATAATATGGTAATGAAATATAATAAACATTATGAAAACTATAAGATAAATGAAACCACAAGTAAATAAAAAGACTATGAACATAAAATGAATTTCCTTAGGGATTTAATTTAATTTCATATATTGTATTATAATTATTTAAATATGGAAAAATATCAAAAATATAGAGTATGTTTTGAGAATGAACTAAATTATTGTGATTAATGATTCTTGATATGTATGTAAGGCTATATAGAAGAACATAATATGACCATTATATATATGGTTGAGGGACATATGGTCCCTAGACTTATGGTAATTGAACATATTTCCATTAGATATACTGAAATTGTATATACTAGTACACAATAGGTACATTGAATCTGTGTAATCTTTTTTAACAAAATAAAATTAATGTTATTCAAGAAAAATAAATTATTCTTCAATGAAATAACAATATTTTAACATAAATAATAATAATTTATCATTATATACTATAATTATTATCATAAAAAAATTATTTTATATGATTATAAAATTAAAATAATGTTCTTAATAATAATTTATTGACCAAACTTGAAATTTGAGAGAAATAATTTTAATGGGATGTGATAAAAATTATTTAATGATAAAAATGAAATTTTTATTAAAGAATTTGTTTCTAATTGTTGTGTTTTTTATCAAAAAAATTAAATTGATTAGTTTTAAAGGATTATTATAAAAAAAATATTTCAATTTACTGAAAAAATTTATTATCACTCATTTAACTTCTAATATATATGAAATAATATTAAGAACACTTAAATATTAAAAAAGATTTTTTTTAAAAAAACCAGTTTTTTATAGATTTTATGTATTCATTTAGAATTTAAATTTATAATATTTAGAAATTTAATTATATTAATTGGATTTAAACATTTTAGTTATCTTTTAAATTTTAGTTAATATGGATAATTTTATTTTTAGCCAAAAAAATTAGTTAGCGAGGTGAATAGTGCATGACATTAGTAAACCGTTAAAACTGTAAAATATAGTGTATCTTTAAAATGTGTAATAAACCATATAAAAAAAACAAGGATATTGGATATAATATATAGCCACTTTATTTTTATCTACTTATGGTTCCCATTTCCCTTAAAAAACTTCCTCCATTAAAAATTAATAATTGAAGAATTTTGAAAATGCTTCTCAAACACACCTATAAAAGAAAGAGTCCAACATACCTTTCAAAGCACTCACATCCTTTGGATATCTATTAAATAAATAACCATTTTACCTCTCTTAAATATTTATTAGATTTTTAAGGGCCTTTGATTTCAAAAACAAAGATGAGACCCTTCATTTCGAAGGAACCTGTTTTGAGGAGTGATTTCATCAAAGTATCATTGTTCTTCTCTAAATTTTTTGAATTACTTTATCATGTAAAATTTTTATAAATATAATTATCCACTATAATTAAATTCAAATTAAATTATTATTATTATTCTAAAATGATAAAACTATCATATAACTCTAAATTCTTACTCATTCACTGGTATAACATGTTCTCATTTGGGTCGATTCAACCACCAACGTGAACGATGTTATAGAAAAATTATCACAAACCAACTCGGGTTAAACCTGAATCTATCACATGATCCATCCCTCGCATGGTCCAATGGGCGTTCCTAATCCCTAGGGGATGGAAAGTAGTGACGGGCATCAAAAATAAACACATAGGAATGATTTCACCCATAAATGAAAGAAAAATAAATGAATAAATAAATAAAACATAATGATACAGATAATCACTAATAGTGGAAATAAGACAAATTCACACAGAAATGCATACCTCTAAGTGACCTCATTGGTAAACACCTTACACAGAACCACGCTTACTATGAAATCAATCCAAAATTGGGACCTCAAACTTAAAAGATAATGTAGGGGTGAGAACTGAAATTCTCTGTAAGAAATCAGCATAGAATCCAAGTATTTCCTTGCCCAATATATTACATTAACACTAGTTTGAAAAATAGTAATAAAGAAACGTTATACACAATTTTAAATAAAAAACCATAGCTTTCCATTTTTGAAATTGAACACGCACCACCATCCCCTTGGAAAAAAAACTACCATTTAAAAAACCACAAAACAAAAGATACTAGGGATGTGCTGAAAATAAATAGACTAGGTAAACAGAAAACTGATTGGACAAAAATACTAACATAAAAATAAATAAAGTAACCAGGAAACAAAAATCATAACCATGGGTGATCGTAAACATCCCTAAAAGACCCATAGACATACTTGATTTCGAACTACCTACCGGAGTATGGAAAATCCCCTAAGTCAATAACCAACTAGATGTCGTAACCCAACCTCACTAGGGGAACATCTTTCCTAGCCTATCTATAGCTCTAAGAGGGTACTAACCCATCTAATAAAAACTAGAAATCAACCAACACTCAATCATCTAAAATTCTCCTAGGAACCCACTATGTTAGTAATATTGTGTAAGTAGGAGGTATTGCACATGTGACTCACCTTACCTGTCATCACTGCACCTACCTACCCCTAAGACGGACACTGCATACATGATAACCCATGAGGGGGAATCCTATATAGGTGTTACCATGATATTGTTTATGAATATATTCATATCACACCACAAAATGTGCCAACCGGCCTGCAATACTATATAAACATTCAAACTATTTCACAAAACACATTGGCTTCCAATCGGCACACACACTTTCCAAATCCCATTCCTTTCTAAAAATCGACACAAACACCACTTTTGAGATTAAAGTTCCAAACAGGCCTTCTGCTCAACTAAACTAAATGAATTTACCAAAATACCATACAAGCACTGATTTTTACTTATACTTTCAAAAAGTCTCTTAAGTTCCAAACACACACCCAAACACTTCACAAATACCCAATGTGCTTTACCTTTTTCAAAATCATGCCAAAACATGTTTCAAGGCTAAATGTGCCAGAACATTTGGAATAAATTTAAAACCATTTCCAAAAATCATATAAGAGGACCAAATTTATTTAAAAACTAAAATCCATTTAAGAAAACGATTTTTGGAGAGGAAACCATTTTAAATGTACCATAATCATTTGTGTGCACAACTATGTGTGCATCTAGTGCACCCATGAAAGTTTCAACATCTAATAGAACACTCCAACATCCAAAGAAGATAATAAAACCATTTTCACAATGTCACCATTTTCATTCAAACCAAACCCGAATGCACACTAAAACACCCTTCACCCATGATTTTCATTCCAAAAATCATTTAATAAAATATTTAATCATTTAATAAAATATTTAAAAAGGACACAACAAAGTCTTATATTATGATTTCACAAATTTCACATACTAACTCAATTTTAAAATCAAATGCATATTCAAACACATAAAAAACTACTTTCTCACCACACACATAAATTATAAAACATGCTAAAGAAAAAAAAAATCCAAATAAATTCATCCAGCAATATTTAGGCAAGAAATCACCTAGAATAATCAAAGAATTATTTCAAAATCTATTTTTAAAAGTTTTAACTAATATAAAGGTACTATAATGAGTTAACTATGATACTTATGGAGGTATGAATGACATTTGAAAATTAATTTTAATAAAATTTCTCATGGGTTATTTTGGGAAGGAAAAATTTAGAAACACATACCTCAACAAATGATCGGACCAAGAAGAGACACTTCGGCACTTGAAAAATTTGTCAGTGACCACTCAAAATCATCCCACACCCACACGCACATACTTATATAAATATATATATATATATATATATATATCCATAATCCAATTCATGTATTCCCTTCTCCATGAGGGAATACATATATGAAGGATATATTTATATATTATATATACATACCTTAAGTATATGTATTTTCTCCTTTAAAGAGATCCAAAACTAATTGAAAAAAATATTAGGAACCATAAAAACATCATGTCAAGGATAATACATTTAATGAAAAATATTGGGAACACATAAATTGAAAATCCCCCAATTGTAAATTAAGTGCCAATGATGCATAAGGGAGAAATCACCCAAACCCATCGGTGGCGAACAAAATCAAATCTATTTGCCTCACCTTCAGTGGAGGATGTTTCCATACACACCAAGGAGTCCCTAGAGACTTTCCTCACAACCTATAAACAAAGTAATAACCCAAAATAAGATTTACCCCAACCTAGGGTTCGGCCAAGATGGAGAAAAACCCAAAAAAATAAAGGAAAAACAAATGAACCAAAGGAGAGGGTCATCGACGAGGGGGGTCACAGCTGCATCGGAGAAGGATGGAGTAGGGAGGTTAGGTCAATAGAGAAGGATGGAGTAGGTAGGATAGGCTACTGGGAGTCAGGCGGTGTTCGTGGGGGTTTCCAGGTTGTGCGTGCATAGGGAAAACAAAGGGGCGCTAGTGTGCCATGGGAGAAGAAGAGGGGGGATTCACCCTTACGGTTTCTTCCTAAAAAAACAAATTAAAAATAAATTAAAAGGAAACTAAATTATAATTATAATTATAACTATAATTATAATTATAATTATAATTATAATAATAAGAATAAATAATAATAATAATATATTATTACTCTTATTATTATTATTAACCATTTTCTAAATTTCTATTTTATTGAATTCATATTACTTTGTTTTATTTCATTTATCATTCAATTAAATTATTTATTTATTCTGAATATCGGGTAGTTGCAAGGCTTTCCTGCAGTCATACACACAGTTGAGAAAACTGTGCTCGAACTGTGCCACCCGAAACTGCCAACTTACAGTGTCAAGATGCATGCTCGTCACATGGTTTTATAAACCATGCTCAAGTCATGCAACATAACTCAGAGCTAGTTTGTCATTCATGGGGCACCATATGATTACTCCTAACAATGCGCGTTGACTGTGCAATGGTGAGAAGCTTCCAAAACTCAAAATAGTATTTGAAGTAATTAAAATAATTAATCAATAAGGTCAGGGTGTGAAAAAAATCACGATTTTCATTATGTATTAGTATTGAAACAATAATATTGTTAATATGTGATATTATGGAGTAATTTATTTCAGGAACATGGTTCTTTAGGGGAGAAACAATAATTCATGTTTATTATAATCTAACTTATTATTATTAGAAAATTACCTAAAACATGATCATCATAGATTCCATTCTCACCAACCATAAAATACCTTCCCTCAAAATAAAATAAGAATAATTGAATCATTGATTAAAATTTTTCCACTATCATGAATAATATAGTAATGTTGAAATTTTTATCAAATAATGAGAATCTACACCTCCATTATGAAACTTATATGAAATAATCAAAATTACTAACATTAGATTATAAAAATAAACAATAAATAAGTAACATATGTGTAATAAATAATTATAAATAAAGTATATAATAGGTAACATATATGAATAAGATTCTTAAATAATTTATTAATATATTAATCTTTATTATACAAGATTTTAAATCTCCTTTTTTTAAATTGATAGTAAAGGTAAGGGTTTATCTATATAATTTTCCTTCCATTGAAATATATTTAATGTCCACTACCTATGTTATTTTATCTAGTGTATATAATACACCATGGATGTATCCTAGCATAAAAATTATTTAATTCATGGGATTTACAAATCCGTCAAATGTTATCTAATTCATGGGATTTTGATTCAAAAGTTACCAAAACCACAAGGGTTTATTTCTAATCTCACATTGAAATCAATATTATTTATGAATAAATTTCCATTAAGAAAAATTATAAATTATTTATAGAGATATAGTTTTTTCCCTATAAGACTTTGGAATATTTCTAAATATATTTCTAGAGCTAGGCGTAGAGAAGGCGTGAAATTCTAAGGCCCGGTGTGCCCTGAATAAATTATACAATGAAATTAATTGTTTTTGCACTATTCACATAATAGAAAGAGGGTATCTCTTATATGGTTGATAAGATCATAAATCTGAGACCATAGTTTGGTCTAGAACATGGTGTTTACCCTAGGTATGACATAAAGGATATCGGTGTGGGATGATAAGACCCCTCGCTCATTAGCGATATGTTAAATGGATGAATTAATTTACTTGTTCATTTATTAAATAGCTCAAACCAAAATAACTATCAAACCAAAACTCGGATCAGAAATCTAAGGCCATAGTTGAGTCTGGAGCATACCATTTACATTATTAGGGGTATAAGATTTTTTGGTGTAAGACCACTATGAGAAAAGTCACCCAGGGAAAAATTTTCATTTTGAATAATCACCTAGTGATTTTTATCCCAAGCAATATTTTAAAATAACTATTGAATGAAGGCTTCGAATAGAAATCTGAGACATTCATTGAGTTCGAAATAGAGAGTTTTTATAAGGACTTGGCCTTAAAACATTACCAAATATTTAATTAAATGAATAACTCGCATTGAAGATCTTTTCAGGTTTAGAGTTTTAGAGAATTAGGACATAACTATTACATCTCAAAATATTACAAAGTAGACACTTCTACTTTGTTTCCATTTTTTCATAAAATAAAAACTCTTGAAAAAAATAGTCATGTCTAGTTCAATGTTTTAGACAGCATGACTTTTCCTAGATCTCATCCTTGACCTATTCATCTTTAAGTCATGTGAAAAAAATTTCAAAACTTGGGATGATCATAAAAAGCTCAGTAAGGGTTATAAAACAATAAACAAAACAATAGTTCATAAATACATACAAAACATAAACTCTTTTACATACCTCACGAAATCATAATATTTATGAATAACATATAGAAATCATAAATCATAATTTTAACTTGTGGCATCCATAAAATACTTACACTGTAGCTATCACAACTACATAGGGAGTTACTTTGGAATACCCATCACAGTATATTTCCTAAATCTCTTAGTAGAAACATTCATTTTTACCTCTGTCATGTTACCCAATTCATTAGAGAGCTATCTCGGGCTCACCCGCCCTAGGATTATCATCGAACCACCCCTATATGTAAATAATGCCCAAGAACCATAACATGATCATAACACATAACATAAGCATAAAAGAAAGATAACATTTCAACATTGTAATAACAATATAACTTTTCAGTATATTAACATATCAAAACCATTATCCAAAAAAATTAAAATAAAAAAAATACATAAAATAGTATATGGTATTTATTTTCCTTTGAAAGACATTACAGCTTGTTAAGGAAGCCAAAGATCAAATAATACTCACGGTGGCGGAAAGGTCGTTGTCACCTCTTATGTTAAAAAGAAACATTATTTTTTTCATTTAGTAAAATGATTCATATAAAAAGATTCCATTTGAATGAAATGAAAATTAAAAGGTGTTTATACAGTGTATAAAATAAAGTCATGTATTAGAACAAAATATGCCTCAATGAAAGGAGATTGAGACGAAGTCCATTACCTCAAGTCCGACTTAAATTGATCATTCTTTAATATCCTGAATAATAAACTAAAGTTCATTTATACTTGCTTAAGAACCTTTTTCAAGTTTATTATTCCTTTTATATCACTTATTACCATGTTATAAACATTATGTAATCATTTATGTTAATAACGTTCGGTTTGTCGATATTCGGTAAATCAGACAAAAATGAACACCTTATATTTACAAGTTGTCCATGTGGTAAATATTCCATTATATCTAGAATGATATTAATTATTTAGATATCATATATATCATATATATCTAGTATATATATATATATTTATAACAGCACATATCATTTGGAGGAAAGAAATGAAATGCACCGTTCATGGAGAGGGTAAGTCGTACGTACGCATGAATGCTACTTTCATTTCTATTTCCCATTTTAATGGAATTAAAACATAATTATACATATATATTATAATTCTAGTATAATATCATATAAAATATCATTATATCCATCCTTTATACATCCCACATATGGAATTAATGAGTCATATCACTTTGAGGGGGAGGTAGTCCACACTTCCTCAAATGAAATTATTGCGTTTACCCATACTGAAAACCATAAAGCTATGATATAAAATAAAAATACAAAAGCATATAGAAAACATAAACATTATATATATCATATATAAATATAGTTTCATTTTAATAACCACCATGATAGGCAGTAAAAGATAATCGAACAATCATCGTTTCGTGAGGCGTTAGTTTGTCATCCACAGAAACAATATGTTCTTCAACCATTAGATGGAGCTGTGTGTAAGCGTATTTTGAATCCTTTTCATAACAAAATCCTAGTATATTTTGGATACTATTTTAATTATAAAATAAAGTAATAATAAGTGTTTAGGGGTTGGAGAAGTAAAATAAAATAAAAGAAGTTAAGAGAAACGGTTACCTTTAATTTGGATAACTCCCTTTGTTATGAACAAAAAGGGTTTCTTGAAGTGCCTTCTTTCTAAGTTAAGGATTATAAGAGGAGGATAGTAATGTAGGGAGATTAATTGGGCAGATTTTGGATGATACAAAAGGCTTTAGAGGTGTTAGTAATTGGTTAGAAGTGAGCGATTTTAATAAGGGGGAGGAGGGGCTCTTTAAGAAAGTGTGATAATATTATTTTATTCTATAATGATATTTGGTTTCTAAAGGTCCAAAACACATTAAGGTATAATATAATATGACTAATGGACGAAATAAATTCATCTAATAAGAATTTTATAGGTTTTAGACATTTTTTGTAATATTTATAATCTTATTTATTTAAATCTTTTATTAATGAGGTAAATACTGCATCATTATTGTGTCATAAATAATTTAATTTATTCGATTTCAAAAAATTATAAAAAAATACCCTTATGTAGGAAATATTTTTATCTTTCCAATGTATATTTATTATCTAAAAGATAACTTACATAACACCATGTAAAAATTAATTTACAAAGAGATATTTGTTTATGTCATTTTTGCCTTTACATTAAGTTAATTAAAATAATGTGTCATTATCATTCATAAGTGGCTCAATCGGGTCCCAAAATGGACTCAAGGATTCCCATGGTCATCCATTACTCATATAATAAGGTTAATACAAGTGTTACGTTATTTTTGAATTATTATAATATTATTTTTACCTTTAATTACCCTATTTACCTTTAACCACGGTAAATAATTGTCAAAAGTTACTATTCACAAAAAATTATTTTCATCTTATTGAACCAAATTTTACTTAATAATAACAACCATGTATGTCATATTTTCAAAATTCAATTCACATAAGTGGTAAAATCTCATTTAAATGAAAAGTCAGTTTTTAAACTACTATTAAGTGGTTTCACTATTAATCAAAAATTGAAGTTTTTCAGAAAAATACAAACATTTTGGACTAAGCTGTATTTGATATTCCTAATTCAAAAATTATTTCAATTTTACCCAATTAAAAACATAGAAGTTGCATTAATTAATTTAAAATTAATTCCCGTTGTTAAAACAAATAGCGTGTTTTTAAGAAACAATAACTATCAAAAGATTGACACTTGTTTATGTCCAATTTCAAAGTGAAATTAATTCCCATGACCAAAATTGGATTAAATGGTAGAAATATATTCTAATTACACTTTAAAATCAATTTAAATGATAATCTAAAAATATAAATAAATTATATTAAAATGCAGTTTTGAATTGAAATACAGTATTTTCACTATTCATTAAAAATTAAATTTTAACAGAAAGAATTCCAAAAATTTACAAAAATTTAATTTTGTTGTCCCCATTCTAAAGAAGGATTTTATTTGGTCAAATAGAATGTATTAAAGTGAGAAAAACTTTATTTAAAGAGGGTTCACAATTAAAATTAAGTAAATCAACCTTTTAATGCAAATTATACTTAAAAGTAGATTCATTCACATTTTTAGCCTCTAACATTTATTAGATAAATGTAAATACATTTAAAATACTTGTATAATCATATTTTAGTTAGTTTTGTTCATTCCCACCAATACAATAGCTAAGATTTAACTACCATTTAAAATAATAATACTATATTATTAGTGTGAAATGTAAGATTTCAAAGAAACGAATTGTTCTGTATCGGGTATGCTATCGAACATAGCAACCCCTTTAAAGTAAAATTAATATTTAATTCACAAATCTTAATAAATTTGAAATATGTCTTATTCTTTATTTACCTGGGATGTTACATCCTTCCCCCCTTTTGGAAATTATGTCCTCACAATTTTTATTCACTTGTCAAGTAAGTGGGGGTATTTATCCCTCATAGGATTTTCAGATTCCCATGTTGCCTCTTCAACCATATTGTTTTTTCATAAAACCTTTACCTGGTGAATTGCCTTATTTTGCAACGCTTTCTCTCTACGGTCAAAAATCTAGACTGGTTGTTCTTCATAAGAGAGATTCTCTTTCAACTGAACTACCTCTGGGCTCAAAACATGAGATGGATCTGGCATATACTTTCTCAACATCGAATCATGAAAAACATTGTGTACCTAGGATAAACTTATAGGTAAATCCACTCTTTATGAAACTAATCCAACTTTCTCCAAAATTTCATAAGGTCCAACAAACCTTGGACTCAACTTTCCCTTCTTACCAAAATGCAACACACTTTTCCATGGAGAAACGTTGAGAAAGATATGATCACCTACCTCAAAAGATAGATCTTTTCTCTAGTTATCTGTATAAATTTTCTATCTACTCTGAGCTATTCTCATGTGCTTTTGAATCAACTGAAATTTCTCTGCCATCTCTTCTACCAATTCTGATCCCATCAGCTTCCTTTCACTTACTTCATCCCCAAAACCTAGTGTTAAACAACACTTTTCATATAATGCCTCAAATGGAGCCATCTGTATATTGGAATGAAAACTGTTATTATTTGAAAATTCAACCAAAGAAAGTTGTTGGTCCCAACTTCCCCGGTAATCCAGTGAACAAGCACGTAGCATATCCTCTGAGGTCTAAATTGTTTGTTCTAATTTCCCAACTGATTGAGGATGAAAAGTTGAACTAAAATTTAATTCAGTACCCAATGACTTCTAAAGTCCTTTCCAAAAGATATAAGTAAACCTAGGATCACGATCAGATACAATGGAGAGGAGAACTCTATGTAACCTGACTATCTCTTTAACATACAACCGAGAAAGTTGATCTAGAGACAAATTATCTTGAATAGAAAGTAAATGAGCAGATTTAGTCAACTAATCAACAATAACCCATATTTCATTATTACCTCAAGAGGTCTTTGGTAATCCCACAATGAAGTCCATGGAAATATTTTCCCATTTTTACTCTGGCACTGGTAAATACTGAATCATCCCTTTCGGTAACTTCCACACTACTTTAACATGTTGGAATGTCAAACACTTCACAGTAAAGTCAACAATATCTCTTTTCATTCCATCCCACCAGTAATACTCCCAAAGATATCTGTAAATCTTAGTACTGCCATGATGAACTGAATATGGGGAACTATGAGCTTCACATAACAAATCATTCTTCAACTTTAAATCACAAGGCACACATAATCTCTTTAGAAATATCAAAACACAATCATTATCAATGTTAAATTCAGGTAACTTACCCTTCTCAACCAACTCTAACTTTTTCTATAACTCACTATCTTCCTTCTGAGCTTGCTTAATTCTGTCTGATTGAGATGATCTCACTGACAACTGATACATAATAGAAGAACTTTCTACACCAACAACTTCAATTCCAAAGTTTATCAAATCAAAAACTAAAGGATATTGTTCCAAACGTAACATGGTTAATGATGCATTACTTTTTTGACTCAAAGCATCAACCAATTTATTTTCTTTTTCCGGATGGTAATGGATCGTGCAATCATAATCCTTGATTAATTCCAATCATCACCCCTATCTCATGTTTAATTATTTCTGAGTGAATATATACTTTAAACATTTGTGGTCAGTATATATTTCACATCATACTCCATACAAATGTTGCCTCCAAATTTTTAAATCAAAAACAACAACGGTTAATTTCAAATCATGTGTAGGGTAATTTAACTCATCTGGTTTCAACTGACGTGAAGCATAAGAAATTACCTGATCATTCTACATTAGGAAATAATCATGTCCCTTCAACGAAGTATCACTGTAAATAACAAAATCACCATTTCTGGAAGGTAGTGCCAAAACTAGAGCATTCACTAATGTTATTTTCAATTCCAAAAAACCATCATCACATTCTTTTGTCCAGATGAACTTAACACCTTTCCGAGTTAACTTAGTCATTAGACTAGATTACCATGAAAAATGTTCAACAAACCTCTGGTAATAACCTGCCAAACCAAGAAAACTAGGGATCTCGGTTATATTTGTTGGGCTTGGACATTCTTCAAAAACTCTTGTTTTAGCAGGATCAATCGTTATTCCATTTTTTGAAACAATGTGACCAAGGAAAGAAATTTTTTGTAACCAAAACTCAAACTTGATGAATTTCGCAAATAATTTCTTTTATTTTACTGTTCGTAGGATAACCCTTAAATTACATTCATGTTCCTCTTTACTTTTGGAATAAACGAAAATATCATCAATGAACACAAACACAAACTTATCCGCAAACTCATGGAAAATTCTATTCATAAGATCCATGAATACAGCAAGTGCATTGGTTAAGACAAAAGGCATAACTAAACATTCATAATGGCCATATCTATTACAAAACGTGGTCTTTATAATTTCTACTTCGTTCACTTTCAACTGATGGTACCCTGATCTCAAGTCATCTTTGAAAAATAATGATCTCCCTGGAGCTGATCAAACAAATCATTGATATGAGGCAAAGGATATTTGTTCTTAATAGTGATGTTATTCAATGCTCCATAATCAATGAAAAGTCTCATTAAACCATCTTTCTTTTTAAAAAACAAGACAAGATCACCCCATGGTGATGTGCTAGGTCGAATGAAACCTTTTTCTAATAACTCCTGTAATTGTTTCTTTAACTCCAAAATTTCAATTTGAGCCATTCGATAAGGGGGTTTTCAAATTGGATTAGTATTAGGAACTAAGTCAATAGTAAATTCAAATTCCTGATTGGGTATAATACCAAGAAAATCATTAGAAAAAACATTAAGGTACTCATTTACCACTGGCACATAATTAATATGAACAATTCCTTTGTTTCCAACAATATGTGCAAGGTAACAATCATTTCCATCTTTTACTAGTTTCTCAGCTTCCTGATATGTTATCAAAATCAAGGGTTCATTCTTATACACAAACTGAAAATAATTCTAAAAAGAAACCTATTTAGCTCTACATTCAATCTTTGCATGATAAACAGAAAGCCAATATACCCAAAATAACATCAAACTCTACTATAGGAAAAACAATAAGGTTTGTAGGTAGATTCATTCCATACACAAGGACGGGAAGGTTCTTATGTTTTCTTTTTGTATCAAAATTTCCTCCATGTGTTTTTATTATAAGTTTTTTATTCATATCTTGAGATGGAATTCCCAATTTACTAGAAAACTTCTCAGAAATTATATAGTGTATAGACCCTGAATCGAACAACACATTGGCATAATCTGAACAAATAAACAGTGTAACTGATACTACTTCAATTGATGGCCCAACATCTGCTGAAGTAGTTGTAAAGGATTTCACCACCCCATTCTTCTTGTATTATGGCTGCTTTCCATCAGTTTTGTTCTTTGTTGGGTACTCATTTTCATAATGACACATTTCATTACACTTAAAACATTTTACTAACTGTAAATAAAGTTTTTTATTACCATTACACTGATCTTTTTCAGTGTAATTACGAGCCTTATATCACATTTTACAACATCGGTAGCACTTAACAGAATTCAAAAGACATTCCCCAGCATTCTTTTTACCAAAATTTTCAGAAATTGTAAACTTAAGTTTCTTACCATCAGACTTTTTTAAGAGTTATTTCCTTTTTTCGACCACCTTGACCTCTTATTATATTGTTTGTCAAAGAACACTTGATCATCGGTAAACTCCATTTCCACCTTCTCCACAAAACGAAAAAGTTTTTCATAACTTTTGAACTCATGAGAAGCTAAATACCTTTGATACTTTGGAATTAATCCTATGTAAAAATGATTGATTTTACTATCAATATCTCGTATGAAATTTGGAGAATACCATGCTAATCGGGTGAATGTTTAATCATAAGTAGCCACTAAGTCATCCTCCTGCCTCAATTCTAGGAATTTGTTTCCATCCTAAGATGAACCAACTTTGGAAAATATTTCTCAAGAAACATACCTTTGAATTCTTCCCAATGAAGAGCATCAATCTTCTCACTAACTCTGATATTTTTCAACATCGACCACCACTGATCAGCTTCACCTTGAAAACGATAAACAGCAAGACTAACCTTTTGATGTTCTGAACACCCAATGACATCAAAAATTTTCTCCAGCACTTCAATCCACCCTTCTTCTAGCACAGAGTCAGATGATCCTCTGAATGATGGGGGATATTGCCTCAAGAAATGCTCTATTACAGACATGTTCTTCTTTGGTTGATCTGGCTGATCTCGTGCATGGATACCAACACCATTTATATCGTAAGTCAAATATTCCATCACTGCAAAAAAATATTCAGTTCTGATTCCAACCATCTCAGGTTGCTGATTTTGAAGGTTTTCTTCCTCCTGATGTCATCCCAACATAGCTGCCTTGTTTCCTCTGCGGAAAACATTTCTGAACATAGAAATATCTTAGGTGAAGCAACATGGTAATCTGTAAATGCTATATGATTTCAATATTAACATAAATTACTCTATGTATATTAATTTAACAATACCCTAACTCCTAAATTTATCTAAACTGACTTTTGATACCAACTATAAGGACCTGACCTTAAAATATTACCCAATATTGAATTAAATGAATAATTCACATTGAGGATCTTTTCAGGTTTAGAGTCTTAGAGAATTAGGACATAACTATTAGATATCAAAAGATTAAAAACTAGACACTTCTACTTAGTTTCCATTTTTTTCATAAAATAAAAATTCTTGAAAAAGATAGTCATGTCTAGTTCCATGTTTTAGACATCATGACTTTTCCTTGATCTCATCCTTGACCCTATTCATCTTTAACTCCTATAAAAAACATTTCAAAACCTAGGATGATCATAAAAGCTCAATAAGGGTAATAAAACAAAGAAAGAATACATTAGTTCATAAATACATACGAAACAAAAAATCTTTTACTTACCTCATGAAATCATAAAATTTATGAATAACACATATAAATTATAAATCATAAAGGTAACTTGTGGAATCCATAACATACTTACATTGTAGCTATGACAGCTACATAGGGAGTTACTTTGAAATACCCATCACTGTATATTACCTAAATCTTCTAGGAGAAACATTAAAATTTACCTCTATCACAATACCCAATGCATTGGAGAGCTATCTCGGTCTCACCCACCCTAGGTTTATCACAGAACCATCCGTATATGTAAATAATGCCCAAGAACCATAACATAATCATAACACATAACATAATCATAAAGGAAAGATAGCATTTCCACAGTGAAATAGAAATATAACATTTCAATATATTAACATATCAAAACCATTATCTAAACCATTTTCAACACCAAAAATACATAAAATATATATGTCATTTATTTTCCTTCTAAAAATATTATGTCTTGTTAAGAAATCCAAAGATCAAATAATACTCATGACGGCGGAAGGGTCATTGTCACCACTTATGTTAAAATGAAACATTCTTTTTTTTAGTTTAGTAAAACGCTTCATAGAAAAAGATTCCATTTGAATTAAATGAAAATTCAAATGTGTTTATATAGTGTATAAAATAAAGTCGTGTATTAGAACATAATATACCTCAATGAAAGGAGATTGAGATGAAGTCCCTTACCTCGTGTCCGACTTGACTTGATCGTTCTTTAATCTCCTAAATAATAAACTAAAGTTAATTTCTACTTGATTAAGAATCTTTTTAAAGTTTATAATTCTTTTTATATCACTTATTACGATGTTTTAAACATTATGTAATCATTTATGTTAATAACGTTCGTTTTGTTGATATTTGGTACTTGAGTAAAAAATGAACACCTTATATTTACAAGTTGTCCATGTGGTCAATATTCCATTATATCCAGAATTATATTCATTATTTAGATATCATATATATCATATATATCTAGTATATATATATATATATTTATAATAGTACATATCATTTGGAGGTAAGAAATGAAATGAACTGTTCATGGAGACGGTAAGTCGTATGTACGCTTGAACGCTACTTTCATTTCTATTTATTATTTTAATGGAATTAAAACATAATTATACATAGTTATATTATAATTTCAGTATAATATAATATATAATATCATTAAATACATCCTTAATATGTCTCACATATGGCATTAACGAGTCATATCACTTTGAGGGGGCGGTAGTCCGCACTACCTCAAATGAAATTATTGTGTTTACCCAAAATGTAAACCATAAAGGTTTTCTATAAAAGAAAAATACAGAAGCATACAGAAAAAATAAACATAATATATATCATATATAAATATAGTTTCATCTTAATGTCCACCATGATAGGTGGTAGAAGATAATCGAACAATCATCATTTCGTGAGGCGTTAGTTTGTCATCCACAGAAACCGTATGTTCTTCACTAATTAGATTGAGGTGTGTGTAAGTGTAGTTCGAATCCTTCTCATAAAAAAATAAAATTATGTTTAGGATTCTATTTTTGTTATAAAATAAAGGAATAAAAAGAGTTTATGAGTAGGAGAATTAAAATAAAATAAAAGAAGTTAAGAGAAACTCTTACCTTTAATTTGGGTAACTCCCTTGGTTATGAACCAAACGGGTTTTGTAAAGTTCCTTCTTCCTAAGGTAAGTCTTCTAGGAGGAGTAGAGGGATTTAGGTAGTTTAATTGGGTATATTATAGATGATAAAAAAGGGTTTATAGGTGTGAAGAATTGGTTTTAAGTGAGGGATTTTTATAAGGGGGAGGAGGGCCTCTTTACAAAAGTGTGATAATATTATTTTATCATATAATGATATTAGGTTTATAAAGGTCAAAAACTCATTAAGGTAGAATATAAGATGACTCATGGTTGAAATAAGTTAATCCAATAATAATTGGATAGGTTTTGGATATTTTTTTAATATTTAAAATCTTACTTATTTAAATCTTTTTTTAATGAGGTAAATACTGCATCATTATTGTGTCATAAATAATTTAATATATTTGATGTCTAAAAATTGTAAAAAATTTACATTATGTAGGAAATCGTTTTATCTTTCTAATTAATATTTATAGTCAATAAGATAAATTATATAACACCATGTAAAAATTAATTTACAAATAGATATTTGTTTATGTCATTTTTACCTTTACTTTAACTTAATTAAAATAAAGTGTCATTATTATTCATAAGTGGCTCCATGGGGTCCCAAAATCGACCCAAGGATTTCCATGGTCGGCCATTACTCATCCAATAAGGTTAGAACAAGTGTTAAGGAAATTTATAATTATTATATTATTCTTTTTACCTTGATTTACCCTATTTACCTTTAACCGCGGTAAATAAAAGTCGAAAGTTACTATTCACCAAAAATTATTTTCATATTATTAAACAACATTTTAATTACTAATAATAACCATGTATGTCAGATTTTTGAAATTCAATTCACAGAAGTGGTAAAATTTCATTTCAATGAAAAACTCAGTTTTTTAACTGTTAGTAATTGGTTTCACTATTCATCAAAAATTGAAGTTATTCAAAAAAATACCAAAACTTCTACCTAAGATATATTTAATATTCCAAATTCAAAAATTATATCTATTATAAAAAATTCAAAACATAGAATTTTCATTAATTAATTTGAAATTAATTCCCATTGTTAAAACAAATAGTTTGTTTTTATGAAACAATAACTATCATAAGAGTAACACTTGTTTATGTCCAATTTCAAAGTGAAATTAATTACAATGACTAAAATTGGATTAAATGGTAAAAATATATTATAATTACATTTTAAAACCAATTAAAAAGATAATCTAACCATATAAATAAATTTGATTAAAACGCAGTTTTGAAATAAAATACAGTATTTCACTATTCATTAAAAATTGAATTTTATTAGAAAAAATTCCAAAAAATTACACAAAGTAAAGTTTTATGTCCCCATTCCAAAGAAGGATTTTATTTAGTCAAATATAATGTATTAAAGTGAGAGAAACTATATTTAAAAAGGGTTCACTATCAAAGTGTGTTATATCGACCTTTTAATATAAATTATGCTTAAAATTAGATTCATTCACATTTTAAGCCTCTAACTTGTATTGGATAAATGTAAATACATTTAAAAAACATTTATAATAATATTTTAGTTAGTTTGTTTCATTCCCACCAATACAACGGGTAGGAGTTAACTACCATTTAAAATAATAATATTATATTATTAGTGTGCAACGTAAGATTTCAAAGAAATCTGTTGTTCCGTATCGGGTATGCTATCGAACATAGAAACCCATTTAAATTAAAATTAATATTTAATTCAAAAATATTAATAAATATGAAATATGTATTATTCTTTATTTACCTAGGATGTTACAATTTTACCTAGGTGCGATATAAAATGTGACGGCACGATGGTTTCAGATTCCGTGTTGAGTGGGTTTTTTAATAAATGTAAAATTTGGACTATGGGATTAAGGTTGGCCTAATCCCTTCCCCCTCTAGAAGATTTTTCTCTCTCTCTCTCTCTTTCTAGGTGTTTTTGCTGTTCTTCACTGGATTGAGGAGTAATCTTCACTGAAACCTCAGTGGATCAAAGTAGAATCATAGCAGATGGGTCGTCAACGACGAACGGATACAACGAGGTAGGATTCTTGTCATTTTGCACCCTAAATTTTTCTTTTCATGATTTATTTTAGATTCTATTATCATTATTGTTGTCAAACCTTTGTTTGAACATCGAGGGGATGGCCAAATGAACACAACCATCACCCGATCCCCATTTCCAAGTTGCATTCTTTGCCGTTCTTTGTTTCAATTTTCAGACATGCCAAATCCTCAACAAATAAAAGATCGGAGACAGGAGATAATGATATATCAACCCCAGATTCCCGAAACAAGGTCTGAAATAATTTTTGGACCTCTAGTGTGATCGTGGTGGCCCTCAGAATGGGCCACCATAGTAGAACCGTTGTCGGCGGCCGGCGGTGGTCCATAGCGGTGGTGAGTCGCAGGAGTGAGGTGGATTATGGTGGTTGTCGTACTAGGTAGTTTAAAATAGTAGATGGTCTGAGGCAGCATGTGCGAGTGGCTATAGGAGACAGTGGTGGAAAGAAAATAGTTGGAGTCCGGTGCAACGAGCTGGAAGAGACAGTGATCTCTGGCAGGCGTGTGGCACTGACGAAGGCAGCAAGCCGATGCGGTTCAGAGGAGGCCCTGGGGCGCGGTGAGCTAGATCTGGAGAGAATCTTAGTCAAGATATATGGTGGTCTCTAGGAAGCGTTTGTTGCGGTCAGGTGGGGAGGAGTCCGAGGCAGCATCCTCGGAGATAGGACATGCGTGTTGTGGGTCCTCGTTGACGCGACATACGAGGGGGAGACCGGCCAGCATGGCTGGTTAGTGTAGCTTGGGCTGGTTGCGGGAGGTGGGCCAGGCCAAGGGCGAGAGGGTCGGGTCATGGCAAATGGGCTGGGTTGGTGGAACTGGTCCGGCCAAGGTTGAAGGGTTCATCCGGAAGACACCGAGCCGGCCCATTTTGGGCCCGTCTTTATTTAAACAACCGTATATTTTGACACGGAGCTCCAAATCTCGTGTTGTCTGTAGCAGCATGATCCTTGGGCCAAGATGGACTATTTTTTGGTTAGTTATAAAATTTTAAATTCTAGTTACATAGGTTTGTGGCACAGAACTCCCAAGTCCAACAATAATATATTAATTATTATTATTTTGGGGTTTCGCATCGAACCTAACTCCTAAACGGGGCGTCTGATTGACACACTATCAGCAAAAGTATGACCTTGACCTTTGTATAGACTTTTTGAGACGCCTTTCCAGTGTTTAAGTTGAAGACAATGTGTGGGGCCCACAGGGCCTGGTTCACCAGTTTTACGGTAAGATTCCACTTTTTCATTTGGAAGTCGTATGGGGTGTTTGATTACTCATTGCCACGTGTTTTTTTAGGGGATTGAAATGGAGAAATCCACCTGTCAAAATTTTGGGGCTAAGGCGTGGGCCCCATGAGATGTATTTTGGGTTTGTGTTGCATTTTTACAACTTATGCTTCATAAGTCAGTTTTCAGAAAATGAATAGCCTACCTTTCATGTTTTTCCACAAGGATCATAATGATGTAATCCGTTCGGAGGTAAAAATCCTTTTGTAATCGGTTGTGATCGAGTGTCATTCAAGCTTTTGCAGTGAAAAGAACCTTTTCCTCTAGTATTCGATTTTGGACGTAGGAGTAGTATATTCTATGTGATTTTCTATAAGGATCACAATAGTGTGATCTGTTTATATGTTTAGATCCTTATTTGTGATCTCATTAAATGTGGAAACATGAAAGTAATGTCGGTGGAATATCATTTTTGACGTGTTTGAAGAGAACCCACAACCTGTGTCAACCTCGACTCTAGTGAGAGTGGAGAAGATGTATGAAGAGATGAATTTAATGTTCTGGGACTGTTCGAGGAGCCGTTTTAGTGAACATTTTTTCTGACCCTTCTTATTAACGACAAGTTTCATGTGCTCATCAGCTTTGTGACTAATGTTTCATGTACTCTAGGAGTACCTTGACATGCATAGTGTTACTTGTTCACCCTTTTGGTGCCTGAAAACTGTTAGGTGCACGATCAGGTTATGAGGAGGGGTCACACATCATGTGGGTCCCACCCGCACTGCGTATCACTATGTCTTCTCCTGTCTCTCATATTTACTTATTCTATACTCGGATTTTGGCATGCGAGAAACCTATCCTGAGTATTTCTCTATGTTGGACGTAATGATTCCCTTTGTAGTGGCTTTTGAGATGTGATGCGAGATTAAATGGTTGTGACTCCAAATTGAGGCAACACCTGATGGCTGCAATGATGTTCTTATAAGTGGTGTCGTTTCCTCGATGTTTCCCAAGATGTACCATCCAACAAAGCTTTCCCCACATTGTTGTTGGGAAGTGGTGATCTATGGGCTTTCCCTCAAGTGTAGTTGGGCAGTGGTGATTGGTGGGATTTCCCTCTAGCACAACTTGGCAGTGGTGATCACTATTTACCTTTAAAGGTATTTCCCTTCAGCATAATTGGGCAGTGGTGATCATCATTTACAGTACCAAGCATACCCTCTAATGGGGCTGGGCAGTGGCTTCACATCTTTTTGACACGATCTCTTGATTGTATGATGTAGTTATGAGACGTACTTGACGTTACTTTAGACTATCAAAAAAAGAGGTTATTTTCCACTAAGACGTGCCCTTATGACGTGACCTAAGACCGTGCGGGTGAAATAAAACAACCCAAAGTGAATAGTATCAAGGTGCGGTGATTGAGCCCCTTTGACTTGTAGTTCAGGGTAGATATGTGGGATGTTGGGCATCAATGGTGGTTACTTCTAGAACTGTTGGACACTCATTTCCTAGGCTGATCTATTGATATAGAGGTCTCATTTCTCTATAATTTGGAATTCTTTGGTTGAGAATATATATATCGTATTGTAGTACCCACTCTTTGGGATTTATTTACTCTTCTGCTAGAAGAGAAAAAGACACAAGGGGTATGCCATGAGCGTTCTGTGTCTAACTTCTCATGGTTGGACAATTCTACTCTCCAACTATAGGTAGTGAAGACTCAATGAAAAGTCTATCTTCTCACCATTTCTAGTTCCTCGTGTTTGGGTGATCGTGCTTCACTTCTCCATTGGGTTGAGCTATACTATTTTATTGTACCTTATTTTATCAGCTTTTTCCCTCTTCAACACCTCTCTTGAAACTCCCTTAAGCCTTCGGGGAATCCAAATAAGTATCTTTATACTCACTCCAACTAGGTCTTTTCCCACACTTAGTGTGCCATTACAGACGATGAACAGTTTGATCATGAATTCAAAGAAGCATAGTGATATAGGGTGGTTGGACCGTGTGTGGTGTTCTTTTCTTGGGATCTAGGAGTGGGGATCTCTAAGTTGTTTTACTAGTCTACCTATTGTTGGGTTTTGGCACTTTTCTTATTGGGTGTGTATTTTTTCCCTTTCCCTTTTAGTTTAATTCTCTGTACTTGTAATGTTTAGAGGTTGATGCATATTTGTGGTTTTTATATATAGTAGTGTTGTATCTTGTTTCCCTTTCCCTCTTCACTTTTTCATTGATTTGGCTATGTGTGTGTGTATTAATACTAAGGCAAAGGCCTCCCTGAGTTTATAATGCCTTCGACAACGGTCTCCAGCCCCTAGCATATGGATGTAGGCTTAGGGTAGTTGTGGATCGATCCCCAATATGGGTCGGGTCATGAAAAAGTGGTATCAAAGGTGGTTCATTCCTTGGTACGTTGTTCAGATGATCCCTAAAAATGAATTTCTTGGGTTTTAGGGAAATGGTGTCAATGTGTCTCAAGAGAAAACCTTAGGCTAGGGAGTTCATTGATGGTGTGGCGGCTGATAGAGCCATTCACCAGGACCCTAATTACCCTCATGTTGACTCAATGTGATGATATATTTGTTGTAGGGATCATTATTACATGCTTCATATATGATTGAGTCATTGATTGTCCTTCTTGAGTCAACTCCTAATCGTTGTTGATATATATATATATATATCTGTGTGTGCGTGTGTGCTCATTTGACTGCAATACTCCCTGATCGGATTCAAGATGCCTTTGTGACAACAGCCATCTAGGATACTTGCTTTGGTTCATGACTAAAATTCCGTGAATGTCGAGGCCTCAGTTTAGGATCCATCATATGATTCCCCTTTCTCGAAGAGGGTAGGTAGAAGCACCTCCACCTATGGAGAAGTATTTAGTAAACACAGAAAAGGCCGATGATGTGTGCAGTCTGAGCGCGCTCTATGAGTTCCAGTATTAGAGACCACTGAGGTTCCACAGTGAGCCCTACCCACAGGCTGTGAAGGGTTGGCTAGAGTTTGTGGTTTTTCTCTTTAGGATTGTTCGGACACTAAAAGGTTAGATAGTGGCTATGATATCCAATATTTCTCCATATGAAATCTTGGCGTTGGTAGAGTTGGGATGCTCAAATGCACGATGAGTCGATACTCTCATGGGGTGACTTCCAGCATGTATTTTTTTAGGAGTACTACCCCTATTTCTTATGCTTTTTATATTTTCAAGATCTAATAGAGATTTAGTGACGAGGGATCACGGTGGTAGAGTCTGCAGACTAGGTCCATAGACCTTACATAGAACTCTTTGGATGTGGTACATGACATCAACTTCCAGGCAAAAAAGTTTGAGCAGGGTCTCTGTAGAGGATATGCAGACCAGTGTAGTGCCCTTGTGCATCCTGACCTATCTTGAGGTGTTGGATCAAGCACTAGTTATGGAGAGATTTCTGTCAGAGGGGTGCAAGTTTTCTAGTTTTAGGAGTGGGCCCAATTGAGTTGAGACATCTAACTCATCTATCAAACATCAGTTGGAAGGTCCTCGACGTAGGAGGCTTCCCTTTGAAAAGACTCTGGCACATGGTCGGGGAAAAATTACAGCACTAGGATAGACCAAGGAGGGATAGAGTTATGCTATTGATGAGTGAGGCCATGTGGCATGAGAATACCAAACCATATGTGTTGAGCTTTCCAGGTAGTTGGTAGATACACTGCCACGATAGAGGCAATGTCTTGATCAGGGATCTACCAGGCGAGGACAGGGTGGTCTTACAGGAGGCAGTGATGGTCGAAGATCAGTAAGAACTGTGGTTGGTGGACAATGTTTGGTGGTCCTTCTACCACCACTAAGTGGCACATGTCAGGCTCAGGGAGCTGGAAGCTAGGGTCGTGGGAAGCTGCATGCTATGGATGTCAGTAATCCCACGGTGCATGAGACAATAAGAGCTACAATATGTATCCTTTCTACCTTTTTTAGTAGAACAAGTTAGACACTACGTGAGGTACTCTTTTCTTCCTACTCCTTACTCAAGGAGTAAATGAGGGTGACGTGGGGAATTGGTGTATCTCTGTGTCGATGTTGTTCGACAAAGCATTGAATGTATGATAAATAGGGTTTATCCCCCCCCCCCACTGAGATGTGTTTTTGAGATATGATAAAAACTATGAGGGAGAGTCAGTTCCACCCAAAGCGAGTAGTATTGAGGTGTGGTGGAAGAGTCCCTCTAACTTGTGAATTCAAGGTGGGGTTGTGCTGTGGAGTGTCAGAGTAGGTCCTGGATTTTCTAGTGGGGATTTTTTTCTTGACATACCTTTTCTTGATGTTACACTAGTTGTTTTTGTAGAGGTCTTGTTTTGGGGATTACTTTACGTTCAATATGCTAAAATATGTGCGGGGTATGCTATGTTTTTTCCGTTTCTATCCTCTTACAGTTGGATGAGTTTGCTCACTCACCCTGTTTTTTGGTACCTTGCGTGCTCAAAATTAATCTTGATACTATTATCACGTATAGGTGGAGGAGATGGAAACCCCATAAATATAACTACATGACTCACTATGTGGTGCTGGTTGTGGTAGTCATAACCCAAAGAATGTGGAGACACTGCCTTCTAAGATAGCGCTTTGTGGTTTTTTCAGACCACCAGAGTCTCAGATGTGTCTTCCTCCAGAGGGACTTGAACCTGAGATAGTGGTTCTGGGTGAAATTTCTATAGGACTATGACTTCGAGGTCATATATTCTCTGAAAAGTGGCAGCATTGTAGCTGATTCCCTTGGTGGAAAATCACAGGCTCTCCAAATATGAAAAGTTTCAAAGTAGTTAGCTTCCCTGTAGCTGACCATGGTGGAGTTGGAGAGTAAAACTTTTCTTCAGTCGATGGTGTTGACTCCATAGCTTCTGGAGAGCATTAGAGAGCCTTGGTTGTGATGAATCAACTGTGAAATATTGTGTGACCAAACATCCTTAGGTGTTTCACTAGATGGATATTCGGAATGAGGGAGTCCTGA
Source organism: Viscum album (assembly GCA_963277665.1). NCBI lineage: Eukaryota > Viridiplantae > Streptophyta > Magnoliopsida > Santalales > Viscaceae > Viscum > Viscum album. The sequence goes on from OY728140.1 coordinate 1,825,499,197, forward strand.
GACCCTATTTTAGGGAAAAACCATGATTCCAATCAGGATGTGGAATGTAGAGGTTCTAACAGGGAAGTAAACAATCCACATATTTTCTTTGATCCATTCGGAATCATGAAAGAGACGGATAGGTTTCCTACCACCTTTCCCCCAAATAGCTAGTGTGTGTGCAAGACGTCTTTCACATGTCACAACTAATGAGATATGTGTGTGTTCTTATGCACGTCATCGAAATTAGCAGACCTTATGAGGATGGACCATCCCTTTGGTTCATGTGACGTGCCAGTATGGTGATGTACAGCTTTTCATGGGACCGGGAGAGCCAAATGTGATCTCTGTATCCTGAGTTGTTTTTCCTAGTCCTTATTTTATGGGATGAAAATCTTAAAGGAGGGAATGATGTAGCAATATGTTTTTCTCCCTATAAGACTTTTTAATATTTCTACATACATTTCCCTATTTAGGTACTAAGATGGCGTGCAATTCTGAGGCTCATTGTTCCTGGAATAAATTATACAAATATATTAAGTGTTTTTGTACGATAAACACAATAGAAATAGTCTATCTCTTAAATGGTTGATTAGATAATACATATAAGACCACGGTGGGGTCTAGAATGAAGTTTTTACCCTAGTCACAACATATAGGATGTCGGTGTGGGACGTTCTGACCCCTCACTCATTAGTAGAATGTTAAATGGATGAATGAATTTATTAATTCATTCATTTAATAGCTCAAACACAAATAACTCTCAAACAGAAACTCAGATTGTAAATCAGAGGCCACAATTTTTTTTAGAGCATGTCGTTTACCCACATTGGTGTATAATCTTTGTCGGTGGAGGACAACTGTGAGAAAAATCACCCAGGGAAACAATTGTAATTTTAAATAATCACTTAGTGATTTTTATCCCTGGAATTATTTTCAAATAACTTTTGAAAAAAGTCTTGGAATATAAATTCAAGACTTCTTTGAGTTCTAAATGGATCATTCTACATAGGTGCAATATAAAATGTGAGGGCGCGATGGTTTTGGATTCCAAGTTGAGTGGGTTTTATAAAATTGAAAAACTATAGTTTGTGATTAGGGTTGGCCTAATCCCTTATCCCAATAGAATCTCTCTATCTCCCTATATATATATATATATATCTAGTCATTATCCACTGTTATTCGCCTAATCAAGGAGAAAACTTCACCGAATCCACGGCGGATCAGAGCAGAATTTTAGTAGACCGATCGTCATTGATGAATGGATCCAACGAGGTAATATTCTTGTCACTTCACACCATAAATTTTCATTTCATTTTTAATTTTAGATTCTACTCTTTTTCTGGCCATAAAACCACCATTTGAATGTTGATGTTATGTCCAAACGAACACGCCCATCTCCCGATCCCCATTTCAAAGTCATGCTCTTTTTCTTTCTTCGATTCAATTTTTGGACGCACCAAAATCTTTGGTGAATCAATGAGAGGAGACTGGCGCTGATGAGATCTCACCCCAAGCTTCCTGAAACCAGTTCTAATGTAATTTTCTAACCTTTGGTGTGATTGCGTAGGTCCTCGAAAGGGGCCACCATAGTAGAACTATCGGTAGTGGCTAACGGTGGTCCCTGGCGGCGGTGAGTCACGAGAGTCTTGTGGATCGCGACAGTCATGGTGCAGGGTAGCTAAAGATTGTGGGTGGTTAGGGGAGGATTTCATGAGAGAGTATCTTGTAATATGGTGGATGATGGACATCGGGAGTCTAGTGTACTGAGTCGGAGGAGTTGGTGATCTTTGGAAGGCGTGCGGCATGGCCGAAGGTAGGAGGCTGACATGGTTCAGAGGAGGCATTGGGGAACAGAAAGCTAGAGCATGTGAGCAGTTGGGCAGAGCCGATCGGTTGTCTTCAGGCATTGGTTGTCATGGTAAAGAGGGAAGGAGTTCGAGGAGGCAACCTCATAGATAGGACCCGCATGTTGCGGGTCATCGTTAACACGGTGTGTGAGGTGGAGACTGGCCAGCTTAGTCAGTCGGTGTAGCACGGGCTTGTCACGGGATTCGGGCCTAGCTGAGGTTGAGTGGGCTAGGATGTAGTGAATGTGATGGGCCAATGAGGTGGAACTGGGCTTGCCAGAGTGGGCCTGCCCATGCAAAAGGGTCTCGTTGAAACGGGCCGTACAGGCACATTTTTTTCCCATCTTTATTTAAAACCCAGTTTCTTTTGACATGGGGCTCTAGATTGTGTGTGGTCTACAGTATCATGAACTATGGGGCAAGCCAAACCGTTTTAATTTAGTTATAGAATTTTAAACTCTATTTTTTTCTAGGGTCACGAAATACCCAAGTCCAATAACAATAAATTAATTATTATTATTTTAGGTATTTTGCGTTGAACCTAACTCCTAAACGGGATTTCTGATTGACATTCCGTTAGAGACAGCATGACCTTAACCATTGTGCTGACTTTTTGAGACACATTTCGAGTGTCTATGTTTTGTACAAGTTGCAGGCCCCATAGGAACCAGTTCTCACTTGTTATGGTGACATTCCACTTTTTCATTTGACATCTATTTGGGGTGTTTGACTACTCATTTCCAAGTGTTTTTAAGAGGGGATTACAATGGCACAATCTGCTCTCCTAAATTTAGGGTTAAGGTGTGGGCCCCATGAGGAAAATTTCATAAGTGTGATGTGTTTTTACGAGTTATTATTTATAAGTCCGTTAGGGGAAAATGAATATCCAACCATACATGTTTTTCAGAAAGTATCACAATGGTGAAAACAGTTCATAGGTGAAAAGGATTTTATGATTCTTAGGGATCGAGTGTCATTTGGTATTTTGATGTGAAAAGCACCTTTTTCACCAGTTGTCCATTTCAAATGAAGGATCAGTTGATTCTACGTGTTTTTCCATAGGGATCATAATGGTGTGATCCATTTAGATGTGCAAAGACTTATTTAAGATCTCATTAAATGATGAAACATGACAGGAATATCAGTGGAAAATCCTTTTGACATGTTTGAAGAGAACCCATGACATGGGTAAAACTAAACTCTTGTGAGATTGGATAATATGTATGAAGATATATGGTCAGTGTTCTAGGACCGTTCGAGGAGTTGCGTTAGCAAAACTATGTTTTTGACCCAACGACTTAACGATGAGCATCGTGCACTCGTTGGCTTTCTAGTTAATGTGTTGTGCACATTGGGAGTACCTTGACAATCATAATAGTACTTGTTCACCCTTTCAGTACTTGAAAATGGTTAGGTATATGGCCAGGTGATGAGCAGGTGTAACATGTCATATGGGCCCCACACCAGCTGTGTACCACTATGCTTTCTCCAAACTCTCGTATCTACTTCATCTAAACTCTTATTTTTTCATGCGAGTAGCCTATCCGAAGTGTTTCTCCACGTAGGATGTGATAATTCCATTCATAGTATCTTTTATGATGTGATTCAAGATTCTATGGGTGTGACACATAACTGAGGCAACACGTCATGGTTGCAATGACATTCTTCTGAGAGGTGTATTTTCCTCAATGTTTCTCAAGATGTACTATCCAACAAGGATGTTCAGTGTAGTTCCGAGATTTCCCTCTAGCACTGTTGAGAAGTGGTGATTTCCAAGAATTTCTCTAGTGAATCTGGGCAGTGGTGATCACTATTTAACTTTACATGGATTTACCTTCAGCATATCTGGGCAGTGGTGATCACTGGGTTTTCCATCCAGTGTACCTAGGCAGTGGTGATCGTTGTTTATAGTGGAAAGCAAATCCTCTAATGGGGTTGGGCATGGGTTCTATGAATTTTTGACATGATATATCGACTGTGAAATATAGTGATGAGATGTAATTGACATGAATTTGGACTCTCAATAAAAAGTGGTTCTTTTCCCACCAAGATGTGTCCTTGTGATGCGACCTAAAACCATGTGGGTGAGACAGACCCACCCAAAGTGGATAGTATCAAGGTGCAGTGATTGATCCCCTTTGACTTATAGTTCCAGGAAAACGTATGGGATGCTGACAATCGATGGTGGTTAATTCTGGAACTATTGGTGACTCTTTTCTTGGACTCATCTAGTGATATATATATCCCCTTACTCTTTCGTTTGGGCTTCTTTGGTTGAGCATATATATATATATATATATATCGTATTGTAGTACCCACTCCTTTGGTTTTAATTACCCTCCTTCTAGGACAGGTGAAGATGCGTGGGGTATTCCACGTGCTTTAAGTGTCTAGATTCTCATGGTTGGAAAATTCTACTCCCCTACTATAGGTTGTGAAGACTTGATGAGAATTCCATATTCTCACTGTTTCTAGCTCCTCGTGTTTGGACAAGCTTACTTCACTTCTTAGTTGGGCCGAGAAGTACGCTTTTACAGTACCATGTTTTATCTACTGCATCCCTCTTATGTACCTCTCTTGTTACTCCCTTGGACCTTTAGGTCATCCTACTAAGTATCTTTATACTCACCCAATCTTGTTCTTTTCTCTCACTTGGTGTGCCCTTGCAGACGATGGGCAGGTTGATTGTGACTTAAGAGGAGCATAGGTATATGGGGTGATTAGACCATGTATGGTGGTTGTTTCTTGGGATCTTGGGGTGGGGATCTCTCATATGTTTTACTTTTCCACCTATTTCTAGGTTGGGGCACTTTTCTTTTTTGAGTGTGTATTTTTTCCTTTCCCTTTCAGTTTACTTTTCTGTATTTGTAATATTTAGAGGTTGATGCATATTTACGGTTTTTTATATAGCAGTGTTGTATCTTGTTTACCTTTACCTTTGTAATTTTTCATTGATTTGGTTGTATGTGTTTCTACAGGTATGAGGCAAATGCCTCCCTGATTTTATTAATCCTTTGGCGCTGGTCACCATCCCCTAGCCTAGAGAGGTGGGCTAGGGGTAGTTGCGGCTCGAGCCCTGGTACGAGTCAGGTCATGACATTATTAATTTATAAATAATCCTTTATTTTATTCAACTATATTTATTTTAGGTTTTTACATATCCTATTATAATTTTACCTACTGTTAGTTCACAACTCAATATAGCAGTTTCCTGTAAATATAGTCGACCTTCTCTCGTCCTTTCAATTGAGAATAATTCTCCTAAATGTTCATATTATTTTTTCTTGTAAACTTATTTATATATAATTATATGATTTATTAAGTTTATGTTCTATTAATCTTTACCTTATTTAAAAAATAATTAAAAAAATCTATTTTTATCTTTTTCCACACTGGTAATTTTTTATTGTCTTAACTTTCTTAACAAAAGTTTAGAAGGAATATATTTTTAAAGTTTTCTACATTAAATGTTTTCCCACCATCATATTAAATTTTATTTATAAATAATCCTCTTATTATTTAATGTTTTTTAAAATTAATTTATTGTCCCATTGGTGTTATAAATTATTTTATTTTAAAACCAAAGGTATCAAAATTGTAAAGGAAATTTTCTCTTCTCTCCTAAAGTAATTTTTGTGCTATTATAATGTTCTTTTCATATATGTTAATCTCCTTTTATGTTTCTTATTATTTTGGGGGATATAATATAATGAAACCATCCACCTTGTTTCCCTGTATGTCTTATGGCCATGTCTTGTGAAAAAATTCATGAAACATGATTTTTTCACTTAGTTTAATTAAACGGTTACTAAATTATGATATTTTTTTGCTAATATGACATGAATATGTATGGATTATTATTATTTGGTAGGTGGGTATGATATATCCCTAAAATGTATACTGTAATGTTTTATATCATGAAATCAATTTGGGACATGGGTGGTTATCCCATATCAAAAATATTTTGGGTTTCATGTTTTTATGCTAAGTCCACTATATTATGGGCATGTGGTTAGCCTTGTACATTATGATATGAATGTATTGGTGGTTAAACTTGATATATGTTATGATTTCTATGATTATTTTTATTCCATATTCTTATGTTACACAATAAACCTATTTCATGACTCATGATAATATAATCATATTCCCACATTCTCATGAATTTTTTATTTGTTATGCCAAAAACCTTATGTCATGAATCTTTTTTTATGATCTATCTTATATGTAGAATTATTTAATTATGTTTTTTTCATGTACCTTTATTATTTATTGATACCCACATGTTTATCATATTATCATTTATGATCTTTGATTGATACCTCTTATATTTACCCCTTACTAAGAATATAAGCTCATACATTCTTATGTTTCCATTTCCATAGGTTATAATGAAGACTATTTCATATAATATGTCTATAATGGTATCATTTGTGAAAAATATTTTTGGGATATATTAAATAATGGTCCTAAAATATGTTATTTATTTATCCAATCTCCAAAGACACTAAACCTATAGGTTCTTGGGTTTGTTTTATTTTGATATGTAATGAATACACATGTAAAATGATGTATTATATATTCATGTTATGTTTGGGTCATTTGAATTACTCAGTTACAAGTGGTGAGTTCACTCATTGAAATCTTTAAGAGGATATAACAACTAGTTAAAGAGGTTGAATTTTAAAATAATAACTAGAAATATTTTACAATAATTTGTATTACTTATAGGTGGATGTGTTTTTAATGAAATAGAAAAAAAAATTATGGGTTTTCAAAAGTTATAAAGAGAAATAAATTATAAGTTTTCTACTCAGTATGCTTCATATTTTCAACCAAGACAAAGGTTCAATAGTATAGGGAATTATAAATTTTTTTAAAAACCTAATGATTTTGAAGATAACTTAATTGTGGTTGGTAGATTCAAGAATTTTGTATCTTAACAAGTGTTATCACATGGTATAAAAATATGGTATGAAAAGGGGGGATATTATTCTATCTAAATCTAGTGTAATATTATCTAAACAAATGGGTATATTTTATAGAGATATCCCTATGTAAATATATGATAAAGTGTTGGGAATTAAAAGAAAAACCATAATTTAAGAAGACCATTTAATATTAATATAAAATGGGGAGATAGAAATGAAACAAAAATAAATACATGTATTTAGATTTATTAGAGTTACATAATCGTTCTAAATTTAGAATATAATTAAAAAAATACAAGGGGGGATTTTCTACCAATGGTTTTGATTTGAATTTATATTTAATTACACCTATAAATATTGTAAATCTATATAGATAATTAATGGATTTAATAAAAGAATTGGTTTTAATTCCTAGTTAACCTAATGGAATTTTTATGGAAAGCGGAGATGGTTACCATACATGGGCGCCACATTTGGTAGAGAATCCCTGAAATTGACATACATGGAATATAAGGAATGGCAATGGATGATATGTTAAGAAATAATTGTGGCTAGTGTTATGTCTATATAAAGGAATAAATAACCTTGGTGGGTTAATATTTCAATTTCTTGTAATGAGGATATCAAATATTACTGTATTATGATACATCTATCTTGGAAAGATGTTATGATCGAAAAGATTTTGATTATCTATTTTACTATGATTTTTTAAGAATTAAGAGAATATATGGAGTTATTTAAAAGATACTAGTTCTAGTTTCAGTGAAAAAAGAGAAAATCATGTTATAACAATATTTTTTATGTTTTGATGGTTATAGTGTAATAATAACTCAATGTTATGTATGAATAACATAGAAAATAAACTAGCTATGAAAAGGTAATATTGAGTGAAAAAATAATGTTATACTATAAATGATAATACCATAATGTAATAGTCTCACTTCAAAGTAAATCAATGTCTACACAAGAATAAACCTTTCCAGATATGGATTTATAGAAGAATAAAATCTAATATGAGTTGATTTAGAGAAAAATGCAGTGTTGTTTCATAGATATGATGGCCACATTGAAAAAAATCTTTTTCTACTATAGTACAACACTCTACAACCTTTGTAAATTTCAGATAGATCACACAATAATTAGGACCATCAATCAATGATCTAAATTTTTCTAGAAATTTATTAATATAAAATTTGAATTCAAAAGTGAAATATTTTTCTCAATTATTAGGGAATTGAATTGAATTTAAGAGGAATATTTTAACCACTCTAAATGAGTGGGGTACATGGAATAATATTAGAATTTTAGAAGAAAATATTTCGATCACAACCATCAAATCAAGGGTTGGTATATGGGAAAAATTATATAAACTATTCATATAGTTTAAACAATAACAAAATATAATGTTTGAAACATTTATAAATCTTGTTCAGAGAGTGGGAAATGAGAATATAGGCAAGAAAATGTATTGAATTCATTGTTTCATCAAGTACATTAGAAGAAGATAATGATGAATAATAAGTAAATGATTGAAATTTTGGTTTAGAGTAGGATATTATCTGATCTAATTTTTTTAGAAAATAATAAGTAGAAGACAGATCATGTTAAGTATAACTTTAGTGCAAGTTTATTCTCATTTATAGGTTTCATTTGGTGTTGTATTCATTTAGAGGATAATGAATCAACCATTGCATTAAGGATTTTCTCTCATCTGACTTTGTAGATTTGTAAGCACAATAGAGTGGAGCATAAAAAACATCTATTATAGACTTAAATATGAAAGGTGTCTCAGAATCCTATATAGATATAGAACAAACCGTGATATTTATAAACCATTAAAGATGCCCACACATCTCCACACAAATTATTCCTTCCACAAAGTATTGCATAGAGTGAAAAAAGAGAGAGTGTCCCTTAGTGGATGAGTGATCGAGCCCGAATAAATTTTAAAGGTAGTTCACCCTAGCACATAATATCCATGAATAAAATTGTAACCACTAATTAATGGATGATGATATAGTTTCGTACATCTACACATCATTTTTTTACTCCTTGAACATAGACTAGTGCAGGTGATCAAAGTAAAATTCTAATGTTTATGTGGGATTTAAATTTTTTTATTCAAAATCAATAGTTTTTGTGATCGATGATCATGGGTGTGATATTTAATCTATTAATTGAAATGCAGTAACAAGATGAAATAATATTTTAATGGCAGTCAAAGGGGAAAACTTTAATTGGATAGCACCCTGATTCGCCACTCTCTTACGATGTATGTATTCAAATTGGTCACAAAAATATTTCTTTGTGAATTTAATATCCAATAAATTCTTATGAAACAATTTATAAAATCTGTCATATGATTTAATTATCATGATATATTTTTTGACAAAATTCACTATTCGGCTTCTCATTTATTGGTTTCACTAACACATAGAATTTTCCTTCTCACTTTATAAAACTATAGTATAATTTAAAGTATATATGAAATGGATTTTAAAATCTATTATATTATTATCCATGTTAAAATATTGTTCAATTGAGGTTGTTAGATAACTAATGTTAAAATTATATAGGGAATGCTTTTAACATTGTTTTATATGAAAATTAATGTTAAAAGGTTGGTTTAAAATCTAATTTAATGAAAACCAATGTTAAAACCATTTTAAAAAATTTAAACTCCCATAGGAGTATAACTCCTCCATTATTTTCTACTCTAGAAAACTTAAAACCCTAATCATCATGATTCACTATCATGATAATCCTCTAAAAAATCCTCTTTTAGCCACCTTTTTCATAATTCCTTCTTCATTGTCCTCCTTAGGGAAACCTTAAACACTTTCCACCACCCTCAACCACTTTCTTCCAGATTCCACCACTATCACCATCATCCATTAATTTAGTTATCTATATTTTATATGATTTCCAACTTCATTCCTTTACATTCATCATTTTATAATTTTGAATAATTGTTTTTATTTAGAAATCAAAATAGGTCGAACAAACATTTCCATTATTTATTATGTATTATTTTATAGTTTAGTTTCAAATTTTGGGTATTTATGTGGTTTTTTGTTTGATATTAGCTATATTAATAGTTAAAATTAATAATTATATCAGTTAAATTTAAAATTTTATTGACTTAAAAAAGATTATACAAATTAATTAACAAAATAATCACTTTTATATGTTAAATAAATTAAAATATTCATGACTATATTTTGAATTATATGTAATGGTTTTCATTTTCATGGAAAATTATTTTATTTCTTTATGGGTTTACATTTTTAGGTGTTTTGATATATTTGGTTTCAGGTTTATATGTTTTAAATATATATTTCTATATTAAATAAATTTAAATGTTAAAAAATATAATTTTATGTACTTATATATATTTTAAACTTATTTTTTTATTTATATTTATATGTTTATATATATATTTGATTTAAATTTATATGTTTAAAATATTAATATTTACAATTTATAATTATATGTTCATATATTTATTTATTTATATATGTAAATGTATCTAATTTATATTTTTTTAATTTAAATATATTATGTTTAAATTTTTGTATTTATATGTTATAAGTATTCAATTTATATATATATATATCTGTATGTGTGTGTGTTTATAAGTATATATGATTATATATAGGTTTATAAATATGTATTAAATTTATATATTGATATATATTAAAATTTTAATATTTTAAATTTGAATTATTTATTTGGAAATTAATGGATAATGATTGGATAAGTTCAGGAAGAATAAGTGGAAAACATGAGAAATGGGTTTATGATTTCTTTGAATTTTCTAAAAAGAAATTTAAAAAAAATGACATTTTTTATACCAATGCATGAAGTACTTGAATATGAAAAAATTAGGGTCCAGTTAATTCAACAACAAAATATTATTATTTGGTTTTAATCATACTTATACACATAGAAACTATCATGATGAAATAATAAATAATTTAAGATATAATATTGATAAAGATGTTCAGTATGAGACAAAGGATTATATTTATGAATTAATTCACGATATAGGTGATGAAACCCATGAAAAATAGCAGGTGTTGAATAATTCTTTGGAGATATTGAAAGACCAATTTTTTTAGGTTGTACTAAGTTTATTATTTTATCAACAGTTCTATGATTGGATAACTTGAAAGAAATAAATTATTCAAGTAAAGAAAAATCACTAAAATGTTAAATTTTTTGAAAGAGATACTTCTAGAGGTAAATAATCTTCTAAATTCAAATTATGTTGAGAAAAAATATTTTTTCCAATGAGACTAGAGTATAAGGAAATAAATTTCTACCACAAATAAATATGAATTCTATACCAAGTAATATAAATATTTATCAAAATATCCTGAATATGGAACATTATGATATAAAATAAATGTGATATCTAATTTTGATTCATTACTAAGGATATACACAAAACCTGCTATTATTGAAATCTATTATCTTACAATAAATACTCATTTTAAGTGTTTATTTGAAAATTTAATCAATGAAAATAATGAAACATGGTATAAAGATGAGTGAATATATATTTGGATCCTACTCTATACTATGGATTCACCATAATGGAAGTTATTTGATTAATAATTTATGACCTTTTTTAAATGAAGTTGGAAATCCCTTATAGAGTTTGTGTATAAATGGAAGGATTCCATATTATATACTCATTTTCCAATATAGTTCATGGACTATTATTTTAGTTGTTTATAGCCTCTCCCATAGATATGTTTGAAGTGAAAAAAATATAATGAGATTGATTATATTTAGACTAAAACATCTTAAAATTTATATTTATTTTCATCCATATCCATTAATTGAGTATTTGAAATTTTTAAGAGAGGTATGTGTTAAATTTCTTTATGCATATAAGAAATTTTAATTTATTTTTTTTCTGTAGTGTTTTTCACTATATATGAATTTCTTTTACATATAAACTTAAATAAATATAGTGATATGGGACACAAATCTTGTCAAATTTGGGAATAATGATATTTATAAAATTAATTGAAAAAAATTAGAAAGAAAATATACAAGGGTCATCAAAGATTTTGTTTAAATGGATCACCCTTATTGAAGATTACAATTTTATTTAATGTTTTATAAAATTATCATTTTCCCTTACAAAATTTTCTGACTAAAGAATATTACAACAAGGTGAAAATCATAGATGTCACATTTGGGAATATAGAAAGTTTATGTCATTAAAAATAGATAGAATAAATTATCCATCTTATTTAATCAACCTTGTTCAAGATTTTTGGATATAAAACATAATATTGATGTTATTCATGTTGAGAAAAACATATGTTATAATTTTATTAGAACGTTATTCGATATAACAGGAAAGATAGAAGATGGACTACATATAATATTGGACATAATATCAATGGGGATTTATTTGAGTTAACTCCCACTGGGAAAGGAGAAGAAAACATATTTACTTCTGGATTGTCACACATTAAAAAAGAGTGAAAATTGAATTTATTTATATGTATGAACGGGATTAAAGTTCCAATTGGGTATTCTGTAAATGTAGAAAAATTATCATTAAAGTATTTAATGTTAAAAGTCATGGAATATCATGACAGTCATGTACATATGAAATAATAACATCTGGGTTCAATGCATGTAATATTTCTAATTCCTTTCAGAAATTTTATCATAATTTTATACTACCATTTTAATTCTGTTTATAGAACATTTTTGAATTTAAATTCTTAAAATTAATTGGATAATAAAGTTATCATCATTCCCTATAAATTGTAGATATATTTTCTACCGTAATTTTTTGATATAATGGTTTATCTGGTGATTTATTTTGTGTGATATATAATGTTATATGGGCCTATATATTTACATTGGATATATCAATTTAAATTATATATTAAAATTTTGAAGAGATATATTAAAAAGTAAAATTTAATAGAGGTCTATATTGTTTCTCACTAATGTATATTTTTTATTAAGAAAACACTTTTGAGGAAAATGTGAGAAACCAGACAATACCAAAAGAGAGATCAAACAACTTCAAAGGAAATAGCTGAATCTACTGGTTATAGTTTATATCTTTTAGAGATCATACATCTGAGGAGACTTTATTGAGGAGTGGAGGCCCAAAATTCCAAATCATCTTTGAGTAGGTCTTCAAAATATAATACAATCTTTTCCCAATAGATATTGAACTCCCCCACTAAAATCTTCTTGTCATTAAATTTGTGTTCCAAAATATATAATTGTTTTTAGATCCAAGAATCTTGTTCTAAGTTAACATTAACCTGAATACTCCTCCCAACCATCCTATCAAATTCTTGTTGGGTGAAATTGACCTCTATAGCCTTCTCTAAGAATTATTAGGTTCCATTTATGATGGTTTCCCACTCATCACACTCCATCATTTTCTTCCCACACTATAGGATAGCTGAATATGTAACCTCCTTTCCACCAGTTTTCAAATGCTTATTAGAGTCCTTGTATTTTATCAAATGGTGGTTATATTCATTATAAGAAACATTCATAAGTTCCTTGCCTTTTCTTGAAGATCTAGTCATAGGAGGACAAAATATATATTAATAGTCTATTATTTGATGTGCCCTCTAGGTACATTTAGTAAAACCTTATGAATCAATGGTAGGGATATTTCCCTTCCATGAAGAATATATCAGATAATTCTCCACCATAACCTCTTCCTTGGACTTAGTATGGGAGTCTGAGACAGACTTTATATCTTACTTGATAGACTCCACTTCATGTCCATCCTCACAATCATGACACTCTTTTTCACCCAACATTGAGAAACAAATTTGAGGATCAAAACTCATACCCTCATACTTGACTTTCTCATCATAGTATTTCCTTACCTACGGGACCTACATTAGCATCTCTGGACTACATGGATGCTCAAATTAATGACCCATAAATTGGACTTGTGTGTTTGAATGCTCCAAGACCAAACATTTAGGATCCTTACACGTGGATTGATCAACACATACTTCTCCAAAACCCACATCTCCAATTATTGGAGTTGATGAAACTAGTTTTATAACCTTTATAGCCCCTGAACTTCATGTTAGTATAGATAAAATTGGATTTGTAGAATTTAAATGGTCCACACTACTACACAGTGGTACAACACCCACTACCTAAGAAGGACCAGTAGCTCCCAGATCACATTTCAGTCTTTTAAAGATGTATGAGACTTTTGGTTCTAGAAGCATGATCTTTGGAGGTTTCAAAATAGCCTGTGTGTCATCATAAGAGAGCACATGACCAGAAGAGGTCATCTCTATCCCATACAACCTTCGACCTTCATTTTTATCAAATAATCCCCCATTAAAATTGTGAACATTATTAGGGTAATCCCTAGAAGACAATGGGATATTGGGGGAGCCACTATTTCCCAAGGTCATCTTATCACAATGACCATTACTACCATTCCAAGACCCACTGTGGAATGTTGAAGCTAGATTCCTGATCCGGACATAGGAGACATAGTAATGATGCCAAAATTTGTAGACGATGGTCTGCTAACACCGAAATTCCTCATCTACTGTAATCCAAAACCAGTCCATCAGTGTCTTCAAAACCTTAACCTCAATTCATATATGGGGGAAACTAGGTGGCTGACAACTTTTGTTCGACTGTAAGAGCACAAGAATCTTTTGATGGGGTTTCCAATAACCTTCAATATAGTGGGGTTTTGATAGGTAAGGGGAAGTTCTAGGATACTTACCCATATTTTTGTCGTTGGAGCATCCCTATTCATGTGGAAATAAAAGCCCCAATGGAAGACGTAGAAGAAGCATCCATTGCATCTATGGGGAGTGTTGGACCACGCGATAGCATGATCCTACACTATTGAAAACCTAACCATGATGTGTTTGCAATCAAGAATCCCTACCACTGTGCAATTATTTAAAACCCAAGAGTCGAAGCTGAAATGATTGAACTCATCGATTGAGGACTGATGCTACAGAAATCCTGAAACCAATGTTGGGTTGAAGAGACTCGAGGAATTAGAGAACTCTGAAAGGGAGATTGGAAGCAAAAGATATCCTTTGAACAAATCTAGGACTTTTAGGCCGAGTGATATTTCTAGAAGCTTTAGAAGAGATCTGGGGTTAGAGAAAGGAATGAAAGGGAGACTTTAAGATGGGGAGGGTGGAAACGGAAGACCTTCCCCCTCCAAAGTGGAGTGGGATCTGTGATTGTCATCACTGGTACCTAGGTAATTGACGGCGAGATGGGGAGGATGGAAATAGAGCAGATCTAGTAGACCATATTCTCTCCATGTTTCAGCCTCTATTATTCAAAAATATATATGAGTGGAGGTTTTTAAGAACTGTACTGACTACGTATATGAAATGGAGCACATTTACCTCCTTGTATCTTACCACTTGGTAGTAAATAGTGAAGGTAAGAGGATATTTAGTTAAAAGGTAAAGTTAATTACATGTGATGTACTAATGTAGGAACATTTACAAGTTTTGAACAACACGAGTTCGATTAAATAAAACATATCATCACATATTACTATATTGAAGGTACAATATCTAAAAAATGAAAATAAGTTCTTTAATGAATATAAAAACACATTTATTTCATGGTTTGAGGAGAAATTAAACATTGATTCATTTGTATTGTAATCCTTGAAATGTTTAGTTGGAGATATTGTGTTAACTTTATCACAATTTCATGTTTTTACATTAATGATTACACATTTTATATAAAAAACTAAGAAAACAAGAGTATTGTTCAAAATAGTAGAGTAACATTCATCACTAATGTAATGATTTTTTTTAGTACATCTCAAAATTAACCAATTTCTATATCAATAGAATATTTTGGAGTTGTTGAGAATATTTGATAAATTAATTGTACTAAATTTCAATTACCATTAATTAAGTGTATTTGGGTTGATTGTAATAGTGGTTTGGAACATGGATATTATGGACGTAAACTTACTTATTTGAAAAGCTTTAACTTAAAAGAGAAACAATTTATCATGGAGAAATATTTGAAGTAAATATTTTATCAATGACCCATTTAATGATCATTTGTACTCTATATTTCAAGGGAAAAAATATTTTGGTGATGAGGATGTTTATAATGTTTTATACTTATATAAAATTTATTCATTTCTTATATGATTAGTTGGGGATAAATATGATAAGGATGTAAACTTGTCCCATGCTATATGATATGATCACATGAATGAGATATGGGATAGCACTCTGTTTCTCTACAAATAATTTAAGTAAATAACAACTTTTTAATATTTTTTAAATAAAACTTCCACATGTAAAAAACCCCATTTTAACTTTTATATTCAGATATATTGATTTTTATCTTTCCTACAATCACTGTTTTATTTTTTGTATCCATAAGTTTTAATTACATATTTTTTTAGTTGGAGAATCCTCAAATTATCATTTTACTGAGATGAATTTTCTGAATTCATTATTTTTACATATACAATTTTTTCCAGCTGTATTAGTTAATAGAATAAATATAATTTTTTTCTATTATAAATAAAAACTATACTTATTAAAAAATTAATTCTAATCACATAAAGCTACATTGAATTTTATTAAAGTAATAGAAATTGATTTAAATTATGGCCATAGAGGATGATGAACATATACCAAAGCATATTTACATATCCTCATATAAATATATAAAAAATAATTATATTGTTTAATGTAATTAAACTCATGTTAGTAAAAATTATTTTCCACACTATTGGTGAGCCTAATATTGAAAATCCATCTTCTTTTCTGATAATATAATTTCACTTTCTTATGGGAAGGAGAAGTGGTTTCCAATCCAATTCTATGATGATAATAACCCATTATACCCAAAAGAAAATCATATTATGAGTTTCATGGTTGTTTAAAGTCAAGTTAAGATTTTAATATTATATAATTATCAAATAACTATTAACCTGAAAATGAAATATCATTTTTGGGAGTGTATAATAGTAAAATATCTCAACTGAGTTGTTTTTTTCCAATGGTTAAAATATTATATATTTTAAATGAATAACATTAGATCTATTCAATTATAGAAGACATTTAACATTATAGATTTAAAGAAAAATATAATAAGAGGTTTATGTATTTTGTGGAAGTTATATGAAGGGATTTTAAATTAATATCTACATCATTGTATATCATTTAGAAGAAATTTAAATAAAATTCATGCCACAAATATTTGTTTTTAGATACAAAAAAAATGGAAGAATTTTTTCACGGGCCAAATAGAGGAATCAATTTTGGTATAATATTGTTTTTATGAAATAATTTTTTTTAAATATTTGTAAATTAATTAATAAATGTTACATTTATTCTTATGTAATATTCATCCATGATATATCACAGAGTTCGAATTATAGAATGTATAACCTAATAATTTATTACCTAAACAATAACATTCACTAGGGGAGAAAATGATTTATAAAAATTTTATTAATTAATAAATAAATCTATTAGTTGATCATAAAAGATTCAGTTTGGTCCCCTATATCCCACACATAACAATAATAATAGAAAAGATAAGAATAACAAGAAAGGGTCAGTTTCTTTCTGATCTAATAAAAAAATTAGTCGATAAGATTGTATCAATTTAATTATTGTTTTTATTGAATATTAGTATTTTTAAATCTATTACACAAATATAATATTGACATATAACATTTCAGGATGTCCTTAAGGATCAAGAAACATAAGGGGAACATTATACCTTATGGTAGGATGGACACTCTTTTGACTGTTTTAGGTAAGAAATAACTCCCAAGACACTTAAGAGGATATGAAGTGTGTGTTAGTATCAGATTTTTTTGGATATCCCAATATGACATCATGGGCAGAAACATACAAGGGAGAAACAGCATACTTGGAGGAAGAGCATTAGGAGATAAATCAATCATTATATAAGAGAATTAAATCATATATATAGTCTATATATTTAGAAATAGGGACACAAACATAGCCTATATATCCTACCTATCCAAATCTGTCACATCCTCATTTAGACTTGACCATGTATTTCGAATTAATTTCATAGGATCCCCATTTACATATTGTAACATATAGAATCATATATAATTTGAAGAATTATTTTCATCAGCATCTTATTCTACCAAATCAATTAAGAGAAATGGTACATGATATTAATTATCCAACTACTCCACTATCCATGCCTACCAAGGTTGTGGTCATAATTGGATATAGTATGGGTCATTTTTACTCTATCCTAATATCCTTGTTCATTAGTTGAAATATATGGTATGTATTGTTTTGTCAATTTGTTTCTATTGATTTCAAATTATTTATAATTTTTTATATTAATCTTACTCTACTATAAATAGGGGTTATCCCCATGGTCCTATCCCAACAGTTTTCCCAAACTTTTGGGATATGGAATTATATGGAAGGTTGTCCTAATTATTATCTAACAAAATTTGGGATATTAATGTATATGACAATGGTTTTTTAAAACCGTTGTCATAGGTTATTGGTCTTGCCCAAATTTACCCATGTTTTTAGGGTTAAGTGGTCGCTTGTAGTGTAACGACCCAAAGTATTTCAATAGAAAATTCCCTTCTTATATCTATGTCATAAAAACACAAAATAATGAACTACTAAGTGATAAGTGACCTTTAAACATAATTTTTTCACCCCTATGTTTGTAATTTTAAAAATCCTACAAACACGGTTGTGTTCAAGATAGTTTTTAGAGTCTAATGAAAAAAAAATTATTTTTGGTGAATGGTAACCTAACCTTATCAATAGTAACCTACCCTTATGAATAGTAATATGACCCTTATGAATAGTAAATAAGATTAACATTAACTATGAATAATAAAATAAAATTTATACATCTTAGAAAGTGACAATTTGACCATAGTAAATGTTTTTGGTATTTTATAAGTCATAAATAATTAATTATAATTAATTAATTTAAAATAATATTTATTTTCCTGTAATGTATTCATAAATTATTGAATCAATGTATAATAGTTTTTAGATAATTTTATAAGACCCTACATAATTTTTTAAAGAACTTTTAAATCAGTTTTAATCTTAAATACTGTTTTTTTAAGTAAATTATGATTTTATTTAAATATTAAATTAATAATATTTAGAAAATTATTTTTGAAAATTGATTTCATTTTTGGATTCTACATGTCGAAAAATGGTTGGGGTAATTTTTTGGGATTTTTCTGAGATACTTGAATTTTTTTTGAATAGTAGAATACATTAATTTACCATATAAATACATTTTAATTAAAATCCACTATTACTGAAATCACAAGTGATGTAAGAACCCAAATCCCGAACTCACATGACTTTTTTACTATTCTTGGTCATCCAAGACTCACTATTCCTTGTCTTAGGTGAAATTAATAAACTAATCAATTTTATATTAAGGAAACCCCTCTCCCCTCCACTATAAAAGCCACCCTTCACTCCCTCTTTTCCTCACACCTCTCAAGCTCAATCCTTCTCTAAACTCTGCCCAAACACCTTCCCCAGCTCATCCCCCACGTCTAAAAGCTTCTGGTCTCATCAAAAGACCAAGCCTAGCTTCATTAAAGAGGATCTCAAGAGGAGAATTCTAAAGGTAATTTCTCTCCCTCTTCTCCTTTAATTTTTTTTCAAGTTCAAGTTCCTTTCTTGATCTCTCCCTACCTATATTCATCCAAATTGTTCTATAAATCTATTATTATATATATTCTGTAATATTATGATTCTAATGTTATATTATATCACCCCACACTCTTTCCCACTTCCTTTTATTTTGTTAAAGAGAACGTTGTTCCTAAGGTGTTAAATTTATCACCTTCAAAAACGACATGTTCTCTTCTTCCATTTCTACCTTCAATCTGGTCATGAAACCATTTTATTGTTGAACCAGAATATTTTATATGTATTATGATCTATTTTATGTTCTGAAAATAACCTATGGCCTTATTACTAAGTTAAATGTTAAAACAAGATCGCTGTGATCCAAAAACCGCCCAAATTAACCCAAATAACTATCATTAAATTTTTATCTAATTATTCGTCCACTTGGATCTAATATAATTCACTATAAAAATATTAAAGCTACAATAATATCATTAATAACATGTATAATCAGTTCTGTATGTTTACCCATGATCTACCCAAACATAAACTTAAGAATACAAGTGGACTGCTCAAGAAAACCATGAAAATGAACATCCCCGATCAATGTTTTTAAACTCTATAAGTCATCCAATGGAACATAATATAACATAATGAAACCAGAATGAACCCTATTAATGTACACATGGTTATGGATTTCTAATTAATGTATATAATGTCATTATACAGGACATTAAAGAGAAGGAGGCATTCGAGTACAAGGTAAGGGGAAATCTCGAACCCATTTTTCTTCCTTCGGGTTCTCCCTCTTTCACTCCATTTTTGATATGGTTACTCCTCAAAGATCATTTTTTCATCATTACCTTTACTTTTATGGAATATACATGTTTGTAACTGGTTTTTATGTCCATAAAAATGTTTTCCAAAAGAAATCTTCTTTCAAGATCTCACCTTTTACCTCTCATTCAAGGTTGATGGTTCTTGTATCAAATATGTTGTTCCCTCTTTCTTTTGGGAACCCAAAGATTATGAATGTGTTATTATGTGATGAAACTCATTCCTTTCCATGTGTTATTTATGTACATTTTTTATATGTGTTCTATGTGGAAATCATGATAATGATAATGTTATGATGTGACGGGTGCGCCCGAAATTATATAGCGCAATATGAGTGTTTAAATGTGACGGGTGCGCCCGGAATTATACAGCGCTCCAATGAATTGGGTAAAGTGATGAATCTCGTGAGTAAATGTGAAATGATGTGTGAACATTATTCGAGCTTTGTGCACAAGTATGTGTGGTAGTTAACCAATAAGACATGATGTTTCATTTTTATGCATTTCCACATTTCAAGTCTTTTACTTATTCTCCTCTCATGTTCATGATCTTTTGCCTATGATATGATTATTCTCACCCCATAATGTATTGTTATTATCTATCATCTTAATGGGCTTTTTGCTTACCCATTTTTATGTATATCCTCAGGTGGCTACATGTACTAAGGAGAGGACAAGTGCTACTAAGAAGCTATAGAAGAAGAAATTAAATAAATGTTTATGGTTGATGTTGTATTTTTTTTATATGGTCCTAGTTTTCCCAAGACACTACACCTATGGATCCTCCATGGGTAATAATATTGTGTTGTTTATCTTTACAATGATGTAATAGTAATGTAAGAAAAGTCCGGGTTGCTATAGTTGGTATCAGAGGAAAGGTTTAGTTAATTTGGGAATTAGGATTAGTAAACCCTAGAGAAAACCTCTAGCATGAGAATAAGTACAAATTTGTAGAAAAGAATATTTACCTAGGGATCCAATATGTTATGTTTTCGGTATAATTGTTTAAATGATTAAGTTATTCATGACTTGTTTACTTATGTTTTGTTCTAACCTTTTCTATTTTAGAAAATGATGGGAACCAGGAGAAATCAGGCCAACAACTCTTGTGAGGGCCAATGCAACGATTGCCCGAACGACATCCCCAATGATTTTTGAGGTGGAGTTCAAAACTTCATGGCGATGCTTACCCAAATATCTCAGGTTATGAATAATAACCATAATAATGGGGAACGGCCTCCTTCACTAAAGAGGGAGCAACTAGCTATCGAATGTTTTATGTGACAACGACCACCGACATTTTATGGATCTTATGACCCACTAGTTGCAGAACAGTGGGTCAAATCCATGGAGAAGATATTTTCATGTTCATAACTGTTCCGAGACAGAGAAGGTGACTCTAGTCATTTATCATCTAGATGGATAAGCTGATCAATGGTGGGCTTTGATTAAGAACACCAAGCCAATGGGTGGAAATTGAAGAGATGGAATGGGAAGACATTAAGAAAATGTTTCTTAATAAGTACTTCCCACGAACTCTTCGCACGAAGATGGGGAGATAATTCATAGAGCTCAAGAAAAAATAAGGAGAATTTGTCACAACCTATAAAGCAAATCTCACAAGGCTCGCAAGGTATGCTTCGGGTTTTGTTATCAACAATGATAGAAAAATTGATAGATTCTTTAGTGGATTAAAACCGCATCTTCGAAAGGCTCTTGAAATTCGAGACTTTGGGAGTTATGAAGAAGTTGTTCGGTGTGCTCTCAAAGTGGAAATAGATTTTGGAGAATGGTACCATGGCTATGGTGATAATAAAAGAAAGATGGAGCTTCAAGCTGGTGGATCTAGTGATAAATATGGGAAGAAAACACAACGACCCACATGCCAAAAATGTGGGAAGTTACACCATGGGAACTGCCTCAAAGGTACGGCGAAATGATTTAATTGTGGGAAGGAAGGACACCAAGCTCACGAGTATCGAAAAGACATGAAAAGGAAGGATAATGTAGAAGATGAAAGGAGAGAACCACTCGTGGTTCAATGCTACAATTGTAGGGAGCTAGGGCACTATTCAAACCAGTGCACTAAACCTCGAGCTCTCGAGGGTAATCAGCGCCAACAACCACCAAAGTCTAAGGAACAAGGGAAGGCTTATGCCATCACTACTACGGAGGTGGAACATGATAATGAAGTCGTACAAGGTACACTTCCTAATCACTCAAGAATGGCAAAAGTTTTATTTGATTCTGGTTCTACGCATTCCTTTATATCTTGAAAGTTTGCTAGAACTATAGAATCGAAGCCCCGAAACCTTAAAGTAGAGATATCTATAAAAACACAAAGTGGTGTAATCATTGCAACCCAAGTGTTTGACTCTTCTTCTGTTGACGTATGTGGGAATATTCTTCCGGAAAATCTCGTAATACTTCCCTTGGTGGAATTCGATGCTATAATGGTAATGGATTGGCTCTCGTTATATAGAGAAGATATCAACTGTTGGGAAAAGAAAATATATTTTCATATTCCGAACCATCCCATTCTTCTCTACAAATGCAAGGAAGATCATGATTATCCTTTGAAAAATCCTTCAATGGTGTGGGTGTTGATTCCCTATGAAGAAGCATACCTCGCCCAAATGATTGAGTTAAAGGAGAGTGCCAACGTTGAGGAAATTCCCATCGTGAGGGAATACAATGATGTATTTCCCGAAGAGTTACCCGTAATTCTCCCGGATCGTGAGGTAGAGTTCTCAATTGAACTCATACCCAGAGCTACTCCTATCTTGAAGTTCCCCTATAGGATGGATCCTATCGAACAAGAGGAGTTAAAGAAGTAGCTGCAAGAGCATCTGGACAAAGGGTTCATATTCCCTAGTGCATCACCTTGGGGTGCGCCAGTGCTCTTTGTAAAGAAGAAGGATGGAACCATGTAGCTGTGTATCGATTATCGGGAACTCAAAAAGATCACCATAAAGAACAAGTATCCTCTCCCAAGTATTGAAGACTTGTTTGACCAGTTAAGAGGAGCTCAATACTTCTCAAAGCTGGATCTTCGTTCTGGATATCATCAAGTAAAGGTAAAACAGGAAGATATTCAGAAGACTTCTTTCCATACAAGGTATGGGCACTATGAGTTTTTGGTGATGCCCTTCGAACTTACTAATGCCCCTGAAATCTTCATGGATTTGATGAATAGAGTCTTTAGACATTACCTCGACAAATTTGTGGTAGTGTTTATTGATGATATTCACATCTACTCCAAGGGAAAGGAGGAACATGAAGAACATCTAAGACTTGTGTTGGAGACATTGAGAAAAGAGAAGTTGTACGCCAAGTTTAGCAAGTGTGACTTTTTGATGAATCAAGTCACGTTCTTGGGACATGTGATCACAAGCGAGGGAATTTCTGTGGACCATTCAAAGACAATGGCGATTGAGGAATGGCCTAGGCCCTCTAGTGTCACAGAAATCCTTAGTTTTCTTGGATTAGCTGGGTACTATCGACATTTTGTGAGAAACTTCTCACGATTATCAAGCCCGCTAACTAAGTTAACAAGGAAAGGGGTAAAGTATGTATGGACGGAAGAATGTGAGGGAAGATTCAAGTAGCTAAAGAGAAGGATGATCACTGCACCTGTACTCACACTACCTAAAAGTGGAGAAAGTTTTGTGATATAAAGTGACGCTTCAAAGAAAGGATTGGGTTGTGTACTCATGAAAAATTAAAATGTGATAGCCTACGCCTCATGAGAGTTATAGATCCATGAGCAGAACTACCCGACGCATGATCTAGAGCTGGCAGCCGTGATGTTTTCCTTGAAAATATGGCGGCACTACCTTTATGGTGAGAAGTGTGACATATACACCGACCACAAGAGCTTAAAGTATATATTCACAAAAAAGGAGCTCAACATGCGTCAAAGGAGATGGTTAGAGCTAATCAAGGATTACGATTGCTCTATTAACTATCATCTTGGAAAGGCGAACAAGGTAGCTGATACTCTAAGCAGGAAATAACCTGCTACACTATCCATGCTGAGGATTGAGAAAGACCCTATCTTCTTGGATATGAAAAGGATGGATTTGGGAATCGTAAGGGCAGGGGATACATCATACCTTTCCCAAATGATTGTGCAACCATCCATCCAACAGAAGATTAAGGAAGCACAAAGGGATGATGTGGAGATACAAAAGAGGGTGAATGCAGTAAAGGAAGGGAAGCTGTAAGAGTTCCATATCGACGATGATGGTGTGATTCAGTTTGGAACATGGCTTTGTGTGCCTTCATCACCCGGGATAAAGAAGGAGTTATTGGATAATGCACATAGCTCAACTTTCTCTATTCATCCTGGAAGTACCAAGATGTATCGTGATCTCCGAGAACACTTCTTGTGGGATAACATGAAGAAGGAGATTGCGGGATATATATCAAGGTGCTTGGTATGTCAGCAAGTTAAAGCTGAGTGGAAAAAGTCCAAAGGTATGATGCAGCCATTTCCTATACCCATGTGGAAATGGTAAAATGTTACTATGAACTTCATCATGGGTCTCCCGAAAACGTCAAGAGGAAATAATTCGATATGGGTTGTGGTTGATCGACTCACCAAGACTACCCATTTTATCGCTATTTGGGAAGACCTCTCACCTGAACAACTTGCAAGGATATATGTGAAGGAAGTAGTGAGATTGCACGGTGTTCCACTCTCGATTGTCTCTGACCGGGATCCAAGGTTCACATCTAAATTCTGGAGGAGCCTTCAACATGCTTTGAGTACTGAATTAAATTTCAGCACAACCTATCACCCCCAAACTGATGGCCAGTCTGAAAGGACTATTCAGACACTCGAAGATATGTTAAGAGCATTCTCTCTAGAATTCAAAGGTGGATGGGATCAGCACCTCCCATTGGTTGAGTTTTCATACAACAATAGCTTCCACTCGAGTATTCAGATGGCTCCGTATGAAGCTCTTTATGGGAAGCGATGTAGAACTCCAACCTGTTAGGATGAAGTTGGAGAAAGAAAGCTACTTGGACCCGATCTTGTGTAGGAGATGACCGAGAAGGTTCAAGTCATCCAGAAACACATCAAAGCTGCGCAAAGTTAGCAAAAGAGCTATGCTGACAATCGTCGAAGGGACTTGGAGTTCGACGTTGGAGATAAAGTCTTCCTTCAAATATCTCCATGGAAGAGAGTCATGGGATTTGGGAAGAAAGGGAAGCTAAGCCCAAGGTACATTGGCCCCTTTGAGATCCTTGATCGTATAGGAGCCTTGGCCTATCGTCTGGCACATCCACCGAATATGGCTCAAGTTCATGATGTGTTTCATGTATCACTACTGAGGAAGTACATACCAGACCCCTCACATGTACTAAACTCAGAGGTGGTACAGATGGATGATGATCTCTCTTATGAGGAGCAGTCGGAAAAAATTTTGGACCGAAGTGATAAGGTTCTACGCAACAAGACAACCCGCCTTGTCAAAGTGTTATGGAGGAACCATAAGTTTGAGGAAGCAACTTGGGAACCAGAAGAGGCAATGAAGGAGAAGTACCCACACCTGTTTGTGTAATGTAAAATTTCGGGGGTGAAATTTCTTAAGGGGGGAAGAATGTAATGCCCCAAAGTATTTCAATAGAAAATTACCTTCTTATATCTATGTCATAAAAACACAAAATAATGAACTACTAAGTGATAAGTGACCTTTAAACATAATTTTGTCACCCCTATGTTTGGAATTTTAAAAATCCTACATACACGGTTGTATTCAAGATAGTTTTTAGAGTCTAATGAAATAAAAATTATTTTTGGTGAATAGTAACCTACCCTTATAAATAGTAATATGACCCTTATGAATAGTTAATAAGATTAACATTAACTATGAATAAAAAAATAAAATTTAGACATCTTAGAAAGTGACAATTTGAACTTAGTAAACATTTTTTGTATTTTATAAGTCATAAATAATTAATTATAATTAATTAATTTAAAAGAATATTTATTTTCCTGTAATTTATTCATAAATTATTTAATCAATGTCTAATAGTTTTTAGATAATTTTATAAGACCTAACATAATTTTTGAAAGAACTATAAAATCAGTTTTAATCTTAAAAACTGTTTTTTTTAAGTAAATTATGATTTTATTTAAATATTAAATTAATAATATTTATAAAATTATTTTTGAAAATGGACTTCATTTTTGGATTTTACATGTTGAAAAATGGTTGGGGTAAATTTTTTGGATTTTTCTGAGATACTTGAATTTTTGTGAATAGTAGAATGCATTAATTTACCATATAAATACATTTTAATTAAAACCCACTATTCCTGACATCACAAGTGATGTAAGCACCCAAATCCCGAACTCACATGCCTTTTTTACTATTCTTGGTCATCCAAGACTCACTATTCCTTGTCTTAGGTGAAATTAAGAAACTAATCAATTTTATATTAAGGAAACCCCTCTCCCCTCCACTATAAAAGCCACCCTTCACTCCCTCTTTTCCTCACACCTCTCAAGCTCCAAGCCTTATATAAACTCGGCCCAAACACCTTCCCTAGCTCATCCCCCATGCCCAAAAGCTTTTGGTCTCATCAAAAGGCCAAGCCTAGCTTCCTTAAAGAGGATCTCAAGAGGAGAATTCCAAAGGTAATTTCTCTCCCTCTTCTCCTTTAATTTCCTTTCAAGTTCAAGTTCCTTTCTTGATCTCTCCCTACATATCTTCATCCAAATTGTTCTATAAATCCTGTATTATATATATAATGTAATATTATTATTCTAATGTTATATTATATCACCCCACACCCTTTCCCTCTTTCTTTTATTTTATTAAAGAGAACGTTGTTCATGAGGTGTTAAATTTATCACCTTCAAAAACGACATGTTCTCTTCATCCATTTCTACCTTCAATCTGGTCATGAAACCATTTTATGGTTGAAATAGAATATTCTATATGTATTATGTTCTATTTTATGTTCTGAAAATAACCTATGGCCTTATTACTAAGTTAAATGTTAAAACAAGATCGTTGTGATCCAAAAACTGCCCAAATTAACCCAAATAACCATCATTAAATTTTTATCTAATGATTCATCCACTTGGATCTAATATAATTCACTATAAAATCATTAAAGATACTATAATATCATTAATAACATGTAGTATCAGTTCTATATGTTTACCCATGATCTACCCAAACATCAACTTAAGAATACAAGTGGACCGCTCAAGAAAACCATGAAAATGAACATCCCCGATCAATGTTTTTAAACACTATAAGTCATCAAAAGGAACATAATATAACATAATGAAACCAGAATGAACCCTATTAATTTACACATGGTTCTGGATTTATAATTAATGTATATAATGTCATTATACTGGACATTAAAAAGAAGGAGGCATTCGAGTACAAGGTAAGGGGAAATCTCGAACCCATTTTTCTTCCTCTGGGTTCTCCCTCTTTCACTCCATTTTTGATATGGTTACTCCTAAAAGATAATTTGTTCATCATTTCCTTTACTTTTCTAGAATATACATGTTTGTCACTGGTTTTTATGTCCATCAAAATGTTTTCAAAACGAACTCTTCTTTCAAGATCTCACCTTTTACCTCTCATTCAAGGTTGATGGTTCTTGTATCAAGTATGTTGTTCCCTCTTTCTTTTGGGAACCCAAAGCTTATTAATGTGTTATTATGAGATGAAACCCATTCCTTTACATGGGTTATTTATGTACATTTTTTATATGTGTTCTATGTGGAAATCATGATAATGATAATGTTATGATGTGACGGGTGCGCCCGGAATTATATAGCGCAGTATGAATATTTAAATGTGACGGGTGCACCCGGAATTATACAGCGCTCCAATGCATTGGGTAATGTGATGAATCTAGTGAGTAAATGTGAAATGATGTGTGAACATGATGCTAGCTTTGTTCACAAGTATTTGTGTTAGTTAACCACTAAGACATGATGTTTCATTTTTATACATTTCCATAGTTCAAGTATTTTACTTATGCTCCTCTCATGTTCATGATCTTTTGCCTATGTTATGATTATGCTCACCCCATGATGTATTGTTCTTATCTATCCTCTAACTGGGCTTTTATCTCACCCCTTTTGATGTATATCCTCAGGTGGCTACATGTACTAAGGAGAGGAATAGTGCTACTAAGAAGCTATAGAAGAAGAAATTAAATTAATGTTTATGGTTGATGTTGTATTTGTTATGTATGGTCCTAGTTTTCCCAAGACACTAAACCTCTGGATCCTCCATGTGTAATACTATTGTGATGTTTATCTTTAAAATGATGTAATAGTAATGTATGAAAAGGCCGGGTCGCTATATGTAGTGTAGCTTGGGTTTTCAAATCCTCAAAGACCTAAGAATAAACCGACTGACACGTACACTCTTTGGATTGTTTTTGGCTATGAAGTTACCAACTTTGGTTTTATTTTAGATGTTTTTAAAGGATAATTAATATATCTAAGCGAATTAAAATTAATAAAATGAGTTGAACCAAGGTTATCTCTTGGGGGTGGATTAGATGAATTCCTTTTTTTTAACAATTTCAATTTCATTAACTCGAGCAGGATTTATTTGATGAATTCAAACCAACCTCATCACATACTGGTTAAACACCTTAAAAACACATGTTAATTGAATATACACAATTAGGACTATTTTCATGATCAATCCAAGTTAAAGGATCTTATTAGAACATAAAAGTGGGGTGATAAAATTCAATAAAGAAAAAGAATAGAGAAAATCCTTGAATAAAAGAAACTCAAATAAAATAAATCAATAACAATTTATATAATGACAAATAACATCCAATCTAGCCCCTTGATACTCCCTTGGATCAACCCCTAAAATAATTATCTCTCCATTGATGACATCTTCTCAACAGAACTGGAAAGTATAGTTACGAGGGTGGAATTGAAGAAGTAAAAACAAACAAAATAATGAATACTCCGCCATTGTGTGATAAATTTGACAAGGTATGGTGTGAATAAATTAAAAAAATGTTGGAAAGGTATCAAATTATTATGGAGATGAACTGAATAAGATCAAAAGAATAATCTTTATTGAGAAACTAAGGTTAATTGAAGAACTTACCTGAGAAAGAAATGTGATTACAAACACAAAGCGACAGCATAACACTACAATGAGACCGAGCACAAAATATTATCAACTACTCCACCAATGCTGCCTTAAATAGGAATTTTTGAAGCCTTTGGTAGATCCTCCAATATTTAATGTCATCCCACTTGAGTATGGTAGGCTTAGGTTGGTGGAAAGTTTGTGGAATTTGATCTTTTCCACCCTTGACACAAAGTGGAATCCATCTTGCACCCACAGAACACAGACATCAAAATGACCTTCTAGATGACCAAATTAGAGTGGCCCATATGAGAATTAAATGAATCCTTGTATGTCTACTAACCCATTTTAAATTTTCAGCCCA
This sequence comes from Viscum album, assembly GCA_963277665.1. Taxonomy (NCBI): domain Eukaryota; kingdom Viridiplantae; phylum Streptophyta; class Magnoliopsida; order Santalales; family Viscaceae; genus Viscum; species Viscum album. Next base: position 1,825,528,923 of record OY728140.1, read on the forward strand.
AATATAATTTTTTTTGCGAGATATGATTGAAATGTTGGGCTGTTTTTTGGTGCTGCAGAATCTGCCCCAGAATTTCATCTTCAATGTGGTCCGCCAAGAACTCCATTAAAACATCTGAATTATCTCTTTTCACTATTTCAAGAAATGTTCACCTTGATTTCCTCCATATTATTTTCAATTTTTATATTTATTGGGCTTGTATCTTGTCCTCTAAAATAGTTTTATTGGGCTGTTATAAAGTTCACTTCTCCCATAATGTTGTTAGTTTAAGGCCCACTTTAGTGGTCTTCCAATGTGAATCTTCAAGCTCTAAAATTTTGAATTTTCCAAAATGTATTGAAAAACATGAAAATTAAATATTAAAAAATTCAATAATATTTGGTATTTTATATGGTGTTCAAAAATGTACCATGTAATAGTTCATTTTAAAAAGGACATACAATAATAATGTGAAATTATGTTCAAAGTGTAAAATGAACTAAAATGGTGTTTATGAATAATGAATCACATGAATATTATATATATTAAATATGAATATTAGAATCATTCAGTGGCTAATTAGTTGTCCTAATGTTTCCTAAACTGAGTGCTTCACCTCAAGCTCCCCTTCTCCCAACTCGAGTCCTGCAACACCACTCCCCTCCTCCCATCCTGAACCCTTGCATCATAACTCCCCTCATCCCATCCTAATCTCTATCAGCTAGTGTTCCGCCTCAAGATCTACTATTTAGACCATAGTGGCATTTTATCATACCCTCCTCCCATCCAGATAGAATCCCTAGCCCCTGTAGTAACCACATTTGGTTGTATTCCCATGTGGCCAAGTGATAATTTTCTTAATTTCCTTTCAGTATTCTTCAATATTAAATGAGTGGGTTCCAAATATTTGAGGTATTTGATAATAAAATTCATTTTATTTTTATTTTTGGTCTAAAACAGAAAATATATTCATATTTTTGGGGGAATTGAATTTATTTTGATACTATAGTTTGATATAGGGTTTCTTATATCAAGTTCATGTGTGTTTGGGTTAGTTTAGACAAGTTTTTTTTAGTATGGGTTTATTCTATTAAAGTATGGATTGGTTTATTAATGTATTTTATGCTTAATTTTGGTTCTAGTTAGTTTATTCTAATATCTATATTACATTTTGATGTAATTATTAATATTTTTTTTTTAATCTTTATTGATATCAAAACAATCATTTATGTTATGTTTATATTTTTTAAAGTTGTTCATAATGTTGGAATCATATTCAGTAGTTTATGTTATAGGTGTCAATTTATTCTAATGTGAATCATTATATATTAATTTATTTAGGAAATTCATAAAAATAGATTATGTTTTTTGAAAAAAAAATGAACACCACCCCAATTAACTTTATTTTACAATATTTGTTATATAATTTTTCTCTATCAATGTTACATAGTCCCAGTGCCTACATGTTTTATGTGAATTTTTCTATTATATAAAGGTTATATAGTGTATATAGAAGGGTCTTTGTATTGCAGTTTAATATTGAGGATCCTGACATTTCATTGTGTATTGAGTAATAAGTTGATCTGATGTGTAAGAATACAAGTAACACCTTGATATGATCATATAATATATTATAGTGAAAACATTAATTTTTCACACTATAAATGGTAATGAATAATAGAAATTTCAAATCAAATAATATAGTTGATTATTTTTCCATAGTTCTTCTATTTGAGAGAGATGTAATAATGAGTTCAACTTCTAGAATATTATTTCATGATGTTTCCCCATATACATGAATGTTATTTAAGTAAAGAGAAAAATATATTTATTTAATCGAATAATGAAACATATAACTGTTAGTTAAAAATGGAAGTAGAAGAAATTGTATAAAGAGGGAAAAATATACATTTTAGGTAATAAATAACACACAAAAAGGATAAATATATAATTTGAAAGGAAATTTCCATTGATGTTTAACATTATTATAATATTTGAATAATAAAAAATGAGACCAATATGAAGAAACTATAAATCAATTGTTATCAAAATAGTATAATTACAACAATCATGAAATAGTCACATGATAATCAAACACAATCATCATGGGAACACCTGATATTCCAAGAGACAATCCAACAAATCGTAAATAAGATATCCATAAAATCATCATATAATGCAATTCAACTATACAAACACTCTATTTTATCATAACTTACCTAAAAAAGGTGTGAAATCCATAAATAATAGTGAGATCCTCACTTGGAAAAACTATCCATAGTGGCATCATAACTAGTGTAATAATCTTACCTATATTTCTAAACTTGATACCCATGGTTTCCCATAACCCTAAACAAAAGTGAGATATCAATATATAATAATATATACGTGTGTGTGTGTATTTATATAAAAAATCCTAACACTACCTCGACAATGATCATCATTTATAGAAGTGACCCCTTTTCGCTGAGAATAGAAATATTGTAATCAATTCCCCTAATAGTAAATATTTCATCCACTATAAAAAATATCAATATCACATTAGCCTTTATTCAACAACATGAAGGAGCCTGCATTATTGGCATACTTTTATCAAGAAATGACTTTTTATAAAGTTCTAACCTGGAATTTAGAATTTTTTATATAAACGATGTTATACAACTATCTTTTCAAAACCAAACCATGGAAAAATAATTCAATCGCAAAAAAGTTCAAAAAACATACAAATATCCTAAAATAATCTAAAATAATCAATCATTCCCAATATTTTTTTGGAAAATATAAACTCACTCGTATTTTTCAAATCATTCCATAAAAATATTAGTTACTCCTTTTGAATGGGTTTAGAATCAGTTCTAACACTTTGATTCTCAAATTTATTTGAACGATACACTTATGAATTTCTATACACACTTGGATTGAATAATAAGAGAGATTATAATTAATTAACAAAGAAATTATGAAAAAATAATCTAATCCAAGTGATATTTTTTAGAAAACTATATATCATTTTATTGAGAATTAGTATATACATATAATATAACCTTGAAATCGTAAAAAGTATAGGATGAAAAAAATTAAGCATTCGTGGATTTAAGTTTAAAGTTATATTTATAAAAAAACATTAAATAAATGAAATCAATAGTCATAATGTAATTCCAACACATAGTGGAGAGTTACTAAGGAACCTATCAGATGGTCCTTCATACCACATCAATTTATTCAATAAATTAAATTTAATTTAAATAACACCCCTCGATATTTATATTCGATAAGAAAAATTTTCATAATTAAAACCTTGACTCTCGATGGATTAGTTACATTATTAATCATTGATATAATGGAATTCAATATCATGGATTTATGTTTTATAATATTTTGCTATATATATATATATATGTTATTTTTATGTCTTTTATATTATGATTCTCATATAGACTAGTTTGTCAATTGTGGTTTCATATAAATTGAACAGTTCTCATTTCCATTGATATATTCTCGATTAAAATTCAATCTCATTTAATTAATTTTAAGAAATGTAATATAAAAAATCTTATAAAATTGATATAAGTTGGATGTATGAAACTAATTAGATATCAAGAGATTTTCAAAACAATTTTGAGAGAATTATATATTATTCAATTTAAAATTATTCAGATAATGATCACAAACACTTCACATGTTATAATAATGTTGGAAGACCTTTCTTGAGCTGTGAATAAGTTAGCTAACATATAACCAAATATTGTTTTCAAAAAAAATACTATGTGAGGTATCATAATGGGAATAAAATACAATCTCAAAATTCTCATGATCCAAATGAGAGGATTGGATTTGGTAATTTGTTAGATGATCGGTTTTTTATCATTATAATAAAGAATGGATGTTAACCCATGAAGACTTTGACATGATCACACATTATGAGTCCAATGAAAATTATGATGTTCGTATGGTTAAAAAAATTAATGATGCTTCCACAACTCCAGTATATCAACAATGTGGTAAAATGAAGTAGGAATTTTTAATTTGATTTTTTCATGGGAAAAATATGTATTGGATTTCTAATAATATCATCAATTAAATTCTTAACTTTGTAATTTAATTTCTTCCAGATGATGTAGATATTCCCTCAAACCACTATATGTCATGGAAGTTAGTTCAGATACATGGATATTATAAAAAATCATGATTTCTCGAAATATTATAGCTTATTTTGGGAGGAAACTATTGAACAGAATTATTGTATAAAATTCAGGATATCCTAATAGAATCCAAAATATTATGGAACACTATCTCATTTTACATAGAAATTAATGTGGCACTTTACATTGATCCTCGAAAACCAAAAAAAATCAAGTGAGATGAAATAAAATTAAAAATTAGATGTCTTGATACCGAGAGAATGAACAATAATGATGATTTGGTTCACCGTGTAGATGGTTTTTTAGGGAAAAGATTTTATTCTTGAATCCTAATTTCGTAGCTAATGTGTGTAATGTTATGCTGGATATTTCATGTGATAGTTTTAATCTATTTAGGATTATTATTACTTCACACAACACATGGATAGTTTTCAAAAACATTTATAAGCTTCCTCAATGGATGTTTATGAAAAAACCTTTCACTTTTATGATTATACTCATATTTGGACCTTCTAATCCAAGAATTGATAAAGATGAATACATGTAACCTTTACTAAAATAGTTGAAACCTATTTGGAATGTGGGTGTGTGCACATATGATTCATGTTTGAAAGATATATTATAGATGTGTGTTTCACTTATGTGGATGATCAATGATTTTCCTGATTGTTAAATGATGTCCTAATAGAGAAAAAAAGGAAAGATTTCATGTCCAGCTATTATGAAGAATACAGGATCCAGAAGACTAAAATATCATCAAAATTTATGTTTTATAAGACATTTAAGGTTATTCCCAATGTTCCATCCATATAGGAATAATATTCTAATATTTGAAAATACCATAGAGAATTAGAATACACCTCAGTGTATTTATAGAACTTTTGTGCTTAGTGAATTGACGGATTTCGGTTTTTCATTCAGTAAGGGTCATATGAATTCTAGAAATAGGAAGAATTTTTCTACTAAAACTTATTACAATTGAAAGAAGATGAGTATCTTATTTGAGTATCCTTATTGGTCAAACAATGTTTTATGTAATTACTTCGACTTAATTCACATTGAATAGAATATATGTGAAATGTTGCATTAAATTCATATAAATGACAAGGGAATGAAAAAAGATAATTTACGATCTTGATGTGACTTGGTGGATTGGAGAATCGGACCAGAATTGCACCCTATGTGTACCAGTGAAAATAAATAGAATATTTTGTGTTGTTCTTATATGATGACAACTGTAGAAAAATAAATTTATAGATTTACTATAGGCTATTAATTTTCCTGATGGCTATTCAAGAAACGTATCAAAATGGCTCAAAAAAAAAAGTTGAAGTTATATTTTTCGAAGACTCATGATTATCATGTCCCTCTCCATGAGTTGATTTTAATAAAAATTTGTCATCCTCTATATAATAATGTAAGGGTGTCAGTTATTTGGTTTTTTCATATCTTTAGAGATATTTGTGATAAGAAGTTGTTGTAGTCTTTTTTATAAAAAAAAATGTCGGCAGAGGCGCTGCTAATTTTGTGCAAGTTAGAGAAAATATTTCCTCCATCATTTTTCACTTAAATGTTGAATCTAACTATAAATATTCCATCCAAAATACTTATTTGAGAACCCTTTTTTATGTATCTAATTGAAATAAAAATGTTTACAATGAAGTCATATGTCTAGAATAGAAATAATCCCAAATTTTCTATCATCAAAGTTTACTTGGATCAACAATTTATGGGTTTCAATTCAATGTATTTTTCTAATAAAACTATGACACAGAACCGACCAATTATAAATTAAGAAGAATAGTAAAAGATAATTGATCATAGTTTTCCATCACTTCACCAAATAGGGGGAATTCCTAAATCATATAAATTGACCACATTAATCCTTGAAGAGTAGCAGATGACACATCACATAGTTTTTTTAACTGTGATTTGTTTCATGATTATACGAAACAAGTAAATTTAACATTTATATCTTATGTCATCCCTTATAATTTTATATATCTATTAAACTATTTCTATTTTAAGCAGGGAATATAAAGACATGATAAATAGAAATCACCATTATTTATCTTTAAGAAGGATATAGACTTTGAATTGTAAAGAGTTTTCTTCTTGATTGAAATCAAAGTTAGAAATATTAAATATTAAATTAATAAAATAAATATTTAATTAAGATTAATATTCATTTATATTTTAGATAATGATTTTTTCTATTGACTCTGACTCAAAATAAATGACATCTTTTTCTTTTGGTCCTAATTTTATTATTGATGAATTGAAATCAATTGTGATCAATGGGTATTGATTTATTATCACTGAACAATAAAATAAAATGAGAACACAACATGATAGTGTTGTGGTAACTACCACAACAGACTATTATGCCAGTCTACCAGATAGTATACCTAGATTTGAAAATGTATCTTATACTATAATAGTTAATTAAATACAAATATTGGATTATTACTCACATAGTTGAGTCACTATGATGAAATTACAGTGGGTTGATTCGATGAGGGCTCATGGAATATTTATTAATTATTGTAGATTTTTAGTTATTAAAATGACATTCACACTTTCTATCGATGAAGCATATATATTATCATCAATGGTGAAATAATTTTTTTATGTCAAAGATCATCTTTGACCGGGATTTGGATTCATTAAAGAAGTAATCCCAAGACATATTTTTGATGATCGTGCTGGTGGAATTGACACCATCCCTACTCCAATTGGCCCCAATTATGATGACTCTAATACTTCAATTTTTAGAGTTGATTTTGAAACTGAGGCTATGGTGGGAAATATATATAATCATCCATTGGTATTATTAGTTGTTTTGTTTTAGCTCAACTGGGGTTGTTGAGTTTGGTGCTATAAAAATTGATTTACTATTGATTACAAATATTTTTTATCCAACTTGTACTTTTTGTTCATTTTAAATATTTACTAGTTGCATTTTTCATTGATTTTCATTTTTTAATATTTAATTGAACTCTATTCAAACCTATCAAACCAAGTGTAACTGGAATAATTAAATTGTAACAAAAAAAGGATGAATTGAAGAGTACATATTAAAATAATTGATATGAAAATAAAAACCCATGAAAATAATGACATAGCCAAACAAATATAAAATGATCCAACCAATAATATGAACAAAATGACATAAGACAGATAAAAATAGAAAAATTAACTAATCAATTGACTAAAATGAACCAAATGACCAAGTACAAATAAAAATAGACAAATGGCCAAATCAATTGGCCATAAATGAACCGAATGAACTAACAAAAATTTAATTGGTTTAAATTGAAAATAGAATAAAACTATATCATATCAAGGATAAACATAAAAATTTGAACATATTGTCTTTTCTAGGACATGTCTTATGTTTTGATATTATTCCCACTATATATAAAATGGTTTTCCTAAATAAATATATATCTTATATTTGGGTTGACAAGTGGTATTCCTCAATTAATTCATGCCTCATCTTATTTCTTTTTTGGGTTATACATTAGTTATGTATTTATAATTAATTACATATTTAATTTCAAATACATGAAATGAAGAATATTGAGGATACACTAAAAAATATATAACATAAAACAATCTCTAAATGCGTGAGATGGGTGTCCCTTCTTTAATGGTCATTGTGAGTATTTTATTTCAAGTATATATATCAATAACATATAATGTTATGTGATAATTTTTTTTACTTTTAAACAAAATAAATTATGAAGGAACTAGTTATTCACTAACCATCCTAGTGGTTTTAATGCTTAGGTTGGCTATATAAAGGGGTTTGTACAACATCTAGGTGCTATAGTTGGCATACACAATCAAACTTCATCCCACCCCCTGACGTACAATTTACCACAACTTCTAATCGCGTAGTGTTGTTACAAACACCTAGGATTTTTAGGTCACCCATGTTTATACCACCATTTCCATCTGATCCTCCCCGCCTATCATTCCCATATCCGACAATGATTCCTACTCCTCATCCATATTATGAATTCTCACATCCATCTATGACATCTTCTTTTCCTTATTTTTATTTCTCCCCAAGGTACTATATTCTTTGTTCTTTGACTCCTACTCTAACACATTCTGATCCTATATAGCATACACATTTGACCCACTCCATCTGTACAGGTTGATCTTCCTTCAGTTCCTGGGGTTCTAGAGATTCTTATTGATTATCCTACCTTTGGTATATTTATAGAACCCTAGTAAATATTTTTTACCATAATTTATTTTCATTATAATATGTATTGATATAATATTTGTTTTTCTTAATTAATAGATAGATATTATAATAAGCGGTGTGGGTGTAAAATCATGCGCATGTTGTGGAACCAATTTATGTAACTGATGGCAGGGTACAATAAAGATAACAAAATGACTGGAAAAATATGGGGAGAATGTGGGTGTTTCTTAGCGATGATTTCCAAATACTCCAACATCATTCATACTAGTCCACTCTCATGAAGACTATTGCCAAAAGAAGTAAAATATGAATATTGGGGAAATATGGGTAAACAGATTCAATGTATTTAATGTTATATTATTATTGTATTAATTTGAATTAATATTTTTTGACATCTTCATTTTAATTTTCCTGATGTGAAGTTGTGATGCCAACATAGCTCATGGAATTAGGTGAATTGTGGAGAGTCTATAAGTATGAGTTTTATAGTGGAAGGCATGATAGATATGGCATAAATTTAGAATGCAAACCTATCATGGCTGACTATCCAATAGAAAATTACCAGAAAATGATTACGCATTAGATGAAGACCTAGTTCAAGGAACTAATAAAATTTAAAGTATTTAATAGAAAATTAACATGATTTTCATTAATAATTTATTTTTTTATTAAAAATTATTTTTTAGGAATCTTCAAGAAGAAATAAAAAACATAGATGCTACTAAATACCTCCACACTTTGGGGTGGACTATAATGTCAGACCATAAGAAGAGGTAGGATTGACACTCATTTATTATTTTTCTTTACAAATTTAACTTTCTTTTTGTTTCCTCCGTATTTCATTCCATTTATAATTGGGATAGATAAATGATAATGTATTATTTAGTTTATTATTGAAATATTCTATAAATAAAATCAAAAGATTTGGTAGAGTAGTGAATATTGAATATGAATTGGTAAATTTAATAGTTTTTTTCTACAAGATATTAAATAGGGCTGTAATAAAATATGAATCAATATATACTCACTTTTTATAGTTTAAAAAATTTTAATTAGGATCTAAAAACATCCATGATTTTTTTATTATAATTTTATATAATTTTTTTATTATATAGATGTAATTAATTTTTATATTTCACGAAAATATGGCAGTCAATCAATTTTAGAATTCCCTTGCCAAAAAAGTAGTTAAAGTAATTTATTTGGTCCTCCTTAGATAATTGACTAATAAATTTTATGTTTTATCTCTTCATGATAATGGTAGAAATCTCATACCAAATAATTTATTATCTAATTTTTTCCTAGTACTTAGGGAATTATTTCTTTATGTTGTACTTCCCTAAAAATTGAAGATAATAAATAGGATGATAAAGATGTAATTGATGATGACCTGAACAAACCCAAACCAAATGAAATAAAATAGAAATAACCTAAACAAAAGATGACATTACTAAAATAAATAAAAGCAAACAAACGCAACTTAACATTTCCAAACTAAATGGAATTGAATTAAAATGAAATGAAATAAATAAAATTTAATAATAACAAAACTTAAATGGTATTACATGACTTGAATAAATCAAATCCAAACTAAAAAAACCAAAGATTACTTAAAATTCATTATTTACACAAAACATACTCAAACCAAACCAAATAAAACTAATTAAAACTAAAATAAAATATATATACCTTATTTAAGTTAAACCATTAAAAATTAAAATCAATTATAAAAACAAAATCAATCTCATAAAAAAAATTTATAAAAACTAAATCAAATTGAATCAAACAAAATTTAACCAATGAGAACTGAATAGAATTGATCCATTTAAAACAATAAAAAATAAAACTACACAAACCAAAAAAGACCCAGCTCAACCCAAACAAGACTAAACTGAATTATACTAAACTAAACTTGTACCAAACCTAACTAAATAAAATAGATTTGAATAGAATTCATTTGACCTTACTTGAAATGAATACAACTGAATGAAACCTAAAGGAATCAAACCAAATCAAATAAAACTGAATAATATGAAATTGAATCAAACCAAATAAAATAAAACTGAACTAAAATAAAATAGAACAGGAATACCAAAATATAAGTGAACCAAAAAAATTATGCCATTTTAAGTAGAGTTAAACCAAATGAAATTGACTATAAATAATATATTTGTATTAAAAAATAAAAAAACCAACTTAAACCCAATAAAACAAAATATTTTTTAAACAAACCACACTAAAACAAATTATATAGAATCAAATCAAACAATATAAAAAATTGGACTTTATAGAGTACAATTGAAATTGTTGAAATCTAACCAAATAATGATGAATTGAATTAAACCAAATCAAACTAACTTGTCCTAAATAGAATCAACCAGATATCAACAGATTTGAAAAATCTTAAACTAAACTAAATTAAACAAAATTAAAGTAAATTAATCTTGAGAAAAAAAATTTAGATTGGACCAATATGAATTGACCCAACTTGGTTTATACTAAATAATATTTAGTTGAATATAATAAAATTGAACCATCCTAATATAAAGGAAATGTAACTAGATCAAATTAAACAAAAATAAATGAAGCTGAATAAAAAATAAATTAAATTGATTCAAAAAAAGAACTAAAATATAATGAAATAAATCAAACCAAATGGAGTATATCTCAAAAAACTAAGTTAAAATAAAAAATTAAATGGGTCAATAATGAATTGAACCGGCCTGAACCACCCATAAATGAACTTAAACCAAACTAATTAGAATTGAATTGAAACAAAGAAAACTACATTAAATAAAACATAGTAAACCTTATTGAAAATGTATTGATAAAACATGATTATAATAGAATTGTTTTAGAATAAAATAAATTGAATCAAAATAAATTTATATAGACATTAGAAAAAACCCATGAAAATTTATTTTTTAGTCATGATTTGGATCACAGTAATAGAATAAGGGGTTCAAAAAAACACAAGGACCCCATGTGATGGACAAATAAAATGTCACTTGTATAATTAAATCAAAATAACTCAAGTAATACATTTAAAATGTCAAAATGATCATTTAGAGAATGCATTGTGGGTTATTAAATCTTACTAAAACATAATTCTTTTATTTTATAGTCATGATTATAGTGTTAATAACCCATTCATGCATATTAAATTATGTTATAGTAATACCTAATTATCTTATCATTAATTATAGTGATCACACAACCACCTTATTATTGATTACTATAATGGACTGTTCACTTATATATCTGTTATATTTATTGATATTCCATTCATTGATAATTCGTTATAATTCATCTACCATATGTTTTTCTATTCAGATTCATTTAGAATTAATATCCATATTATTTTATTTTTGAAATTCATTATTATTAATAGATTTTTGGTTATTTTTTTCTATATTAAATGTAATTGTAGAGGGTGGTTTAAAATGATGAAAGATGTGTACCTCGAGAAAAATTATTTTTCTTGAGTAGAAATTAAAAAAATGGAAGCATGATAAATTAACTGACACAATGGAAAAGTATATACTTAAATTTTTTGGTTTCAAATTTTAATATCTATTTTTTAACTTAATAGTCTTTTTTTATTTTTAACAGTCTACTTTGGAGGCCCTTGATGTACAATAAGCTGACACATTTGTCCCAAAGGATCACATAAATCATGTTTTGGGAGATGAGAATCATGGAAGAGTACGCTACCGACCAGGGAAGATTATTTTTCTGATGATGTATTCTCCCACTTCAGTTCAAGGTTCTAGTAACAGAAAGTTCGAAAAAACTAATGCAGGGGAAGAAAAAACTAAGGATAAGAAAGAAAAGGAAAAAAAGGGATATACGGGTGGAAGAATAGAATCAAAGGGAAAATACTGAATTTATGAATGTGGTGGAATTTTTATGTCCATCACTTCCACCAGATACCACCATGGATTGTGATTCATATTTTTTTACGATGTGTGTATTATATAGTGCACAGGTTAGTAGTCCTAGTGGTGGTTAAGAAGATGGTGTTCCTAGTGTTGGTGATGGTGAGGATGATCATGAGGAAGAGGGTATGGATGATGGAGAGGAAGAGGGTGAAGCTTAGATTGAGGTTGAGGATGAGTTTGAGGGTGATAATGATGATGAGGATGTGTCTGAGGATGACTAAAAGGATGATTTTAAGTATGATAGTGATAATAGTGATCATGATGAGGGATTTATTTATACTTTATATTTTTTACTAATATTTATGACATTTGATGTTTGTTGATTTATTATAAATAAATATATGTGATTTTTTGTATGTGTTTCACCAGTGGATGATTTAATTATTTGGTTTTATTGTGTTCCAATTATTTATATATTGCAAGGTGTTGTATTTTTTAGGTAATTAACTAAGTTAGCATAATAGTGTGGCTTCTCATGGCTATTTGATTAGTTCGGTTTTGTTTTTGTTTGTAGGTTCTATTGGCACTGTTGAATCTTTCTTTGCTGTATAGTGTTTGAAAGATTCTTGTTTCCTAAATGTTTTTTGGGCAGTGTATGTAGGGTTATGTGAGATTTTTTTTATTATTTCTGGTTACTTTTGATTTTCTGTTGGTTTGGGGAAGAGTAGGATGGTTTTACTATGTAGAATTATGAGGGTTTCTATACCAATGGTTTTATAAGATTTGGTATATCATTACAAAATTAGCTTACTCTGATTCATTGGGATATGTATATCCCAATAGTTCATAGTAAACTATTGTCTAAATGGAATTTTTATGACCCTATACCAAAGGTTCTTTATTAACTGTTGGTATTGGGATTTCCCAAGGGAATATTAACCAACAATCTAGAGATACATTTTTATAGGCTATAACAAAGTTTCTCAGACCAATACCAATGGTTTTGAACCATTGGTACAACTTTATATTCTATCATTGTTATATAGAATTATCTAAAATCTAAAGAAACATTCTAAAAGAAGAAAATATTTAGAAAACCATCATCTTCCAATACTTCCTAGGTTATTCAAGGGATAACAAAATTTTTAGTGAATTCATTTATATTGGATAATTTTTATGTGTTTTGGATGAGTTTTGACATATATAAAAGATTCTATATGTTAATCATATTTAAAAAAATACATATTTCATGCTGTTATTTAAGTGGACATCTTGTTACTCATGTTGCAGTTTTTTTCGTGTAAGTAAATAGAAATTCTAATATTAATTTCATTAAATAAATATAACATATAATGATTTAATATATTACTTATAAAATTATGAATCTACACACCATTTTAATACAAAAAAATATCACTTATATTTATGGTTTTATATATCTATAATACACTTCAATGGTTGTTAAATCACTAAGAAAACCTACTAGAGTTTAATTTATACATATATATATATATATGATTGAAAAATTAGGGATTATTTTTTTATTTCCTCAATTCCATTATTTATAAGAAGACTTATATAATTTTGAACTATTATTCATTAAAATTTTATTTAAGTTAATTTTTCTATAATATAGTGTTCATTGTATGTTATGTGTATCATGACCACATAAATGCACAACATATTGGTTATTCTCTTTACTAGATAAAATTCAGGAAATTTTATCAACATTTTTTGAACTCATAATTTTTATTATATTATATTATTTAAATTAATTTAAATATTTTAATATGCATGTTTCTTGTAAAATAATATATGAAATTAAAATAGGTTATGGATGGTGTTTAACTATGTTCACTTGTCGACAAAGGAGACAAATAAAATTAATTATATTCTAACATAGGTGGATAAATTTAATATTACTTAATACTAATATTGTATTACATATAGATATAGTGTTTCTTATTTTCAAAGTATTGTTTTTTAATCTTGGTTTCATCTTCAAAGTAGATATATTTAGTGTGATTGTTTTGTTTTATGAATCACTTCTTAAATTATAATGATAGTTTTTCAAAATGTTAGTTCCAAAAAAAATCTTATATTTGAAGCTAATATATTGTACAGTTAATTTTATATCACTAATTATTTTCATTAATTTTTTAAGATATTCTAACTAATTTAGTACATAAATTAATCTAACTAAAATAATTGTTTTATAATTATTATATTGGAATTATTAATTTTCAGATGTATATTTAAAAGATTTGTGTATTTGTATTCTCTTGGTAAATGACGTTGTAGTAAACTTTCCAATGATTTTTTATCTATTGATTATTGTTTCATGTACTAATTTATTTCTAGTTAGATAGAATATGGAATTTTATTTTATAGTATTTTAAAATTTTAATTATCTTAAAACATTTTTTATTATAAAAACTAATGTATTAAGTGATTTTCAATGTCTTTTATTATACAAATTGATTTCAAAGTCACTTTCAAGATCGGTTTTTATGATAACTATTATTGAAAGTCACTATATATCTATATTTAGTCAATATTTCAATATCATAGTTTATAATAACTGACATTGAAAGTATCTATATCTATATTCAGATAATATTTTAAAGTTATTCTTTATAATAACCGATATTGGAAGCCTTTGTCTTTGTCTTTAATAATTGATGTTAATGATAATATTTTAACACCATTTGTTCTTATGTATCTTCTTAATCTATGTTAATTGTTACAAATAACTGATTCTAAGTATGTTATTTTATATTATTAAATATTATCATGTTCCTATACGAATTTGGGTAGTAACCTTTGTTAAGATTTTCCTTCCCAAAAATTGATCTATGGGTCATATTTGATGATAATGATTTATTTTCATCAATAATTGAAGTTTCTTTAAAATATAGATATTATGTAAATATTCATGCAATAACTAATTTTATTAAATGTTATCCTAATAAACTGATGTCCCCTTTTATATTTCATTATATCCATTGTTAGGAAAATATCTATCAATATTTTGGGCCTATTTATCATTTATCTCATCACTTAGGTATATAAGTATGC
Organism: Viscum album; assembly: GCA_963277665.1. Classification (NCBI taxonomy): domain Eukaryota; kingdom Viridiplantae; phylum Streptophyta; class Magnoliopsida; order Santalales; family Viscaceae; genus Viscum; species Viscum album. Next base: position 1,825,544,222 of record OY728140.1, read on the forward strand.
CATAAATTCAATCATATAAATTATGAATCTCAAATATTTTAGTGGAAAACACAATACCCAATCCATTATATAGATTATCTTAACATCATTTTTATAATACACTAATACTATTTGGGTTTCCTAGCTAAGTGTTACCCAAATATCATGCCAGATACTGACACCCAAGCGTACTAAGTTCACCCATAACCTACTTTCCTTATAAAAGGTAATCCATCAGAACCTTGATTTGGCCTAACCTATATGTTTAGATGATCAAGTTATTTACAATTTTTATCATTATAATGAATCTAACTATTAGTATTATTATGGGGTTTTTAAAATATCAATATCTTATCTCATATATTCCCTTTATATATCCATTTTCAATTGAATTAATTTTGTATCTTACACCTCCAAAAAATAATATTTTAAATCATAACAATTTATAACACTTTATATGACTCATGATTTTTCTTACCTATCTAAATATTAAATGAAGTTATATTCACTCATATTGAATTTAATATCTTGTATGAGGTGTTTCAAACCCTCTCATTTAAAGGTTTAGAATCATAAAAACCGAAAATCCACACTAGAGTAAGCATGATGTGATAGAAAACCAACCACCACCTTTTAATGAAAAACCTCTTCCCCCAAATCTCATGATAAGTCCAACCCAAAGTCCCACCATCCATGAACCAATACTTTAAAGGGACCTCAATTTCAATAAAATAATAAAACATATAATATATCAACCATAACTAATATTTTTTCTTGTTCATAACTTTAAAAATAACTTAGTCAAGGTAGAATGTAAAAAAATATTATATCATACCTAGCTTATAAATAATTATATTTATGGTAAGACATTTATAATAAGTATTTAAATACTTTAAACTAAAACATAATTCCATTCATAATATACATTCTTTATATCTAAAAATTAAATAAATCAAGAAATAAACTAAATAAATGATTTTATCAAAGAATTATACATGAGATAAAAAATTCATAATTAATGAAACTATATGCAATTTTTGACTTAGACATGATTTATGCATATTTTATAAATAAATAAAAACCAAAATTTTTCATTTATTTCAATACTAACTCTTTCATATTACCATTTTACATGGTATTATATACGAATGAATTTATATGTTAAAATATGTGATATTTAATGAAAAAATTGTAATCATATGTCAAATTGACCTTTTATGTAAACATTTTACCTAAATTAAATATCACATTTTTTATTTAAACTAATGATCAAATAAAAAAATAAATGGTTTAAATAAATTCTCATATAAATCATTTTATATGGAAATTTTATATTCTTATTTATGAACAATTAATAAATCAATATATACTCTTACATTTCACTATATTTTATAATTAATAAACAATTTATAAATTTAAAATGTAAAATGTAAAATATGATTTATTTCTAAATCATATTCACTAAATTAAATTATTTTTTAAATGTACCGTCAGATTTAGTAAGAGACCTCTGGGCCCATACTGATGACACTTTATTATAATTTTAAGAAAAGTATTTCTTTATAAAAATCCATTATAATTTTTTCTTGAAACCATGAATATATTTTTATTGGATGATGGCACTTATCATGGGAAAATGATTATTTTTCTTATGAAAAGGCCATTTCAAGAAGTGATTTCAAAAGTTCTAATTTTGAAACCAAAACATTTATTTACCTAGATATATCATGGTTTTATTATAGATTTTTTTTAATTCTAACTATTAGTACTTTTCTGATGAACCATTGTATAATGTTTTTATTTTATAATGCTTTGTTTTCATGAAAATATTACCTTTCCTATTTTCATAAAATAGGATTTGGTTTTATAATTTTTTTTTTAAAAAATCCCAATCTATTTATAACTATGTTGTGTTTGTGGAAAAACATCTTGGATAATGAGAATTTAGCAAAAACACATTGTAGTTTTGGAAAAACATTTTTCCCTAGTTTCTCCATCTATCTAAGAAATTAATCCAAATATAATAAATATATATAGTATAAATTATTCTCATTGTAAGTGAAAACAATTTTCCAAGGATAGGGGAAATAAATACCAAAAAACCTACTTTTCTACAATTTCTTTTAGTGAAATTTTTCTATAGTATTTTCTACTGTAATAATGGTGTACCTCCAATCTCAAATTCCTAGTGTCCATTTATATTCTTCAAGGATGTTTCTTACAGGTTTAATGATTCATAAAAAACCATTATTTCATCATTTCAAATGTTAATAAATTTTTCAACTATGAAACCCATTACAAAAAAATTGATCACATTTACCTAAAATCAATGAAATTTTTAACTCATTAAATATTTTATTTTATATAATCAAAACACTTATGAATATTTTCAAATCATATTCAAAATTGATTATGATATTTTAAGTGTAATAGAACAAATAAATTCAAGCATTGTCTAATAACACATGCATTTCCATACACTAAACCATGATATAGTAACTTTTAAAACATCATGAAATACACTTACAAAAACCATGATGGGGTTTATACAACCACATTATAGTTTAGATTTAGTGTATATTTTTAAAATTTTGATATTCTTAAATTTTTATTTATTTTTTTGATTCTATACTATTGATTTGATGAATTATAATTTGTTTATAAATTTTTATTTGTTATTTTTTACAATAAAAATATATTGTTAAGTTGATTGATGTATATTATACACACTTTTCTATGTTAAAATTTACTAAAAAACTATATTATCATCATAGTTTTAGTTGTTCTATCTTTGTTTAGTTTTTTTTAACCCAATAGATGACATATAAAATGTTTAATAAGTTAAATTATATCATTAAACTTGTTTCATGATTCCATTTAACATATGTGTTTTATTTTGATTAATAGTAATTTAATGGTTATATTTTATTTTTGATTTTCATTTACATCCAATATTTTTTATAGATATTTTTTTAATTTTATTAATATTATAATATGTCTACATTAATAAATTTTTAAAAAAATATTTGAATAACCATTTGAATAAAAGTTTTTATGCATTCTGTGTAATAACTCTAATCTGGTCTACCTCCTCTATGACTTTAGTTGGTCACCACACGCCACAAGAATTCCTCCTCATATGCTAGAGACTGCTGATTAGAATTAAAGGTCAACATATGACAATTTGGGATTCTATACCCTTAAACACATATTAAAATAAAACTTAGAGGATTAAATATCAAGAAACTATCATGAAAATATAACAAAAACATATAAATAGATTTTAAGTTTAACTTATATCCAAAAGTAGATAACAACTATCATATTTAAACAAAATGAACTACTGTTAATGTAACATGAGTCATACAATTATAAAATAGACTAGTCATGGTTATATCATATACAATGACATCTAAAAGTAAACAAAATAAATGATTCATCCAGAAAACTTCTTCCAAGTATAGGATTAGTCCTAGCTCCAAATTATTCCTCTATAAATCAACTCAACTATACAACAAATGTCCCATTACCTTACCCATATCATAAACTATGATGTTTTCCTAGGTACCCTAGTGCTCAAGTAGGGTGTGAGTATAAATTAGTTGACCACCACCAATAGTGTCCCTAATATTCTAGTAAATACATACACATATTAATTATATAATACTAATAAAATATTCAAATAAATAAGTTATAAACTCGTGGAATTATCAGTATCCATATCATGTGTGACCATAACTTCTTTTACCAATGCTAGAATATAATTATATACCCATGGTCAGAACACACCTCTATAATGAGTGATATATCCCTCATAGTTTTACAATCATGGTTAATAAGTTATCATTTTTTATTATAACTTAGTGAATGAATCATTACCATCACAACCCATCTAAGTAAAAAATATATCACTAATCCAATATCAAGGGTGGATGATTCATCACCTGATGAAAAAGGTATCCACAACTAAAGGTAGATAATTTACATCAAAAATTAGTCTCCAATTAGAGGATGGACCATAGATATAACTCCCCAAGGTGGATGATTCTTCAATAGTATCACTCTCTTGGTGGAAACTCTACCACTATTTTTTGTCCTTGTGTAAATAATTCTATGCCAAGACATATCCCGTTGGTAGATGATACACGACCATTATAAATTCCTAGGTGGATTAAGTATCTCTATTGCAATTCTCTAAGTGTATGATACAAAACTGAGATAATTCCTATTTTCTTAGAACATACATCCAACGTTTTTCATTGGGTCAATGGAAAAATAACAATAAAACAAGGGTGGATGGTGAAGCCCTACAAATCATAACAATGTAGAAGAGGTTCCACCAATACACCAACTCCATGGTGCGCATTGGATCACCATATCAATTTAAGTGGATGATATAACTCCAATCAACCTATGGTGGTTGATGTAATACCAAACCATCTCATCATGTGGATGAGATGCCACTAAGGAGTTATTAAAATTAACAACTCATAAATTGTATCCAACTCATATCATACAAAATTATTTAATGCCTTATATTTAAGCTCTTAAGATACTAGCCTATGTAAATTTTAATATCTAGAATATCCCAAAACAATCTTATCACATTATTAGTATATTCTTTACCATATATTGTTCTATTATAGAAAATGAGGCACCTAAAATAACAATACAAGAATATATTCCCATCTTGGGTCTTAGCTCACAATTCAATAATATGAAAATTTAGGGTTTAGGTTATTGAAAACCATAACACTGTTTCAAAACTCATGGAGGAACACTCACAAAACTATTAAACCTCATTCATGTGACTGGAGTTCAATGAATAAATTAAAATTTGTTTTTATAGGTTGTGCACATGGTGTCACTTACTATATTCCATATGATGTATAACTCAAATGTAAAAACTAGTGAGAAAGAAAAGGATCATCTAGGTAGACATAATAGAGTTCCACTCCTTGAAAACAACTAACTAATTCATTAAAAATAAAAAAACATGAAAACTCCCACATTAGGTTCAAACAATGATTCATGGTGAAAAAATAATAAAAATTAAAATTAAAGTGGAAAGAAGTGTTAATATTTCCTTTGGTTCTCCCATGTGATAGATGGAACAACAATTTAATCAATAATGAAGAAAATGAAATTTAATGAAGTGAGTAAAGAAAAATAAGGGAGAAGGGAGGAGTGAACAATTATACTATAAATAATAATGAGAAATGAAATCCTGCTTTAAAACATAATTAATTAATTTAATTCAAATAATTAAAATTTAAAAAAAACTCTCAGTGCCCAATAAAACTCTAATGGCCCTCACTAAAACATGGGTGGGATTTTAGTTTTTTAGAGCACCCACAAAGGACTACCGCGAGTAGTTGAGGTCACACCCCCCAACCTATACTCAAGGTTTTTTGGACTAAAAGTGGAATTTCAGTGAGAAATATACTACAATGAATATTTACACCACTCTATATGTTTACTCAAAACATGATCTTTATCCTCCATCAACCCCTAAAACACTCAAAATATTCCAAAATATATACTTTTTTGTAAAATATAGATAAAATTAATACCTTTTATATATGAGGGGTGTTACAACCTACCCACTTTATAGAACATCCTCCATAAGATGCACTTCTATGGATCACTGAGTCTCATCAAGGAAACTCTCCACCCACTGTGACTACATATCAATCTCCCACTCCTAAGTCTCATATTAAATAAGATATTACTACAAAAAAGTGGGTACCATTAGGATTTTATTCCCATATATAGTCTTATCACTTTGATTTACTATTTGAACCAATCATTCCTTGAATAACACATTAGGCTCCAACTCAACCTCATCGATGTTGAACACATAAAAGAGTCAAGAGAGTATCTATGAAGCTAACATATATTTAAAATATCAATCGTAACACTATATCATATTGGTATATTTGTTTTATATTCTATGATATTAATCCTATTAAAAACCTCAAATAACTCCATGAACTTGGGAACCAACTTCTCTTGCCTTTAAATATGCTTATGTCTCAACTAAGGTAACACGTGTAAGAATACTAGGTCTGTCACAACCCCATAATCCAATGATACCCCTCCTAGGATGGCAATGAATATTGATAGATAATGAACCTCAAGTCACACCTTATGTAGGCCCCAAGGTGGTGACCAACACCAATGGAATACAATCTCACCAAATGGGAGGCATTGTGCTTTTTTTAAATAAACAAGATCGGGAGATAAGATAGTTCATCCCAAAACAACTCCATGATATATACATATATATAAATACAAATCAATTACACATGCATGTTTAAACAAAACTTCTATAAATACAATGAAAATTACAAATTAAATAAAAAACTAAAGCTAAAGTAGTGACTCTACAACTGTCCCAAAGCCTGAGCTAATAATTCCCAGCGCAGTCCATATAATTATCCTGGAAACATGAAAGTATTTTATATATGTAGGGTGATAATAAAAGTTAACTCATTTTGAAAACCAAATTCTCTTGTGCATAAGTGAGAGAAGCATATTGATGCTCCCATGAGAAAACAACATAACCAATAGTACCTAATAAGGTATACTAACCATCTCCACCTCACCAAGGTACACACACCAAGTAACAAAAGTAAAGTAAATAAATATAGAAATCGCATCGATGATAGGGTACCTTAAACCACTTTCCCACTAATTAGCCACTCACACTCTCTAATGGAAAACATCTTGGTGCTCCCACCTCTTCCGATCACACCACATCACAACCCGCCGCCACAAACATGGTCCTCCAAACCACACCACGTCTACATACCACATCACTTCCCGAAAACACTGGGGAAATCACATCACATCTCATCCTGAAGACACCTAGGAAAACACAACTCTCCCACACACACTTGGGCCCCACAAAACCAAACACTTCCCAAAGAATCTTGGGATATCTATCCTTGGAATAGATCACAGGGAAGAATTGGTGGCCATCCATCCATCCTTCCACTGGGATATTTGGGAAGGAAACCATCTCTTGTGACGATGGGGGTGTTCTAAAAATAGTTCTCAACTATAGTGGGTGCATATAGAAATCAAAAATGAATTACAAGTATATATAGATATTATACCAAACACTCTTTCCCAACCTATGGGTTCTCAAACAAAGAACCATCTCATAATACCACCTTTTATGATATATCTAAATGCACAACCACACAACCATCCACAAACTCAATTCATACCCCATCCAATTCATTTAACCAATTCTAATTCTTTATTAAAAAATTCATTTTTTCATTCCATCTCTACCTAGCCAACTAATAGGAATAGAACACAATAAGACACAGAAGAAAAGTTACAGAAAAGAAGAAGAACCATGGTAAATTAACCTACTTTACCGTCCTCTATGATTAACACCCACTCTAACCACTACCATCGTCATTCTTCAAAGTCATCCCACACAATCCATCCTCTCAGTAGAGAAAACCCCAAACTCACAGCCACACCCAGCAACACATCACTACACAGCCCAGTCACATCCCTACTTTATAACACTTACCATCCATTATAAAATCTATAATTCTCTCAACCTGATATTTCATTACACCACATGACCCCCCCCCCCCACATGACACAACCATTTGAACAAACCTACTACAACAAAAATCAGAACAAACACACACACAACACACCATTATACGAACCAAGGCAAGAAATATTAAAATTTAACAATTCCAACCTCACTCAATTTCCACTTGTTAATTTAGGAGTTATCATAGAAAAATGTTGACCTCGGTCATCCATTTATTAGCTAAGTTTATGTGGTCAATAGATTTTTCATAATAGCAGTTCAATATGAAACAAAAAAAATGTAAGCCACAATCTATTTAGTGTATAAAAAAATACCCCCAAAGGCCATGATTTTCTGATGGTAGTTATCCCATACAATTCAAAAAAATTATCAAAATATCAATAAAATAGTATGATCATACCTCACATTCCCCATCCCCTGTTTATTGATTTTAAACCGATTCATTTTTTTTATTTATTTAATTTGGATTCAACTATAATGACAAGGAGACATTAAAACACCCAACCCACAAGATTCCCAATTGATAAAGATGAAGGAAATACTAATTTGAAGAATAATGGATCATGGCTTCCTTATTGTTCTTAAAACAGGGAACTTACATGCAGTAAGAAAGGCCTCCATGGAAAAAAAGATCCAAAGGATACAATACAAAAGTAAGACACCTTGGGGTAGAAAGGTCCATGGGTCTCGCACCAATAAAAATGGAAGCATACAAGGATTAGAATCTCTTGGATTTAGGAATTCTAGATCCTAAATCAATGGAAGAAATAGTTTATAAAATTTATTAAAGGAAGGTCTTGACCAGTACCATGTTGTTTGGAATTCAAAGTAAGATTTCTATTTTTAGAAGATAGATATGATTTGAAATGGATCCAAACCCAATTAATTATGGTATTAATCTCATTTTATATCAATGAAAATGTTAAAAAGGAAAAATATTATGAATCCAGAAACACTATTAATGACTCACTGTAGGAATGAACTACCATTGGAAAAGTCACCATTGGAAAACTCATCGCTGGATGAGATGCCATTAGATGGATCACCGCTGGATAACTCATTAATGGATATCTCACCATTGGACGAGCTACCATTGGATGACTCACCACTGAATGACTCACCCTTGAAATAATCACCGTAAGATGAGATATAATTCAACAAGTCACCATATTGAGACAATGTTGCGACTAACCATCATGACTCACCATCATGAGTCACGATCGCGACTCACCTTCATGACTCACCATTGTGCCTCACCATTGCGAGTCACCATTAGGACTCACAATCGTGAATCACCATCGCAACTCACCATCAAGACCTACCATCAGATACCTACCATTGGAGAACATAAAAAACTTGAAATTTTACAAAATGTTGAAATAAGTAATTGTGACCTCCTAGAACAATTCAACCCATGGATTTTCACAAAGTTATGGATCAAAGAGGTCTAGGCCATTACATGATCACCCACCTCAAACTCTGGAGGATGGTGGATTTGGTAAAAAAACATTATATACCTTAAGTTGTATCTAAGTTTTATTGATCAAAAATATATTATCTAATGTCTCTAGGAAGAGAAATATCCTAAAAATAGCTAACTCCCATGGCTTTAACCAATATAGAGGTGATCATACTTTCCTTCCATATGAATCCTCAAAAGGAAAAATATGAATCAATTCATAATAATTATTGTTAGAGTAAAACTTTATAAGAATAATATGGATCACTCATGAACTAAAAAAATAAATGATGAATTCATGAATTATGTCCTTTAACACCAAGATAATATGCTCAAAGTTTTAGTATATCAGAGGGTGATAGGTAGTTCCCAAATACATTTTCATATAAATCACCTAATGTAACTACTTTTAAAATCACAATGTCAAATTGGAATACCAATCAGAAATGGTATTACTAGGCACACCATGGTGATACAGTATCTCTTGGACATACAACCGGCCTAGGTCATGGATGGAAATGGTCCCTTGGATCAGTAGGAGATACACAACCTTCTTCCACTGGTCCCTAATTACTACTATTATGTCACTTATATGAGAATTCCTCATCAAATCTATTATAAAATCCATGAAAACATCATCCTACTTCCACTCAATCATAGGAAATTATTGAAAAATTAGTGTGGTTTATTATTGTTTGAACATCTCCTATTGGAAGGGGAAGCATCATGAAGTGAACCCCATTATATTCTTATTTATTCTAGCCAACCAATACTACCTCCACTTTATGTGAAATATACTGTGAAACCCTTGGTGAATATAATATCACAAGGAATAATCATCACATATGATCACTGAAACCACATGAACCCATATATAAAGAACTTTATCAAAATCAATGGGACTAATCTGGTGGTTTCTCCCCTCCATATATATTGTCCCTAATCACCAGATAGTTAAATTCAGATAATTTACTCTCATTCACCCTCTCAATAGGTGAGGATATAATACTCATGGATGTCAATTTTTCTTTTCCTTGATACTTAATAACATAAATGAACATCATAATGAAGAGGGCTATCTCATTCCACTCGCTACTAACCACCTGCACCTGTGTCTTTCTACTCAGTGTGTCAGGAATGATATTCCCTTTCTTAATGATATATTCTATCTCCAAATTGAGACAATAAATATACTTGATCCATCTCATCTAAAAAAATTTAGTTCATGATAGGAGAATATATAATCTATGAACTTATGGTATTATGAACCATGAACCTCTAACCCATAAGGTAGTGATACCAACATCTAACTGAATATACCACCACTATTAACTCTAGGTCATTAGTCATCCTCAGCTAACTTGGCCCGTAAGTGACTAGTCTCATGTTTTATACTATAAATTCCCCAAGACCGACTCTTATAGCATCAAAATACAATATCTACTCCTTACCCAACTTAGTTAAGGTCAATATATAAGTGGATTTTAATATCCCATTTTGCTCTTGAATGTATCTATCATAGGACCCTATCCACAAAAACATTAAAACCTTCTTGGTCAAGGATTTAAATAGTATAGGAAACTTTGAGAATCCTAAGATAAACCTATGGTAATATCCTTCAAAAGTATGGAAACTATGAATCCTAAAAACATTATAGGGTCTCTCCCAAGAAAAAACAGCCTCAATTTTCTTAGGTTAATATCTTATTCCAAAGAATCTATCATTTAAAATCTAGAACTAACACATTGATAGCTTTGAATATATAAATTTTCCTTACTATGTTCTCATAATAAACTCTAACTGCCCAGTAGGGTCCTCCATCAGCTCAGAATATAACAAAACTCCATCAATAGATATTACCATGATCAAATCCAAATACTTTTCGAACACCCAATTCATTAGATCTATGAACACTATAGATGCATTTATCAAACTAAATAGAATCATCAGAAACTCATATCAGTTATACCACCTCTCGAAATCAGTATGGAGAATATCAAAAGTACTCACTCATAACTAGTGTGTATATGATCCACAATTTCATCTTATAGAACTACATGGATCCTCTAAACTGATAAATTAGGTTATTAATATGTGTAATAAGATAATAATTCTAAATTTTTACCTTGTTATGACTCTGATAATACACACACACCCTCAAAATTGCATTCACCTTCTTAGATAAAAACACATCAACACCCAAAGGGGTCATGCTCAGGAGAATAAACCCTTTCACTGCTTAATCCTTTAGTTATCCATCATCTCTCTTTTTTGTAAAAGATCTATCATGTAAAATGGAATCAATATGGGATTTGTAGCTAGTATAAATTATAACATGATCTAGATCTCTCTCATAGGTTAAAACACAAGTAAACCCTTAGAAAATTCATCTTAGAAATAATTAATGATAGGTTGAAGGACTTATAATCATATCTTGTTATCTCCTAGAACAATTCAATCCAACGGGGTAGAAATCACCCCTAGCTACTAAAAATTTGGTTAAAATGGATGGCCTATATATCCCACTCCTCAATGTATGTATAATACTCATCCACTAATGATTTTAATGATAAAAAACAATGATAGAAGAAGACGTACACTTGAAACCGAGTCAAGTAATCCCTCCTAAGGATCACATTGAAACTATGTATCACTAGCATAATGAAATACCATAGAACATTATATCTACTGATCACTATAGTTCACCTTAAAAATCTCTATATACCCTCTGATTTTACCCCTAAGGGTGTTTTTATAGACATCACCAAATAAAGATAATCAATAATAAACCCTAAATCACTGAATAACTGATATATGAATGAGTTTGTAGCATTCATACCAAAAAATATAGATTCTAGGACCTATTTCATAAGAATTATATCATAAAACATGGATGGATCCCCATCCATCATGGAAATAGTATGATAGATGGTGATAATAATTCCTAAACCATGAACCTAAGCTCCTAATACCAGAATTTTATGAGTAGCATCACCCTTCTAGCGTTGTTTCCCCTGACCTTAGGCACCACAACATCCTCCATGACCCTAAAACTGAAAGAATTATAACTTTAAAACAAATATTGTGCATCTATACTTTCTCTTAAACCCAAAGTGTAACTCGATCGACACCTGCTAGAAAACATGGAACTATACCATAGTTACTTTGTAGGTTCCCAATATCCCTATAGGAATGATACTCTTTGAGTAGTTAGTCATAATCAATCCAAATATGGATTAGCTGACCATGCTGCACTACACTAAAATTATATTTTAGTGGTAGTTTTGTATATGTAGTTCATAAAACCATAGCTAAATAAAATTTAAATGTTTTTGTTTTTTTTTAAATCCAAGGTTAAATATTTGTATGAAATAAAAAAATGATCTTTTCCCCTCACCCAAATTCATTTCCCTTTGTCCTTCCCTTCTCCATGCTTTCCCCCCACCCCTAAGCCATCTCTTGACCCCTCACCACTCGTGATCCCCTCCAACTAATCTCTCACCACTAAGGCTCCAATACCTCACCACTAATCCACCAAGTACTCACCCCTGAGATACCAACTATCACACCCACTTCATTGACCTTTTCATGTCCCTTCCACATTTCCCCCTTTGCAGCCCCCATACTTGGCCATTATGCTGCTTCATTTTTACCCTTTCCCCCTATCATCTCATCGGTCATGGGTAATTTTCATAATCTCTCCATTTGAGTTTAATATTTTTTACTTTTAATTAATATTGTTTTTCTTTATTCTCTAATTTCAATTCCTTCTTGAAAAAATATAATGTTGGAATATTCCATTATTTATTTATATTATGGAATAATGTTTAGAAATTGAAGGTGGTTTTTATCCAAAATTGGAATGATTTTATAATTATACTTTATTGGATATTTTTTATGGTGTTATATACAAAACAATCTTTCATAATAGAAAATAGAGGCTTCAAACATTCAAAAAATAGAGTCTTTGAGCATTAAAATCACACAAAAATGTATTTATTTCACTAGGTATTACACAAACCTCAAAAAATAGAGGCTTGAAACATTCAAAAAATAACCCCGAAAAAACACTTGAGTGTGGATTATAAGGTTATTGAATTATTTGATAATTTGTTGAACTCATACTATCACATCCATTTTTCATTTTAACCTCATTAAAATTTATTATAGAAACACTATAATGTTGGGATGGATTTTATATATTCGAATTAAAATATAAGAAAAATGTTGTTTTTTAAGAATGCAATCATATTAATCTATATAAAGGATTGAATTATAAAAATATCAGAGACAAATTAATGAATAAAAATAAATAAATTAATAATAATTAATTATAAAGATAATTAAAAATAAAATAAAATAAAATAATATGATTTTATGCCTATGAACAAGGTGTCTAAGTCATATGCATCAACATTTATTTTCATCTTCAACAGTAAACAGAAAATTATTTTTTATATAATTAATTTGGAATAAATTAGTAATTTTTTAAAATGACATAATATTTATACTGTGTTTTAATTTTCATTAACAAATTGTAGGAACTTGTGATATATAGATAAAATCTAGACCACATTACCAAGGATCACACATTAGTATGAAAACTATTTGGTGGGTTTTATATTTTTCAATTTCAAATAGATCCATTGATGGGAAAAAATATGTCACTGACCTGAATGTAAATTTAGAAGATGGTTGAAGAGAAATGAAATTTATGAAAACTTGATATTGAATCAATTCCATGATCAATATTTATATTGTATTTTTCATGGAGAATCCAACGTTACAAAAAATTTAGCACTTATTTCATTTAACAGAATGAGCTATAAACTTCATTGACAATAGAGAATGAAATTTAGAACCTTGAAAACGATGATTTCAGTACTGCAGGGAAACAAAATCTGTATCAAAATATATTGTTACAACCAGGTGAGGGTACTATAAATAGTAGCTTAAAAAATTATTTATTTGGGACTATTGGAAATCAAAATCAAGATTGTGACATATCATTGGATCCTCTGCTTTTTGTTTTGGGGACTAATTTAAGAGATAAATTTACTAAGAATATATATTCATTTCATGATTTAGTTAATAATGAAAATCAACAGATGTATGGAGGATGTATGAAATATTCAAAACATTATTTTCTACTAAAGGTATTCCATATCAAATTCCAAAGTGGAATTACAAATATGGTGATGTCTATGATGTTGTAATTGTTGTGTGATTAATTTTCTAAACCTAATATCCTTAAGTATTTTTATGATATGAAAAATGTTGTTAACAATCTTGATCATAATAATAAAAAAATAAATGATTTCCCCAATGATTGTATGCTTTATTAGGGAGAAGATTCGACTAGATAGGACTGCAATTTTTTTTCTTCTGAATGGAATTCAATGGGTAATATTTGATGTTTTAATAAATGAAATACTATAAAGGAGAAGAAAAAGAATACACTTATAATGGTTTTTCATTACTTTAATTTAAAACCTCGATTGTAAAGATTATTCATTTCATTTATAAACATAGAGAACATGAATTGGAATTATATTGATAATAATAATTATTGGTTAATGAAACATCCAAGAGACTCAAAATTATGGATTTTATTTGATTCTTTATATCTAGATTTTTCATCTTGTCCTAGGAATGTGCAACTAGGATTGGTTTTTGATGATTCAAAATATTTGGTACTTTGAGTACCAGTTATAGCATTTGGTCAGTGGTTTTTATCCCTTATAATCTACCTCTATGTATGTGTATAAAAAAACATATTTTATTGTTTAATTGATTATTACTAGAAAAATTTACTATAAATTTTATTGATGTTTACTTACTACCTATAATTAAATAATTAAAATATTTTTGGAGCAATAGTGTTGAGACATATGATGTATCTTCCAGAAAAATGTTCAAACTGAATGATGATCTAATGTGGACCATTAGTTACTTTCAAAGATATGGGAAATTATCTTGTTGGAACACTTAAATAGATGTGTCTTTTCCTTCTTGTGTCTTTGATTTTTCATCATGAACTACTACCTCATAGTAAAAAATGATTCATTTTCTCTTATCACAGATTTATTGATGAATATCATATATTTTGGTTTAAAAATTCAAAACTAAATTTGTTTATTAATCGTATACCACTTACTAAGTTATTTAATGGTTCTGAAATATTGACATAGCTAGTAAATTTTTAAAGATAATTTCTGAAGGTGTATCATTTGAATGATATTTGGAAATTAGTTTGAAGTGTATCATAATTTTAAATTGCAATGCAACAATGGAAGAAAAAAATTATTTTATTCAAACTTTTGTATTGTGAATTTAAAATTTTTGTTACGATCTTGATTTTATGTATATTGACAATAATTTTTTGAAAATTTTAGTTCACATTACTTAATGAGAATATAAAATAGAAGGACCTCTCAATTATCATAAGGAATTACAAGCAATGAATATAAATAATGATATATGGTTTGATGATTATGGAAATTATTCATCATCATTTTTTAGGGAAATAGGGATAAATAAATACTCATTGAAATTTTAAAACATTTTAAGGTATATTATGGTAATTAAAGTAACATATCAAGATGTTTAGACTTAAATAATTATTGGATACATAGATTGAAAAGTCGTGATTCAAATATTCTGTTATATTAGTTACCACCATTGGAATTTCATAAATTTTTATTAGAAATAGTTAATGTAGTTGTACTCAAATTATATACATTCCTTGGACTACAATTTGGGAAAAATCTATAACTAGATATGTTTGACATGATTTAGGATAGATTTTTAATAACACTTTGTTAAATGTAGATAATGATTACTCTATCATTTTTTACTATCATGACATCTTTAACTGTTAATATGTTCAAAGAATCTAAATTAGGAGGTACCATATATTATATATAGTTGTATCTAGTATAAAGGTACTTTATTTTTATGTTTTTATCTTTATTAAAACATTTTTGATAGTTCATTAAATACATATATTTTTTTTATTCATATTACTTCACAAATTCCATGAGCATTTCAAATCATATGTGAAATATAAGTCTTCATCTAAAGAATCTATTTTTATGGATATTTAGAAGAAGGGTGTATTACCTTTCATTATATGTATTTGGATGATATTTAGACAATATTCAATTTATTTGGTTATGTTGAAGATATATTAATCCACTCTCAGCTACATGGGATATCAAAAACTATTCCTACTATTTACTAATCAATTGGAATGATCTCAAATATTACATTGATAACAATGATATTAATACAATCACATAGATATATGATACTAAATAGTGAAATTATAGAGTCGTTTATTGAAGATATTAAGATAAAAAAAGATATGCATGAGAATTCAAACATGAATTAAGAAAGAAATAATGGAATTTGTTAATAAATAGATTTTGGAATGGTGTTCATGTTGTGGAAGTTCATAAATACTACAAAAAACCTGGATATTAGGATGAAATTTATATTTTTTAAATATAATAATGTTCATTAATAGTTTAGATCATGAATAATGACGCTCATGCTAAGATTTAAAAATATTTGATGTTTTTATCTTGAGGCCCTCTAAAATTGGATATAATGTTGAGAAATTACAATGTGAATGGATTCAAATTTCATATATTCAGTCAAAAGAGGGTTTAAAAACATCAAATAGTGGAATATTTTTAGTTTACGAATTGTGATATTATAGAAAGTTGACTTATATTATCTAATTAATCTACCACAGTCATTTTTCTGTTGTTTTATTAAAATTTAAGTGGATCAATATTACCAGGGGTATTAAAAGAAATTCCTTAAAATTTACTTATGTGAACTTCACTCTCTTAATGTGTGTTGGTAACCAGAAAGTACATGATATGTATATCTTCTCATTATAATTAAAAATGGTATATTATATAGAAGATATTTTGGATGAAGGGTAAAGTGTAGTTGTTCACATAAAATAAGGATACTTGTATGATATAGGTGATGAATTGGAATATTTGAACTCTAAAATTGAATCCCATCAACAACAAGAAATTAACTAATTTTATCGACCTTGATATTGAGAATATTATTCTTGGAGGGGTGGATTGAGTAGATGAAGTAATTATGGAGTAGGATAATGACATGTTTGAAGGAAAAAATGATTTAATTTGTAGTAATCCATTAACTTTTCCACTACCTATGTTATATTCTATTCATTTCTATTATTGTGGATCTATTATCATATTTAAATTTATTTTTTTGCATGTGTTATTTAATTTTAAAAAATTAACTATTATATTTGTTTATATGTGTAGTCATTCATTAACATACATATATATATTATGCTTATTAATATTGTTCTTCTATTATCATTTCTACATTTTTGTTTCATCATGAATCATTCGAGATATATATCATAAATTTTCAATATTTTTTTAAAATGGTAGGAATTCCAAATAAAAGTCGATTCACTAATCAAATTTTACTAGAATTTGATGTTCCCTTGACTATACATACATTATCAGTGTTACCAAGTGATCCCTATGGCTCTATCCCTATAGCATCTAGGACATCCTCTATATCCATTCAATCATCATCTGCCAGACCATCCATCTCCCTCCCATCAATGTTTGTCACATTTCCTCCTAATTCATTATATTTATCATATAGTAACTCTATAGTGAGGGAATGAGTGGTATCTCATGTTTCCTCATGAGGATACTACTAGGTGACAGTTATTAATAAAAATATTAATGTGAATAAATTTATTGAACTTCTTTATACAAGTAACTAATTTTTCGTAAAATATGGAAATAATGATACTAATGAGATAATTATTAATAGTTCATATGAGTGGAATCTGAATGGATTGAATATAGTTTTACCCATTTATTGTTATAGGGTTCCCACAATTCAACAATAAGGTAGTATAGTATTTCAATAGGGGACTCATATATAGCTACAGGATGTGAAGGTCATTTTTCTGCAGAAATAATTGGTTGAATTATATTAGAAGACAATTGAATGTGTCCTCAGTGAAATTTCATTGATGGATGGCTTCAATTAGCAAGAAAATCACACAATTTCTAATCATTTAGTATAAAATATTATATTAGTTTTAAGTTGAAATTAAAAAATACATCACTATTTAATTTTTTAAAAAATCATACTTGTGTCATGAGAAGGGAGTGGATATGGAGACATAGACGATGATGGAGAATATGCCGATGATGATCTTATATTTTTCAGTGGGGGTGTTCTGTAATTAAATTCATGACTGACTAACAATGATATGGTGATTGAGAAACGTTGTTTTGGTTTGGATGGATTTTTCTTTTTTGAAATGGTATTTGATTGATTTTTATTTAATATTACATTATGATATTTCTAATCAATTAGTTTTAAAATTTATTATATTTTACGGTTTATTGATTTATTTATATTTTTTATGATAATTATGTTTTATTTTATAAATTTTCATTTATAGTTGGTCTAGTTAAGTCATTGGAATGGGTTTCATGGATGGTTTTGAGGGTTGGTATTTATATAGTTTTTCATATTTTTTGTTTTGGTGGGGGTGCATCTTCTACTCCTTTTATTTTTTATAATAGTGATATATATCGGTAGATTAAGAAACCACTATATTTGGTGAAAATATTTTTAATGGTGTTTTTAACCAGAGGTAAACCTTCAGCACTTTTAATAAAAAAAATACCACTAAAAATAAATATAACCACCACTAAATAACATTTCCTGACACTTCCCAAGAACCACTGCTAAGTGGGTGAAAATAAAGTGATTTTATTCCCAAAACTACCTTTTTTAGTGGTTTAAAAAACCATCCAGGAAGCATTTAGTGGTGGTTTGAACTATCACCAAACAAAAAAACCACGCAACTAGCCCTCTAATTTATGGTAGTGCTGGTATAAATCGACTAATGATTTGCCTATTATAGGAAATGATAACCCCCTTTCCTAGATTTAATATTTATTTATTCCTTGATGAGCCTTCTTATACCACTAATTCCTACCCCTAACAACCCACCCTAGGCCACGAAATAAGAAGCTCATTGGCTATATGATCTAACCTTTATCCAGTTCCTCGGTGTAATAAGGGCATGATTTAACACCTCAAAGAAGTATTTCTAGTAGAAGATGTTCACCTAGGACCAAATATAATGCCTTCGGTCATCCTTAAAATTCATGAGACTCATAGTCTCATCACCTGCTAGTGTAGGTATGAACCATAAAAAATCAGTAAAGTGGGGTGTATAATCCATTACTAACATGCCCCTTGAAAAATATGTATAGAAATTTTATCCCATAGAGTCTCTAGGGATAAATACTTGAAAAAGAATATCTAAAAATATTTCAAGGTAATTATTATATGATGGTGTTTCTATATAAAAATATCCTATTAGTGCTTCATTTTTCTATGAAGTGTATAGTAACCCGTCCTAACCCACCTCTTAGGGGTGTCTTTAGATAATCAAAATGGTTATTCATGAACTCTATCCAAAATAATCAACATGTGGTCTACCCCACCCATAAAGAGTGGTGGATTCAATATCTGAAATTCTCCAAATAGGTCTTACATGCTCACCCCAAACCTCGACACCCCATTCACATTAACAATAAAAAATGAAGAAGACTCTCTCAAATATTCATATCGATATGAGAAATAACAATACAAGGTTGATCAGGATCCACTTCCAGTGAAGCATTCTATTTTCCTCCCTCCAATAGCCCAAATGGAGGTTGTTAAAGTGGAATATCTCTACAATGTCAATTGAAATACTCAATCAATAATTTTATCATTGGTCTAGATATCACCATTTTTTGGTAGAAATAATTGGCGCATGTTATTCTACACCAAATTCATATTCCATGACATAAGAGTCTTAGATATATCATCTCAATTACATCCTAATATATACACTCTCAGTGTAGGTATAATCTCACAAAATATAATATAATATTCATATTATATCATCTATAATAACTAGTAAGCACGGTTTAAGTAAGGTTCCACCAATAAGTAATATTGGGAAACGCTACATAAGATGTTATTAATACTATAAAAAATGAAAATCTATATCATATCTTGAATAACATTTTGGAATATCATTTATAATAAATCCTAATAATTTCATTTGAGCCCAATGTTCCAAGAATGGATCATCAATATATAATTTCTTTCCACCTAGATACAAAAGTAAAACCCAATAATTTGTAAATCACAAATCATTTGAATTGAAAACTGAAAAACAATAATTATTGAAAACCAAGAATATGAATCCCAACCCTTATAATTTTAACTTCCCTCTTACATGGGTTAATTAATCTTAATACAAATATCCATAATAATCCCCAATAAAACAATATCTATTATTTATAATTTCCCAAATAGTATGACAAAAATAAATTAGTCTTTAGTACCACTTTGCAATATCCCTGATATGGTTCACCTCTACAGTGACCAATCTAGGTCACCACAACCCTCAAGAATGACTCCTAATATATATGTTGCTACTAAATTTTATCCAAGTTTAGAATAAAACAAGTGGAGAGACTATACCCTCATTCATAGATAACCATAAAACTCAGTAGAAGAAATATCAAGAAGCTTTCATCACAGTATAACAAAACTTTATGAATATATTTCATAGAAAATTTTATAACAAAATAAATAAATCACACTATAACCATATAATAAACATTAAATGTCACGTGATTCATACAATTATAAATAGGATTACTTATGGGAATGTCATATATAATAAGGTACAAAAGTAATGAAAAATGATATACCCATAAAACTAGTCATGATTTCTATCTTGGTCTCGACTTCTAACTATAAACTAACATCCCAACTAAACTGTCTATGAGGGATCCCTTTCCATTACCTGTATCATAAATCATGATGTCACCTCAGGTACTAGGGTACTAGAATAGGGTGTGATTACAACTTTGCAGGACACCACCTATGACATCCTTAACAAGTCCAAAAAATACATGTTCATGTTCGATATAAATTAACAAAAAAAATTCCAATAAATAGCCTATCACATTATATAATTACAAATATTCAATACATATGTGACTATACCTACTTTATTCAGTGTTTTAATGGGAAGATATACCCGTGGTGTGGATGAAACTCAAGGTTGAATGATATACAATTATATATATCATAATCATGGATCACAAACTATCACTATACATTTCCACCGATTAAATTAATCATCCCCATCATAACCCATCAAGATGACCAATTTATCAGCAAACCAATATCATGGGTGAATAAGGAATCTCCTAGTGATTTTTTTTTTCCAACTTTAGGAGAAAAATATACCATCAAAACTTGTTTCCAAGTAGATGATTCACTATAGAGACAACTCTCCCATGTATATGATGCACCGTCTATATAACTATATAGGTTAAAAATATACCACTGATATAATTTTCCATGTAGATGATGCAGCACTAAGAAAAATCCCATAGGTGGATAATATAACATAATCATAAATTATTATGTTGAAAAGGCACCACATATATAAGTCTCAAATTTGGTGATGCACCATAAATACAACTCCTATATAGGTGTATGACATACCACCAATGTCACTCTTTAGGTAGAAATAAAACCACCCTCATATAAATGGTGCATGATTCACAACCACTAACTTGAATTTGGAGGACAAGGTACCACAAATACATTGAAAACATGGTGAATGATGGTCCATCAGATAAATTTTGGTGGATGAAATACAACTGAACAGTCTATAGATGAAGATGTAACACCAAACCATACCACCACACTAATAAGATACCACTAAGAAATTAATATAATTAATGAATTGTCACTTATATATAACTCATAACAGACAAAATTTCTTAACACATAAGGGTCATGATTTTAGGCCACTAATCTATATAAAGTTTCATGAATAGGATAGCTTAGACCTATCCTATAACATACCCAATAAATTATTTAAAATTGATTGGTTTTAGTCACTATATGAGGCTCTTAATATCACAATATAAGCATATACATGTGTCTTTGGACTTAATTTATAATTCTATAACATGAAAATTCAAGGTCTAGGGAAACAGTGACCATGAAATACTCACATGGATCATTGAGAACTACTTACTACCCAATTCAATTATATTAATGATAGTAGAGTTCAAATAATAAAATTAAATCATTTTTTAGGGATTTCAAACAATTTTGGTTCTTCCCTCATTCCGTACAACACATTCCATACATTTAAATACCAAAAGGAAAGAAAGGGACTCCCTACCAAGACCTAGTAGAGTCCTTCATGTCAAAAAACACCAGCTTATCTAGCCTTAATTAGTAAAAATATAAAAACATTACATAATGCCACATTAGGTCATAGATGATTAAATATGGATAAACTACAAGATAAAAATTTTTAATAGGGGAAAACAGTGTTATGATTACCTATGGAGCTCCCTAAAGAGAGAAGACACTTCGATTAAATCAAGAATGACGGAAAATAAGCTTAGAGAACTAATAAATAAATAGTAAGGGAGAGGTAAGGCATGTGAACTTATTTTTTAAAGAATAATGATAAATAAAATATAATTCTATAAAATAATTTTTTAATTTAATTCAAATAAATAAAATTTAAAAAATGTTCTGACACCCACAAAATTATAGGCGTCCCTTTCTAGAACTCTGATGGGATACCAGGGTATCAGAGCAACCCCAGAATATTATCCATATTAGTGGTAGTCTCCACTGCTTAAACCACTATAATTTTTTTTGGAATACCACTAGAATTTTTTCAAGAAATCTAATACTATGCAGGTTTTCACCACTAAACCTATTTTCATAAAACACAAGTCTGAGCTTCCTAAAACCCCTCCAAGTATCAAAATATGTAAAAATGCATTAGGTTTGGTTTATTTTAGATAAAATTAATAACTCATATATATATTGTGTGTTAAATTGAGTATTCATAACAATTTTTAATGGTTATTGTTTTCCAAAATAGTACACATGACCATTTAATAAATGTTTTTTGAATCTTTAATAATTAGATTAAATTTTCAAAAAGATATTTTTGTACCTATTTTATGTTTTAAAAATTCCTTTATCAATTATAATATTTATTTTTTATATTCAATTTTCATTTAATTTTAAAATAAATTTATTTATTTTTTTACCAATTTTTAATTTATTTCATGTTTTTATGCAGTGCTGACTAAATAGTTAGTTTACTATGTTGATTCTAATTACTAAATTCCCATGTTTTCATAAATTTGTAATTTTAATTTTTTAATAATATTAAATAAATATATTTTACTAAACCATTTCTACACATGATTTAAAGGGATTATCAAAGACCATCCCAAAGCATGAAGCATTGCAAAATTCAATTCATAAGTCATTGGTTAATGAAACTCTTTGTTTTTTATGTTTTATTATCATAATATTCTTCTATTGATTCTTGTTTTAATTTTTTTATGAAATATTCCATAATATAAATTTATAAAATATTATCAATCACATGATATTTTTTCTTGATAGTATATTTCAAGCTACCAAGAGAAAATAATCATGAGTTAAATTATAAGAATTTTTTTTTGTAATTTCATAATATAAATACCTAGACTTATAGAAACATATATTTTTCTATCCTTTTATTGTTTTATATATTTCTAAAATAAAGGAAAAATTATAATAAATGTATATTTTGGTCCTATTAATCCTATTATATGAAAATTTTATAACCAAATATAAATAATTTTTTTATTATAAATTGGGTTTTCCCCTTAGTATATCATTTCATTTTTATAATTTATTTGTTTTAGCTTTTTAAAGAAGTCATTTTAGAATAAATATTCAAATGATTTTAAAATACTTATTTTTTAAAAATAAATGTGGATTTTATGTTTTCAAATAGGGTTTTATTATATGACCAAAATTTTTAATCATTTATTTTTTTTACATGAACTAGGAGGTTAGGTAATCATCCTCGAGTGTAATATATTGGAAAATATCCAAATATTGTTCCATTAGATTATTGAATGTTTGGATATCCAAATATATCTTTTTTATCATTAACATATACAAAAATATATTTAGTTCAATTTCTTTCACATTTTTTTATAAATACATATATATATAGAATTATTATGATGTATATATCTTCTTCCTCTTTTTTTTGGAAATATATTTTAATGAAAATTGTTGTAATAACCAAAGTGTATTAAAGAGAATAATTTTTAATTAATTTAGTTGGATGAATATGTTCTCTTATATTTATTTATAAAGTAGGAAAGTAGGATAAAACCTCTAACTTTTAAACTAATTGAATCTATAGAATATCAATTTTAATGAGAAATTTGACAGGTAACAAAGAGACTTATGCATTTACTTATATTTATGTGTACTTTATTATATAATCAGTTTTAATATTTCTATTTATTGTGAAATAAATTTTTTAATTCATTAGTATAAAATCTAAATTTCATCCCTTCTTAATAAATAATTTATTTTTTATGTATTTCCCCATATAAGTTTAAATTGGACTCTCTTGATTTTATTTTTAAAATTTTACTATCCTAAAAAAATTAACTCCTTTAGGTTTTGTATCTATCAAGGGATTATAAAAAATGATTTATTATTATATTGTATCATTATAATAATAAACACCAACATAATGTACCATTATTATTTGTTTACCGTTATCAGGTTTTAAATTTATAGTTAGAAAGAAAATCTAAATGTAATGTTTTTGATAAATTAGCATAATATACGTGGTCGATGTGATATAATGATTTTTTTTTCTTATTGAAGCTTATGGTCATCCATTAATTAAGACATGTATCCTTAAAATATAATTATTATCTTATCCAATATTAAAATAATGTATATAACTATGATAAACATTTGGGTTTGTAATAATATTTTCATAGCTCATTAGTAGAAATATTTATTATTTTCTACATTATTTTAAAAAAGTATTCCAGACACATACCATTTATAATTTAATATTTTAATGACCAAAATTGATTTTATATTTTTAATAGGTAAGGTTTATCATATATTGCAGTTGTTATATCATGTAGTAAAGATTGTCCTCTTGGTTAGTGATGCAGATCAAAATAATAATAAAAACATAAATATTTTTTGTCTATTTTAATTTTTCTAGAGTTTTTGAATTTGTTTAATTATCCATAATTAAATAAGTAATTTTAAATCATCTAGTATAGATTTTATATTGGGAAATAGATTATTAAATATTCAGTTCATGGTTTTAATGAATAGAAGATATTGAAAATGAAAAAAAAATTATGTTGAGAAATTCAATGAGTCAAATTATTTATCTTTATAGAGGAAAAATATATTGTCAAGTCTAGTTTTGTAAGTATCTACACTAGTATTGGAAGATTCAACCATGTCCACCATAGATATGAGTATGATAGACTACGAGAATATTCTTATGAGTGGAAATAATATGAATTTCTTGAGTCTATCTAACAATGTTCTTTTCGAGGTTGTTGACAAATAAATACTTCTAGTCCATTAAATTAATTAAAAATATTTCCTTTAGGAATAATAATTAGGGAATAAATTCAATATGAAATAGAATTTTCATAGAGTAAAGATTTCATAATGTGTTCTAATTTGAAAGAACCTTGATAATTTCAATAGAGAAATCTTATGCATACAGGGTGTTAGAGTTAAGGTGGTGGAAATAAATTTGGATATTATTTTGTTTTGTAATTTTCTATAATCCTATGAAAATTTTATCAAATCCATAATTTATGCTAGATATAAAATTAATGATAATTATGTGAAGGATGTTATATAATCATGAAAATTAATGAAGAAGGTTTCAATACATGGGAATTAATTTTATCTTTGTTTGATAGTTAGTAAATAGAGAATAATGGAGAGCGGTGAAAATTTAAATAAAAAACATGGTATAAATAAAGTTCAGATGGGATATTCTGTTATTTATATATGAACCAAGGTTAATTTTAAATATATTATAAACATAAATCAATTGGAAGTGTGAATAATGAATCGAGTACAGATTTTTGGGAGATTGTTGTTCAAAGGAGTTGTGATAATGGTATGGGAAATGACACTTTTACTTATAGCGCATTGGTATTGGTTAATACTTGGGTACTTGATATTAGTTCTCCATATCACATGTCTTCCCCCAAATAGTTATTATATTTTTTTAATAATTTTAAACTAAATGTGATGTTTTGGGATGATAAAAAGATAAAGTTTGATGGATGTTTCTCGATGAAGATATGGATTTATGATGGGGTGGCCATATTTTTTAATTCCTCATATGTCTCTAGATTAAGAAAAAATATTATTTATTTTTGGTATACTAAAAAAGGTTGGTTATAAATTATATAGAGTATGTGGGTAGGTAAAAGTCTCAGAGGATTCCTTGGTTATGATGAAATGGATGTTAGAAAGTGGAGTATAATATTTTAGGGGTAACTTAATGAAAAAGGAAATGATAGTTTCAAGTTATTTAGATGGGTGGGTTGGATAGTGTTTTGGTATTAGAGACTTGGGAACATGAGAAATAAAGTTCATAAAATTTTTATAAAGAAAGTATTTTTAGAGGGTTGATATATATGAAAATTTAAAAAATTTAAGGCTTGTGTCTTGGGTAAGTAATGTAGGGTGAGGTTTAGTACTGGGAGACACACTTTTATTGGTATCCATAATTATATTCATTCAGATTTTGGGGTTTTGGATTCAATGGATTACCATGATGTCCATAGGTATATTTTAACTTTTATTAATTAGTTTTATAAAAAAATGGTTTTGTTTCCCCAAATATAAAAATAAAGTGTTTAGTTACTTTAAACAGTGAAAATTCATAGTGGGAAAATATATAAGAAAATAGGTTAAAACTCTTAGAATTTATAATGGTTTAAAATTATGAATTAAATTATTTGATGGATTATACATGTATGATTATATAGTGAGGAACCAAACTATTTGACAAACATCACAGTTGAATAGTGTGTCTCAAATGATGAACCAGACACTTATATAAAAGGTGAGATACATGCATGTAAATAAAGGAATTCCTAATAAATTATAGGTTCAAGAAGTTAACACTTCACGTTATGTGATAAATTTATCTCTATTAATTATAAGTTATTTTAGTACTCCAAATATGGAATGATATACTAAGCATATCATCTCTCCCCCTGAGACACTTATCGGTGCCCTATGATGGTTGGACACATGACCTCAAATGCACCTCCCCAAACACTAAAAGCTGTTGAATAGAAGTGAGGGCCTAGGTTGTGTCTTTTGGGAGACTATTCCCCATATATCATAGTGGAGAACATTGGTATACAATAGATAATTAAATAGTGGAAGCAATGACAACATAAATATAGCTATGGAATAATAATAATAATAATAATAATAATAACCAAAAAATATAAATTATTATATCGAGAAGTAGAATAAAAAATAGATACAAAATGATGATGATTTTCATGTCATACAGAATTACAAAAATAGGGGATATGGAGACTGAGCCTATGCTCGTGATTCTTATAGTTTCATATTTTGGTCCTTTTATCTTTTTTTATATTTTTTAGTATTTGTTAGTCACTCATGTACCCCTTATCCCCTATTTCTGTACTTCTAAAATACATTATATCATCATCAATTTTCATCTATTGTTTATTAATCTTTCTCTTACTATTATTTATATCGTTTGGTTTATTATTATTACTATTTTTATTTTTATTGTCTTTGTTTTACCATTACTTTCTCTATTTACTTATCTATTATATACTGGTGTACTTCACTCTGATCTAATGAGGGAATAGTCTCCCCATGGAAACACCCTATGCCCTCAATTCCTGTCAGTAGCCTCTATTGTTTAGGGAGGCATGCTTGATTTCACATGGATAGTCATCTCAGGACACCACTAAGTGGCTCCCAGGAAGGTATGTTTCAATGTTTTATCAGAGCTATTTTTTACCTTTTCCTTAATATTTGGGTCTAATAAATGGGACTAGGATGTAATGAAGTTTGGTAATGATCATATTTCTAGGAGTAACAAACTCACATATAGGAGAAACCCAAATTAATTAGGATGATTTATTTCGGTTATGGGTTGCGATTTTATAGTTTTACAGATTTCACAATTGGGTGATGCACAATTTTTATGCCATTACTATTGTTGGTATTATTATGAATGGATTTTATCTACCATTGCCCAATGATATGTGGGCGGATAAGAATTCATGCACCATAATTGTCACTATAGGACTTAAATTTATTGCATTATTACATTCCATATATATATTTCAGTGTTCATTTAATATATTTCTTGTGATTATTATGTTATCCTTACTTGTTATGACTTGTATTGTGCTAGTGTTTCTTGAAGGAGTGACAATATTAGATTAATTAAAGTTCTTACACCAATATAAATGGATTTTTTCAC
The DNA here is from genome assembly GCA_963277665.1 of Viscum album. Classification (NCBI taxonomy): domain Eukaryota; kingdom Viridiplantae; phylum Streptophyta; class Magnoliopsida; order Santalales; family Viscaceae; genus Viscum; species Viscum album. Next base: position 1,825,572,731 of record OY728140.1, read on the forward strand.
ATATATTGACGATGATACCTTAATTAACCAATTTTTTACTTAGATATGTTTGATTGATGAAATTAAATGGAAATTTAAGAGGTGACTACTTTTATAAATTGGGAATGGCAGTCATTTAATCTAATTAATATGAATGACCTATTACATCCTGATATCGGATTTACAGGCCAAGATGTAGTTACTTGACATTCCAATTTCAGTTTACAAAGTGTATGGTGCTTTATAAAATTTAGAATTTGTGATGTGATTAAATGGATTTAGGTATCTACAATCCAAGTAAATAAGAATAAAATTCAATAAATTAATGTTTTAAATTAAAATGGTTACCTCTAAATGGGGCTTCCAAATGAGTAGTAAAGGGCATTTTCTTCTATACCTTTCATTTTATGATCCATATAGCATGACCTCTATAGAATTATATGAGACATTGACCCTAACCTATCCTTAGTAGTGGGAAGTAGGTTGTATATCTAGTGATCCTTCAGTGACACTTCCTTACTACCTAGACCAGGCCTTTAATGTAGGTAGAGAGGTGTGACATATTATAAGAAGGCTATGTACCTATCCTATCTTTATTTTTATTTTACTTTATGATATTAAATATTATATTAAGGGTGAACATGGATATTTTAGAGTTATACCTCCATGATTTTTTCATGTCGTATTCTTGGAGAGTGGCAATAAGCATGCTCTGGAGGTGGTGGTATCTAATCCACCCATAGTACCTCTTGTAGTTCCACCTGCGGCACCTCTTTTTGACCTTTTACGGGGAATCCATGCTAAGTTTCATGATATCTTCTTCTGGTTTATGAATTTCATACAAGGTTCTCCCCAACCTTCCCCTTTTATTAAAGAGCTAACTCGGGAGTTCCAGCAGAAGCATCCCCCCTCCTTCTCAGTGGATGTCAGACCGCAGGCCGTTGAGTCACTGCTAGAAGTCATGGTATCGATATTTGACCATCTTGGGATGCCTCAAGAGTAGAGGGTTAATCTCCCTACATATATTCTATGTGACTCTTCACTGTGTTTATGGGATTTCATTTATCATGTTGATCTTTATCAATGTATGGTTAGGGAAGTCATCTAGATAGCCTTATATGATCACTTCTTCCTAAAGATGTAGGGAGTGGACTATGCCTAGGATTTTATTCGTCTTTAGTGGTAAATATGTCTGTGTTAAAGTATCTTGATCTCTTTACTAAGATTTAGAATTTTTCTATAAATTTGTCTACTAACAGGTTGACGACTATGAGACAATTTGATGAAGGGATTGTGTACACCATCTGGTCGTAGTAGAATTCATTTTGGATAACTACCATTTTAAATATAGTGGAGTATGCCCTCTTTATGGAACATAACCTCAAAGAAGATGGAAATGTGAGCCATGGAGGTTCAGTTCTGAGGCATTGTGATGGTTTTTATAACAGAAGGAATTCTTGTTTTGAGGGTGCATAGGGGGAAACACTAGCCAAATTACACACACCGATGTCTATGTGGTGTGTGTCTAGTGTGGTAGGCTAGGACATAAGAATCCTCAGTGAATAAGGAATCATGTCGAGTGCCAAGATTGTGATAGGATGGGTCAAATTTAAAACTTCTATCAATATTTTCCTCCAAAATCTAGTGAGAGGGTGTATGAACTGATACCTATTTTAGGTATAGGATCAGTGACTCCACATCAATCTATTAGTTGGTCTTCTACCAACTGATTTGGTGAAGGAGGTGGTCATGGTCATTGAAGTTAGGTCTCATAGGTTCAACATCCATAGAGCGAATCGACCTAGGTAAGTTAGGTATCATCTCATCGTCGCAGCTCATGCTGTATTTATATAGTGAATCCTACACCTAATAACCATTTTCCAGATTTATCTAAAATTAGAGGTACTATTCTGGTAGACTCTACTTTAGTTTCTCCCCTTTTTGATATAGGTTCACCACACTCTTGCATATCTTCTATAATTATGGGACATATTGTTCAAGTAATAGAGTACTTTAGTGGCATTATGACTCTTGAAATTTCATTGGGGGTTTGATATGAGAATGTTCACCAGTGTGAGGAGTACCCCCTTGAGATAGGTAGGTCAGATTCTTATGGAATTTTGTTGTCCTTGAGATGAAAATCCTTGATATCATTCTCGGTATGGATTGGTCAGTGCTCAATCATTCCCATGTTGATTTCTACCACTAGCAGGTGTTGTATACCTCACCTAAGGGATTCATGTATATTCATAAGGGTGAATTGGATATCAATGAAAGATGAGTTGGACTCGAGTGTACTAGTCTGGTTAGGGTGAAAACATAGATTTTGAGTCTCTTTATGAGTTATTGGGGAAGGTTTCTTGTGGAATTCCCTCCTATTATAGATCATTTCAGGGAAAACATCCTAGAATATTTCTCTAGCATACCTCCTGAGATAGAGGTTTAGTTATCCATTTATCTAGTGTCATTTGTCGCCTCATTTTCTATTCCACCTTAAAGGATATCACATATTGTAGAGACCCGAATCTTGACGTACATTGAGATTAAATTACTTTTGCGGAATACTTAGTAAATAACAAAAAAACACACACACAAGGATCGTAATAGTTTAGTGTCTTTGGAAACTCGGAACGTAATCTTCTAATCGTGGTGAAAGATCTCCAATATCTCCCATAAAGATCTTCCTTTTTTTACCTAAAACCTTTCTTTATATCCTAGGGAAAAGAAAACATAAAAGGGTGAGCTCAAATGCTTAGTAAGGGTAAACAAAAGAAAAATCAATCACATTATATTCGTAAGAACATAACTTTTGGAAATCTTATCCTGCAAAAGAGAGAGCATAATTTCATAACATGGGATAAATCATAGTAGTGAAATGAATTCCCAATAATCATAACTTAAAACTTGAAACTTTGTGGCATACACACATAATCATAGAGAATCATTTCTTGTTAGTCAAGACTCATTGCCAAGACTATCTTAGTGGACAAAGTCCCTTTCTGAACCGAGTCACCCTCGTTTCAGTCCGGTTTTACTGAACCGGTATAACCTACCATTCCAGCCATGTCTATCTCATGAGATATAAAATCATTACCCAATGCATTGGAGGGAGATATAGGTCCAACCCATCTTATAATGAATCATTTCTTATGTGTTCCACATAATCATAAATCATACATCATCGCATAACACATGTAACAAAAATGGGATTCTTGAAACATCATGACATCATAAAACAAACCATATAAGGTAAATGACTTCATAAAAATAATTACCTCACAACATAATCAAATCAATGTAATAATAGGGATAAAAACAGAACCCTATATTATCTTAGATGGAAAATAATTTTGATAAAACATTTGAACTCCATTCTTGAGGAAAATATCCTTTCTACTTCAAAAACACTTTTCCTTTCTTAAAATGTCATAAAATTCTAAACTAAAAGATGTTGATAAAAAATAAACTTGAAAACTTGTAAAGTAAGCTTCTTGGAAATAATGTTTTAAAAATCCATTCATGTTGTATAAGTTAAAAAAAACATTCTTTGTACTTTTGTCGGAAAAGTCAAAAAGTACCTCGTACGAAAAACGACAAAAGATTCCTTTCATATCCTTTACTAAAAACTCACCGAAGGGTAAAATTGGATTTAAAAAAATTGTAGGTGGATGGAAATAATATTACATATTGATTAAACATGTATGTGGATGATAAAATACACCCCAGTAAATACCAAAGTATAAACAATCTCAGATAAAAATGAGATTGTGATATTTCCCTTACCTTAGGTCTGACTTGCTTTGTAAGTGTCCCAACCTCCTGTATAATGATTTAAATAATGTTATTGACTTATTCCAGAATCATATTCATTGTTATTATATCATATATGGTCCACTTATGACTTTATATTACTCGTTCTTTTGTAAATTCATGTTAAAGTAGAGTTTTGGGTAAAATCGTCTCATTTGTCGTTCGTGTTTTTAACTTGTAATTATTCATATGATTACTTAGATCATGATTAATTAATTCCAGAATATAAAACATGATTTATATATATATATATATATATTCAGAAAATACATATATAATAAATCAGTAAATGGAAAGAAATACACCGTTCATGGAGACGGTAGTTCGTACGTACGCATGAACGCTGTTTTCGTTTCCTTATTGAATTGAATGGAATTAAGTAGATGAAATACATATAAATATAAATAATTCCAGTATAATTATTATGTAATATATTTCATTAGTAATTATTATATATAATTTATAATCATTCATGAATGGTTAATCATTGAGAATGAATCTCATCGCGTCGTGGAGACGGTAGTCCGTACGTACGCACGAGCGATGATATCGTTCCCATGGTCATGGAATTGTGTTGAAGTGTATGTATACTATTTCAGTATCAATATCACTTTATAATAATCATATATAGTTACTCATTAAACCATTATACCCATCCAATTAAGGTGGTGGCGGAAAATAGATTACACCACGGCGTGGAGACGGTATTCCGTACGTACGCACGCGCGGTGATTTCCTTTTTCTGTAGGATGGATAGAAAGTTAATTAGAGTTGTTTCATATTTATAATAACATATCAGTATATAAGAAATATTGATGTTATTAATTTATCATGAAACAAATAAATAAGAAGAAGTTGAAGAAGAAAGAAATTGAAAAAGATCGGTAATGGATATTACCTCTTTTTGACGCGCCTTTTCTTAACCTCCAATTAAAGAACTAAGGATGGTCTTTGAAGAAGACCAGGACCTCTAGGATGATACTAGGGAAGTGGAGAAGAGATTTTGGCAGGGGTTGGCCGAGCTTTAAGGCTCAAAGTTGTGTGAGGAGGAGGGGGAGGAGGTGCCCTTTTATAAGGGAGGAGAGGGGCACCTTAGGAATATCTCAAAATATTATTTTATATTAAAGTCAAAATAGGTTTATAATGGTTCCAAAGGGTCTTATTTCGAATCTAAAGTTGGGATGGGTCGAAATCCTATCAACAAATAGGATTTAGACAAGTTTAGGGTATTATTTTAACCTTATCAATTAGATTTAACTCTAAGTTAAATAATTTAACTTTTACTGTGTCTTTTTCTTTTCTTTCACTATATGGTTAATACACTTACTATAACATGCCAAACGAACCCCAAATTGTTTATTATTAATATATATATCATTATATAAGTCATTTGGCCGAACCATAGATTTTTAGGAATAAAATAACAATTAATAATATAATATTTGATTTAAAAACTATTTTGTGTCAATTTTGACACTATTTGATATATGATTTTTGTGAAAGTAATAACAGAATTATATGTTCAAACCAAGTTGATTACATCAACACTAATATATCATAGTAACCTAGAAAATTAGTGGGATTCATAAAAAGTCTCAAATTACATTTATTTTGGTGTTTATAACATCAATTATGTCAATATTTCATTAATAAGATAATTACTTCATCATCATTGTGTCATAAATAAATTATATTATTTAATGTCTAAAAATTATAAATAAATTACCATTATGTAGGAAATCATTTTAGCTTTCTAATGAATATTTATAGTCTAATTTATCTTATGTATAACCCCATATTAAAAATTATTTACTTATTAAACATTGATTTTAACTATTTTAGCCCTTCTTTAAATAAATTAATAATAAATGTCCTAATCTAATCCAAGTGGGCCTAAATGATAATATTTTACACTTAAGGTTGTTTTTTGTCGAGATAAACTTGTACAATAGAATTAGGACATGTGTTAGGGTAATATTAATATCATTCTTACCCTTAATTACCCTATTTACTTTTAACCGTGGTAAATAAAAGTAAAAAGTTATTATTCACCAAAAATTATTTTCATCTCATTGAACCACATTTTACTTACTGACATCAACTGTGTCTCTCGGATTTTTGAAATCCCATTCATAGAAGCGGTAAAATTTAGTTTTATGAAAAATTCAATTTTTTTAACTACCACTTAGTAGTTTCACTATTCATCAAAAATTGATGTTTTTCAGAACAATGCCAAAATTTCATCCTAAGCTATATTTCATATTCCAAATTAAAAAATGAAGTCTATTTTACCAAATTCATAACATAGAAGTTGCATTAATTAATTTTATAATTAAATCCTGCTGTTAAAACAAATAGCGTGTTTTTAAGAAACAATATCTATCAAAAGATTAACACTTGTTTATGTCTGGTTTAAATGTGAAATTAGATCCAATGACCAACATTGTATTAAATTGTAAAAATATATTCTAAATATACTTTAAAACCACTCAAATTATTAATTTATCACTATTAATTATTTTGATTAAAAATTTGTTTTTAATTATAATTTAGTAATTTTCACTATTCATCAGAATATGAAAGTTATCCGCAAAGTGCCAAAATTTCACCTTAGTCTAAATTCGATACTCCGAATCCAAAAATGAATTCCATTTTGTGAGCTAAAATTTCTAAAATATTAAAAGGTGGTTATTACTATTTATAACGGCTAGTTATAATAATATTATAATAGCATATCGTTGTTTAGTGAAACTCGGTATTGCGTACTACACACGCTATCGAGGAAGGTCGTGATTGCGTGTAATGCAAGGCAAGTCAAGGATTTGTGTTGTGAAAGCTCCTTTTGGTGTAGCGTACAACACAAGACATTAATAAAATTAAAAAATAATAGTTTTCATAAAATCTCGGGTTGTTACATTCTACCCCCCTTAAAATGAATTTCTCCCTCGAAATTCGTCGGGGTTATAAATGGTTTACTATTCGAAAGATTCTTTAATAGAAACCCACATCGTAAAAAGGAATACCAAAACCAATCTTTAAAAACAAAAGTATGAAACTTAACGGTTACCCAAATAAACTAATCATTGGGTTTCCACATAGGTGAAAATATGGATATGGAAGAGAAATCTAACCATCATGTTCTGATGGGGAGGGGTAGAGAACATGGCTATGGAAAAGCCAACAATCACAAATCCATAAATTTGTGACGATCTAAGGTACCATCTGATTAATCAGATATAAGAGCACTAGGACAACATTTTTGGTGTTCAAGATCATTTCCCTAAAGTTAAAGAATTTGAATTAGAATAAATACTTACTTTATTTTGGTACAATCTCACTGTTGTTCGTGACTTGAACAATTTCCACTTCATCTCTTAAATAAATGAAGTTGAATTTGTTATTCGTGAAGTGTTAGCAGATCATGTGATAGAATGACAGGTCATTCCATCTGTCTCAAACAAAAGGTTAGCAAAAGTTATTAAATATACATAAGTCATTCTATAGTGAGATTAATCATATATGGTTCCTAAAATGGACTTATACATCATATATCATACTACTTAATATAATAAAACTAGTTTCTACTAAACAGGGACTTCCTGTAGGCCAGTGGTAGGCGATAAAGGCCAGTCGCACTTCGGTTGTGGGTTCGATTCCCACAGCCTTGTTCGAAGCGATGGGCTGTCGCCCGTCCTGCAGGTTGTCCTTTTTCTAAAACTATATTACTATAACATCCCATAAATAATATAGAAAAAACTTCTATACTTAAACAATACTAACTTATGTCCAACATAATCCATTCCAATCTTTAGTCTTATCCATAATACTGCAGTCCACTCTCATAACATAGTGAAAATGATTACCAGAGATTTAACACCATCGTCGATCCCCATATATCATAAGATATGTTTTGTTGGTCACATTCAAAGTCCTTAATCATGTATTCTCTTGAATAGCTTAGTGAAAACATGAATGCAGTTAAAATTTAACACTTTCTACATACCAAAATCCTCAAAATTATATATACTCAAACCATGATATCACTTAGTCCTTATATCAATCATGAGCTCATGAATACTGTTAAACATTTCATTTTCTCATTTTCCCTTCATTATGCGCATATCATCTTATTTCCAAAAATATCTCAATTACTTTGAATACCACATTAGACCAATACATAAATATTCCAATACTTTATGATAAAACATTATTTTGGAATCCCATTACATAAACACTTAATCATTCCACCACATCGTTATCATATTCAACATCGCCATTGGTGATCACATGTGACTTCCCTTTGTCCTTTGCCTTCAGTGGTTGCTCATGTTGATCATCACTAACCATTGGATTAGGGCATTTATTATCATAATGCCCCATTTCCTTTCACTTGAAGCATTGAAGTGTTGGTGGTGCGTTCTCTACAGTATTTGCTTTATTCACACCATTAGAAACCCTTTTTCCATTACTTCGACACTCAACTGCTCGATGACCTTCTTTTCCACACTTAAAACATTTTCTAGTCCCTTTAAGACAATATCCACCATGCTTCTTTCCACACTTTGTGCATAAGGAAACATTCATCTTCTTTTCACCATTATTCTGAGATTTCTCCTTGTACTCCATCTTTTGTTTCTTGTCAAAACCATGAGATGGATATGGAACACCAACTTCCATTTCTACCTTGATAGCACAACGCACAATTTCTCCATAGCTACTGAAGTCTCTTATAGCTAATGCCCTTCGAAGACTTGGTTTTAAGCCACTGAAAAATCGATCAACATTACTTTCAGGTTGTATGATAATGCCAGAAGCATACCTTGCAAGTCTTGTAAAATTTTCTTCGTATATACCAACAGATTCATCATCCTTTTGCTTTAGTTCAAGAAACTCCTTCTCCATCTTTGTTCGAAGAATACGAGGGAAGTACTTATTGAAAAATAAGTTCTTGAACTCGTCCCATTCCATGGACTCGATTTCATCTCTTTGCCTTGTATTCTTGATAAGATTCCACCATTGATCAGCTTCACCTTCGAAACGATATACTGCTAAGATGACTTTATCATGTTCAGAACATTGAAGAACTGAAAATATCTTTTTAGTGGTACTGATCCATTGTTCAGCAACAAGTGGATCATAAGACCCACTGAAAGAAGGTGGACGTTGCCTCATGAAGGACTCAATAGAATATTGTTCCCTTCTCTGCTCATTTGGAAGTCCAGAATGATTCATAGCTTGTGTAATTATAGCAATAAGATTGTGCACTCCATCTCCCATAACATTTGTTTGTTCAGGAGGACAATCATTGAATTGTCCATTTCATTGATCAACATGGTTCCTTTGGGTTCCAACCATCGTCTAAAACCCAAAAAGAATAGTGTGAGAGGCAAAAATAATGCTAGGGAAAACAACATAATAAAGGGGGAGTACCTTCAATATCTAACATCTTAGGTTTAATTCTATGATCATTAGCGTAATTCTAGTACTATAACCTATATGTATACTTAACCTAAGGGACATCCCTAGACATACCTTAGAAATATCTCTAGGGATCTCACTAACGTTTTTGCATCCTAGTTTCCAAAGGTTGACTAAACCTTTCCTCTGATACCAACTGTAGAGACCCGAATCTTGATGTACATTGAGATTACAATACTTTTGCGGAATAATTAGTACATAACAAAAAAACACACACACAAGGATCGTAATAGTTTAGTGTCTTTGGAAACTCGGAATGTAATCTTCTAATCATGGTGAAAGATCTCCAATATCTCCCATAAAGATCTTCCTTTTTTTACCTAAAACCTTTCTTTATATCCTGGGGAAACGAAAACATAAAAGGGTGATCTCAAATGCTCAGTAAGGGTAAACAAAATAAAAATCAATCACATTATATTCGTAATAACATAACTTTTGGAAATCTTATCCTGCAAAAAAGAGAGCTTAATTTCATAACATGGGATAAATCATAGTAGTGAAATGAAATCCCAATAATCATCACTTAAAACATGAAACTTTTTGGCATACACACATAATCATAGAGAATCATTTCTTGTTAGGCAAGACTCATTGCCAAGACTATCTTAGTGGAAAAAGTCCCTTTCTGAACCAAGTCACCCTCGTTTCAGTCCTGTTTTACTGAACCGGTATAACCTACCATTCCAGCCATGTCTATCTCATGAGATATAAAATCATTACCCAATGCATTGGAGGGAGATATAGGTCCCACCCATCTTATAATGAATCCTTTCTTATGTGTGCCACATAATCATAAATCATACATCATCGCATAACACATGTAACAAAAATGGGATTCTTGAAACATCATGACATCATAAAACAAACCATATAAGGTAAATGACTTCATAAAAATAATTCCCTCACAACATAATAAAATCAATGTAATAATAGGGATAAAAACAGAACCCTATATTATCTTAGATGGAAAATAATTTTGATAAAACATTTGAACTCCATTCTTGAGGAAAATATCCTTTCTACTTCAAAAACACTTTTCCTTTCTTAAAATGTCATAAAATTATAAACTAAAAGATTTTGATTAAAAATAAACTTGAAAACTTGTAAAGGAAGCTTCTTGGAAATAATGTTTTAAAAATCCATTCATGTCGTATAAGTTAAAAAAACATTCTTTGTACTTTTTTCGGAAAAGTCAAAAAGTACCTCGTACGAAAAACGACAAAAGATTCATTTCATATCATTTACTAAAAACTCACCGAAGGGTAAAATTGGATTTAAAAAAATTTTAGGTGGATGGAAATAATATTACATATTGAGTAAACATGTATGTGGATGATAAAATACACCCCAGTAAATACCAAAGTATAAACAATCTCGGATAAAAATGAGATTGTGATATTTCCCTTACCTTAGGTCTGGCTTGCTTTGTAAGTGTCCCAACCTCCTGTATAATGATTTAAATCATGTTATTGACTTATTACAAAATCATATTCATTGTTATTATATCATATATGGTCTACTTATGACTTCATATTACCCGTTCTTTTGTAAATTCATGTTAAAGTAGCGGTTTGGGTAAAATCGTCTCATTTGTCGTTCGTGTTTTTCACTTGTAATTATTCATATGATTACTTAGATCATGATTACTTAATTCCAGAATATAAAACATGATTTATATATATATATATATTCAGAATATACATATATAATAAATCAGTAAATGGAAAGAAATACACCGTTCATGGAGACGGTAGTTCGTACGTACGCATGAATGCTTTTTTCGTTTCCTTATTGAATTTAATGGAATTAAGTAGATGAAATACATATAAATATAAATAATTACAGTATAATTATTATGTAATATATTTCATTAGTACTTACTATATATACTTTATAATCATTCAGGAATGGTTAATCATTGAGAATGAATCTCATCGCGTCGTGGAGGCGGTAGTCCGTACGTACGCACAGGCGATGCTATCGTTCCCATGGTCATGGAATTGTGTTGAAGTGTATGTATACAATTTCAGTATCAATATCACTTTATAATAATCATATATAGTTACTCATTAAACCATTATACCCATCCAATTAAGGTGGTGGTGGAAAATAGATTACACCACGGCGTGGAGACGGTATTCCGTACGTACGCACGCGCGGTGATTTCCTTTTTCCGTAGGATGGATAGAAGGTTAATTAGAGTTGTTTCATATTTATAATAACATATAAGTATATAAGAAATACTGATGTTATTACTTTATTATGAAACAACTAAATAAGAAGAAGTTGAAGAAGAAAGAAATTGAAAAAGATCGGTAATGGATATTACCTCTTTTTGACGCGCCTTTTCTTAACCTCCACTTAAAGAACTAAGGATGGTCTTTGAAGAAGACCAGGACCTCTAGGATGATACTAGGGAAGTGGATAAGAGATTTTGGCAGGGGTTGGCCGAGCTTTAAGGCTCAACGTTGTGTGAGGAGGAGGGGGAGGAGGTGCCCTTTTATAAGGGAGGAGAGGGGCACCTTAGGAATATCTCAAAATATTATTTTATATTAAAGTCAAAATCGGTTTATAATGGTTCCAAAGGGTCTTATTTCGAAGCTAAAGTGGGGATGGGTCAAAATACTATCAACCAATAGGATTTAGATAAGTTTAGGGTATTATTTTAACCTTATCAATTAGATTTAACTCTAAGTTAAATAATTTAACTTTTACCGTGTCTTTTTGTTTTCTTTCACTATATGGTTAATACACTTACTATAACATTCCAAACGAACCCCAAATTGTTTATTATTAATATATATATCCTTATATAAGTCATTTTGCAGAACATTTGATTTTTAGGAATAAAATAACAATTAATAATATAATATTTTATTTAAAAACTATTTTGTGTAAATTTTGACACTATTTGATATATGATTTTTGTGAAAGTAATAACAGAATTATATGTTCAAACCAAGTTGATTAAATCAACACTAATATATCATAGTAACCTATAAAATTAGTGGGATTCATAAAAAGTCTCAAATTACATTTATTTTGGTGTTTATAACATCAATTATGTCAATATTTCATTAATAAGATAATTACTGCATCATCATTGTGTCATACATAAATTAAATTATTTAATGTCTAATAATTATAAATAAAATACCATTATGTAGGAAATCATTTTATCTTTCTAATTAATATTTATAGTCTAATTTATCTTATGTATAAACCCATATTAAAAATGATTTACTTATTAAACTTTGATTTTAACTATTTTAACCCTTCTTTAAATAAATTAATAATAAATGTCCTAATCTAATCCAAGTGGGCCTAAATGATAATATTTTACACTTAAGGTTGTTTTTGGTCGATATACACTTGTCCAATAGAATTAGGACATGTTTTAGGGTAATATTAATATCATTCTTACCCTTAATTACCCTATTTACTTTTAACCGTGGTAAATAAAAGTAAAAAAGTTATTATTCACCAAAAATTGTTTTCATCTCATTGAACCACATTTTACTTACTGACATCAACTGTGTCTCTCGGATTTTTGAAATTCCATTCACAGAAGAGGTAAAATTATGTTTTATGAAAAATTCAGTTTTTTTAACTACCACTTAGTAGTTTCACTATTCATCAAAAATTGATGTTTTTCAGAACAATGCCAAAATTTCATCCTAATCTATATTTCATATTCCAAATTCAAAAATAAAGTCTATTTTACCAAATTCATAACATAGAAGTTTAATTAATTAATTTTATAATTAAATCCCACTGTTAAAACAAATAGCGTGTTTTTAAGAAACAATATCTATCAAAAGATTGACACTTGTTTATGTCTAGTTTAAATGTGAAATTACATCCAATGACCAAAATTGTATTAAATTGTAAAAATATATTCTAAATATACTTTAAAACCACTCAAATTAATAATTTATCACTATTAATTATATTGATTAAAAAGTTGTTTTTAATTATAATTTAGTAATTTTCACTATTCATCAGAATATGAAAGTTATCCGCAAAGTACCAAAATTTCACCTTAGGCTAAATTCGATACTCCGAATCCAAAAATGAAGTCCATTTTGAGAGCTAAAATTTCTAAAATTTTAAAAGGTGGTTATTACTATTTATAACGGCTAGTTATAATAATATTATAATAACATATCGTTGTTTAGTGAAACTCGGTATTGCGTACTACACACGCTATCGAGGAAGGTCGCGATTGCGTGTAATGAAAGGAAAGTCAAGGCTGTGTGTTGTGGAAGCTCCTTTTGGTGTAGCGTACAACACAAGACATTAATAAAATTAAAAAATAATAGTTTTCATAAAATCTCGGGCTGTTGCACATATAGAGCTCCAAGAACTCAAGAAGTAGTGTGAAGATATAGAGGAAAAAGGTTTTATATGACCTAGGACATTGCCTTGGTGTTCACCCATCTTTTTCAACAAGAAGCCGGATGGTACCCTCCATTTGAGCATGGAATTCCACTGATTGAACCATATTATAATAAAGAACCGGTATCCACTACCTCATAAAGATGACCTCTTCGACCATCTCTGAGGAGTAATGGTTTTATCTATGATCAAATTGAGGTCAATCTACCATCATGTTAATATGATACTATCACCCAAATATGTATGGTATTCTAGAGAAGGTATGGTTGGTACGAGTATCAGGTTATGTCATCCAGTCATACAAACGGGATGGATATTTTCATGGCCTTGATAAACCAATTTTTCCACCAGTACTTAGAATAAATTTCGGTGGTCTTTGTAGAAGACATCTTAGACTATTCTAGAATCATACATGACCATGACAACCATCTTGAGATCAATTACAATACATTGAGAGGGAACCATCATTATGTGAATCTTAGAAAATGACACTTTGGATTTATAAGGTGCACTTATTTGGTCATATCATTTAAGAGGTAAGTGTATCTATTGACCTAGAGAAGGTGAGAATTGTGGTCTCCTGGGAACAACCCAAGAATGTGTTTGACATACTTATTTTCTTGGAATTAGAAAGATATTATAGGAAATTTATATAGAACTTCTCATGCTAATCAGTGCCTCTTATGGTCCTAAACAAGAACCGTGAAATATTCCTCTGGTCAGAATATTGTGAGATAGCCTTTCAAAAGATGAAAGGGAGACTGACATCAACACTAATATTTATTATATCGGAGCTCAGAAGTGGAAATACAACTTATTGTGATTCTTTAAAAATCGGGTTGGGATAAATTGTGACATAGGGTATTGGGTTGTAGTGTACGGGTCCCACCAGATTAGACCTTGTGAGTAGAATCACCCCATTCATGACCTGACTGAAATTTGTTTTTTATTATTATGAAAACACTTTCTAAGGAAAAAGTGAGAAACCATATATGACCTCACCACATCACAAATTCACCACTTCACAACAAAAAATCATCCAAGCACATTGGATGAAATCCATTCAAGCCTTCAAACTGACAAACCATCATAGTTGAAGCTGAAAACACCAAGAAATGGCTGAGATACCACGAACTAGGGGAAAAACATCAGGAGAGATGGAAAAACCTCAGAGTCGGTCTCCTCAAACACTCACCGATGCAACCGTCGACACCATCCCAAATCCACAAACCTGCGGCGGACTCCAGTCGAATTCCGACCAACCCTCCAGTGAAGTGAGATGGGCCCTCGAAAGAGAACATCCACATAGGGCGATGAACAGGACAAAGCAAGGAAGACCAATCCATATGGATGTTGCACCCTACTCCGCAGGAAACTACAGCGCACCCTCGGACCAATAAAACATTCAAACTCTTCTCCAAATCTAACTTCGCAGCACCTCTAGAAGACCAACCTTGTCCAATTTCCATCCAAAATCGAGAAAACCACCAAAAAGTCAATAAACAACAACAAACAGTGCAACAATCTCAGTTGCAGGAATCCACCATTGTCATTCGGTGAAACCAGATCACACCAGTAACAGGCACAAACCAGTTGCAGGTCCCCATCCTCACATAACTAATCATCGCTCACCACCATTGTCAAATTCACCACAAAAAAACCCCAAAACCATCATGGAAACCACATCGCAGCAGCACCGCCAAATAATACCAACCATAAAACGGATCAAGATCCAACCTCGAACCAACATCATAACAAAAAAGCACATCCAAGAACGAAAAACACAAACCAGGGAAAAAAGCAAACCCGCACCAAAGCAGGAACGTAAACCCTCCACCACCTTCAATCCCACACACGGTGAACAGACCCACCCAATGCATCCAGACGACGCAGAAACGTGACGGAAACCTCACTACAGCAGCAGGAAACTCAAACAATGGACTCACCGTGCCGCCAGAAAAGCCCTGTCCAAAAGAGAAGGTAGAAAATAATGAGATCCTCCGAGATGTTCGAGCCCATGGAGGAGAAGACGCCACCGGAGATGCGAAAGACATGATCCCGTCTGACCAAAGCATTGGAGGGAAGCCGATCCGCCATGGGGGAGGAGGAAGACGGCGGCGGGGTAGGGAAACCCTAGTGAGGAGCCCTCTACAGGCACATCCCCAATAGAAACACACTCCCCATTCATGACCTTGATCTTGAATTTCTATTTCATGAATTATGTTTTTGGAGTCATTGTCTAATAGGTGAGTGATTCATTGTTTAAATAGATCAAAAAAGTCTCAAATATATCTCCACATTGAAATATTTGAATCTGAGGTAGCGCAGGTGAGTAGAATAGCTAAACTAGTTCGACTTTGAGATTAATTATACACCTAAAAAGGGTAATGCTATGGATTACACCTTGATCTGAAATACTTATACATAGGATGTTCAATAGGTTAGTTGTGAGTGGTAGTTGATGGCCATGTTTTCTTAGATGAAAATGGAGGTTCAGGAACTACACAAGAAGCCTGTAATAGTAGCTCTAACAGTGATATCTTCTCTTCTTGATTAGGTGAGAATAAGAAAACTATTAGGCCCTAATGGCCTTGTCCAAAGGGAGAGTGTATTAGGTGAAAACACACTATATGATTGGTTATTTCGATGAAAATGAGATCCTTCGCATCCACGAGTGTGTGTGGGTGCCTATTTATGTATGGGAAGAGATGATGGGGGAATCTCATGCCTCTTTTTAGGTATTTAATCTTGGTATTATTGTGATTTATTAGGAGATATATTTTCAGTATTGGTGGCCAGGTTTAAAGAGATGAATTATATAATTTATCACTTGATGCCCCACTTTTCAAGAGCTGATGGATGATAATTAGAAACCCTCTAGGCTTATACAGCCTCAATGAATTCATGAGTGGAAATGGAATGATTTCACTATAGATTTTGTGAAAATCTTGTTGTGATCCCCTCTGGTTAGTGATTTCTTATGGGTGATAATCAATAGTGTGACCAAGGTCTCACACTTACAATTGATCTGTGATACTTTATCAGTTGAAAAGATTAATAGGATTTATATTCAAGAGATAGTGAACTTTCATGGTGTTCCTCATTTTATTGTATCGGACCATGGTTCCTAGTTTACATCATAGTTCTGGAAATGGTTTCAGAAGGAATTGGGTTCACATGTGCTCTTGAGTACAGCATATCACCCACAAACTGAGGGGTAGTCCGAGCAGATAATACGAGTGTTATAGGACATGATTTAGGCATGTATATATGATTATGGAGGTTCATGTGAAAAACATATACCTCTAGTAATGTTTTTTACAATAACATTTTACAGGACATGATTCAGATGGCTCTGTATGATTCCCTTTATGGTTGTTTGTGTCGTTCACATCTATGTTGGTAAGAGGTAGGTGAGATAGCACTACTGTTTCCTCATCTTGTTTAGAATACTTTAGAGAAATTATAGCTTATTAAAAAATATATGACTATAGCACAGTCCAAGAAAAGTTCTTATACCAATCATCATTAATGACCTCTAGAGTTTGAGGTGAGATATTGGTATTTATGTAAGTATCACCTAGACTGGTTCATAGATTTATTCAAAGATAGGGAAAGTTATCACCTTGTTATATTGGTCCTTTTGAGATCATGGATATAGTTAGACCAGTTTCCTGTCAATTTTAATTACCTCATAGATATTGTTCCATGCATGACATCTTCCTTGTGCCATAGTTTTGTCCTTATCATTTTTAACCATATCATTCCTTTGACCTAGAGGATATTGAGCTAAAGGTAGATGTGTCCATTGATGATCATCCAATACATATCATTGGTCGGATCATGAAGGCTCTCTAAGGTAGGTCCATTCCAATGATATGGGTTCCATGGTAGCATGGTCATGTATAAGACAATACCTAGTAATAAGAGACCGATGTACATTACCAGTGGTTGGAACTCTTGTCATATGATGTTTTATTACCCTTGGAAGGTAAACTCATGGATGTGTTGTTTTAAGGAGGAGATGTTCTAATATCGCAGCCTTTCAGAGAGGTACGAACTTTTATGATACTGTACAAAACCTCTCATTGTATGATAATCATGGGATCTAATGTATGAGGAATGGTTTGGGGGAGTTTGCAGATCATTCAGAGCCCAAAAATCATAAAAATGGGGTGAAATCTTAAGTTGTACGGTTCGAGCTAACCATGTGACTCAACCATGCAATTCACCACGTGAACAGGGGAGGTCACATGGTTTTTTTTGCAACCATGTGATCTAGTCTTTATGCTTGTTCAGGTGTTTCATTCATCAAAATAGATCATTTTTCATAGTCTACGCAAGGTTAGTCAAACCATGTGACCAACTCATGTGAGGTGTATCCTTGGTTAGTAAATGTTGTATGATTAGTGCATGGTTTGTCCAACCGTGATTCAAAACCGTGTGACCTCAATTTTAAAAGGAAAATTTCCATTTTTTCATAAATGTTTTAAAACAACTAATTTCATTCTCCTACCTTGTTTCCTCTTCAAGAAGTCATGTGATCTCCCCTACTCAGGCCAACCTAGGCCTTTTTCTTTCTACCATATCTATCATCATTATTCTTCACTATGAGATGAATTGGAAATCTTGAGGTAAGATCTACACTCATATTCCATCCTTTCTCAGTTTCTCCTCTCCTCTATTTTTCTATTTTGGGGTGATCTCTTTCTCCCCATTTTCATGGATTTGGACAAATCTTTTGATATCTCTCATTCTACCTTTATTCAAGGGATGATAATAGATGAGTGGTCTTCTACTAACCTAAGGTTGGTGTTCTAGCTTCTTTCCATATGTTTCATTACATTTATATCAAGAATCGTTGTGTTATGCATCAGACCCTCTAGGTGATGCCTCGAAATTTTTAAATAAATCAAATTGAACACTTTCATGTGTCTGGTGCGACTCTAGTGAGTACAAAATCAACCTTTTATTTGATCACAGTGACATAGTCCACCCCAATGGGTGATTTTTTACCTTATATTCCTAATTCCCTTTATCTAAAACTATTAAATCACCTCATTTGGTGGGTTTCACTTGTGATTAAATCCTTAAATTAGTAGTTTTAATTCAAAGGAATAGAAGGCCATTAGTTATGTTTTTAATCATTATTCTTTATGCCTTATTCTAGTCTTGTTTCTTTATGATCTATATTTATGCCATATGACATAGTTTTTTAGATTAAATAAAATGAATTGGATATCTTTTTTAGCATGTTGATATACAATGCCATGATGGGAACAAGTGATCTTGTTTATTGAGCCTTACATGCTTAAGAGTTAGGATCAAACACAAATTTCAAAGTAATAAAATTGTGGGCAGGCTTATCACGCTTTGTTTTTTTATTTTTTGGATTCATTGAGAGTGGACCTTGGCTTTCAATGGATGGGCTCTCCAAGTGGATTATTTATACCCATGAGTGACACCATTTCTCTAGGGGAGGCACCTTGGATAATCTCATTGGCATGATGGTTGTACCATACATCATGTGATACTCAGTCCCTATGTGAGATACCTAGGATGGGATTAGAGGTTATTCTTACACCATATCTAGAGTGATATGAGGGATTCCTTTTACGGGTTTCCAGGGATGGTCTCTATGGTATTGGATATTTCAAGAGCTCTTGTAGTGACACTTAGGGTTCCTATATGGATTCCCTTGTACGGTCTTAGGTTTCCACACTAGATTTTATGGTTTCCTTGCCTAGATTACTTGTGATAAAAAAATTATGGAAATGCTTAACTGAAAACTTAGGGACACATCCATCCAGAAAAATCGCATGATTGGGGTCGATATACACTTGGTACTTTATTTTTGATTACCCATGTACACTTCTTCCACCTTTTTATGGGATCCTTTGGATCAAATAAATCCATATTAAGCCAACATATATATTGCTGGTTGGGTATCTAGATGGAACTCGGACCATCATGACTTATTTAATTATTTAGTTCCTTGTGATCACTATTATTGTCACACTTCTCATTTTATAACACATGGAATAGATTGATCTAAACACTATTGGTGCTGGCCTAATGAGTATATATCACACCTTACTAGGTCCACCTTTAGTACCCAAAAAAACTTCATGATTCTAGGTATAGATAAAGGGAAGTGATATCTTATGATTCTTGATTCTTAGTTCTGGGATGGAGTATAGAAGTAGGAAACTGAGCCTATTCCCATGATATTAATAGTTACATATTTTGTTCCTTTTTGTATTTTTGTATAGAATATAGTATATTCTATTTTCCGATTTACCCATTATCTTCTATTTTTGGGCTTCTACATAACATGAACAACATCATCATTTTGTAATTATTCTTTATTCTGCTTCTGCCTACTTTCATTTATATCTCTTGGTTTATTATTATTTTTATTTCTTTGTTGTATTTCTGTTATCATTGCTTCTACTATTTACTTATCTATTATATACCACTATTATCCACTCCGATCTAGGAGGGAATAGTCTCTCCATGACCACACCTTAGCCCCTCACTTCAATTCAGCAGTCTCTATCATTCAGAATGGCACGCTTGAGGTCATGTAGCCCACCATATTGGAGCACTGCTAAGTGGCTCCTAGGGCGGGATTCTACAGTAATCCTTTTGACCATTATGGCTTCAAAATTTTATTTACCCTAATTTATTCTCATATAAATGGTGGCTAACTTGAGATTCATGTTATGAATTTTTTATTTTTAATGTATGAAATTAAGTAAATAGATAATTTTTTATATATATAAAACTAAAAAGTTAATAGTTATTAGGGATGTATATTTTTATGAGTATGATATTTATGGCTAGAATAAGGATGTTATAGATTATTAAGGAAATACCTATTTGGAATACAGCCAAAATAGGGATTTTAACGTTCAAGACCCTTTTAAGGGATATTCAGATCATGGGGATAAGTAAAAATATGATTAATAGATATAGGATATTCAACATGATAACATGTAAATTATAATATAAATACAAAATATCAAATAGTCATCCTTGTATTCTAATTTTACTAGAATTTAGGATATTAATCCAGTAGATTTTATATTAGCGGTGGTCGAGAATATTGAATCTGATGAGCCTAAAACAAATAATGTGGGATTTCATTGAATAAAGTGATTTAATTTTTTATTTTGTATGAAAATGATATAAAATCATTGGAAAAATATCATACTCATATATTGTTTAATTTCCAATTACATTCTAGGATTTTTAAAAAAATTGGGTATTTAATGAAAAAGAAAGAATATGGGGTGTTAATCAATCATGGTAAGAATAAGGTTGATGGTAAATAAAATCATAATGTTATGGGATCAACTATCATGATTTATTTTATCTTATTGTGAATTATAAAACTGTTTGAGTTTTTTTTCAATAGTGAGTTATTTTTTTCTTACAATGGTGTAGCTTGATATAAAAATGGAGATTCATCATAATAATTTAAACGAGAAAATTAATATTCTTGAAAAATAGTATTTTTTAATTTCTATTATATAGAATCAATTATTTCACCTAAAAAATATTTAAATAGGTTGAAATTGTAATAACCCATGTCCTTTGTGATCTACTTGAAAGAGAATCTCAGTATTTTTTTAGTAATTTGGGGTGGTGAAAACACAGTTTTGTTTGAACTTTTGTGCTCATGATTAGAGCCTATTTCTTATTTTGGGATTAATTACAATATTTTTAAAGTTTAAAGATGAATTTTTATCATTTTTGGATATGATTTTAGCTTCCATATGAGTTTTGAAATCTATGTTTGACGTTTGGGTGAGTTTGGTTGAGAAAATTTCTTAAATTGGGGGGTAAAATTAGGCCACAAGAATTTCAGTGGATTTCATCAGAAGTATGGTGTAGCCACTAGTAGCTCAATAGACTAAACAAATTCATATTAGATACCAGTAGATTTATAGTAGAATCTAGTTAGTTTTTTTAAAAGGTTTTAAAAAGGATTTTGTTGACCTAAATCCATTTAAAACCCCAAAATGTGAATCTAGACCATCATTTTTTCCAAATTTTTAATGCACTAAAGAGTGACCCTAATTAATTTATCCTTCATATACTTATTTTATGTGGATTTTTTGTCATTCAATGGGGGTTTTATTTCAATAATCTAATTTAATCTAACCCTCTCTTCTTTAATTCCCACCTCCTTCCTTATTCTCCATTTTCTTCTACCTTGGGGAGAGATTTTGAGTGTGATTTCAACCCAACGAGTGAATTTAGATGATTTTCCTAAGACATTCAAGCCATTTTTTTCTAAATTCTTAATAAAGTTTAAATAAATATATTTAGAATTAAAAAATAATGAATTTGAACTATATTTTTTTAAAATATTAAATATTATTCATAAAAAGTGGCTTTTTGTGAATCCATAAAATGGTTTAAAATTTTTATTGTAAACTCCATTTAAATATTATATAGGTTGGTTTAGATAAATCATTGATTGTTTAAACATAGTTTTTTACACGGGATTTTATTATTTGTTTCATTCATAATGATTTTAATTGGGTTCTTTTTCATTATCTATACATATACCATCACTCGGTACCATTTTTTTATTTTTTTCTTTAGACATTTACATACTTTATTTTTATTGATTTCATGCCTTTCCTTCAAGTATTTTGATCATGTATTGAAATAAATTTTTAATTAGAATCTTGGGTAGCATGAAACAAAAATTATATCCATTCACTCATGTACCTTTTTCTTATTTAATTATAATGATCATTATTATAAAATTAAAATATTTGAGTTATAAGTCAATGATATAAACTTAATCATGGTTAAGAGATCATATTTTTGGACATGTAATGACTATATTACTCAAATAGAATTAAATGGTTAAATTATGAATTTTTTGTTGTTCTTTATTAATTACCTACTCTCATCCATTAAAAACATGATATTTTCTTTAAATATAAATTTTCATCAAATATTTCACATCATTATTTAAATAAAACATAATTATAAATAAATTAAAATATTTCTTTTTAATTAAGTATAAGAATTGTTTTTTATTCCCTAAAATTTCCTAAAAAACAACTCTATTTCCACCGAGACACATTTATTTTTAAATTTACTCTTTATTAGGTTTTAATCGAAAAAATTCATGGTATACCAAGTGAATTTATTTTAAGTAGTAAAACATTTATTATATAAGTTTTCCTTTATGATGAAATATTTATATTCATTCAATTTTACCCGTGAAGTGAGGTTTTAATTTGGAAGAACTATCTTTCCAATGATCTTACATTTATTGTGAACTATAGATGCTTATGATTATCTTAGTGCCCCACTTTTCAAAGTAGGTTGGTCTTAAATTTTTTATCAATACTTCTTTTAAATTTTATGTAAATAGTTTTAATAATTATTTAAAGTAGAAAATATTCACAAAATAATGGATTAATGTTGTATTTCTAGTTGTTTCATTATGATAATATCTCTATGGTTTAGTTTTAACATATGTTTCATTATGTGTGGCCTGGTTTGAAATTATATTAATGGTTTCTAGTATTTTAGATACAAACATGTTGTTATTATATTATACCAAGAATGTTAGTTTCAATAATTAGCATTGGTATCTTGATAATGGTTGTTACTTTGATAAATATATATTATCATGTTAGAAGGGGTAATTTGTTTTTTTATTAATTATAAACCTCTATAACATAATGGATTATGATGAATGGAATGGTCTCACACCACACTGACTCTTATATATCGACTTATATATCCCCTAAGTGATGGTTCGGTAGTTACCTTACTCTTTTATGCACATTATTATTTCCAAAGGATATGGTTTTTCTCGGACATATCCATTGTTATAAATTCCATAAGTTTACTTTGATGGTATGGGTACCATGGTTTCCCTAACCTGGATATCATGGATCCTGAGTGCTCAGCTCCAAATAGTTAATATAAATATGGACCATCGTAGTATAAGGTGTTATTTTTAATAGCTAATATTGATCTATGTAGTTCTATAATGGATACCATTATCATACATTGATTGATGATTATTTTTAAAACTATTTTATAAAATTTATCTCAATGAGAAGAAATGTTATTTTATAGACCTATTTATTCACCATTGTAATTAGCCATATTGGTTGTTCTCTATTGAGTATATATATGCTCACACCCTACATTGACACTCCAATGGAAATTCATATTCACTTTATGCATCTCATGTTCCAAGGTATTGATTTATATTATCTATTTTTATCATTTGATTATAGATCACATAGTTTTTATTTTATAAATATTGATTTATACTACTTTTATATTATTATTTCCTAGTTATTATTGACTGTGAGTTTATTTTTCATCGACAATATGAAACTTATGGATGATTTATGTAGATATTTTTAGAGTAAAACATCATGCAATATTATGTAAATAAAATTGAGAAAACTCATTCCCCCATCGATATCATAGACCCACACTGCTAGCCTCCAACACTTGGAGATCAATGAAATCTTTCTGAGGTAGTGACATCCTAGTCGTGGTATTGTTTTGGTATCTGGTTGAATATAATTATAAAAACATTGAACAAGGAAATGGTACATGAGGTTTCATTCATTTAGGATGTGTTATAAATATATCCATAAACAATTTGATAATTTTGTTAGTTAAAAAATATTTCATGATTATTTTTTATCATTTTATTACTAGTATGTGATGATTTGATCATTGGGATTTATTATTTGGTAAAGAAATAAATTAGGATTCAGTTTAAGGTAGTTGATTAAAATTCTCTCTCTTAATTCATTATTTTTTTGTGTGTTTTAATCATGGTTTAGTTTCATGTTGGGTAAGAAGATGTAATTTTCTTTGATAAAGATATAGAATTGAATTAAATTAAGAGGTAACTAGGTTATAAATTTTTTACGTGACTTCTCTTTTTGTAGTTCATATTGTTTCCTCATTGTTAAATTGATAATTTTATTTTGATTTAAAATAATTTATTATTACAAGTGTGTAATTATTTTTTAAATGGGTTGAATAAATTAAAATATGGGAATACAGTGAAAAAGATGAAATTTTTATTTATATATTGATATTATTATATCAAAAATTATATGATAATGTAATAAATAAGTAATGAATAAATGAAATAGTATGATTACTATTGTGATGGAGTCTTGTTGAAAAAATGGTGTAGAGGGGTAGTAGCCATGGTATGGATTAATTTATAATATAATAAATATTTGTGTCTCATTTTATTATGGTAATATAATGCATGTTATGTGTTTTATCATAGTTTGTTCGACATCGAATCTGTAAAGATTATTTTTTGGGATGTTTATGATTGTAGATGTAATGGGATAATGAATTATAAGTGGTTAGTGTGTTGTTTTTTCCCAGAAAATGGTAGTTATGAATCTAAAAAAAGAGTTTAGTAATGAAAAATCAGAATAGGAATATGTTTAATTAATGTATTATAGAATATCATGAAATAAATTGGATGATTAAATATGTCATAAATGAAAATTACTAATAAATTATTTTTTAAGTGGTAAAGGGTTTATATGGAATGGGTAACTTCTAAAAATAATGTGTATAAGGAAATTAATGTGTTTAGTAATTGGTAATATGGAATTGGTAATGAAATATGAAATAAGAATGGGTTGTGTGGTTGTGTGGTTGTGACATGACTATATTATTGGTTGTTTCATGCATATATTTGGAAATGGATATTATTTTTGTGTGGTGGTGATGATGTTATGATAGGATATGATTTTAGAAGTATTTCAAAAGAATTGGACACTAAGTTGGGAATGTGTATTTCTATATATAGCTATAATAATATTTATTATTTATTATCCACCACCACCTAAGTTAGGAAATTAGACTGATGCTTAAATGATATTTTAAGTTTTTGGTGTAGCTTCAATATCCATGACATGGGTGATATGAATATATAGATACTCAATCTCTCTTAATCTCTCATCTGGTCCTAGTGTTGTTATTTTATGGTGATGTGGCAAGAGGAAGTGATGTGGTTTCAAATAGTGATGTGATATGTGGTGGTAGTACGCAGTATGTGATGTGTTATGTGAACTTTGTAAGTAGATGAAGAATTTCTTTATAAAATAAGGATATGGTAAGGGATTAGAGGATAGGGTAGTTTTTCATTTATAATCAAGGGTGATTGGATAAATAGGGAAGCGGCCATGGGGTAATTTTATTGAAATATTTTCATGATTTACAATACTATATTTTTATTTTGATTTTCAGTAAACCTTTGGTGAAATAATATATAGTTAAACAATGATAAGTAATGAGTCGGTTTCTAGGTTTATACACCAAGTCTTAGTATGATTTATCTTCATTGGTAAAAGAGATTATTGGGAGTAACCTATTGAGTATACTTTTTTGATAGACTTGGATTATATATATGGTTTTTATAAATTTTATGGAAAGATTTTATGATCAATATAGATATCACTAGCTCCTGGTATAGTAATTTTTTAGAGTCAAGGAAACTACTCAATGATATGTTTTATTTTTGTAATTTTTTTGAGATTTTTCTATTTATATATGAAATTATAAGAATTATTTCACCATTATTAAGATTGTAGGTTTTTTATTTATGGATACGGTTTTTATTGCAATTTTTTATTTTCTCTTTGACAAAAGAAGAAATTACATTCCATGTTGTGTATTTTATATCCTCAACACTAGTCACCTACACATGGTTTATTGGAAATAAACTATGGGGGTCAATAATGTCTTACCCACAAGATCAGGAGGGTCTTAGTGGAGAAATGTCATGAAAGAGTTATATTGGAGCACTGGTAGAGAGATATGTTTGAGTTTGGAGTTTATAACTGGTGAGGACTATATTATTTTAGTAGGGAAACAATTCATTTCATATTATCTTGTCATATTGTCCTAGGATACCATCTAGGACATGTAAGGGACCCTATGATTTGATATTAGGACACAAATAGTGTAACATACCAACCCAAATACCCAACCATTTTATCTGAATTAGTATTCCACAAACTTAAGTTGAATTAATAGTTTCCTTTAACTAGTATAAGTGAAAAGGGTATCTAGTAAAGTAATGGGAATGATTTACTATTTATACAAAATATATTATAAATGAGTAAAAGTAAAAAATTTATATTAAGTAATTATATAAAAACATACTACTAACAACATGGACATTTAAATGGTTTCAAATTTTTCTGACTAATACATGATAAGTAAAAGGGAAAAGTTCACATTTACCCCCATGTGTCATACGACTAATCACGAATTCCACATTTTCCATAGTTCCCTATATACAAAATGGTCCACTACTATATATATTCAACTATCATACCTATAAAAACAAGCCAAGAGAGTAAAATCATACATGCACACAAAGGTGTGTATGTAGGTTGTGAGTTAATTATCAGTGTGATACCACCAAAAATAATTATAATTATTTATATAAGAAAAAATATAAACACCGGTTTAAAATAAAATTAGAAAATATTTTAGTTAACTTTTTATGATAAGAAAAAAATCACATTGTAATTTAAATTCAATACACTCCCACATTGGAAAATAAATATAGTCATGTATCAAATTGGTAAGAACGCAACAAGGAACATGTAAGGAAGTGTCATAAAGTAAAATAACTCATGTGGTAAACCATATCATAAAGTAATGGATAATATAAAATAAACACCACACACATTAACAACCACTAGTCTATTTGAAATATCCTGGACCTCAATCATGGAACCACCTACTAGCCTACATTTATCCTCACATTCCCTAATCTCATTCCTCCTATAAAATTAGATGTAGGATTATTCAAGGATTAAAAGTATGTTTTCTATGTTCTCCCTTTATTTCTATATTCTATACACTCTTATTCATATCACACCCTTATTACATATAGGGTTCATGAAAGACATATTTTATTTTAATTGAAAGGTAAAAACATTCATTTTACAAGGGTATTTTTCTATCAATTTGATACAAGAATCATCTTTAACCTATAATCTTATTAATTTAAAGAAGGTGTCATAATTATAATGGTCTTTGGGTTGGTTTCTCGATGTAATCCATTTTATTTGAAATTATATATGGAATTTGGATTTTTAAATTATTTTATTTATAAAGTTAGTACCTTCTATAAAACTGTGTTAATGAGATTATAATTTTTTCTAATGTCCTTAAACATTTTGAGCTTGATGTAATGGGGATTATTAATTATTTTTATGTGTTGCATCTATGTAATTGTATTACATTCCCACAAGGTTGTTGGAAAAATTACATTTAGGTATGTCTTTATTAAAATAGATTTTATAAAGAATTTTTTTAAGGTAGTTTGATTTAATAAAAAATATTTTAATGAATTTCATGTATTGGATTTTAAAATAATACATTTTATGTACAAAGGGTATTTCAGGGAATTTATCTGAAACTAGTTTTGATTCAAATGAATTTATAATTGAGGTATGAGACATTTTGGTCTCATAAAAGGAATTTACATGGTTTTTTTGTTTTGTTATTATTTATAATTACATGATAGTCGTTTTTGTTGTTTCTTATGATTTTTTAAAACTCTCCTTTTATAAGAGCCTTGTTGTCACGTGTAAATTTTTTAGATTATGTTATATTTATTATCAAGGAATGGATTTGATAAAAGGGGTATGTTTTTATATTGTTGAGTGTCATGGGAGCCTTTTGTATCTATTTGGATAGTCAAGAATATATTATTCACTAGTTATCATTTTAATTTAGAAATTTTCATCTAGTTATCATTTCATTGTGTATAGGGGATCCACCAAGTTAGCCCATAAGGATAAGTTGAGGTATAAGCCTATTAAGAGAACCATAGGTGGTTAGTCGTTCTTTGATTTGGCACCTAGATTTTCCCAATAGACTCAAGTTTTTTATCCCATATGGTGTTTATTTTATTTTATGCTTTAATCTATAATGAATTTTACCTCTGGAGTTGGTTTAATTTATATCATTCATTTACTTATTCATTTTTATTCCATCTTTTACTTGATACATACCTATGTTTCTTTCTCAAATTGGATTTATTTGAAAGGTAAATTGGAATGTGATTGATTTATTTATCATAGAAAAGAATAAAAAAATCATAATTTTATTTTAAACTTCAATTTAGTGTATAGTTTATAAAATAAATTACATAGATTATTAATGGTACCTTATTATGTATTGGATCATGCCCTACAAAAAAACCTTGATCTATATGTTTCTTTATACTATTTTTGGATATCTTTGACATGTACTATCATTGAATCTATTTAATAGTTCATCATTATCATAGTATGGATAAATATAGGAGGGGGAATGTGGTATTATCCATATAACACATAGAATTAGACATGGGATTCTCCTTTTTGATTATCTTATATCGGTCATGTAAACATTGATCTCGTTTTCATATCCATATTGTAACCAGTATATT
This sequence comes from Viscum album, assembly GCA_963277665.1. NCBI lineage: Eukaryota > Viridiplantae > Streptophyta > Magnoliopsida > Santalales > Viscaceae > Viscum > Viscum album. The sequence goes on from OY728140.1 coordinate 1,825,601,886, forward strand.
TAAAATTTTTATTTATAAATTAACTTTCATTATTTCTCATTTATTATTTTTTTTAGTAAAGGTTAAATCATTCCCATTAAATTACTTTATAACCTTTCCAATTGTTTCGGCTTAGGGTGATTGAGATCAAGCCTTCGGTTTGTCGATGATGGTTTGAATAATATTTTTCAGTATTTGGGATAGTATGTAACAAAATTCTATATGAGTGAAATTTGGCTGTTGGGTTCTAGGTTGAGGTTTTATAATAGGAATTTGGGGAGTAATCCATGAATAGGCTTGATCAATATATTGTTGGTGGAAAATAATGTCAACATTGGAATTCTGATATTTGGTGGTATCCATCAACCCTTCAATGGGTTGTATTTTATTTCAATTTATTAGACGTGGTAATGAACAAAATTAAAATATTCCATGATTTTTATAAAATGTTTTTTCATGTTTATGATTATTTTTGACATATTATCATTGTTTAATTCATGATATTTTGATAAATTGTTTTAAAAATTGAGTAATGAATATATATATATATAATGAAATATAATTATATTCAATTATTTTTTTCAACCTATAATTTCAATATTTATATAAAGGTGTGCTTTTCAATAATTCATAAAGAAATGGATTTTTTTCCTAAAGAATAAAAAAAAATTCATAAGGTAATGAGGTTTATAAATGATGTTTTTAAAATCTTATGGTTAAAAGTAGTCAATTTATACTATAGTATCAATGTTTTAGAATGGGATTATTGTTTTGGAGTTGATTTGAAAAGGAATTATTTTATGAAATAAATTTTTTTAATTTATTTATGATTACATTTAATAATCCAAAAATTTAATATTTTTATTGACTTCATTTAACTTATTATACTTATAATTTTATTAAATTTTAAGATATAGGTCATTATGTGAATTTTTTTGGAAATGTTTTGTTATAATGTACAATTAATGAAATGAACTTGTTTGTTTGTGTTAGGATACAATAAAATGTGATAGGGATTAAATAAAATTAAATTTAACTAAATAAGTTTCATAGTTATGACTACATGAATTATGTTAGTGATTTTTGTTCTCGTGTTAGGGTTTTAATCCCATTTCCATCTCTTTTAGTAATTGGGCTTGATTATCATTAGGGTTTCGTCCCCTGGGTCTCATCTCTCTCTTCCTATTAGAGTTTATTCTCAAGATTCATCCCTAGTTTTTCTTTTTCTTCTGGTTTTTTTTGGGTTTTTCTCCCTGTTCATTATTTCACTCATTGGCCTATTCTATTTCTCTCTTTGGTATTCATGTAGGTTGCTTCCTGGTGGTGTTGGTGGTGCGTTGTTAGTGATTGCGACGATGTTCCTTAGGTGGATTGCTGTTTTGGCGAGGAATCTCACACTTTTGGTGGGTTCTGGTGAATGTCGGACATTCCTGGTGGTTTGTTGGCTTGGTGATGAGGAGTTTGGTGCTTCAGGTTGAGCTTCCTATAGAGGTTTATCATCCCAGTTTTTGATGTTTGTCCTCTCGGTGTCATGATGGCATCAACTCTTCGATTATGATGAGAGTGACTCAACAGTGAGGATAAAAATCCCCTTTCGATGTTGACGGTTTTCGGTGAGTCTTTCCGGTGATGTTTGGTGACGTGCATTGACAGAGGGATGTAGGCGACAAAATTTTGATGATGGAAGATATTTTTCTGAAGTGATTAGGTTGGAGACGTGTCGATGGAGTTGGCGAGTGGTTGCTTTCAGTTTGGTCCCATGGTGGTATGATTGTTTTGTCTTTTGAATTTCAAATTTTGAATCAGTTTTCTTATGGTGGCAATGTGTAATGTTTGACCCTTTTTCATTGGTGCACGTGGTGATAGCCTCATATTTCTTATGATGTTTGATTTTGGTTGTTGGATGAGTGATTTTGGTATGTTGTCTTTGAATATCTTTATGGGGTATGTTCTGGTGACTGTGAACATTCTATAAGGTTCCCACTTACCCATAAAGGGGTTTTCAATAATACAAAAAAAATGGATTATTTTTGTGGTGAGATAATTATAAATGAGTTACTTACCCATTTTTCATACTAGTGTGTATCATTTATAATTATTTTTTATGAACATAATTTTATGGGTTTAAATTGGTGATAAGTGGAATAATTATGAAATATTTTTACCCTTTCAAATATGTTTAACTAAATAAAAGCATGGTTTGTAAGTTATATTTCTCAAAAATTCTGATTTTATGTTGGGGTAAACCACTTAAATAATTAGGTATTTGGTTTGTTCAAAATAATGGAAATTTCATTTACTTCTTTTTTCAACTAACTTGGATTTTTCGAAAACAAACGATAAGTTAAAATTCTATTGTGATTCAATTTTCCTAAAATCCTTGGGTACTTTGGAAAGGAGTATGGTTTTATCATTAGTCATATTTTCAAAAATAGATGGAATATAGTTTTTTTCATATGTTGTTACAATATGTGTATAATAAATCAACCATTCATGCTTTATTTTAGTTATATATGTGAATACTTAAAGATTTTTTTTGAAATTATGTTGTCTGAAATCTACCATAATAGTATTATTTATGTGATCATTAAGTATTTTTTATTTATTTAATATTTATATTTATTTGATAAGTGGATTTTTATGTTTCTAATGTAAAAAAGTCAGGGTTTATTATTTTCAGGGGTGGTATTTACCAAAAAACTACCACAATTTACTGTAAAGGAAAAAAACATTATTCAACTAGATGATTTTAGTTATATAGTTACAAGATTTGGAAAATGTTTTCAAGAGTTATTATTAATTTGGTAGTGTTTGGGTAGTGTTTTAAATAATTTATTTGGAATATAATGTTTGAAAAATTAGTGAAAAATAGAAATTTTTTTATCTTAAGGTTCTTAAAATTAAAATCATTTTGGATTTTGGAATATTTCATGGGTATTCAAATATTTTAGGTAAAGTGTGTTTAGTTACTCTTGAACTATTGTAGTTGTAGGGTTCTATATGGGTAAACGAATTTTAAAAAAAGGTGGTGTCTTTATGTTATTATAGTTTTGAAATCCTATTATTTTTAACATATACTCTTATTTTTTTATTTATGTAAAACAACATGTCCTTGTATTGGGATTACTGTTTGAAATAAAAATGTTAACTTTCAAGTCAAGTGAGATATTTTTGTATATAATTCTTGGTCTGGTTGGTGTTTTAGGTTCATGGTTGAATCATGGGCTCTTTGTGTGGAAGTTAGAAATTTTAGAAAGGGTTTTAAATTTTCCTATGGTTGGGGAATAGTTCAGTGAAACCACACAAGGCAACCATGTGAGGTGGTTTTACCAAGGTGTATGATACATAATTTTAAAGAAACTCTGAAAAATATATAATTTCATTTTTAGAGGGATTTTCATGGTTATTTTGTGGTCTATAAAATCATGTGTCTAGAGTGTGTCAGAGGGTGTATATTAATATAATGTGCACTACATGAATAGTGCATGATTTGAAAAATTGTGTATTAACTATATGTCTACTGAGAATTCTTTAAAAGTGTAAATTTACAATTTTAACCTATAATATTTTAATTATCACCCCCTCTCCTTACTCCCTCACACATGAAACAACTAGGGGATTCCCCTCCTCCTTTTCTCCTTTAACCCAACTTTGAAATGGGTCATTTTGATGTAACTACTCCAGTTAATTATGATGATTCTTTCTTCTTTATTATTTCATTATTTTCCTCTATTGTTTATTCTATTTTTAAGATGTTTCATCTAGGGTTTTTTTTATTGTTCCACAAGATCATGGCTGAATCATCCTAATATAATGAGGATTTTTTTGGTGTGGCTATACAGCATCTTGGGAGGATGTTCACACATTGTTTCTTTCCCTTTCATTGAAGTTACATCACCTGGTGAATTAATTTATGGTTTTTCCTAAATTTTGTGAAATTATCCATTAATTTAGGTAAATTAATTATGGATTTTTAGTACATTAGTTTTGGTTTCATGTCGAGAGTGGACTTTACATCATTGCAAAAGGTTTTGGCAAGAGTGTAATGCTCTGTGAGTTTTTGAAAATTATGACTAGAATTATCAAATTAAAAAATTCTTTATAATTTATCATGATTAGTTAAATTAGATATTTTGGAATGAGTTATCTATTAAAGAGAATATATGTTCCTTTTACAATCTTAGATAAAAGTATATAGACTTTCTTTAAAGGATAATGGATCCTTATGAGGTAAGAAGCCCATGAAAGTTTTATTATGGTGTATAATTAGTGAAAGGTGAATTTGGTAGGTGTTATTTAAGAATAGGGTGATAAAAAAATTATTTAAATGAATTTTTTATTTAAAATAAAATTCTTCTTGATAAACACAAGTTTCAGGGCCACAATCGACACTTGACCACTAGCATCGTGCCTCGGTTGTTGGTGGCTTAGGTTTTAATTATAAATATGTGAAAAGTGAATCATTGACTCTAAAGTCCTAGGTAATCCTTAAAATAAATAAATATTATGATTTATGAGTATTAATGTTATGGATATATATTCATCATATTTTTATAAATAATTTTATTAAGCATTTCATCTGAAAATTGGAATAGTTTTATTTAATGAAATTAATATTAGATGAATTAAATGGTTTTATTTAAAAGGTAAAATTATTTATTTTAAAAATTGATCTTCATAAAAATGGATTCATTTTTTAATCAAAAAATCTAACATATATTAGAATTAATTTTTGGTATTTATTTGAAAATATAAATTTTTGAGTGAATAAAGAAAAATGTTGATTTTTTATAAAAATGTAATTTCCTTTCATTAAATAAAGTGATTTAAAAGTTAAATTATATTTTGGAGTTGGTTTTAAAGTAAAATTATATAAATTTTTTTCAATATAATATAAATAATTCTATATGAGTAAATATTATATTTTATTTTGGTATAAGTTCATTTTTTGGTCTCAATACTTTATTTTTCTAAAATATTGTTTTTCATTACGTTTTAAGCACTAATATTAAAATTATATTCATACACTTATAAAAATTGAATCATAAAATATTGATTCCATATTTAGAATTAAGGGGATCTAATTTAGTAATTATTTTAATTTAATTTTTTCATTATGAATAGTGACAATGGTAAAAATATATCACTGCTGTAAAAGGTAAATCTAGTTAATTAAGGTAAAACTGAGTGATAAGGCCAAAAAATATTATATTAAATTTTATTGTATGATGAGTTTTCTAACCATATCACTTTATATTATAAATTTTATATTTATGGATATAAGTTCCCAACATTAAGAGTTTATAATATTTAAATGTTTTTAAAATTTGCAAGTTTTCTACTCCCCTCACTTGTAAAATAGAACCTTCTTTACTACCTTTCTTACACCTATTAAAAAATATAGAATATAAATCCATATAAAAACCTATCTCCAACATACCTAACCACATCATATAGGTCTTATTATTCTCAAAAGACTTATCCTAGAAGGCTTAAGATGTAATCCAAAGGGAGATATCCAAGGGTGAGGTATAAATTCTAACCAACCTATTTTAGGTTTATTTATTATTCTGACACCTTTAAATATTATTCAACCATGATGAAATAATAATACCATTATCTTAAATATACTAAAAAATTATGATTATGTTAAAACCCTATTTCAACACCTTTTACATATTATGATAAATGAAAACATCGATCATGCGTACATAAAAATACCACCCCCATGAAGTAATGTGTTTCATTTTTCATCACTAGATCACATGGATAGTTATAATGATTGAAAAAAATGAGTATATATTATATTTAAGATATAATTACGATTCTTTATATAAAAAACCATACTTTCCATACATGGATATCATATCTTAATAGATGAATATTAATTTCTTGGCATAATGATCCATGTTAAAATGGTATAGGTCTACTATCTTTGGAAACTTGGACACATAAAAAACTGGTTCAAAAAGTATCTACATAATTTTACACTAGGTTCTTCATAACAATAACACTTCTTTTAAATATCACACTTAGTACCTTCCATAATAACCTGGGGAAAGGAAACATTAGAAAGGCTGACCATAGATGCTCAGTAAGGGTAAAGAAGGGAGATACCAATAATAACTTGAGAATAAAATGAACATAATGGTATGATGACATGAGCATAAAATTTTAAAATCATATCATGTATATCATATATTATAATAATGTGTCATGGAATAAATCATATATGTTCATAAGTAATTAATAGTAAAGGAATCAATGAACATGATCAATTATATCATAACATTGGCATACGACATAAGTTGGTGGCATACACATAAGCATAGAAAATCATTTAATAATTAGTCAAGTATCATTACCAATACTATCATAGTAGAATGGGTTCACTACCAAAACCATTTTACTAATCAAGGTTCACTCCCAATACTATTATAGTGGATAAAGTAGCTTATTTAACCTGGTTCACTTCCTTTTCCAACCCTATTTATCTTATTAGATATCAATCTTTACCCGATGTATTGGAGGGATATATAGGTCCCACAAATCATTATTTATAAAGTAACTACCATCCATGGTAATAATGTAACCACTTTCCTTGTTTAAAATGTAAGCACAATCACACAATCAAAATTCATAAAAACATGAGCATTAATATTATTATAAATTCATCATATCATAACCCATGAAAATAAATGGGTTTCATAAACAGTACATCATAGCATAACTCATGGCAAAGAAATGGGTTTCATAAACCTTTCATCATTTCATCATAGTATAACTCATAGAAAAGGAAATGTTTTCATAAATATATTATAATAATAAACATAAAACATTATAATAATTATTAATAATGTTATTATTGGATAATATCCCTAGTAAATCATAATTAACTTCAAAGTAAGTTACAATATATGAAAATCCTTTAAAATATCACTGAAATATTTCTTTAATAACATAACCTTTCAATTTTGGGAATTAATTTTTAAAATAAATATATTTCCAATATATTAGGGAAAAAATTTTCATAAAAAAATATCCTTAGAAACTTGTAATTGAATCTTTAAATCATTTAGTGTTTATGATGGTAGTAAATTCCATGCATTCCATATAAGTTAAAATTAAATAATCCTTTCACATTTTTTATAGAAAAAGTCAAAAAGTGCATCATTTATAAAATGATAAGAAGATTACATATAAAACATTTTTAAAAAAATAAATAATGTGTAAAAATTAATTTAAACAATTATTGAAAAATATATAAAAACATTTTAAAAAACATTTTTAAAAAACATGCATATGGAAGAGAAGGTATTTTCAACCATAGAGAGAAATAAAGTCAGTTTTAATGTAAATAATTATTTTGATATATTGAGTACATAAATAGAGGAAAATAAATTGAAAACATATTATTTATAAAACTACCTATATGATAAGAAAATTCTTTAATTTCTTGATATATCGATCATAATATTTAATCATCAGAACTTAATCAAAAACAGCCCTGATAAAAAATGAGATTGTAACATAATACCCATATCAATTTGGAATATTTTTAATCGTAAGCCCCATGAAATAAATAACCCTATGTGGATATTTATAAACAATAATTTTCATGAAAAAAATTATAAATGACATTCAAGGGAAGTATAAGCACCATAAAAAATAAAAAAAATGGTGTATAGGCATGTGTCCCACAGAAATGAAAGTAAGATGCAAATATCTTACCCAAGGCTCGACTTACTTCATATGAATTAGATAACCCTGTATAATAAATATAGGGTTATTATAAAAATATTAAAAAAATATAATCATATATATCATACCATATATAGTTTACTAATACCATTCTATCATCCATTTATTAACAAGTCTTTGTTAAAATTTCTTTTTCATGTAATAAATGCTATGTTTTTCATGTATGTTTCAGTTCAGTATTTTTGGTCCTTGTAATTTTATCAGGGTTAAATGTTCTCTAAAATTTTATTAAGGATATAGATTTCATATATATTTATTATATAAATATTTATAGTCATCTATAAAAGTTAGAGATATAAAAATGGATTACACTATTCATTGAGATGGTAGGTCGTACGTACACATGAACCATGTATTCATTTTCTCAATAGATGTAATGAAAGAATGGTAAATAATATATCTACTTTATAGAATCATTTATATATCATATATATAATATATATTCAATAAACCCATCATTATTACCATGTTATTAAAATATAAATGATAAATGATTTACATCTCTACATAGAGGTCTTAGTCCACACATATGAACGATTGACATTATCATTTTCTAATGGTTTATAAGGTAAGAATGTAGATATTATATTATCATTAAATAAGTATAATTAATCAATAATTATCATATATAAACATTAAAATCATCATAATACACATTTATAAATTATGGTGATGACAAATTAATTGTATCGCTATGTGGAGACAGTAAGTCATACTTATGTAGGAGTGATATTTTCACTTCCCAATTGATGGAAAGAGGGAGAATAAAGTTTCTCTCATAATCATAATAAAATTTCATAATATTTTGGATATTTATTTTATTATTTTATGAATAATATACCATATTTATAGGAGTTATATGAATAATTAAAAAGAAAGTGTTTAGTTAAGGTGATTGCCTCTTATTTGAAATAACTACATTAGATCTCCACTTAAGGGCTCTAGAGTTAGTCTTGAGGAAATAAAATCACCTTTATAATTTTTATTGGGGATTTTATAATAGAACTTTGTAGATTTTTTATATAGAAGGATCAATTTTTTTTGAAGTAGAGAAAAGTTAGATTCCCTTTTATAATTTAGGGGAGCGGCACTTTTGAATTTTTTTAAAATATTAAATTAATAGAAATTAATATTTGTGTCCAAGTATATTTAAATTGATAAAATTAGAGGTTAATATTATTATGAGTTTAAATCCCAAAACAAAATAGTATTTGGACAACTTTGGATCACTTTTTTACCCTTATATTTTTATTTTAACCCTTCGTTAACCCTCTTAACAATTACCTTAATATTAAAGTTTTCTACCTTTTAGGGTTAATAATGTTACTATAAAAAGAAAAAAGTACCATAAATTAATTATTTTTTATGTTTAAAACCATATCCCATTCTATTTTTAAGAAATAATATTTTTATGAATCTTATATCATTTAAAAAAATATTATTTATTATAAAATATCATTAATATCATTTTTAACGATATTATTTTAATTTTAATTTAAATAAATCAAGAAAAATGGGGGTTTGAAATATAATGATTTAAGACCTCCCCCCCTAATATTTCATATAGATCAATAAAATATGTGGTTCAAATTAACTCATTTATATTAAATTACTTTTAATATTTTTAGAATCATTTATTATATTATTTTAATTGGATAAATAATGCATCAGTGTTGAATAAGAGTCTAAAGTCATTATACAATTACTAGAAATTTGAAATAAATTTTTATCATGAAAATAATTTCTTTTATATGATTTCTTTTTTCCCTATCTGGAGACATGACATATATTTAAAACTAGGGGAGTGAACTTTTGTAACATTCTTTTCTTTAAATATTATATAGGTCATTTTCATGGACAAATGTCTATTAAAAACTCAATTTTAAGAATAAAGAGATAAGGATCGAATTTAATTCATAAAATAAGAATTAAGATTAACTATTATCGCCTTATTATTTAGTTTTAACCAAAACTAACACAATTTACCCTTTATAGAGGTGATAAATTTTACAAAGGTTGAAATTTATATTGACCAAAAATAAAAGGGACCGATTTACCATTTTTTAAATACCTGATTCTAAATATTTAATTTAGTTTATCAAATTAAATATCAATAACTGGTAGAAATTAATTTTAAAATAATAACACAACTAGTGATGAAAACCAACTTTTTAAAAGAAATAACTTTTTAAGTATTAAAATGTATTTTCTTCTAATTCCATGGATAAAAAAATTATATGAATGCTAAAACATTTTATTAAATGTATCATATAAAAATTTCATTAAAATAATTCAAAAAAATTTATTTACTTTATTTATTAAGATAAAACATGTGAAAGTGAATAAAAATAGTTTTTTGGGAAAATGTCACTTTGGCATTCAAATGAATTTCATTAATAAATGGATAACCAATTAAATTATTTTATAAATATTTAAACTATAAATTTTTCAAAATTTAGATAGTACAATTTATACCAACCTGTCACACCTCGACCCTATTGGTTAGTTATTTTAAATTACTTTAATTATTATTTTGATTTTCATACACTTTTTCACTATTGCGTAGTCAGCCCACAAGGTTAGGAGTGACTATGTTGTGCCTGTGCGGATGCCCAAGTGGGTCCGAGTTATGGTTTGTGAATAGTGCATATTTTTTAAAACTATACGACAAGCATGCAGCTTGACACTGTAAGTGGGCAGTGCAGGGTGACATGTTTCGAGCGCAGTTTTCTCAACTTTGCATTTAACTACACGAGAATCACGTAGCTTTCCTATATTCAGAATAAATAAATAAGTTAATTGAATAGTACAGGAAATAAAATAAATTAAGATAAATTAAATAAAATAGAATTTCATAAAATGGTTAACAATAATAATAGTAATAATATTATGATTTTTAATAATAATAATATTATTATTATCATTATTACCATTATTATTATCAATATTATTATTATTAGTATTATTTTTGTTGTTGTTTTTGTTGTTTTTGTTATTAGAATTTTATTATTATTACTGTTTGTGCTATTATTATTATCAAATTTTATATCAACATTTTTATTAATTTTTTATTTTAAATTTATTTTAATTTTTTGGTAGAAAACCCTTAGGTTGTTACCCCCTCCCTCCTCCCCATGAATCATGCCCCCCGGTCCTCTTTCCCTCACACCACCTCTAACGCCATCACTCCTTTGCTATGGCCTCCTCTCACTGAAACTCACTCTCCTTATCTCTATGCACCCGACTGTTTCACATCCTCTTCCACGTATTCTGGATATCACCCCTCCTCCACTAGTAGTGCACCCCCCCCCCCTGGCGGCCTATTTCCAGCATGCAACCCAACCCCTGGCAGTTTCCCTTCCTAGCGTGTGACTGTATCCCGTAGTCTCACCTCCCTCGTCGGTGCCGTATCTTCCGGTGAGTTTCCCTTATAATTATTCACTTTGGTTGAACCTTGGATGTTGGGGTAAATGTTTAGTCCAAGTTCCTTTGAATCTACGGTTTTCACTTTGTTTGCGGAGGTCTATTTATCCTCCTCTGAGAGCTTCATCGTGTTCGCACATGTTGAGGTAGGAATTTTTTGAATTTTTTCTTTCCTATAAAATCCATGGTACTTGTGTGTTTCAAACTAATTTTTAAATTTCATTCACACCTCCATAAGTATTATAGTTAACTCATCGTAGTGTTTTTATATTAGTTAAAAAATTCAAAAAAAGATTTGTAGATAAATCTCTGATAATGTGTAAGTAGTTTTGTGTATAAATATTACTTGATATATTATTTTGGATATCTAATTAATTTAACATGTTCTTTGATTAAATTGGATAGTGAGAACTTAGTTTTTAAGGGAATTTAATATGTGTTCGATTTATTTTTGGTATAATGTTTATATAACATAGAGTGCATTTTTAGATAAAACCTATTTTGATACATTCTTTAGTTTTCAAAAAAGTGTGAAATTACGTCATTTAGTTGTGTAAGTGGTGCGAGTTATGTTTTGAAAGGTGAAAATTTATTTATTTAAATTTTTGGATATGCAATGGATTTTAAAATGGAATTCACGTCTGAAGTTGGTGAAATCATGAGGTAAGCCTTTGTTGTGTCCTTTTGAAATGTTTTATTAAATAAGTAATTGATTTATTAAATTATGTTTGAAATGTGAATCAAGGTTCCAAGGTGTTTCGGTGTGTGTTTGGGTTTTGTTTAAAATCGAATAGTAATTTTGTGAAAATGACTCTTGTTTTCTAAATGATGGTGGATTCTTTGGGTGGTTTCTAAAAGAATTGTTTAGGGTGGAATCTCAAAGGGTATTCTTGTTTGGATCTTGGTATGTGTTGTTGTAAATATCTATTCTAAGGGCCCATTTGACACTTCAATCATAAAATAGGTATTTTATGTTATATTAGATAGATATTGGGGAATGTTTTCATAAATTCTTTTGGATGTGTAAGCATATAAGATCGTTTATAAATTTTCTTGTTTTAATGAAAAATGATTGAGTTTATAAATTTTATGATGGCCCGTTTGGCATCACATTCATGAAAGTGATTACAACATTGAGTGTGGGAATGGTTGGGGAATGTTTTAAAAGTGCATTTAGGTCCTAAAGGCATGTTTTTCTTTGAAAATTTAAAAGTATTTTTGATAATTTCTCTGAAGTAGTTGTAAATTATTTCCATAAAATCATTTTCATATATAAAATTAAAGACTCTTTTGGAATACTAAAATGTTTTAAAGAAATTAATTATGAGTGTATGTGAAGTCGCATCCTGGTTTTCAGTTTTAATAAAATGACATATATGTATGTCCATGGATATAGTGGCAGTACCTATTTAGGATTTCACTTTAGGGGTTATCGTATAGGTAGTGTCCATGTTTTGGGTAGGCAGGTGTGGTGGTGGTAGGTAAGGTGATTCAGGCATGTGAGGGACTCTTTCTTATATAGTACTACTACCACCATGGGTTCTAGGGAATCTTTTAAAATATTGAGTGGTGGTTGCTTCCTAGCCTCGATTAGATGGGTTAGTACCATTTGAAGTTTTAAATAGACTAAGAGGGATGTGCCACTACTGAGGCCAGGTTAGGGTAGCTAGTTGGTTATCGACTTAGGGGATTCACCATACACCAATAGGTTGTTCCAAACAAAGTATATCCAAGGCTCTTCTAGGTTTGTTTGGGGTCACACATAGTTATTATCTTTGCTTCTTGGTTACATTATTTATTTTCTTTTTGGTATTTTACTGCGCTTAGTTTTGTGTCTACCATGTCTTTTCTTTTTCAGAAAATCCCTAGTATCTTTTGGTCAAGGATTTATTTATAAAATGTTATCTTGTTTTCAAAATGGAAGGTGGTGTGTTTTAGTTTTCAAAAAGGGAAAGATATTGGTTGTTTATTAAAATTTTAGAAAACTCATTTTTTTTACTGTATTTAAAACTAATATTAATGGACTGTGTTAGGGAAAAAGAAAAAATTGGATTTCGTGATAGCTTTCTACTCATAATTTCAGTGCTCGCCCATACTTTATCTTTTCAGTTTTAGGTTCCCCTAATACTAGATCAGTCTTATAGTGAGTGTGGTTCTGTGTTAGGTGGTGACCGACGAGGTCATATGGAGGTACGTTTGTGTGCGCGACTTTATTTTATTTCCTATATTAGTGTTATCTTTTGGTTCTATTATTTTTACTTATTGGTTTTGTTTTTATGGTCCAAATCATTCCCTCTTGTTTAGTTTTGATTCTCATCACTAGTTTTCGGCCCGTAGAGATCAGGAACACCCTTCAAGCCATGCCACGGGCTATCATGGGTGACAGTTTTAGGGTAAAATCAGGATGGTTCCTGACCAAATGGTATCAAATGAGTCTCTTATTATTTGGGGTGTATAGTAGATAGATATTAGGACTTTCCAGACTATGAAGGTAGGTGCGGGAAGTCCGTAATGAACAATTTTTCAAGATGATCCTCAAGTTACTAGCGATAGTCCTCAATTTGAGACTTTTTTCCTTTTTTGGAATTAGGGATGAAAAGGAAGGCAATTCAGTGTCACGTTGTGACCCCACATGGATTATTGACCCATGTTGAGTCCAAGTTCTTGCTTCAAGTTCCTCTTAGTATTATTACCTACTTGGGTTATGGCCCACTACCATGTCGCCGATTTAGGTATGGATGTTAGTCCTTCCTTCTAGTTCTTTTGTGAAAGTTGTGCTTTATCTTGGTTTCCTTGGGTAAGTGCACTTTCGAAGATTATAATAGTTTTTAAATGAAATTGATTTCTTCAAATAGTTTTAAATTGGTAAAGTGAGTTTTTTGGAAATAAAGTATATTTTAATATTGAAGATTCTTTGGTCTGATAATTTGGTACTTTTTTGAAATTATAAAGAAATGTCTTAGTGAGACCTTGGAATTACTTATGGATATTTTCACATGTGGATAAGCATATGTTAAATGGTTTCTGGGATAACTTGGCTGCATAGTTGAAATTAAAGGCTTGGCCTCGATTTTTTAAAGTGATTTTGAAAATGGAAATGATTTTGGAAATTGACATTGGGTTTAAATGTGGGTTTTGGTTTTTGTAAATTGGCCATGGAAAAAGGATGTTAAGAAAAATAAATGAAAATATAGATTTTGAAAGGATTTTTTTTCTACGTTAATATTTTTTTGGTTTTTGAGCCGGTTGTTTCTGGATGAAGGTTATTTTATTGATGTTGCTTTGTCTTGATATCAGTTTTGGATTTTTGTTTTATATTTTTTTCATAAAATGATTCCTATAAAAGTCCCCATGATTTCCAATTAGTCATGCCTGGTTTTTTTTCTTCTTGGGAATTGCCTATTCTTCATGGTGATCAAGGTCTGATAGAGGAAGTGGAGTCGATTGTGGAGTTTGATCATGTCTTCTGGGTATTGGGAACTCCTGATGTATCAAAGCGCATGTTGTATTAGGTCTATTCGAAGTTCCAACTTTGGATGAATGGGAGTTGTTCTCCCCTTATTCAATACATGATGGGATGATGTGGGTTATCTTTAAATATGTCTTCATCCGATGGTTCATACCTGAGGAGATGAAGATGGAGAAAAGGGAAGAGCACATGTGTATTCAACAGAGTCAGCAAATAGTGAAAGAATATATTAACCATTTTAAGGAACTTGTTTCCTCTTCTCTAGAGGGAGCATTGTAGGATCTCATGAAGACTTCTCTCTTCATTGAGGGTCTTAGTCCAGAGATCAAGGATCGGTTCCTCTATAATTAGGTCCATCGTTTCGAGAAGCTGATAGATGAATCTTTCCTTGCTAAATTTGTTTTTGGAGTGTGTACAATTAGTGATCTGGGGCCTCTTGTTTCTCATGAAGGTTCCCCATCCGGTGAGAAGCATATTATAGAGGAACATGTTCATAAGGAGTTATCTTATTTGGTTCTGGCTTCTAGTCCATCGGGCCATTCATTTGTGTTCCACTATTATGGCCAGTTCAGGCACTCGAAGTCATCATGTCGCACCACTTTGAAGACGTGGCATCAATACGGCTATCTGGGTTATCTGGAGAAGTTTTGTAGAAAATATCATATGAATAGGACTTCTTGACTGGAGGATCCTAGTGCTAGACTGTGAGGTAGGAGATACTTCAACTAGTAGATCTCCAGCCATAGATCTCAGGGTGAAGCTAGCGCACAATCAAGAGTTGTTGGGGTGTAAATCCTCAGTCTCAGTTTTATGTTCCATTCTAGGGTTGGAACATTTAATGATTTTTTCATTATTTTTTTTTTCTTCGTGTTTTTTATTCCATTATAAGTCCATCGTTTCCTTGGTATATTATGATGAACTTGTTCCTTTGTTATCCGAATAGTTCTATCTTTCAAACTAAGATTTTCTGAATTGTGCATTTTTCTTAAAAGTGTGTTTGTCCCTTGTATGGTTTGATCTCAGTTTAGCTGTGTTTGTTTGGAGATGTAAGTACCTATGGAATTATAGATGATTGTAGTTGTGCTTTGGTTCTCTATTTGGGTTAACTTTTTGTGAGTTCCCCATCCTCATTGGGGGTGTTTCTGGTTAATGTGGATAAAGGGGTTGTGTTGGTTCTCCTGTCTTGGTGTCCCAGTTTACTGGTTTTCCATCTTAGTGGGTTTTCTATTTAATTATTGCTGGTATGATTTGGTTGTGCGGTAAAATTGAAGGATTTCGGGTTGGGAGTTACCTAGTTCCCGGTATTGGTGGTGGTGGTGTGGGGTTTTGAAACTCCAGTTCTAGTTGAGTACTTATGGTGGGGAGAACCCCCTCATGTTCTCCCCTTATTTTTTGTTCTAATTTCTTCTAGATCAGTCAGGTGTGAGTTGGGGAAAAATAATTAGTCACATCATAAATTCCTCATTTCTTATGGTCCTATTTAGGAAGGGACCAAATTCTTAACCAACATTTGTATTGGTGACTTTCTAGGGGTAGAAAGTTCTGTGGTGGGGAGAATTGTCACACCCCAACCCTGTTGGTTAGTTATTTTAAATTTCTTTAATTATTATTTTGAGTTTCAGATGCTTTTTCATGGTTGTGCGGCCAGCCCGCACGGTTAGGACTAACTATGTGGTACCCACACGGATGCCCAAGTGGGTCTGAGTTATGGCGCGTGGCTCATTCATAGTTTATAAAACTGCATGACAAGCGTGTAGCTTAACCCAATAAGTGTGCAGTTCCAGGTAGCACATTTCAAGCGCAGTTTTCTCAACTATAAATTTGACTGCATGCGAATCGTGTTTCTTCCCAGTATTTGGAATAAATAAATAATGTAATTTAATGGTAAAGGAAAAAAAATAAAGTAAGATAAATTAAATAATATATAAAATTATAAAATGGGTAATAATAATAATGGTAATAATATTATGATTTTTAATAATAATAATAATATTATTATTATTATTATTATTATTATTATTATTGCTACTATTACTATTATCTAAATTTATATTAACATTTTTATTATGTTTTAATTTTTATTTTATTTTATTTTATTTTATTTTTTGGGAGAAAACCCTAGGGGTGTCACCCACTTCCTCCTCCACACGGATCATGCCCACCTAGTCTTCTTCCCCTCGCACCATCTCCAGCACCCTCACCCCTTTCTTTGGCCTCCTCTCACAAGTGCTCCCTCTCCTTCTCACCCTACACCCAACTATCGTGCCTCCTCCTCCCCAACTCCTAACCGCTGCACCCTCCTCTACTAGGGGTGCACCCCCCCCCCCCTCCAAGCATCTTATTTTCAGCATGTAACCCCACATCTGGTGGTTTCCCTTCCCAACGTGTGGCTATCTCCAGTAGCCACACCTCTCTTTCTAGTGCCCCCTCCACCAGTGATTTTCCCTTCTAATTATTCATTTTGGTCACACCTTGTATTTTGGGGTTAATTATTGATCTGGGTTCCTTCGAATCTAGGGTTTTCACTTTTTTTGAAGAGGTCTATTCATCCTCTTCTGGGAGCTTCATCGAGTTCATATGTGTTGAGGTATGATTTTTCAAACTTTTTCCTTTCCTGCACAATCCATGGATCTTGTGTGTTTCAAAAAAAAATTAAATTTCATTCGTACCTCCATAAGTATTTCAATTAAATCATCGTAGTGTTGTTATATTAGTTAAAATTGTGAAAAATAGATTTTTAAATAACTCTTTGATTATGTGTTGGTAGTTTTTTGTATAAACATTACTTGATAGATTATTTTTTTATATAATTAATTTAACATGTTATTTAATTAAATTGATTGGGGTGAACTTAGTTTTTATAGAAATTTAACATGTTTTTGATTTATTTTTTGTTGCATGTTTATATGACACGGAGGGTGTGTTTAGAAAAAACCTATTTTGAGGCATTTTTTAGTTTTCATAAACTATGTAATTTGTCCATTTGGTTGTGAAAGTGGTGTGAGTTATGTTTTTGAAGGTGTGAAATTATTTTTTGAAGTTTTTGGATATGCAATGGATTTTAAAGTAAAATTCATGTGTGAATATGGTGAAATTTTGATGTATTCCTTTGCTATTTCCTTTTGAAATGTTTTATAAAATGAGTAAATTATTTGTTAAAAAAATTTTGAAATACAAATCATGGGTTCAAGGTGTTTTAGTATTCATTTGAGTTTAGTTTAAAAGTGAAATATAATTTTTTGAAAATGATTCTCGTTTTCTAAATGATGTTGGGTCCTTTGTGTGGTTTCTAAAATAATGGTTTATGGTGTAATATCAAAGGTTATGCCCATTAGGATCTTATTATGTGTTAGGGTAAATATTTATTCTAAGGGATCATTTGGCACTTCAAACATAAAAGTGGTATTCAGTGTTGAAATTCATTTTGATGTGTAATCATTGAGGCCCATTTTGAAATTTTCTTATTTTAAAGAAAATAATTGAGTTTATAAATGTTATAACGACTCATTAGGCATCACATTCTCAAAATTGATTGCTACATTGAGTTTGGGAATGGTTTGGGAATGTTTTGAAAGTCAATTTAAGTCCTAAGTTCCTATTTGGATTTTCAAATTTAAAACTTGTTTTGATAATTTCTTGGAAATAGTTTTAAATGTTTTCCATAAAAGAATTTGATTATGTAAAACTAAAGACCCATTTAAAAAATTGAAATGTCTTTAAGAAATGATTTATGAGTGTATATGAAGTGAGATCCCAATTTTAAATTTCGATAAAATGACATATATATATGTACATATATATAGTTGGCACTCATATTTTGGATTTCCTTTAATGGGTTATCATATAGGTGGTGTCCGTGTTTGGGGTAGGCAAATGTAGTGGTGGCTGGTAAGGTGATTCATGCATGTGAGGGCCTCCAACTTACAAAGTATTACTACCATCATGGGTTCTTGGGAAACTTTTAGATGATCGAGTGACTGTTGGTTTATATCCCTGATTAGATGGGTTAGTACCCCTAGATTTTTAAATAGGCCATGAGGGATGTTCCACTAGTGAGGCCAGGTTAGGGAAGCTAGTTGTTTATTGACTTAGGGGCTTCACCATACGCTAATAGGTGGTTCCAAACTGAGTAAATCCAGGGTTTTTTAGGGATTTTTAGGATCGCCCATTATTATTATCTATCCTTATTGGTTACATTCTTTATTTGGTTGTTGGTATTTTATTGCGATTAGTTTTCTATTTACCCTATCTATTCCTTTTTAGCATAACCCTAGAATCATTTAGTCTGGGATCCATTTATAAAAAGGCTGTTTGTTTTCTAAATGGAAGGTGGAGTGTGTTGGTTTTAAAAACCTGAAAGATATTTTTTGCTTATTCAAATTGTTGAAAACTCATTTTTGTTACTATATTTCAAACTAGTGTTAATGGGATTTGTTGGGAAAGGAAGACACATGGATTTTGTGGTAACTTCCTTTTGAGAATTTTGGTGCTCACCCCTACTTTATCTATTCAGTTTTAGGTTCACCTATTATTGGATTACTCCTATAGAGAGTGTGGTTATGTGTCAGGTGGTGACCCATGAGGTCACTTGGAGGTACGTTCGTTTGTGTGACTATATTTTATTTTCACTATTATTGTTATATATTTTTTCAAATATTTTTATTTATTAGTTTTTTATGGGTCAAATGGTTCCCACTTGTGTATTTTTGATGCCTGATACTAGTTTCTAGATCATGGGGATCAGGAATGCCCTTCGGGCAATGTCATGGGCCGGCTCAGGTGATCAGTTCAGGGTCGAATCGAGATGGTTCATGAAATAACCAATCCAATATCCAGGTGATAGCTATTAGATAATAATATTTGGATAGTATATCATTGTTTTTCTAAACTTGATGTTGGGTGTAACATAAGATATCAAGTAAAATAAATTTATTTAAAACAATATTTCATAAAATATTAATTTTTTCATTATCATCCCCATAAAATGAATTTTTTTCATTTAAATTAATCTCTCTTATATAAAAAATGATCATATCATTATTTTATTATATCATTGGGTTCCCATGTAGCTTCTTTGAATTTGGGATTTCTCCAGATAACTTTCACCAGGTGAGTAGTCTTATTCTGTAGAACGTTATATCTATGATCCTATATTTATACTTGTTTTTACTCATAATAAAGATCATGTTCTAGTTGTATTACCTCTTAGTTCATTACATGTGATGGATCATGTATGTACTTACTCGGGAGAGATATATGGAAGACACTGTGAACCTGAGAGAGGTATGGTGGATGTGACAAGCGAAAATCTATTAACCATTCTCGATCAACAATATCAAAGGGGTCAATATACTTAGGGATCATCTTTCATTTACTCATAAATATCATGGCCTTATTCCATCGATAAAATCATAGAAGCACCTTCTCACAAACTTTGAACTCCAAATCTCATAAATGATTATCACTTTAGCTTTTCAATTGAATATGATCTTCCTTGATGTGTTATTGAATGGATCTAAATTAATCTACCATTTCATCAGCTATATCAAGTCTCAATAACATTGTTTCTCCAACTTCATCCCACTAGGTTGGATAACTACACTTCTTTCTACAAATGGATTCATAAGGATCCATTTGAATACTCAATTGAAAGAAATTATTGTATGTAAAAACAACTAGAAGAAGGTGTTGATCCCAACCACCATTGAAATACGTATAATAAGATATGAGAAAATCCTATACGGTTTGAATTTTTCTTTTAGACTAACCATCTATATGAAGATTATATGCACTGATTAAACTCAACTTGGTATCCAGAGCCTATTGAAGAGTTTTCTAGAACATCAATGTAAGCCTCAGATCCCAGTCAGATATAATAGAATTCAGTACTCCATGGAATTTTACCACTTACTTAATGTATATTATGAAAATATGATCAAGATATAATTATTATATAATATTAGTTAAGTTTAATAAATTTTTAATGTGTTCAAATAAAACCCAAATATCATTATGGCCTTTAAATGTTTTCTGGAGTGTGATCAAAAAATCTCATGGTGATGTTTTCCCATTTTTATTATGGTATGGGTTATGGGTGTAAAATATTGTTAGACTTATATATCAAAGAATTAACTTATTGAAATATGAATAAATTAGATACATATTATTGAAAATATCTCTACATGATGTCCCACTAGATTTAATCATTCAGGTCACTATACATCTTTTTACTTCTAAGATGAATAGAGAATAATGAATTAAGAGCCCCATCCAACAACTCCTTTTTAAAATATAGTATTGAAGAGACTCATAAATAGTTCCTAAACCTTTTCATTCCCTCACAATCATGGTTGAACTAATGAGAATTTCTTACCTTCTTTTGTTGATCTATATCCTCCTTTTGTGCCTTCTTAATCCTAAAATTGGATATATGGTTGAACATTCATTTGATAAAGACAAGATTTGTACCATTACTTCAATATTTCCATATCCATTATTTGAAAATCTAGATATATTAGATATTTTATGATCCTCATCATAGATAAGAAATCATATTCATTTCCACTCAAAGCATATTCCACCCTATTTTCCTTTCTAGTGTGGTAATTTATTGGGAAGTCATAATATTTAACCATCTCCAACCATCTTCTCTGGGGAATATTCATCTCTTTCTAGGTGAATATATTCTATTATGTTTTTTGATATGTATATATATCACACATTTCTACATAAAGGCAATTATTCTATATATTTAATGAAAAAATTAATGTCGATAACTCTAAGTCAAGAGTTGGATAATATTTCTCATGATCCTTCAATTGGCGTTAGGAATACTCTATCACCATTTCATTTTTCATAAAAATTCATCCTAGAACCTTCTTAGATGTGTCACTTTATATCACAAACATATCACTACTATGTGGTAGTGTAAGAACATGTTCAATTGCCAACCTTAATTTCAAATCCTTGAAATTTTCCTCACATTCCTCCATCCAGAAGAACTAAACCCCTTTCTGATTCAAATAGGTGAGTGGATTATATAATCATAAGAAATATCTCACTTAACATTGATAATATATATAAAATCCAAGAAAACTATGGATTTTGATTAACATGGTTAGTCTAGGCCTTTTCTCAATACCTTATGTCTTTGAAGGATCTTCTGATATACCCTCACTTAAGCCTTTATAACCTAAGAATGAAGCTTTATAAATCCAAAGCTCACAATTGGTAAATTTTTCATAAATATTATCCTTCTTTGGGGTCTTCAAATAAATCCTAAAGAGATCTTCATGATCTTATTTTTTCTTTTAATATATAATAATATCATCTATAAATACTACCAAAAAATTATTAATGCAATCACTAAAGACATTCTTCATTAAATCTATGAATATAGTAGAGGAATTGTTAAGAATGAAAGGTATCACTATGAATTCATAGTGTCCATACCTTGTAAGAAATTCCTACATGGGTATATCATCTTTCTTGAACCTCAATTGATAATATCTAGAATGAAGGTAAATCTTGGAAAACTATTAATCTTTATGTACTTGATCAAATAATTCATCAATACAGGGTAGAGAGTATTTGTTCTTGATATTGATCTTGTAAAGTTCTCGATAATCAATAAAAAGACGCATTGAATAATATTTATTATTAATAAAAATAATTTTTTCACCCCATGATTATTCACTGTAGAATATGAATCCCTTATCAAGATTCTCCTAGAGTTGCTTCTTCAATTCATGTAACTCAATTTGGTCCATTATGTAAGGATTCTTTGAAATAGGTTTAGCACCTTGTATGAGTTCTATTGAAAAATCAATTTTAGGAATCGTAGGTAGACCAGATGATTCATCTAGAAAGGCATCAACATAGTCCCATAAAATAGGTGTATGGTTAATGTTGAATTTGTACCAAACTATCTCAAATAGATAACTTTCATGGATAGGAACTAAGACCCACATTATGGAAACAATTTCCATTAGAAATTTTTATTCCCACTCACATAAATAAATGATCAAAGGTTTATTTAGAAGGTAAAATTTAACTTCCCTTCTTCAGAAATTAATATGGGGTCTATATAAGTAATTCTAATCCATGCTTAGAATAACATAAAATTCAACTAAATGGAGAATCACAAGATTTGCAAGAGGAACGTTTCAACAAACTTTAATTGAAGATAAATTATATACTTAAGATGTAATCATAATACCATTAGAAGTTTTTTTAATTATCTCAATATATAATCATCGAGGTGATACTATGATAAACTTAAAAATTACATAGATATAAAAGGGTGGTTATATCTAGAATCAAATAATATATTAACTATTCTAGAGTGGATGATAAGTACACCATTCACCACATTATTCTTCAAACCCAATTTGGAAGTCGTGATCCCAAGAGATTTTAATTTTCTAGTGGGATTAAGAGGCTGTTGATGATGATCATTAAAACCCTTTAGATTCATCCTCTGATTGTAATATTTCCAGTATTCCTTGCATTTGAAATATTGGATTGTGGGTGGTGCATTACTCATTCCCTTGTTTTCATCAATTTAATTAACTATAATATTCAACCCCTTTAAATATTTATGGGATTTATGACAATAATTTGTAAATTTAAAGCATCTTCCAGTTCTATTCAAGAAATTCCTTGTATGTTTCTTCCCACATATCTGGCATGTGCATGAATGGAATTTATTTCCACCTTGTGATTTATTCAAGTTTAAATGGGACTCGATATCATTTTTCTTATCAATCCCATTGGAAAAGTGGTAATCTCCAATTTTTATTTCTACTTGAAGTGCACATTGAACTATTTATTCATAACTATTAATGTATCTTATAACTAATTCCCTTCAGAAACTTGATTATAAGACATGAAATAATCGATCAATTTTACTTTCAGGGATGATAATTAAACTGGAGGAACAACTTTTAAGTCCTGTAAATATTCCTCATAAATAACAATGGATTCATAATCCTTTTAATTCAGCTCAACTAATTCATTATCCATATTTGTTTGTAGAATACTAGGAATGTAATTACAAAATAATATTCCCTAAAACTCATACCATTACATGGATTAAATTTCTTCTTCTTTCTTCATATTTTTAATAGGATTACACCATTGATCTTATTCACCTTATAGATAATAAGTATCTATTACCACTTTTTCATGTCTTAAGAACTGAATAATATAAAATAATTTATCGATGGTGTTGAACACTCAACCACAAGTGGATTAGAGGATCCGCCAAAATAAGTTGGACATTACCATGTGAAAGATTCAACAATACACTATTACCTCCTTCAATCATTGGGAAACTTGTCTTGATTCATATCCTGGGAAAGTTGTGTGATAATAGTGTCAATATTATAGAATCCATCTCCCATAACATTTGGTTTCTCAGGTGTACAATCATTACATTTACCATCACATTTAACATTAACACAATTCTTATAGATTCTATCCATTGACTAAAACAAAAAAAATTACTGTGAGAAACAATAATTAGAGTGGGAAACCACATAATAAGAAGAAGAAAATTTTATAGAATTTCTAAATCGTGACACCTTCTTCCATGAAACCCTAGGTTTAACTTATTCCATTCATGATCATTACCAAAACATTATGATTTTATACTATACTTAAACTTCTCCCTAGATTTTTCATTAAATCTTTCAAACCTTATTCTCTAAATTATTGACAACACTCTACTCTGAAACAAACTATAGTGACCCATAAATTTTATACATAGATATCACATATTAATAGATGAATACTAATTTCATAATATATTGATATATACCATAATTGTATATGTATAGTTCCTTTGTAAACTAAGACATATGAACAATTAGTTCATAAAGGATCTAAATCATCTCCCACATAGTTTTTCATAATTATTACCCTTCAATGATATATCATACTTAGTAAATTTCTTTATATTCCAATGAAAAGAAAGATAATAAAGGGTGATATAAAATTCACAGTAAAGGTAAAATATTATATATCAATGATCACTTGAGTATAACATGAACATTAGGGTATGAGAATATGAGCATAACATTTTAAAATCATACCCTATATAACATATATCATAATATTGAGTTATGGAATATATATTAGATGTTTATCGAACATGAATTATAAAGGAATCAAAGAACATGATCTATGAGATCATATCATTGGAATAATACATAAGTTTTTAGATACACATAATCATAGAAAATCATTTCTTGAGTAGTCAACACTCATTTCCAACACATTGGAATGGGTTGTAACACCCCAAGATTCGAAAAGACGAAAATCATGTACGATATCATATATGAAATAAAACACTAAGATCATAAGAGAATTGAACACCCATGTAATTTAGGATAAATTAATTTTTAAATAAATTCAATCACTTTGACAGCTTGTGATGCATACAACACCATGTCTAAAATAAACGTGATAGTCAACTAAAATATTATTCTTTAAACATGAAATTTATAACCTAACTGTTAAGTTCGATGGTATGAATAATAATAATTAAATTATTAAAATTATATGATTTTAATATTAATAAAATAAATTAAATATTTTTCTATTTATTACAAAAAAAAGTAAGAACCATTTGAAATAAAAAACTATTCTCTGAAAAAAGTATTTTTTTTCTATAAGGTGGTTTATTCACACTTTGCGTAAATAATTTCAAATTAATTTTTAGAAAATTTAGAAATATTATTTTAAAAAATTAGAATAATTTTTGAAATTGAAATTTAAAAATTATTTCTCAATTAAGTTTTTAGAATTTTGTAAAAAGACTAATTTCTTGATGAATAGTGAAAATATTGACATTTATTATATAACATCTCTTTTATTTAAATAATTTACAAATTTAAAATATATTTTAAATTGGTTTTAAAGTAAAATTACTTCAATTATATTTATATTTTACGGATTTATGACACTTTAATCAATTTGATATTTAATTATAATATAAATTTTTTTTAACCTTCGAAAGTTTTTCTTTAGAAAAACCATTTTTCAAAGCATCTATGAATTTAATTTTAGATTTAATTATTACATTTATATGAATTGAATTAGTAAAAATGGATTCCATATTTGAAATAATCATAATTTATATTATATAATTAATTAAAATTAATTTTTTACCATTATTAATTGGAAAAGAAAAAAATTTAATTACCCCGGTTAAATTGAAAATAGGTTTACTGGGGTGTTAAATTAGAAGATATGAGTAAAAATGACCTTAAATTTATCCAAAACAAATTTTCTAGAAATATTTAGATCATATTACCTATAATATTTGATAAATAGATATTTTTTAGTCTTGTCTCCAGATAAAAAACGTTGTTATCAATTTAGCTTTTCAAAAATGTCTTGTGTGTCCTCTCCCTCACTTATAAAAGGCCATCACCTCTCGTCTTCACTTCACACATCCAAAACACTTTGGTTCAAAAAAACTACCCAAATATATTCATTAATTACCTCCCTAAATCCTATAGTAATTATTTTTATTACTAATCTCCCATAGTAATGATTTAGGTATAAACATAAACAAGATCTATGAAGAAGAAGTAAAATTCTTAAATGTGTGTATTTATTTTATTTCTTCTTCCAAGTCCTTAAAATCACATTAAAATAAGATAATATATAAAAAAACTTATCCCCTGTATATTAAGATGTTATTATGTTAATTTAATAACCCATATCGATCTCCCATCTCATCAAATGAGAAATGAAATCGTCGATCATGTGTACGATGGACTACCGCCTCGAGGACCGATGTAACTTGTTTTCCATCACCACCTTTCAAGGATATATATAAGGACAGATTTAACATATTTATATGATATTTAATTAATTATTATATTTTTTAAATTTTTATAAAACATATACCTTCTTACTTTACATTCCAAGGTGGGATATAATAACGTCGCTCGTGAGCACGGTGAACCACCACCTTGGGAAGCGATGTGATTCTTTTTTCACTTATGCTTTATATGGAAGGTAGTGAATATAAAGATAATGAAATATATGTGATATTTATTAAATAAAAATTATTATGAAAATATAATATCACATCTAACTTCTTGCCTTCAATTTTGTTGGAAAACAATACCGTCATTTGTGTATAAGTGTGGAATACTACCTCAACATAGCAATCTGAAATGTTTTTTGTTTTATTTTTACATGGAAGATTATAAGGATATATTTTATTAATATAAATTTTATATATAAAATAATAATGATTCAATAAATTTGAATTATTATTTATTTTCTTCTAGTTACATCTATCAAGAAAATGGAAATAGTGTCCATATGTACATATGACCTACCGTCTCTATAAACAATACCATGAATTATCAATATTTATCTCTTATGGATTACTATAAATAATTATAAAATTAACATATAATATATTTATATCATTTTTTACATTCTATATATTATTTAAACATGATAAATGTAAAAGTAATCAAATTAATGACCCAAAACATACAAGAAAAATAAAGTAATTATCACCCAAAATAGTGATTTTAACAAAGAATAGTTAATAAAAAGGTCACTATAGGATATAAGTAAATAATATATGGTAAAAAATATATAATTATTGTTATTTAATATATTTATAGTCAACATATATTTATTAAATAGTATTTTTGAACATGTACTATGGAAATCGTACCTAAGGTAAGGGTTTCTCATCTCTCTTTTACTTCTGGGAGACGTATTCCATATTCACCACTTAGTTATTTTATGTGGAAAATATACTAACACTTTTATATATTTAAATGGGAAACCTGTATTACTTTTTCTTATGTTTGATTCTTTATGTGGCATGAAAATGCATGATCATGTTGTAATGGGTGCACCCAGATAGTTATCCATTGAATTGGGTAATTTTTTAGTCGTATGAGATATCTTTTTGGGATAAAGAGTAAAACTAAATCTTCTATGGCACATTGTCCACCATGTGATTTAGTCTTGCTAGTTATCCCTAACTAAGGTTTGTTTCATGTTATATGTCACAAACAGTTTCCTATTTTTTCATTATTATATTATTCTAAGATCTATATTATTTTTTAACATGTTTATAATCATCATCCATGTTTATATGTTATCATTTTAGGCTTTTTAACTCATATGTTAAGCTTTAATCCCATGTTTCTAATATTTTTATCACATCCCTTTTCTCTACATGTTCCCCAGGTTATCCTATACAGATTTGAGAGCTCAAATGAAGTTATTAGATCATTATGTAAGTTTAATAAAGAGATGTTTTATTCTAGTCTTATGTTTTTTAATTATGTACCTAGTATCCCAAACACACTATACTTTTCGATCCTTGGTTTTTATTACATGGATAAATATGTAAAAAAAAGGATGTAATAATTTTTGTAAAAAGTGTGGGTATCTATAATTGGTATCAGATCACGTTCTATTTAAGTTTGGGGATTAGGAATAGAAAACTTTAGTAATAACCCTTGGGATAATTATATCACCATGGATTACCTAGATTTAAAGTTAGGGAATCTCAAGTTTGGATATACTTCACATTTAATAGATTATCCTTCTATGTTCAAAGTTTCTATTTTATATTCACATTATCTAAGTATTCAATCCCCCTAAACATATTTTTCTTTTCAAGTTAATGTATATAAATAGGAGAACTAATTCCTACAAAAGATGTGATATTCAATGTGATAATTTCCAAAATGACATTCCAAATCTAACAAGAATAGCAGCTCATAACTTCATGAAAATACTGGATCAATTGAATCACGTTATAAATAATAACTTGAATCATGTGAAATTCCCACCATATCCTATGAAAGAGAAATTTTGGGTCGAATACCATCTGAAATAAATCACTCATATATTTGGTGGTTCTTCTAATCCACTCATCACATAACAATGGATTACCTTTATTGAGAATATATTCCTTGTCCTCCAATTCTCAGAATAGTATAAAGGTATGCTTGAGATATATCTTTTTGATGGGGAAGATAATAGTTGGTGGTCATTGATCAAAAAATATATAAGGAGGAAATTGATTCCATCTAATGAAAATAATTCAAGAAATAATCTAATAAATATTTTCCCCAAATTTTCCTACTTAATATGGAGAGGAAGTTCCTCAGCCTGAATAAAAAGGAAGATGAGTCTATCGAAGAATATGTGTAAAATATCACAAGGGTATAATGGTGTGATTTGGGACTTTTCATTGACACTGAAAATAAGGTGGACCTATTCTTTATTAGTTTTTAACCGACTTAATGAAAATACCTAGAAATTCCAGAATTTGATAGTTATGAAAAGATAGTTAGTTATTCCCCTAAAGTTGATATGTTGATCATTGATTCTTTTTAGTCTCATGGGACTAGTGACAACAAATGTAAGATAGAATTATCATCAAAAATTCCAATAGAAAAATATCATGTAGGAAAGAAAACTTAGCATCCCACTGGTCAAAAGTTTGGGAATAAGAATATTGAAAATTACTAAGGGGAACCAGAAGGTGCTTTAAGTGTGGTAAATAGTGGAACCAATATAATCAATACTAAAGTAAAATAAAGAAACCCACTAATGAGTAAGTGTAAAGTAAGGTTCACATTA
This sequence comes from Viscum album, assembly GCA_963277665.1. Lineage (NCBI taxonomy): Eukaryota > Viridiplantae > Streptophyta > Magnoliopsida > Santalales > Viscaceae > Viscum > Viscum album. Next base: position 1,825,631,158 of record OY728140.1, read on the forward strand.
ACATTATGCCTATTGTGAAGTGATCAAACTGAAATGAACATGGGCACAATGCGAGCCAATTCCCTAAACCAAGGTTTTTTGGGAACAATCTGTGACAGCAACCTTCAAGGAAGCAAGGAAAAGGATATGCTATTACTAATAATGAAGTGAGTACTAACAATAAAGAATTTGGTTAACAATTTGGATGGGAATATTGGTCTCCCTAAGGTATTATCAATAGATTAATGCTTTAAATGTTGAAAGTAAGAGCATTATGAAAATTTATGTCCTTGCGGGAAAGTTTGTAAAGTAAATCATAAAGGTGGTGCGAGTAATGGTTTTATCAAGACAATGAATGAAATGTGTAAGGAAATAAGTTTTAAGGGATAATATGATGATTCTTAGTTAATTGTTTGAGAAGGAAGTAGAGTAAATGAGATATTTATGTACTGGAATTCAAATATTAAATTATAAAAATCTTGAAATATATAATCACAAGTTTTTATTAAGGATTTGAAAGGATATTTTGAATGATTTTGAAATAATGGAAAAGTGACCTAAGGCAAGGTGATATTTTTGGAGAACAAATGAAAATGGGAAATAAAACCCCTAATATGTGCATGATTTTGGGATAATAATGAGATAAAGATATTTTTTATTATGGTAAAATAAATGGGATTGTATTGATATCCTTAGAAATTAATATTAATATGATGACAATGTGGTTTATGGATTGAGTTTATAGAATTTTTGGATTTATGGTTTGAGGGAAGAGTTAATTTTTTTAATTTATTCATGTTTTCACTAAGGTTTTATAGTAATTCAAGTTATTACCATGTTTAAAAAGAATACATGATTACGGTCTTTACATGTTTTGTTTGTGAAAATTAATAGCTACATCAAGTTGTTTGGGGGATTAATGATAAGATGATTTTGAGAAATTTAATACCCTTTTTATAAATTTTTAATGTTTAAAGGGTTATAAGGTTATCTATTTATGAAAAAATTTATATTTAACTTTGAGTGAGGTTTTATAGATTAATTTTTTACTTAAAAATATGAAGATTTAAGTATATTGGATAACCTATGATAATCATTTTGTCTTGATGATAACTATAGATGGAAGGAATGAATTGCAATCCTATTCTGAATCTTATGATCCAATAGTTCTATGGGAATTATAATTATTTAAAGTAATAAATGAATTAGGAATTGATCAAGGAACAATCAAATAGCGATATTGTATTTATTAGATGAAATCAAGTAAGTATATCTTCTCAGATGATTTTGAAACAAAATTATATCCTATCATAATCATTTTTTTATGATATCAATGACCTTTTTCATACATATTTAGTACATGTTTATCTGTTCATTAACCTTCTAATGACTATGGTCTCTATCATTATCCATCAAAACAGGATAGTTGGAATTCTCCTCCACGTCCACATTTTCACTTTCCAATAATGTTATCCTAATCAAGAACTTAATTATGTGGTGATCTTCGCCTTTTACATTACCTCTTTTTAAGAAGAATTTTTATTGACCCATTTTACAAAGTGGTATTTCCATAGAGGAAATTTGTAAACATTCATTTTTTATTTTAATATGTAATTTCAAATTTGATAAAAAAAAATTGAAATTATTTACCTTATCATGGTGGTATCTTATCAATTGGTTCTTCCACTGAATATCTCTCAAATTCATGATGTGTTCCATGTATCTATTATGAGTAAAGTACACACTTAATCCTTCACAAGTTCTAAACTAATAGTTAGTACCTCTAGAGAAGGATATTTTTTATAAATAAAAACCAGTGGAGATTCTGGATCATAGAGATAAAGTTCTATGAAACAACACCCCTCACCTGGTTAAAGTTTTCTGGAAAAACTAACAATTTTAAGAAACAATGTGGTAACCTAATAAAGTGATGAGGTTGGGTTATAATCATATTTTTATATCCAGGTAATGAATTTTGAGGGAGGAATTGATTTTAAGGGGGTATAATATAAAACCACAATAATTTATGGTATGTCTCTTTTTTAATAAATTTAATCTCTTTGACAACTTATGTCACACAGAACACTAATCTTAAACAAATGATTAAATATTATTATTTAATTTTGATAGTTATCACCTAGCCATTAGAATGGTAGGAATTATTTATATTAAATTAATTATAAAAATATAGTTGACACATGTTTATAAAATGAATTAATTGGTTACTAATTAATTATAAATGAAAAATGAAAAACAGTTGAACATAAAGGATGTGTTTTTTATTAAAAAAACTATTTTTATGCCATAATGGAGTTCTATATTAATAAATTAAATTAAATAATGTAAGTGAAATATATTGAAACATTTTATATGTTATGTATTCAATAAAATGTTTTTAAATTCACCCAATATATTTCATAATCATAAAATAAGAATAAATCAAATTTTAAAGAAAAAAATTATATTTTTTCTAAAAGTTGTTTTGTAGCCTTTTGATGGTGCTCCTATTTTAAATATATAATTTCACAATTTTATAAGTTTTATTTGAAAAATTAGTTTTCATTTTTGAAAAATTAAGATAAAAATTATCTTAGTATTAAATGTTGTTTTTTTGGAGAAGATTCATTTTTTGATGAATAGTGAAAAGTATTTAATTTTAATTAAAAACGGTTTGCTCATCTAATTTTTTTATAAGGATAAATTATATTTTAAATTTTTTTAAAAGTATATTTAGTTAGAATATACATAAATAAAACCAATTTATGTCATTATAATAAATTTCACAATGAAATATGACATAAAAAAATTTCAAACTTCTGAACTTTTCACTTTAAAACCCTGCTTTTTCATTGTGTCGACATGATTAATTTTAAAACTAACATTTTAAATTTTGTGAATTTAATTTATTAAAATGTAATAAATATTTTTAATCAGTTGTTCCAAAATACTTAGTAAGTTCATTTTCATTTTTAGGCATAAATAAAGTCACCATAGTAAAAAAATTATTTACCATGGTATAGGTAAAAAATGAAACTACTTAAAGTTAAAAAGGTAAAGGCATAAAATATCTAAAAATGAAAACATTTATTGTTTTTTGAGGTATTTATCATCCCTAAAAAGTCTCTAAAATATAAATTTTCAGAAAAGTTCTGGAAATTAATGCCACCCCAATGTGGTTGTCTTCAAATATAAAATAATCATTATTTTAATCACTTAAACCCGCCTCTCCAAAAGTATAAATACCACAAATCACCAACCCATTTAGACTAAAAAGACATGAATCTCCTAAAATATCTTCCCAAACCTATCCTAATCACTCTCCCTAGGTATAATTGCTTATGGTCTCACTAAACAACTAAATCAAAGGTCCTCAAGGGGTCCTTAAAGGAGGTGGTATCAAAGAGGTAATTTTCTCCAAACATCTCCATTGGTTTATTTTATTTTAATAATTTCTCCTCACCTATTTCATAAATCAAGAAATTATAACTCCAAAATCTTGTATATACTGGATTTTTTTATGTAATATTATATATCAATACCTTTTATTACTTTAATGAAACAAAACTATTGACCATGTTATGCTGACTAACCATCTCTGTGAATAAAAATTTTGTTTGTTTTATATTAATTCATACAAGGATGGTAATAAAACTCTTATTATTGTTAAATAAGATTTTAATATGTATATTTTAAATTATTTTAGGTTATGGAATTAATATATAGAAATAATTTAAGTAAAACAAAACTAGTTCGTGATGATCGAAAAACTTCCAAAATAAACTAAACATTTATCAATAAAGTTTTATCTAATGAATCATACTCATAAAAAATTATATATTTCACAATTTAAGCTTATGTAAGTTCATGAATACCATTTCATTACAATTTAGTATTTGAGCTTCCATTTTACCAGGAAATCCATAATTATACATAAGTGAACTGACCTTAAAACCATAAAATGAACACACCCGAAATAATAAAAATTATGAAATATTATTAATGAATTAGTGGTAATTTGTTATAAAATTATCATATAATATATTATAAATATGAATATATTTCCCAAAAAAAATTAATAAAATTCTTTAAACCATTATATTTGAGTTTAAAGTACACACCGCTAAAGGGAAGCGTGAGGTAAGGGATTTCTTAACCCAATTTTCATTCTTTAGGTTAAACTTATACTTATTGATTATGTCATGCTAAGATATTGTTTGAAATAAATTTTTATCATCTTATGATTTGTTTAATTTTTTTTTATTTGTATTTACATAAGATTAACATTTTTAGTTCATTTTATTAATTCCCATTTTATTCTAATGATATTTATCAGAGGCTTTCTTTTAAAAATTATATTTTAAAAAAGTATCCATAAAACACCATTTTTTATACCATGTTTGTGTTTTCGTAAATTGATTCCAAATATGTTTTACTATTATCTTATAATTTTTTTGAGACATTTTCACTCATGTTTTACTTTCTACAAAATCATTTGAAAGTATTATTTTTGTCATATTTGAAAAGTGGTTTTTATGACTTGTCTAAAAAAATCAGAAGGAATGTTTTTTAATATATACGACATGAGTGGATTTTACCACCATAATGACTAATTAATGACTTTAATATTAATTTACAATATTACAAGACTATTTTCAAAGATATATTTCTCTATAAAAATTTCACGGAATTAAAAAAAATCAAAATAGAAATTATATTTTCCCCAAATTTTTTTTCAACTGATCTTTTAAAATTATTGTCCTTCTAGGATAACAATATTAGATTCTTTACTATGGATATTATTCAAGGATACTATCCATATTATTTTTATGGTTGGGTAATGTTTACAATGTAATGTGGTTTTTGTATCCCATTACTTTTCCATTTCATTCCATGGGAACCCTTATAATTATTCCTTATGTTTAGCTCTTTATGTTGAATAAATATTCATAATCATGTTGTAATGCGTGAACCCAGATATAAATACAATTAATTGGGTAAATTTTTAGTCTCATGATTAATAATTTTATAAAAGGGAGTAAACATAATTCCTTTATGGTACATTGTCCACCATATGACATAGTCTTAGAAATTATCCATGACTCATGTTTGTGCCACGTTATATATTGTTGTAACTTTCCTATTTTCCCATGATTATACAATTTTACAATATATATATTATTATTCCATATTTATAATCATAATACACACTTATATGTTATCATGTTATGTTTTCTAACTGATATTTTATTCTTCAATCCCATTTTTATTCCCTTACTTGGAATTTTAGCTCATCCCTTTTGCATGTGTTTTCTAATTACATACCTAGTCTCCCAAATATATTTGAATTTCCAATCCTTATTTTGTATTACATGGATAAATATGAATAAAACCATGTAAAAATTTGTGTAAAAATCATGGGTCACTATATTACTGAATGGGGTTGACTCACCATTTCAGATTTGTTTATCTCAGGAGATATAAACCTTTAACCAATTCAATGGAGGGTGATATGGGTCTCCCCCATCCTTGGTTATAACTTAACCACCATCACATAAGGAAAAACATAAATATGTGTGACATAATATCACTAAACATTAATCATATCATAACACATGAAAAAAATGGGTTTCATAACTAATTTATCGTATCATAACCCATAGAAAATAAACAGGTTTCATAAACCTTTCACCATTTCATCGTAGTATAGCCCTTGGAAAATGAACATGTTTTATTAAAATATTATAAACAAAAAAATAAACCATAAAGAGAATGATTATGAGTAGTATTATTGGATTATATCCTTATTAAATCATAATTAACATCAAAAGATGTTGTAATATTTAAAAATTTTATTTAAATACTACTGAAATATTTTTTGAGGAAATGAACCTTTCCATTTTGAGAATAAATTTTAAAAATAAATAAAATCTAGAATATCATATAAAAAAACCTTTTAAGAAAATCTTTTAAATTTTTAAATTAAGCTTCAAAATCTTCAGTGGTCATGATGGTGTGAAATACCATTCATGTTGTATAAGTTAAAAGAAAAAAATTCTTCTTCATTTTAATAGAAAACGTCAAAAAGTACATCATTTGGAAAATGACTAGAATATTAGTATTACAATAATTTTTTCAAAATAAAACATTATTATATATTACTTTAAATAATCATAGGATAATTGTAAAAATGTTTTTTAAAAACTTTTTTAGAAAACAAGCATATAAAAGAAAAAGGCTTTTCGAATATAGAGAGAAATAAAGTCGGTTTTCCTTAAAAATATTATTTCAATAGGTTGAGTACATAAATAGATTAAAATGAAAGGAAAACACAAAATTTATGGAAATAAAAATATTATAGGAAACTTCATGAGTTTATTGAGAGATAGATCATAATATTTCATAATCATAACTTAATCATAAACAACCCTAATAAAAAATGAGGTTGAAAAATAATACCCTTACCAATTTGGTATCTTTTGAATCATAAGGCCAATGAAAAAAAAATAAACTTTTATGTATATGTATATATAATATTTTTCAGTAAACAAAATCCAAAATGACAATTATCTGTAGTATATACACCATAAAAAACAAACAAGTGTTGTATAAGGACTGTGTCCCCAGGAAAAAAAAGTGATGTGAAAATATCTTACTATAGGTCTGACAACCTTCTTATGAATTGGAACCCCACATATAATAAATATTGTTATATTTTAAATACATTATAGTAACATACTCATATATATCATACCATATACATTTTACTTATACCTTTCTATCACCGGTTTATTAACAATTCTTTGTAAAAATCATTATTTCGGGTAATAACTGCTTTGTTTTTAATGTTTGATTCGGTTAGGTATTTTTTTTTTCATAATTCCATAATATCAATAATTTATTTATGATATAAATATAATATATATTCATTATATAGATATTTATAGTCATCCATAAAAGTTAGAGATAGAAAAATGGAATACATTGTTCTATACGAAGGTAGGTTGTACGTATACATGAACGTTGTTTTCATTCCCTCGATGGATGGAATGAAAGAATGGTAAATAATATATATACATTAAATAATAAATTATATTTAATATATATCATATATATTCATTAAATCCATCCTTATTACTGTCAAATTAAAATAGAAATGAAAAATGAATCACATCACTTCATGGATGTGGTTGTCCACACATACGCACGATCAATGTCATCATTTTCCAATGGTTTATAAGGTAAGAAGGTGGTTATGATATTATAATTATAAAAGTATAAATATTTTAAAATTAGCATTTATAAACATTAAACCCATTATAATAATCATCCATAAATTACGGTGATGATAAATGAATTGTAGTACAACATGGAAATGGTAAGTCGGACGTAAGCATTAACTATACTTTCACTTCCCAATTGATGGAAATATGGTAAATTAAAGTGTTTTCATATTCATAATAACATTTAAGTATATTTAAGGTACTATAATTATTATTTTATGAATAATATAACAAATTTAGATAAGGTAAAATAATAATTAAAAAGAAAGTGATCGGTTAAGGTGATTACCACTTCATTGAAATAACAAATTCTGAAATCATCTAAAAGGATATATAGTTAGTATTTTTGGAAAAAAATCACCAATATAATTTCTCTATTTAAGTGAAGAAGATAAATTTTAAGATTTTAGTTGATCCAGAAGGATAACTTTTGTGTTAATTAGTGAAAGGAGGGGTTCCCTTTTATAATTGAGGGGAGGGGAACCCTTATAATTTCTTAAAACATTAAATTAATATAAATTAATTTTGACTTAAAAATATCTCCAAATGGATAATATTAATATATTATATGATTATTTTTTTAAATCCTCTCATTCGATAAAATTTGAACAAGTTTGGATAACATTTTTACCCTTATTTTTTTAACCCTTTGTTAACCCTTTTGACAATTACTATAATAATAAGGTTTTCTATGGTTTAAGGGTTTCTAATGTTACTATAAAATGATAAAATATCTATAAATGGACAAATTATTATTTTTAAAACCATATACCAATCATTTTTATGAATCTAATATTTTTATTAATTTATTTTCATTTAATAAAATATTGTTGATTATAAAATATTATTAATGTCATTTTTAACACAATTCAATTAATTTGACTTTAAATATATCAAGAAAATAGGAAATTTTGAATAAAATGATTTCATAGATCCCTAACATACCATATAGATATAGTAAATTCTTGTGACATATTAACTCATTCAAATTATATTACTTTTCATATTTGTCAAATCACTTTTTATATTATTATTTTTAATTGGATAAATATTAAATTGGTGTTAAATAATAATTTAATATCATTATATAATTATGAACAATTTTAAATAAATTTTAATCATGAAAATAATTTCATTAATATATAAATAAACACATATAATAATACATAAATTATTTTTGTCCTTATGTGGACACAAAAAATATTTAAATCTAAGAGAGTGGCATTATGTAACTTTTTTTCTCCAAATATTATATAGGTAACTTTCATGGACAAGTGTCCATTTAAAAACTAAATTTGGAGAATAAGGTGATAAGGATAGAATTTATTTTATCCAATAATAATTAGGATGAAAAATAATGGCATTATCATTTAGTTTCAACATAGATTAACATGTTTTACCCTTTAGAGAGGTGATAAATTTTATAAAGCGTACTATTTATATTGACTATAAATAAAAGGGACCTATTTACCAAGTTTGGAGCTCCTGATTATAAATATGGAATAAATTTTATCAAATTAAATACCTTTAATTGGCATTAATTAATTTTAAAATGTGTTTGAAGAAAGTTATGAAAATTTTATTTTTATACAAAGATACATTTTTAAGTATTAAACTGGATTTCATAATTATTTCCTGACTAGAAAAAATAATAGATATATGTTAAAACATTTTTTAAAATTTATAATATATAAATTTCATTAAAAAAATTCATAAAAAGTGATTTACTCAATTTATTAATATAAATCATGTTTGTGCACATATAAAACGTTTTCTAGAAAAATATCAATTTTACATTAAAATGATTTTTTTTATTTTTAATCGATTTGTAATAAATTAATTTATTTTATACATTTATAAAATGTAATTTTTTTATAATGTTGTTAGTTGAATTAAAATCTTCCAATCTAATATCTTAGAAATAACTATTATATAATAATATTTTAATAGTATATTGTGATTTGTATAAACTTGGTTTTGTGTGTAACACAAACTATCAAACAAATTTAATTTATTTGAAAAAATATATTTTATAAAATATTAAGGTGTTACATTATACCCCCTTAAAATTAATTTACCCACTAAAATTAATCAATCTAATAAGAAATGAGGATATCTTTGTTTCCTTACATCCTTAGGTTCCCTTGTAGCTTCTTCAAATTTTTGATTTCCCCAGAGAACTTTCACCAGGTGATCGAGTGGTCTTATTCCAAAGAGATCTATCTCTAAAATATAATATTTATAATATTTTTTCCTCATAATAAAGATCAATTTCATGTCGTGCAACCTCTTATTTTGAGAACTTTCACCCGGTGATCGAGTGGTCTTATTCCAAAGAGCTCTATCTCTACAATATAATATTTCTAATATTTTTTCCTCATAATAAAGATCGATTTCATGTCGTTCAACCTCTTATTTTGGTACATGTGATGGATCTAGATAATACATCCTCAGAAGAGATATATAGAACATATCATTAACCAAAGAGAGGTTTGTTGGAAACGCCAAGTGATACGCTAAAAACCTACTCGATCAAGAGTCTCGAAAGGTTTAATATGCCTATTTATCATATTTACTTTATTAATAAATCTCATAACCTTATTCCATTGGTAAATTCAAAGAAACTCCTTCTACCAAACATTGAACTCCAAATCTCATCAATAATTATCAGCCAAATTTTCTGTAGAATCTGAGCTACCTTGATTTGATGTTGAATGGCTCTAAAATTATCTATAATTTCCTTATCTAGATAATTTCCCAATACTTTAATTCTATAACTCCATCCCAATAGGTTGGATTTATACACTTCTTAACATAGATGGATTCATGAGGATCTATCTTAATTCTCGAGTGAAAGGTATTGTTGTATGAAAACTCAACTGGAGTAAGGCATTGATACCAACGATAATGGATATCTATAGAACATGATCTCAACATATATTATAGGGTTTCAATTTTTCTCTCAGACTTACCATCTATAACTCCCTGAAAATTTAATATAGGAACATTTTATTTGATAGTGTGTATGACACTCAACACCAAGTGTGTACGGGAATATATTATTCCAATAATTTATAATATATTTACTATTTTAAATAAATTAAACATAATTTATAGATTGAAATTCACGTGAAAATGGGTTAGAATATGTCACATTAAATAATGAGTTTCTTCGATGACTTGTGTTACTCAAAAGGCCGACATTAATCGAACAACAATATATTATTAAAAAATTATTCTTTAATATAATAAGATATAACCTAGCTGTTAAATTAGAATTTAAGAATATTTTTAACTAAGTTAAGAAAATATTTGGCTTACATAAAAATAAAATGAATTCATGGGATATAAATTAATAATAAATGAATATAAAAACCAATTGAATATAAAGGGAATGTTTTTATAGAAAATTATTTATATGCCCACAAATTTGTTTTATCTTAATAAATAAAATTAACTAAAATTAGTAAATGATATTAATAAAATATATATGTTATATATTCAATAAATTATTTTTTATATTCATCCAATAGATTTTATAGTCATAAGATAAGAACAAACCCAATATCTCGCATAAAAATCAATATTTTTCTAAAGGAAATTTTATTGTCTTTTAATGGAGAACCAATTTAAAATCTAAATTTTGAAACCTTTATATATTTTATATTTATAAATAAACTTCATCTTTGAAAACTGAACATAAATATTATATTAGGGTAATTTTTTGGTATTTTTCTGTAAAGATTCATTTTTTTAATAAATATTGAAAAATAATTAATTTTAATTCAAAACTTCCTTTTTATATATTTAATTTATAAGGTTAAATTAAACACATAATTGGTTATAAAGCTTAATTATATTAATTTTTTATTAATTAATCTAATTTAGGTTGTTGGAATAAATTTCACTTTGAAATTAAATATAATAACTTATCAAACATTTGAATGTTTTTACTTTGAAAAGTTGTATTTTCGTCCCATATGCAAGATTAAATTTTAATTAATTTTTACCACTTATGTTATTGGTATTTGTCAAAATATATTACATAATTATAATCAGTTTAATTTATAATTTATAATAAGTTCAACTTAGTTTTTGAACAAAAATATTAGTGAATGTGATTAAAATTAATTATAACGATTAAGAGAAAAATTGGCTAAACAAGGGACATAACCTTAAACATTAGGGAAACAATGAACTAGAAAATTGTCAAAAATCCATTTTATGTCCATATTGAGACCCTATACACCCTTTTATATAACATTTTCTATTATTGGATCCATTTTCAATGGGAAAAACATGGGTGGAATTCCATTTTCCAAAATTTACAAGTGTCACTCATCCTCCACTATAAAAAAACACTCAATCCTCCTACATACTCCCACCACTCAAGAAACATTGAATCAACAAATATCTACCAAAATAGATCCTAAAAATGCATACCCTCAACTTATAATCCAACCTTTGGTCATAAATCAATCCATGCAAACCCTCTGGTTCAAACCAAAAGGAGTTACTTGATTAAGTAGAAATGTCCTTTCTCAATATATTTAATTTTATTTCTTTATCAACTCTTTAAAGTATTATTATTACATGATTATATAAAAAAAATATTCAAAATACAATTATATGTTGTAATGTTAAGTTTTATTCTTACATTTACACACACTTCAATCTATTGGGTAATGAAGTTACCGTTTATGTGTATGATGAACTTCCACCTCACGAAATGAAGTTGTTCATTTTTACTTTACCACCATTAATGGTTGGTAATTTAATGTAAAATCTATATATATATATATATATATTTTATATATGATATTTATAATGTATTTATACTTATTTAGTTCTTTTATAACACATAAATTGTTTATTTCCATTTTTTGTATATATGATAACATTGTTTGTAGAAGTGTGGACAATTTCCCCAACAAAGCAATGTGACTCGATCACACTATACATAGAATGTATAAAGGATGGTTTTAATAAATATATATAACATATATTACATTTATATGATACTATAATTATAATATACATATATATCATTTACTTTTCATTCTTTTAATATGGAAAATAAATGAAAGTAGTGTACATGTGTACCTACCGTCTCCGTGAATGGCGTATTTCATTTCTTATTTCCAAATATTTAGGATTATTATAAATAAATATATAATGAATATATATTATATTTATATAATGGTTTAAATTCTGGATATTTTGATACCATGATAGTAAAAACAAGCAACAAGTTAAAACATACTCAACAAACTAGCCAACTACACGTGAAATAGAAAAAATAATGAAAGATTATTATCAAAAGGGTAATAAAATTTTATAATAAGATAATAAATGATATTATAAACATTAATATGGTTATTAAATAATTTATTAACACTATTAAAACAATTATATATGAGGTTAAAGTATGTTCACATAAAAGGAAATGCAAGTTAAGGGATTTTTTCCCAATTTACATTCCATTGAGACTTATTTGTAGTTATGCACCTAGTTTCTTTTATATGGTATATATACTACCATTTGTCATGTTATATCATGAATATATTTATTATGATTTTATTATAAGTTTTATTTAATGTTATTTCTCTATGTAGATTATGATTATAATTTTTTAATATGGTATGGTACACTTTAGAATGTTTAAATATTATTCTCCACAAGAATGTTCTTGATGATTATCTTTGCAATATCACTTACTTTTATTATTTTTAACTTTCTCTTGAAACAATCACTTTATTTTTGTGCACCTAATTTCTTATATATGGTGTACATACTTGAAATTTTACATGTAATATCATTATTCATTCATTATTCATGGTATTTTGATTTTAAATTTGAATTAATTTTTATAAGTGGATTTGAGTTAAAATATAACATGTGGTAAATAATTTTATAACCATATTCCTTTTCATTAGGTTATAATACTTCCTCATTTTCATTAATATTATATGATTATGTGTATAAATACTTCTTAATATCTATTGATATATTTACACTTCTCTGATTTGGATTTATATTTTTTACATATAATCTATTCATTGATTGATTCCCACTTCAACTTCATGGTCTTAGTTCACAATATCATTTTGTTCTGGATTGATTATGCTTGAATTCCAATCAGTGGAAATTAAATGTTCTTTTTTCTATAAACCCTTTTAATTTCTCATCTTATGTATATATATGAAAATTTTCAAGTAATATTACCATTTTCTATTCTTTGGTACTCAAAATTTTTTAGAAAATGTTTTTAATAAAACCAGACTTCATTTCCCTTTTTAGTCAGGGAACCAGTTTTCTTCTAAAAATCATGTTTTTAAAAAACTTTTTCCAAAAACTTTTTTAACCTTTCCAAAATGATTTATTAAGGAAACTTTTACCCTTTTTTTGTTTTACCAATGTTTTCAAGGTAACCTTCTTTTCTCTTTCTGAACAAGGCATTTTTTCAAACCTTTTTACCATGAAAAAGGAATATTCTTTTTACCTCATACAGTATGTACTGATTTACATGTTGTGATTTATTCAAAGATTAATTTTTATGTTTAAAAGATTAATTTTTAAATAAAATGTTTTCAGAGGTAATTTTCAAATAAAAATATTTTTACATTATTTTTAAAAATAAAAAGGTTGTTTTACTCCTGAATATTTTTAAAAGATCTTTTTATAGTATTTATATTCATCAATGACAATAATACATTATTTTTACTCTACTTGAGATTTTTTGTGTTGATATCATTTGTGTTATTCATATGGATGTTTTATGATTGATTTGGCTAAGTATAGTATTCACATTCACTTCATTGATTCAATTGTAAGTCCTCATCAAACATTCAATTTCCTATGATCATTGAATATTGAATTTCCCTTAATTATCCATATCATTTCTTGTGGATATGTTTGTTAACTAAAAAATATATCATTTTTACATATGGTGTTCACTTTGAATGTTATTTGACTATCTGGGTAAATTTTGATAAATCTGTATTATTCATTCAATATGGATATTTGATAAAGAATATTACTTATTTAGATTATTCAATATGAGGAATGATTTGGACTGGTAGTGACTGGTGGGACCCATAATTTATATATCATTTTGATGTATTGGTAGGTTCTCAGGAGACAAATTAGTCGCAAAAATTAATCAGGTTTCTACCTATAGTTTTAAACCAACTAATGAAAGGTCTTGACGGTATAGGTTTTCATTTCTCTAAGACATAACCTCCAATAATAAATAATTGACTTATTTTTAATTAATTTATTATTTATCCATGTGATATTAAATCCACATATCTATAAATTCATTTCAATCTCATTTACCTGATTAAATGGCATGTGTTTCATATTATTATCGTGCCATATTGATTTTTACTCACCTAGTTATTTGAATGGAATGTGTTTCCGTTTATTTAACTTACCATATTATTTATGCATTGCCTACTCAGCTTATTAACTATATGTCATGTGTGTTCAGTTATTACCTTTCTATATTTATTATTCACATTGATTCATTATTACTTCTATAATACTTAAACCTTACTAAAAATTCAAGATCACTTTTATTTTTTCCCTTTCCCCAGGAATCCAAGAAGTGTACGAATAAATATATGTAAGGATATTCTAAATGGAATAAAGTTATTATCCTTGAAAGAAATATGTTGTAATTATTGTAAACATTTGTAAAACACGATTCATATACATTTCTATTTTACCATGACTACTAAATAGTTTAGTCCTTTGGTATGTGATTTACTTGTATCTTATTATATTGTAATAGTATAATGACACTGACTCTAGGATTCATGGGTTTAGGTCACTATAGTAGGTATCAAAGAATGTTTAGTATCAACCTTGGAAAAAGGATTTTGGATAACATTGATTAGAGAACATAACCCTGAGATTTAATTTGAGGATAATTATAGAATAACAACCAAAAAAATTAGTAATCTAGATATTATATTGGTCTTTTTAGCAATATATCCATGTCTAGATACTAAATTTGGATGTGGTTCTGGAACAGGTGTACCTAGGGGTATTAACTCTGACAAGGTGCATCGAGCTTGACTCGGTGTAACCTAGTACAAGAAAACAAGCCTTACTATACACCTAGTTTGACACTCCTAGGGGATATTCTTAGGATAATTCACATTCTCTTTACAAACCATTAAGAAGTATTTTAATAGATAGTTACAATGAATGAAATAGGTTAAACCTGAGGTGTCGTAGATTGAAAATAATGTATCAAGATTTTGACATCTTAAAAATGATTATATGGTTCTTCCAATATTATAATTGATGCTCACACTATGGTTTTTGGTTATTGGAAGTTCCATATTCTAAAGGATAAAGCCTAGACCAAAGAAGAATTTATGTGTAAATATGTGGATAAAGTATTTTTGTATTGAGATTGTATTGAAAAATTTAGTTAAAAGCTATTTAGTGACTAAATTTCAAGGATATCTATCATATTTTTTTTTAAATTATATTAATTTGGTTTAAAAAAATGATAACATGTATGTTGGGTGACAAATAGTCAAGTATAATAAGGTTTCAGGTCTTGAACCCCTGCCAAATGATGATAAGGGTTTAACACCAACAACTGACCAATGAAATGTCCTAGTTAATATGTCATTACTTTTAGTTGGACAATTTGAGGAATAAATATTAATGACGAACTAGCTGTTCATCTTTTTAGGTTTAGATATTTATTTTATAACCATATTGGATTTGAGTAATAGTTGGAGACAAATGTAAAGACTTTTCCCTCTTTTATGGACCTTACAGTATATTAAATATTTATTTTCTTTATTCATGGATCAAAGTAAATTTTTGGATACACATTTCATGAAGTAAGGGATGAATTAGAATTTGATCGAAGAACAACCAAAATATTGAATTGTTCATATTACATTAAAATATATCACTTAACTAAATTTCCTTATATTATTAGGCACCAAAGTAATTTCTCAACATCAGGAAAAGGATCTTAAAAAAATATAGTCCTAATACCATGATTTTTATTGTACTTTTGGTCTTAAAAATAATCCCAGATTCTTATCCTAAGGCCCTCAAATTTCCATTGATAATTTACATACTTGTGATTGTTAAACTCAATTACTCCCATTAAATATTTATAAATTTCCAACATGTAAATATCCCTACTTTCCACAAATTTTCTCTTACTTAGAGACCGATTTATATATTATTCCATGTTACTTTTGTACATCCCATCCTCTATTTTCTAAAGAATTTATTATAAAGCCTTCTCAAAATGTGGAATTTAAAGCATTAGAAATATCAAATAGTATGTCCCCAAGATAGAGTTTAAATGGTGAGGATACAATTTAACTAAATTTTGGAGAATGTAACACCCTGAAAATCTAAAGTATGAACATTATATTTGATAGTTTGTATAACATGCAACACCAAGCACATAAGGAAATATATTATCTTGAGAATTTAAATATATTTACTATTTTAAAAAATATATAATTTCTCTCTTTTAATTCATGTGACTCTAAGTTATCATATATCACATGCAATAATGATTTTCTTCTATGACTTTCATTACACGTAAGGATGAGTTTTTCCAAAAATAATATATTATTAAAATATTACTATTTAATATAATAAGGTATAACCTAATTGATAAAATAGAATTTATTAATAATATTAACTAACTTAGGAAAATCTATGGTTTACACAAATAAAAATGAATTCATTGGTTATAGATTAATTCAAAATGAATATAAGAACCAATTTAATATAAAGGAAATGTTTTTATATAAAACTATTTATAAGCCCATAAAGTCATTTTATCGTAATAAATTAAATTAATTATAATTATTGAATGATATTTATGAAATATATATGTTATATATTCAATAAATTATTTTTTATATTTATCAAATATATTTGATAGGAATACGATAATAACAAACCAAATATTTCTCATAAAAATCAATATTTTTTTTAAAGGTAATTTTACAACCTTTTAATGGTGAACCTATTTTAAATATAAATTTTGTCACATTTATATATTTTATATGTCAAAATAAACTTAATATTTGAAATAAAAACATAAAATTATTCTTAGTGTGAATTTTTGGTACTTCTCTGTGACATTTCATTTTTTAATGAATAGTGAAAAATAATGAATTTTAATTCAAAACCACTTTTTTTAACTTATTTATATGGTTAAATTATAGTTTTAGTTGGTTTTAAAGTTTATTTATATTAATTTTATATTAATTAATCTAATTTAGGTCATTGGAATCAATTTCACTTTGAAATTGAATAGAAAAACTTAGCAAACTTTTGAATGTTTTTACTTTTAAAACCTCCATTATCATCCCTTCTACAGGATTAAATATAAATTAATTTCTTCCAATTATGTTATTTGAATTTTAAAAAATATATTACATAATTTTAATCAAGATAATTTATAATTTTAAATAAGTTAAACTTATTTTTCAACCAAAAACTTTAGTGAATGTGATTAAAATTTATTACAATGATTAAGAGAAAATTTAACTTTACAAGGGACTAAACCTTAAAATTAATGGCCAAAATGACCTATACACTTTACAACATCCATTTTATGGCCATATTTATATCTATACTCCCATAGAAAATAATTTTAGGAATTATTGGAGCCACCTATAATGGGAAAAACATGGGTGGAATTACCTTTTCCAAAATTTATAAGAGTACCACTCCTCCTCCACTATAAAAAGGCACTCAAGACTCCGACTTCATTACACCTCGTAGGTAAATTTGTATTGAACAAGATATAGTCAAATAGATCCTCAAAATAACTAAAATTAACTAATAATCCTCCCTTTATTATGAAATCCATACAAGGAATCTCTTTGGTTTTATCAAAAATGAGTTACCCGGTTGAGAGGTAATATCCTTCCTGAAGGACTTTTTTGTTTCCTTATCCACTATTTCAAATATTCTTATTACAGGGTTATATAAAACAATTATCCTAAATATACTAATATGTTGTTATTTTAAGGTTTATAAATACACTTATACACACTTCCATCTAATGAGCAACAAACTTTTCGTTTATGTGTACGGTGAACTACCACCTCACGAAATATAGATATTTGTTTTATCTTTACCACATATCGTGGTTGGAAATTATAATGAAAAATATATTTATATACATTATATATTATATTTATAATTTATTTATACTTATTTATTTATTTTATAAAAAATACTTTTATGCCTTCCATTTTGTGTAAACACGATAACATCGTTTGTGGAAGTGTGGACTACTGCCCCCTCAAAGCAATGTGAGTCATTCACAAATTACATTGAACATATAAAGGATTATTTTAATGAAACTATGTAATATATATGAAATATATATGATACTATAATTATAATATACATATATATCATTTACTTTTGATTCTTTTAATATGGAAAAAATGAAAATAGTGTCCATACATATGTACGGTCTACCTTCTGCATGAACGGTGCATTCCATTTCTTTTATCTAAATTTAATGGATTATTATCATTACATATATAGTTAATATATATTATATTAACATAATTTTTTACATTTTTTAATTATTAAATCGTAATATTAACAACAACTAATAAGTTAAAACATACTCAACAAACTAGGTAATTAACACCCAAAATAGTGAACATAATGAAATACTTTTATCAAATGGTAAAAATATATTATAAAAATATAATATATGATATTATAAACATGAATATGGTTATGAAATAAGTTATTAACACTCTTAAACCCATTATAAATGAGGTTAAATTCATTTCACTCAAAAGGAAATGCAAGGTAAGGTATTTCGTCTCAATTTAAATTGCATTGAGAATTATTTGTTGTTATGAAACTTGTTTCTTTTATATGGTGTATATACTACCCTTTGACAAGTTATATCATGAATATATTTATTCTAATAATATTATAAGTTTCATTTAATTTCATTTCTTCATGTATATTATGATTCAAATGTTTCAAATCAGTATAGGACACTTTGTAATGTTTAATGATTATTCTCCTCAAGAATGTTCTTAATGGTTATCTTTGCAATCTCACTTCCTTTTGTGATTGTTAACTTTATATTGAAATAATAAATTTATTTTTGTGAAACTAATTTCTTATATATGGTGTAAATACTTCCACTTTTACTTATATTATCATGATTCATTCGTTATTTATGTTATTTTGAGTTTTAATTTGAATTATTTCTTATTAAGGGATTGGAGATAAAAGTTAAAAAGTGGAAACAAAATCATAACCCAATTCCTTTTCATTGTGTTATACTACTTACTCATTGTCCTTAATATTATATTATTATGTGTATAAATAATTTTTAATATCTATTTAAGTATTTCCACTTATCTTATGTAGATTAAAATTTATTACACATAATGTATTCGTTGATTGATTCTCACTTCAATGTTATGGTCTTACTTCACAATCTCATTTTGTTTAAGATTTTTTATACTTGAATTCTCATTAGAGGAAATTATATGATAATTTTTTAATATCTTTTATTTTCTTATCCTCTAGATATTCATGAAATTTTTCAAGAAATAGCTCCATTTTTTTATTCTTTAGTACTCAAAATGTTTTAGAAAGTGTTTTCAAGAAAACACAAATTCATTTCTATTTTTAGTCAAAGAACCTATTTTCTTCTGAAAACCCTATTTTCTATTAAGTATTTCAAAAAAAATAGCCGTTCCAAAATTATATATTAAATACATTCTTAAACGTTTTTTCTTTTAGCAATGTTTTCAAAATAATATTCTTATCACTTTCTGAAAAAGGAAAATTTCAAACCTTTTTACCGTGAAAAAAAAAGTGATATTTTTTTAACTCGTACAACATGTACAGATTTATATGCTATGATTTCATCAAATCATCCTTTTCATGTTTAAATGTTTACTTTTTAAAAAAAATCACAAGTGATTTTTAAATAAATTTATTTTTAAAAAATCAAAATAAAAAGAATATTTTCCTTGAGAATGTTTTTAAAAGAACTTTTTATTGTATTTGAATTCATCAATGATAAAAACCATTTATTTTTACTTCACTTGGGATAAGTTGTATTGATACCATCCTTATTCATCCTCTTGACGGTTTATGATTTATTTGGCCAAAGATAGTATTCACATTAACTTCATTGATTCCTTTGTTAGTCCTATTGAAATATTCAATTTCTTATGATCATTGAACATTGAATTTTCTCAAATTATTCATATCATTTATCATGGATATGTTTATTTACTAAAAAATATATCATTTTTACATATGGTATTTTCTTTAAAAGTTATTTGACTACCTGGTGGAAATATTTATAAATCCATATTCCTTATTCAAAACTTTTAATTGATAAGAAATATTATTTATTTTGATTATTTGATATGAGGAAGGATTTGGACTAGAAATGAAGGGTGGGCCTGGACTTTATATATACTCTCAATGCATTGGCTGGTTCTTAATAAATAGAACAGGTTCACCCCTTGTTGATGCATTAGGAAATATCAATACATTTTCAAGATTCTATTATAGTTTCTTACTCAATTCCTATAACTCAATTGAGTACATTCTATAAGGATTCTCTAAAATAGGTATATCACTAGGTATGAGTTCTATTGAAAACTATATTTCGTAATTTATAGGTAGACCAAGTTATTTTTTCTGGATAGACATTAATAAATTTTTATATAGTATGTGTATAATTAATTTTTGGTTTCTACCCAACTATCTGATATAGATAAACTTCATCGATGGGAATTAATACCCACAAGATGGAAACAATTTCCATGGGAATTTTATATTCATTCTTTCATCGATAAACAATCATAAGTTCATTTGGAATATTAAATATGGCTTCCCTTCCTTAGAAATTCATATGGGATTCATATAAATATATCCAAAACATTCCTAGAATCACATAAAATTCAATTAAAGGGATAATCACATGATTAGAAGGAAGCACATTCCCCTAAACTTCTATCAGAGAGGAATTATAGAATTCAGATGTGGCCATCATACAATTAGGATTTTCATAGCTATCTCAATATCCAATCATTGAGTTGATACTGTGATCCATAGAAAATTATATATACAGAAAAGAGTGGGTAGATCTAGAATAAAATAATACATTATAAGTTCTAGATTGAAGGATAATAGTACCTTTCACCACATCATTCTTGTAACCCATTTTGGCATTTCTGATTGCATGATATTTTCCGTTATCATAGATCTTAAAAGGTTTTTGATTTTGTTTATAAAAACAATCGAATACATAATGGGTTTCCATAATTCCAATATACCTTTAATTTGAATATTTAGTGTGTGGGTGGTGTACTAGTTGGAATATTATTTTCCTCTATAAAATTAACCATAATATTCATCCCCTTTCATCATTCATGGGATTTAAGACCCACCTTTCAATATATAAATCACCTCACAGTTCAATTCAATTATTTCCCATGATGTTTCTTACCACATTTCTATAATATATGTGTATATAATTTCTTTTTATCATGTGATTTATTTAAGTTTTCATGGGAATCAATCTTCATTTTCTTATCGAATCCATGGAAATGGTGGGAATATCCAATTTCAATTTCTAACTTGAGTTCACATTGAAGGAATTATTCATTGCTATTGAAGTATCTTATAAATATTTCCTTTCATGCACTTGGTTTTAAGCCACAAAATAATAGATCAATTTTACTTTCAAGGTAGATAATTATACTAGATTCATACCTAAAAAGTCATGTAACATTTTCCCCATAAATACCAATATATTCATTATCCCTTTTCATCATATTAATGAATTCCTCTTTAATATTTTTACATTGATTATAGTGAAAGTAATTATATATTAATATCCCCTTAAACTCATCTCATTCCTTAGATTTGAATATTTATTCTTGAATTTTATTCTTGATAAGATTCCACCATTGATCTTCTTCACCTTCCAGATAAGAAACAGCTTGGAAAATTTTTTAGGTATCGAGCATTGAAGAATAGAAAATATTTTATCTATAGTTTTTATCCATAGCTCACCCAATAGTTTATCATAGATTCCACTAAAATAAGGTTGATGTTTCCTCATGTAATATTCAATAGTAATTTTTTCCCTCCTCTGAACATTTCAAAACTCATCATGATTCATAGCCTGAAAAAGTTGGTTGATAATAGCAGTAAGATTATGCATTCCATCCCCCATAAAATTGGGTTTCTCAGGTGGAAAATCATTTCATTTCCCATCACATTAAGCATTAACATTATTCCTTCGGGTTCCATTCATTGACTAAAAACAAAAATCATTGTGTAAGAAACAATAATCGTAGTGGAAAGCCTTATAATCATGAAAATTCATTTATAAAATGTCCAAATTATGAAACCGTATTCCATGGAACCTTTGTTATAACCAAGGTCATTCATGATCATTAACCAAACTTTAGAATTATTTCCAAAACTAAAACCTATCTCCAAGTTTTTTATAAAAATTTTCCTACCCTAATATTAAAATATTGACTAAACCATGATCTAATACCAACTGTAGTGACCCATAATTTTCATACATAGATATCACATCTTAATAGATGAATTTTCATTTCATAACATAATTATTTGTTCCATAATCATACAGGTTTAGTGCCTTTGTAAACTTATACACGTAAAAAACTAGTTCAAAAAGGATTTACGTCATCTCCCCCTAAATTCTTCATAACTATCGCCCTTCTTATACATATCATACTTAAGACATTTCTTCAAAACCTAGGGAAGGGAAACATAAGTAAGGGTGATCTTAGATGTTTTTTAGGCACAAAAAGGGGGATATCAATAATCACTTGATCATAAAATGAACATAAGGGTATGGGAACATGTGAATAACATTTGAAAATCATAACCTATGTGTAATATATCATAATCTTGAGTCATGTCGTAAATCATGGCAGTTCATAAGACATGAATCACAAAGAAATCAAATAACATGATCCATAAGAGCACAACATTGGTATAATAAATGATTTTTTATAATACATATAAGTAAAGAAAATTATTTCCTTAGTAGTCAAGGATCATCGCTAAGACTACCATAGTAGAATGGGTACACTCCCCAAACCATCGTAGTAGTCAACTTTCACACCCATTATAATAATAGTAGAAAACTTCCCTTAATGAACTGGGTTCACTCCCCATTCCATCCCTGTTTATCTCATGAGATATCAATATTTACCCAATGCATTGAGAGAGATATTAGTCTCGCCCATCCTTGGTTATAATGTAACCACCATCTTTGGTTATAATGTAACCACTATCCTTTTTTATAATGTAACCCCCCACCACAAAATTAAAATCATACATACTTTTTCAAAAATATAATAAAACATTAATAATATCATAACCCATGAAACTAAATGGGTTTTATAAATTTTTCATCATAGCATAACATATGGAAAAGAAATAGGTTTTGTAAACCTTTCATCATTTCATCATAGTATAACCTGTGGAAAAGCAATGGGTATCATAAACATGTTATCATCATATACATAAACCATATAGAGAAAATTAAGGATATTATTATTGGATCATATCTTTAGAAACTAATAATTAACTTCAATTGATGTAATAATCTATGAAAATTTCATTAAAATATTGCTAAAATATTTCTTGAGGAAAATAAACTTTTTATTTTGAGAATCACTTTTTAAAATAAAAATATTTCCAAAAATATTATGAAAAACAATTTCATTTAAAATAAACTTGGAAAATTGTAAAGTAATCTATAAAAATTTCAGGGTTCATAATGGATTTAAATTCCATTCATCTCGTATGAGTTAAAATAAACCACTCTTTTAACATTTTTTATAGAAAAAGTCAAAAAGTACCCTTTTTGGAAAATGACAAGAAGATTCCTTTTAAAAAAATTAAAAATTAAAACATGGTTAAAATTTTATTTTAAAAATCCTAGGATAATAGTAATAACATTATTTAAAAAATATTTCTATAAAACATGGATATGGAATAAAAATGGTTTTTTACCAAAGAGGGAAATAAATTCGGTATTCCTTAAAATATTATTTTGATCTCTTGAGTACATAAAGAGAGTGAAAAGAAAGTAAAACATTTAATTTCCAAAAATAACTAAATGATAAACAATTCATCAGTTTATTGTGAGATAGATCATAATATTTCTTTATTTTAACTTAATCACAAACAACTTTGAATAATAATGATGTTGTAACATAATACCCTTACCACTTTGGTATATTTTGAATCATAAACCTCATGAAATAAAGAACCTTAGATGTATATGTATATCACATAATTTTCATGAGATAAAATCTTAAATTAAATTAATGAAAATAATATGTTCCATATAAAATAAAGAAGTGGTGTATAAAGCATATGTTCCACAGAAATTAAAGTGAGACGAAAATCTCTTACCTCCGGTCTGAATTACTTATTATGCATGGTAACCCTTGTATAATAAATATAGATTTATTATAAATTTATTAGAGAAAATAATCATATATATCATACCATATATGGTTTACTTATACCCTTATATCACAATTTTATTAACAATTAATTGTTAAAACGTTATTTTGGGTAGTAACTACTTTGTTTTTCATATATGTTTTAGTTCAGTTATTTTGGTCCTTTTACTCTGATCATGGATATATAATCTACATAATTTTAATAATTATATAAATATAATATACATTCACTATATACATATTTATAATCACCCATAAAAGTTAAAGGTATAAAAATATATTACATTTTTCATAGAGATGGTAGGTCATACGTACACAAGAATACTGTTTTTATTTTCTCAAAATATGGAATAAAAAAAGGTAAATAATATATAATCATTTATATATCATATGTATCATATGTATTTATTAAATCTATCCTTATTACCATCCAATTAAAACATAAATGAATAGTGACTCACTTCTCTTCGTGGAGGTGGTAGTCCACACGTACACATGATTGGTGTTATCGTTTTCCAACTATTTGGAAGGTAAGAAGGTATAGATTATATTATAATTTCATAAGTATAAATGTTTCATAATTATCATTTATAAACATTAACACCATCATAATATCCATCCATAAAATATGGTGATGTTAAATTAATAGTATCATTTTATAGAGATTGTAAGATGTACATACACATGATGAATACATTCACTTACCATTTGACAAAAAGAGAGTGAAAAAAGGTGTTTTAAATATCACAATAAAATTCATTTATCTTTAGGATACTGAAGTTATTATTTTTTGAATAATTTAATATATTTATAGGAAATAAAATAATAATTAAAAAGAAAGTGATCGGTTCAGGTGATTACCTCTTATTTGAAATAACCCCTTTAGATATCCTCTTAAGGGTTGTAGGGTTTTTCTTTTTAGAAAAAACACAACTCTATAATGTTTATAGGGTATTATATAATATAACTTGGAATATTTGGTCAATATATAAGTCTTAAAGTGGTGTTAATAAGATAAATGAGGGGTACCCTTATATAATGAGGGGAGGGGTGCCATTGGAATATTTTAAAATATTCAATTAATATGAATTAGTTTTGATGTACTAGTAGTTAAATTAAAAATATTCAAATATAATATGAGGATGAGTTGAAATGATATCATCCAATAAAATTTTAAAAAATTTGGATAACATTTTTACACTTATTTTTTGTTTTACCTTTTTATTAACCCTTTTTAAAATTACTATAATATTAAAGTTTTAAACCCATTTAGGGTTTATAACGTTACTATAAAATTTAAAAAGACCCATAAATGGATCTTTGTTGATTTTTAAAATTATATATCATTCATTTGAATGAATCTAAGGGTATAAAATCAGGTTTTTTCACCCAATACTTTGGAGTATTTCAAGGAATATTTCTAAAACCAAGTGATGAGACAGTGTGGGATTCCAGGGATCAGAGAGCCTTAGTGTAGTGATATTAAAAATATTAAATATATTTTATCATGTGTGTGATTTTTTTAATTTTGAATAAATTCCATGTGGTGTCTCTTGTCGAAAATCTGAGATAGTGGTTAAGTTCAAAACATGGTGTTTTCCCTAGGCACGATATAAAGTTTGGTGGCATCAAGTGCTCGATTAAGGGTGTGTTGCAAGAATGTTGATAATTATAGGATAGTAAAATAAACTAATATCCTCTTCTTTTATCGTAATAGTCTAAGGATAGGTTGTATCACCTTGCGCAATGGATGACTTGAGGTTGAACTAAGAAGAGGAGGTGCTGTTGATCCTCGTTTTTGATGTCGATCAATACCGGATTAAACTATAATGGATTAAAAGTATAATTTTCGACCTAATTCTTAGGAATTTTTCCATGAAGTATTAATATTTATGATCTTTACATCCCAATCCCCTTTTATGCATTATTTTATGGTTTTAATACCTTATTATGACTGCTAGTGATCCTATGAGGGTAGATTTGTGGTTTCAAGTGAAAATCAGGGAGTTTTAGTTGGATAGTATGGGATTACCATTAAGAATTCCTAATCACATGACATGTAGTGTAGGATAACATGTAATGTTTTATTCCCATTTTTGGAAGTTGACATTTGGAAATTACTCACGGTGTACTACGGGTACATTTCATATAGCAATCCCAGATCATGTGGTTGGAGACATGGAGTGGAATTCCATGTTAAGGGACATAGTAGTGTGGAAGTACACATCCAGCATACAATACCATGGGATACCAAACATAGATAAAGGATGAGGACATTACCAGGGATCTGATATCCAAGACAATTCATGTATCGAGGGTACATTATATGGGGTATAACATGTCCATCCAACCGTGTATGAGGGTAGACATGCTTAGTTGATCTGATGCAATCCCATGCTATGTGAAGTGGGGTACACCCCATGAATTTACCTAAATAAAAGAAAATTATTTTGATGGGACGTAGTCAAGGTTCATCTTCATGAGACATATTGTGTACTATGGGTACACATCATATACTCCCCTTTTCAATTTCCCCCTCATGCATCTCCATCTTCAGAACTCAGATGGAGTCCTATGAATAGACTATCATCAGTAGCTTTCCATGTGGGACACAATGATGGACATGGTTTTGGAATGTGAGATGTGGTTAGAGGTGAGGATAGTGGGTTTCTTGATAGCGATATATATAATTGTATCAGTTGAGTGAGTCCCTTGGTCTATTTCTATGAGGGTATAGCATAACATTACATCCTCATAATAGGATTGTGATACCCTTGATAGGATGAGCTTAGATATGGTTGGTGTATCCCTATGGGATTTTGGGGAAGGATCCTCTATCATATCAACTTTCCTAAGTGGAGTTTATGGTATCATCATTGCCTTTGTACACAATTTCAAGATCTCCCATCTTGTAGGCTATCCCAGTATGGTTTTTTACATTATCAAATATAAAATCCCCTACTTGGAGGGTGGTTTATATATGGTTTTTGGAATCATCGCAAGTACAATTTCATAATTGGTGGTTGGATCTAGATTTGGGTTTGTGGTGTCTCCTAGTAGTTAGGGGCATGATCCCCTATATATGGGATGTGTCTTTGATATTCTAAAGGCTTTATGGTGTCCTCCATTGGTCTTAGGTGTAATCCCTTTTCTGAGAGATATGATCTTGGGGGTTATTAGATTGGGTTCATGGTGTCCCCCAATGGTATTAGTTGTTATCCCTTATCTTTTAGTTGAGATCTTGAGGGTTTTTAGTAGGGTTAATGGAACACCCCATTAAGGATGGGTGAGATATTCTATCTAAGTATTGAGTTCTTCTAGGTTCTAGCATGACTTTCTTCATGGTGAGATCTGACAAGCATGTTCTCTCAGATGTGTGCCACAAGGGACGAAGGAGAAATTACATCAGCTTAGTGATTCCTAATGGAGTGTGTTATCTTAGATGTTTCATTAGAGATGTTAGATCTATTCCTAACAGATCATGTTCTCTCATATTTTCTATCTAGGATAGTAGGTTTTTTTCTTGATGAGTGAGATCACTTGAAAGAGATCCATTTGGGATGGAATAGAAATACCCAATGATTTTTACCTATCAGATGAGTTGCATCAGGAATGGAATGGATTGTGGAGTGGGATCTCCCAAATGAGAAATACCTTTGAGCATCGAGTTGAATCCTATGGATGGATGTGAGGTTGGGACCTCACGAGACATGGATTCTGAGATGAGTATATCTAAGTGTTTTTTGGATTCCTTGTGATGATGTCATGTATCTTGATTGGTGCACCATTTGGTTTGAGCTGACTAGTCATATACAGCTGAGGGGTAGAGTTGGAATAGTTGATCTCCCTCAATTGTGTTTTCTCCACTGGCTTTGGGTTGATATGACTAATAGATTTCAGTTTCTCCCTTTTATTTTATATTTTTGGGCCAGTTACTGATTATTATTATTATCACCCATACATGGGATTTACCTACACATTTCATGCCTTATATATATGACAAGCCTTTCGATGAAGTCTCAAGAGGACCTAGAATAGGTGGATCATAGTAAGATAGATAGACCAAAGTTTATATTGGTGCTTTTCTAAGGTGTGTTCTTGTGGTTTCATTTGATATTTGTACCCTAATTCTAAGAATGTTGGATGAATTTGCAGTTTTTAGAGGGATTGTATTTTTACATTTTTACACTTTCAGTGATTTTATTGTACTATAATTATAGGATAGATGTATTCATGAATTTTGGGTTTTATTTTAATTATATCTGCACTATTTTTGGGATATGTTTATGGGTGTGTTCATACAGGTACCATAGGCTAAGGCCTCCCATGTGTTTGATTTTCCCACTTAGTGCTAGTCACAAGTCCTTATAGAATTTGAAGTGGGATTGGGTTAGTTTTTTCTCATACCTCGATGGGTTGGGTCATTATAGAGTGGTATTAGAGGAGGTCCTTCCTTATTAACAGAGTAAGCTATGTAGATATGATCTTGGTTTCGGTTTATGGTGATAGTGTTAAGGTGTTTCCATTTCATCTATTCAGCTAGGGATTCTAGTTTTCATGTAGCTGTTGAGGTATCCATTCACCGATACTCTTATTACCTTATTATTGACTCAAAACATTTAGGAAACTAGTTGTAGGGAAATTTTGGTACTTGAATCATATAGGACTCGGCTGTGAGTTACGTGTTCTTCTTGAAGAAATTACTTAGATATACTCTTTGACTGTTGACTTTTTTGATTTTCTATCAGGATTTCAGTAAGAGGATATCTAGACAAGGTTCCATAATAGGATTGCGATGGTCATATTCCTAGAGATGAGGCTTCAATATAGAGCACTTCAAATAATATGGTACCTCTGGGTGATTTTCTATTTGAGCTACCACCCCTTGAGAAGTAGTTTATGCCGACAGTCAGGGCTAAGGATACATGTAGGTTTAGTTTTTTTTCATGAGTTACATAGGTATCTACCTCTGAGGTATCAGGGTGAGATTTTTTCCCCAAGAAGATGATGATTGTATTGAGGTAGTCATGCATGTTTTTCTCTTTATGATGAAACCTCTCGATCAAATTGTAGTCCTAATAGTGATTCTTCTATAGGGATCAGTCGGGCCATGGTGGAGTCTAGTGAAGTAGTCCCACAATGTGATGACATTCAATTAGATGGATTTTGAGTGGATCATTAAGGAATAATTTTCTCTAGAAATGTTTAGATTGGTGCATATCTAGGATATTCTACAGATTTAGTAGGGTAGCATGTTCATATAAGACTATTCGGTGAGGTTTACATACCATTTACAATACTCCCTATATATAGTTCGATATTCTTTTTTCATAGCATCAATATTCTAGAAAGTCTTGTACTGGGATATTAGGGAATCTGTGATATCATTTTTCATTCCCACCTATTTTGGAGTGCTCCGGAGGGCCTTGGTGATGGAGAACTTTATATTTGAGCATACTCTGACCATTGGTGTTGGGAACATAAGAGATGAGACCTCGACGAAAAATGGTATCCAATAATAGGCTCAGGGATCCGGGCATGTGAGATGCTTCAGGAGATGATCCCAGGATGGAGGGTCAGAGTCTCATCGATCCATGGACATATCTATTCATCCATGGGAGAGGTGGTGCTTTTATTTTGAAATATGAGGACATATGGCATGATATTTTCCAACCTGTCATGCTGCTGAGAGGGAGATGGTCAATGGACCACCCTAGAAGGAACAAAAATAGGAACATCCAATTCTAAATCATGGATTATATGGTAGAGGAGTGGAGAGAGAATCAGGAGGTGGAAATTTTTTTGATATATTGCTACCACCAACACTAGGTGGTTTGTGTCGGGCTTTGGGGGCTATATAATGAAGGAAAGGATAGTTTAAGGCTACATAGTCCTACCACCTAGAGTCTCCAAGGGTGATTATAGGTATTCTATGCATACTTTATAATTTTTTCGTAGTATTTTATGACACTATTTTTAGGTAATCTATTCGTTCCATTTATTACTTATGGATTGTCTAGGGTGACATGGGGCATCGATAGAGCTCTGTGATGGTGATGTTAGATGAATATTGAAACTCATAATAAATATTTTTGATTCCCCCACTGAGACACATTTTTTGTGACTCAATACTAAACTTTATAGGTGACATAGTGTCTCTCAAATTGGATAGTGTTAATTTGTGGTGGATGTGTTCTTTTCACTTGTTTTTTTAGGTGGGGTTTCAGGAAGGATTGTTAGAGAGGGCACTAGCAATACTGGTGGGGTCCTTATGCTCGACCCTTATGATACAGTCTTCTATAGAAGGGATTAGTGACTACACACTTCTATAAAAAGTGTGACCTAAAATTTGGAGTAGAGTTCCTTTCATAAAACCTTTTTATAGTAAAAGATAGATTCCTTACTATGCTTTCCTCGGTATGGATTTGTTTCCAACCATACTTTCTCAGATGTTTTCTGCCAGTGGGTGTGGAAGATTTGTTGTCTTCTGTTAAGGATTTCCTTTTTTGTATTAGAGTGATCCCAATCCAAGTAGGATGATATCAGGTGTGGGAAGATATATCCTACTTTTATAAAATGGAATAGTGTGACCTATGGAGAAATGGTTCTATGAGATTTCTGTTTCCTTCTATGGTGGTGGAGTTGAATAAATCTACCTGAGAATTTTTTGTATTTACCTCCCCCTAATATTTGTCTTTTACTTCAACTCACACCTAGGAATAGCCCTGATGTTTTTTCAATATATCATTTGACTCCCAAGTTTCTTCGTGAGCTATGGTGAATTTAGAGGTTTGTAAATAGATGTCATTCTAATACAAAGTTCATAAAATTGGGTAGCCTAGTGTTGTTTTTTTATGTGATACAGTTCATCTAAGGTAAGTTGTGAACTTCCATGTTACATTAGAATTTGTGTTTGGTTAGTTAGGTGGTCTATCAATAGACTCTGTGATTGCAGTTGCACCAAGTTTGTGGTTTTTTCCACTAGTCAAAGCTGAGGAGACATGTTCATGATATGTATTACAATTTCTACCTCATTTTAATAGGACCTTAGGTATGGTAAGGCATTTTTGGTTTTCTAGAGTTCATGTTTTTAAATATTTTGGAAAACCTCTTTTTAGATCAGTAGTGTGGAAGACCCAGTTGAGAGCTAAGTTTGTCTCCTTTTTACCTAATATTTCACTATTCAAGGTGAAAATATTAAAGGTGGGGAGAGTTTAGTGACTCATGTTTTTTCAAGTAAGAATTTAAAATATTACTTGGAATATTTATGAATCCATGCACTGATTTGACATGAGATTCTGGGGCTTAGAGAGCCTCAGTATGGTGATATTAATAATATTAAATATATTTTATCATGTTTGTGTAGTTTTTTTTGTACTTGTGGAAAAAAACTAAGTAGAGTCTTGGATCATAAACTTGTGACTATGGTTGAGTTAAGAATGTGGTGTTTTCCCTAAGTGTCATATAATGTTTGTAAGTGTTGGGTGCTCAGTTGAGGGAATGTTGGAAGGAATTTTGATGATATTAGTTTGTTAAAATAAAAATATATTCCCCTTAGTTATCACATATATAAAAGGAGAGAGAGGATACCCTTTAATGATGGATGACCTGAGGTTGAACTAAGGAGATGAAGTGTTGTTGATCCTTGTGTTTGACATCAATTATCATCATATTGAACTTCTACAGCTTCTGAGCATCGTTTTGGATACAAAGATTCATCTTTTTTACTCGAGGTAGGTGTATTTATGATATTTACATCCAGATCCACATTGATGTGTATTTTAATGGTTTTAATTCCCTATTATGATTGATAGAGACTTCCTGGGGGTAGATCTGGGGTTTCAAGTGGAAATAATGGAGTTTTTAGTAGCTAAAACGAGATTCTTATTTAGAATTCTTGATCATATAGTGTGTCTTGTTGGAGCACATACCATGTATTCTTCCCATTTGGGGAATATGAAATTTGGGAACTACATTTTTGTGTATTGTGGGTACACACTATGTAGTGAGACCAGGACAAGTCGCTGAAGACATGGTCAAACATGCCATGTAAAGGGACAAGGTCATGTCGAAGTACATGGCTAGTGTGCACAATAATGGGGTTCCATACAGAGGCATGATATAAGGACACAACCAAGGATATTGATATTCAATATATACCTTGAACCAAGGGTACATTCCATGTGGTCTAACATTGCCATACAGTCGTGTATGGGTGCATACATGCCTAGTTGATTGGACGTTGTCACATTCCATGTGGTATGGGGTGCACAACATATATTTAAACAAATACATGTTGGGTACTGTGATGAGATATGGATAAGGTCTGGCATCAAAATAAAAAATGTGTATGGTCATTACACACCATTTACTCTCCTTTAATATTTATCCCACATGCATCTCTTTCATTAGGACATAGATGGAGGCCCACATATAGCCTATCCTGAGTAGTTTTCTACATAGGATGTGATGGTGACCATAGTTTTTGCATGCAAGATGTGGTTCATGGTAAGTATAGAGGGTATCTTGATAGCAATGTATTGACTAGTATTGGTTGAGTGAGTCCCATGATCTATTCTTGTGAGGGTGCAATGTATAATTACATCTTCAGCATAGGATTGTGATCCCCTTGATGGGATGAGATCAGATATAGTTGGTGTAACCCTATCGGAGGTTGGGGTGGGATCCTCTATCATATTGACTTCCCTATGTGGGTTTTGTGGTATCCTTATGAACTTAATACATAGGGTGATGATCCCCCATCTAGTAGGATAGTCTAGTAAGGTTGTGGAATCATCAGATATATGATCCCCTGTTTGGAGGCTAATTTATGTAGGGTTTGTGGCATCATCGTGAGTATAATCCCCTACTTGGAGGTTGGATCCAAATTTGGGATTGTGATATATTATAGTGGTCTTGGGTAAAATTCCTAATCTCTGATGTGTGACTTTGAGATACATTAGGGTTTTTGGCATCACCCAGTAGTCAAGGGATTGATTCCCTATCAAAGAGATATAATCTGTCGAGTTTCCTAATTGAGTTCTTGGTTTCCCCAAGAAAAACTAGGTGTAATCCCCTATCTATTAGTTGAGATCTCTATGGTTTCTAGTTTGGTTAGTGGAGTCCCCCATAAGGGATGGGTGAGATCCCATATCTAAATATCGAGGTCTGATAGGTTCCAGTGTGACTTTTTTTTATGGAATGATCTGATGATTATTTTATCTTCAATATGTTCGACATGGGATGGTGGAGACAACCCATCAGCTTAGAAATACCCTATGGATCATGCTTTCTCAAATGTTCTATCAGGGATGGCAGATCTATTCCCTATAGATTGAGTTCTATTGGATGTGTGATCTGGTATGGGAGGGTTTTTCTCGATGAGTGAGATCACTTAGATGAGAGACATCTAGTATGGAAGAGATATATTGGGTAACTGTTACTACTTAAATGATTTCCATCAATAATTGAAGGGTTCATATAGTGGGATCACCTGGATGAGTGATACCTTTAGGCCTTGAGTTGAATCCTATAGCTGGATGTGAGGTTGGGAACTGATAATACTTGGATTCTGAGATGAGTATATCTATGTGTTTAGGTAATTCCATGTGGATATTCCTTGTATCTTGATTGGAACACCATGTAAATTGTGCTAACTAGTCTTGTACAGCCGAGGGGTGGAGGTGGAGTGCTTGATCTCCCTCACTTGGGTTCTCTTTTCTGGCTTGGGGTTGATAAGAATATTGAATTTCAATTTCCCCTTTTTATTTTGGGTTTTTTTAGTTTTTAATGAGTATTTTTATACTCATCATTTCACTAGATTTCCCCGAACATGTCATGTCTTGTGAAGAGGACAAGCCTTTTGTTGATGTCCTTGGATGACCTAGATTTGGAGGAGCATAGTGAGCTTGATAAAATAAGTTTTATAGTGGAACATGTATGATGTTTGTTCTGGTGGTTTCATTATACTATGGTCCCAACCTTTTGAGAAGTTTAGATGCATTATTAGTTTTTGGTTGGATACTATTTTTGCCTTTTTACACATTTAGTACTTTTATTGTACTATTATTGTGGAATAGATTTATGTACACATTTTTTTCAATTTTATTATTGTCACTCTCTTATATTGAGATGTATGTGGGCACATGCATACCTGTACCATAGGAAAAGGCCTCCAATGTGTGTGATTTTATGACTCAGTGCTGGTCTCCAGCAACTGACTTATTGGAGGTGGTCATGGGGTAGACGATTCTCAGGACCCAATGGGCCAGGTCATAGCACTAATATTTTTTTTAATTTTATATCATTTTATAAAATATTGTCTATTATAAATTATCATTAATTTCATTTTTAACACTATTCATTTAATTTGACTTTAAATACATCAAGAAAAAGATGGATTTCAAATATAATTCTTTCCCACCTCCTTAATATGTCATATAGATCTATAAAATTAGTGTTACACATTAATTCATTCAAATTATATTACTTTTAATATTTCAAAAATCATTTATTGTATTTTATTTAATTAGAGAAATACTGCATTGGGGTTCCATAAGCATTTAAGGTCATTATATAATTACAAAAAAATTGAAATAAATTTAAATCATAAAAATAATTTCATTATACTAAAAATTGAAACTTATATTCATTCGTAACTTGTTGTTTTTTGTATGTGGAAACATAAGAGGTATTTAAAACTATGAGAGTGACATTTTTTACCTTTCATTGATTTAAATATTATATAGGTAATTTTTAAGGACAAGTGTCCATTAAAAACCCAATTTAGAGACTTAGGTGATAAGGGTATAATTACCTTCTTCCAAGAATAATTAGGAGAAAAATTCATGGCCTTTTCATTTAGTTTTAAACAAGATTAATAGAATTTACTATTTATCAAGGTGATAAATTTTACAAAGTTTACTATTTATATTAAAAAAATAAAAGGGATATATTTACCAAATTTGAACCTCTAGATTCCCAATATGGAATCCATTTTATCAAATTCAATACTAATAAGTAGAAGAAATTAAATTAAAAATAATCACACAACACGTAACAAAAACTATATTCTTAGACAAATACACTTTTAAGTGTTAAACTAGATTTTATTCATATTCCAAGACTAGTAAAAAAATATTAGATGAATGTTAAAACATTTTATTAAATTTATAATATATACATTTCATTAAAAACATTGACCAAAATTTATTTACTTGATTTATTAAGATAAATCATATTTGATTGCATAAATACGGTTTTCTAAAAAAGTATCAATTTAACTTTCAAATGATTTTATTATTATTTTTAGTAAATTGGTAACCAGTAAATTTATTTTATAAATGTATAAACCATTAATTTTTCATAATTTATTTAGTCATATTAATAACCATCAATCCAATGGAAAGGTGATAACCATCAGATAAAAAAATTTAATAGAATATAATTGTCCTTTTAAACTCGGTGTTTCATGTAATGGAATATATAGAAGAAATTAAATTTATTTGAAATATATATATGTTATAAAATCTTTGGGTGTTACATTATACACCCATTAAAATTAATTTCAACCTAAAAATTCATCACCTTGTTATAAAAAAATAAGGATATATTTGTTTCATTACATCCTTAGGTTCTCATATAGCTTCTTCAAATTTGTGATTTCTCAAAAGAAATTTAGCTGAGTGAGTTATCTTGTTTCATAGAAATTTTTATCAATAATCCAATATATGTAATGGTTTTTCCTCATAATAAATATTATGTTATATTGGTATGACCTATTATTTTATTACATGTGATGTATCAGGTATGTACTTTTTCAGGATGGATACATGGAACACATTGTAAATATGAGATTGGTTTGGTGGAAGTTCCAAGAAATAAGCTAATGACACTACTAGATCAAGAATATTAGGGTTAATATACTAAGGGATCATATTTTATTTCTTCCTGAATCTCAAAACCTTATTCTAGGGATAAATTTGTAGAAATACCTTCTCACAAACTTTGAACTCCAAATCTCATTGATGGTTATCAGAATGAATTTTTTTCAACTCTAAGATGCATTGATGTGTTGTTGAATGCCTCAAACTTTCTTTGTCATTTATTTAGTTATATCAAGTCCTAAAATATTTCTTTCTCTAAATTTATCTCAAAAGTTTTGCATTCTATGCATCTTTACATATATTGATTCAAATGGATCCATCTGAATGCTCAAATTAAAGATATTGTTTTATAAAAACTCAACTAGAGGAAGGTTTTTTTCCGAATAACCATTAAAATCTATATAATAAGTCCATATCATATCCTCTAGGGTTTGAATTATTATCTCAAACTAATCATATTTTTGAGGCTTATATGTAGTTGTTGGACTCACCTCTTTTTATAATACTAAATCATGTTTCGTTTAAGTGATAATCATGTTTCTGCTATAGAATAATCATGTTTCATTAATATTTATAGTCTCTATCTAGTGATAAATATGTATATTTAATCTCATAGTTCTATTGTTTAAGCTTACAGTGAAAAATATACCTAAGTAAAGGTCACCGATAGAAAGGTTGTCGATAGAATGGTTATTGATAGAAAGGATAGATGAAAGTTCACTGATGAAAGATCACTGATGAAGGTCACTGATGAATATCACCAATGAAGGTTACCACTAAAGGTTACCATTGAGAAGGTTACCGCTGAAGGCTACCACTGAAGGCTACTGCTGATGGCGACCAATGAAGGCTACCGTTGAAGGCTACTAATGAAGGATACTGATGCACACCTACTATTGAAGCCTATTGATGTGGAGGATACCGTTACCAATATACCAATGCTTACCCTTCCATACTTTGTCAAATTCTTAAGATTACTCTAATGGTCATATTTGGTAAATATAATGCTTTTGACATTAATTAATGCAGATTTTAGACATATCAAGAAACTATATCTGGGAATAGTATAAGGTACAAGGAGGACCACACATGGTTTAGATATTCTTATTATCGAATCTCAAATATAAAATAGAATACTAGGGAATAAACCATAGACCTTATAAGTGTGAAACAATAGATTAATGCATGAGAAAGAACTTACTCTCTAGATCAAAGAGAACATGGAATAATCATTCGAGCACTTACACTGTGAACCCAACAGTCTCAAGAAGATCATTTTTGGAGAAAAAATTCAAGGATGCCTTCTGTGCTTCATCAACTCTCGATCAACACAAGAATAAGAACACTCCGTTCCTGAAATCTAGAACCTAGAGTTGCGACACTCTGTTTTGAGGAAAACTTCCAAACAAATACTCTAACCTCAAATTCTTCACACCAAGGATTCAAGAGTTGAACTGCAAACACATATATCTTTCTAAACTCAATCTTATAATCTTATCTCTACTATGTTCTATTATTTTACATTTCTAAGAATTGTGTGGGTCTGTCGTTTACACACATTGTCTTATGTGCTTGAACTAGAGGATAATAAAAATCATCACATAAAACTTCACTTACACTTTGTTTCCCACGTGAAATTGTGGAAGAGACCGTGTGTGGTCTTAATTGTTTGTTTTTTACATGAAGAACTGTGGTAGAGGGTGAGAACCCTAGATAGTTTGTGAAAAACTATTGTAAATCCCAATACAGGTTGTGTACCAAGTTTATCATTTATATAAACTACTTGGTGGAAGGTGATCACGAAGTGGAGAGGATTAAGTTTTGGCTCGAGACTGAACCTCTTGTTTAAATCCACCTTGTACTATATTTCTTAATACTCTATTTTTCCTATTTTCCACTTCTTATAATTTCAAAAATAGAAAACCGTTTATCATTGACTATGATAGTTATTTCTGGTTAGTGTGTGTATATGTTTAATTCAGTAAACTAGTTTCCAAAGTTAAAGAAGTGTTTTACACTGATTCAACTGAGGTATAATCACCCATTGAGAAATCTGTTGACCAACTAAATATTAATATCTCTACTTTCTTAATTAACTAGGTTGTTTCAAAATTGGGGGTTCTTAAGAATAAATATTTTAACAGAAATTTGAATTAGGAACCTAATTCACCCCCCTCTTGAGATTCCACTCTACCCAAAATTTGGTATTTGAGGGTATTTTTATTTCTAGAATCTGAACTGTGGTGCAAGTTGTCAAATTCTTTTTAACTGTGATTTTAGTGGTATCTTAAAGATCTTAAAATTTCTTCCATATCTAAATTTGTAGTTATTTAAAATTCTAATTAACAATGGATAATAGAGTTGAGGGTGCTGCTACTAACAGGACATCTTTCTTTAATAGTAATAACTATACTCTGTGGAAATTAATAATGAAAATGTATCTAGAAATAATGGGTCCTAAAATTTGGGACATAATTGAAGAACAACGTGCTTTCCCTCTTACTTCTAGGGACACATGGTATCAGTTTACTAAATCTACATATAACAATAACGGTAAATCAATGAATTCATTGTAATGTTCTCTAGGTGATGAAGAATTCAATAGAATATCTTCCTGTAAAACTGCATATGAAATTTGGGATACTTTGGCTATTTCTCATGAGGGGACAACTAATGTTAAAGAGATGAGATTAAATACTTATACTATTAAATATGATAATTTTAAAATGAATCCTAATGAACTTATATCTGAAATGTATCTCAGGTAAAATGAAATAATAATTCCATGAGTTTTCTTGGGAAACCAGTAGACAGTAAGGATCAAATTATGAGGTTGCTTTGATTCCTACCTGATAGATGGAGAGGAACTTCTATTTCTATCCTAGAATACTTTGACATAGGTAAGCTACTAGTGAAAGAACTAATTGGAAAAATTATGATGTACTAAGAAGAGCTTAAGGTAAATCAAGAATCAGATAAACAACCAAGAAAGAAATCTGTAGCATTCAATACTGCTACCTCAATGAGCAAAGTTAAATAAAAAGTTCATGCTTCTGTAGACACTTCCACTAGTGAAGACTCTGACTCTGATAGTGATGATGAGATGGCTCATCTTGTTAACATATTCAAGAAGTTCTACCATAAGAAGAAGTTCTTTATAAAATCAAAATATAAAGGAATGTATAATAGTAAAGGATAGTGGAAAAAGGACAGAAAATGAAATGACAACACAAATGAAATAGTCTTCTATGAGTGTAAACGAAAAGTCCATGTGAAGGATGATTTCCCCAAGGTGAAGGTTAAAAAGAAATATAAAGACAATGAAAGGGATATAAAAAGGCTATGAAAGAAACTTAGAGTGATTCAGATTATAGCTCTAGTGGATCTGACTCTTCTAATATTGAGAATAAAAAACATGCAAACCTGTGTTTCATGACAGAAACGTCCGAGGTAACACCCAATTCTTCTATACATAATGCTTATTATTCTAGAAATGAAAGTAAATCAAAAAATGATGAAAATATGACTAAGGGTGAAATATTTGAATATTGTGGAATGTTGGAGGACACATTTAATGAACTCAAGGATAAATATAAATTATTAAAATGACAAAATGATTTAAATGCTAATTATAAGTCTGATCTAGATATTGAGAAAGAAAAATGTGCTCAGTTATTGGAAGAAAATACAGAACATAAATTATCAAATGAGTAATTAAAAAGGAATCTTTAGAATTTTACTACAGATAGAGATACCTTGACTCAATTCCTAGGGAAA
The DNA here is from genome assembly GCA_963277665.1 of Viscum album. Lineage (NCBI taxonomy): Eukaryota > Viridiplantae > Streptophyta > Magnoliopsida > Santalales > Viscaceae > Viscum > Viscum album. The sequence goes on from OY728140.1 coordinate 1,825,671,613, forward strand.
CAAATTGATGAAAAATATATAATTGGTCTAGGATATCAACCAGGATAGAGAAGAATTATTAAAAATAAATTTGTTCCAAAATATGGATAGTTCACTGCTAGTTCAAGTTCTGGACCATCTTTTGAAAACCAATTTTCTAAAGGACCTAACAAGGTGTTCATATCTCAAAACATATCTTCTGATTATAGTAAACCTTTAAGACAAGTATGGGTTCCCAAAGTTTTACTTTCTAAACTCTTTGGACCCAAGAAAATCGGGGTACCAAGGTTACCCTAAACTTAATCTGTTGTGCAGGAAAATTGTCTAAAGAGCTCCTGTAAAACTCTATGGTACATGGATAGTGGATTTTCAAGACATATAACAGGAGAGTATTCATGCTTAAAGAGATTAATTAAATTGGATGGTTGACATGTCACATTTGGTGATAATGCTAAAGGGAAGATTATCGGATTAGGCCAGATTGGTAAACCTAATGCTATATTAATTTTAAAAGTAATTATTATTGATGAGTTAAAATAGAATCTATGTAGTATCTCTTAGTTGTGTAATGATGGTTTCAATGTTAAGTTTTAAAATGATGCATGCAATGTTTTTAATTTTAAAAATGATTTAATATTCACTGCTCTTATAAATGAAAATGTATATTTTGTTGATCTAAATTCTTTAGTTAATCAAAAAATTTCTTGTTTAAATGATTTTAATAAGGAATCCTAGTTATGGCACAGAAGATTAGAATATAGTAATGTTCACTCACTTAGGAAACTAACTAGGAATGGTTTAGTTAGAGGCTTACCTAAATTATAATCCCCATATAACAAAGTTAGTAATCCTTATTAAAAAGGAAAACAACACAAAGTTTCTTTCAAACTAAAGAAATAATTTTCTACTTCTCAACCACTTGAGTTGGTTAACATAGATTTTTTGGACCATCTAGAGTTTCATGTTTAAATGGGAAGCACTATGTTTATTTTCTTATAGATGATTTTTCTAGATATACATTGGTATACTTTCAAGCTCACAAAAGTGAAGCATGTTCTTACTTCATTTAATACTCTAAGTCTATTGAAAATCTTAGTGGACTTAAAATTAAGACCATGAGAAGTGATCATGGTCGTGAGTTTGAAAATTAGGAATTTGAATCTTTTTTCTCACAAAATAGATATAATCACAATTTATCTACTCCTAGAACACCTCAACAAAATAGAGTTGTAGAAATAAGAAATAGTATACTTCAAGCGTACTATTCTAAATGATTATAAAATACATATCTTTTTTTGGGAAGAATTTGTTAATACAGCTTGTTAAATTATCAATAGAGTCTTAATTAGACTTGTTATTAAGAAACCCCCTTATGAGATCTGGAATAATAGGAATCCTAAGGTTAATTACTTTAGAGTTTTTGGTTGAAATGTCTTTATCCTTCACACTAAGGATAATCTTGACAAGTTTGCTTCTAAGAGTGATGAAAGAATTTTCCTAGGTTACTCAATCTCTAGTAAAGCTTATAGAGTATTCAATAGGAGAACCAAATGTGTGGAAGAATCAGTTCATGTCAAATTTGATTAGACTGATCCGCATGAACCCAAAACCTCTTTTGAACATCTTGAAGAAGATATGTCAATTCTAGACCTTAATGATAAAGACAGTGATCCCTTAGTAAAAAATACCTATTCTAGAAATTTTCCAGAATCTAAGCTTGCTGAATCTAAACCTATAGACAACCATGATGAGTCTAGTTCAACTCTTCTTATAGATATTAGAACTCTCAAGAATCATCCTTTAGATGTTGTAGTAAGTGATCTAAATAGAGGAACACAAACAAGAGCATCTCTGAGAAACCACATTGAACATTAGGCCTTTATTTCATAGCTTGAACCTAAAAATATCAATGATGCAGTCAATGATTAATTTTTGGTGATAGCTATGCAAGAAGAATTAAATCATTTTGAAAGAAACAATGTCTGGGAATTAGTAGAAATACCTAAACACGCGTTGACTATAGGCACTAAATGGGTGGTTAGGTTGATAAATCTTGAAGCATAGTTAGAAACAAGGCTAGACTAGTTTCACAAGGATATATTCAAGAATAAGGAATAGACTATGATAAAACCTTCGCACCTGTAGCTAGACTAGAATCCATTAGGATACTACTTTCTTATGCAGCTCGTCTGAATTTAAAACATTATCAAATGGATGTCAAAAGTTCATTTCCAAATGGGTACATAGTTGAGGATGTATTTGTTGAACAACCCTCTGGTTTTACAAATCCCCATTTTTTAAATAATGTCTTTAAACTTTCTAAAGCCCTATATGGTCTAAAACAAGCTCCAAGAGCTTGGTATGATAGACTTAGTTCTTTTCTTATTTCAAAAGGTTTTACTAAAGGAATATCGGATCCTACTCTTTTTATTAAAATGATTTCCAAATATGTTTTAATAGTACAGATTTATGTAGATGACATTATTTTTGGATCCTCTAAAAAAATTTATATACTGATTTCTCAAAAACGATGAAAGATGAATTTAAAATATGTTTAATGGGGGAACTTAAATTTTTTCTTGTATTTCAATTTTTTCAAAATAAAAATGGTATTATTTTAAATCAATATAAATATACTAAGGATAGTTTGAAAGGTTTTTCCCTGGATGTAAATAAAGGTAGTGATACACCTATGTGTACCACCTGTAAGTTGGATGCTAATGAAACTGGTAAACCAGGAGATCAAACCAATTATAGAGGTATGATTAGAATTCTGGTCTATCTAACTACTAGTAGACCTGGTATTATGTTCAGTGTATGCATGTGTGCTCACTTTCAATCCAATACCAAAGAGTCTCATTTAACTACTATTAAAAGGATTTTTAAATAGCTCAATTATACTAAAAACATAGGAATATTTTATCCAATAGGACAATCATTTGATTTAACAAGTTATTCAGATGATAAATTTTTTAGTTGCAAGTTAGATAGAAAGAGAACCTATGGAACATGTCACATTTTGGGAAAGTCACTAGTATCATGGTGTAGTAAGAAACATAATTATGTTGCATTATCTACTACTGAAGTTGAATATATAGTTGTTTGTAGTTGTTGTGCTCAAATTCTGGGGATGAAATGCACTTTAATAGACTATGGATATCAATTCAAACATGTATTTATAAATTGTGATAATACAAGTGCTATTAACATCTCTAAAAATATAATATCTCATGCTAGGAAAAATCAAATTGATGTGAGACATCACTTCTTGAGATACCACTATCAAAGAGGTGACATCACTCTTGAATTCATTGGCATTGAACATCAATTGGATGATATATTCACAAAGGCTTTGAATTATAAGAGGTTAAATTACATCAAACATGAGTTAGGTACGATAAACTATTAAGTTAGGAACCTCACCATAGGACCTCACCATTAGGAACCTCACTATTGGACATCACTATTAGGAACCTCACCGTTGGACCTCACTATTAGAAACCTCATCATTGGACCTCACCGTTAGGAACCTCACCATTGGACCTCACCATTAGGAACCTCATTGTTGGAACTCACTATTAGGAACTTCACCGTTGTACCTCACTATTAGGAACCTCACTGTTGGACCTCACTGTTATGAACCTCATCGTTGGACCTCACCGTTAGAAACCTCACCATTGGACCTCACTGTTAGGAACCTCGCCATTGGACCTCATTATTAAGAACCTCACCCTTGGACCTCACCATTAGAAAACTCACCCTTGGACCGCACCATTAGTAACCTCACTGTTGGACCTCACTATTAAGAATCTCATCATTGTCACCTTACTGATAGTTAAATTTTCCAAGACTTCATGTTTTTCTACCAGAATATGAAATGTTTTTAGTATTACTTATTTCTTTTACTTGATTTGTTTTTAAATTCCTAAATGATAAAATTAAAGTATAAACCACATTTTGATCCACTTCTACTCTCTCCTGAACTTATTTCTCCCTAATCATAGAACCTCAACTTCTGCTGAAACCAACAAACTGCTCAAGATTGAAATAGAAATATTGAAGAGACCATTGGTCAGTGATGGGGGAGATGCGCCGAATCCTAAGAGACCTCGAGCTGGGTCGAGTAGTGGAATCCAGGTAGTGAAAAAGATAATCAAACCACATTTTTTGAAGAGGGAAATCTTGGTTGATAAGGAACTAAGCATGGAATGGATTATTTCAGGTAGGTCTCTAGTGCTGAAGGCACATAAAGCTAAGGGTTGGGTTGAATGATTTGCTAATAATAATGGACCCTATTACCTGAAGCTAGTGAAGGAGTTCTATGAATCTCTAATGTTTGAGTTGTCTGAGGATGATAATAGAATGTATTCAAAGGTAAATGGGGTAAGTGTGAGCCTTCCCTCTATTGAATGGGATGATTTTTTAAGAGTTCAACATAAAGGGATTTTTTATTACTACTCAGGAGTGGTACCTCCCACTAGTGAGTTCTTCTGTTATGAAGAATCTTTGGCTAAACTGACTGGGAATGGGATCCCTAAGAAATTTATTTCTACTGAAATGGAAGGAGAAAAAAGGTTGTTGTTTATGTGTTTTCAGTATGTTTTTATTCCCAAGAGAGGGGAATTTTCTAGCATGAAATATCAAGATTTATTTCTTTTGTATCTGTTGAAGCATAGACAGAAGATAAATTTGTGTAGATTGTTGATGATTCAATTAGAGGATATGAAAAATCCCAGTTCCAAGTACAATGATTTTTTTCATTCCAAATTGATATCATTAATGTTTAAAGTTAAAGGAGTTAATGGAAATAAGGAGGAAACAGTTGGAGTAAGGGACAATTTTAGCATCACCAAGATGATTTGAAAGTTTATTAAGATCAGCTAGAACCCTTGGAAAAAAAGATGGGTAAATGATTAGGCTAAGATATATGATAAATTAAACCTAGTTAGTCATTTTACTAGGCTTAAGAATAAGAGAGACCCTAGTTTGAATTCTAATGAAGTGGATCTTGCATACTCAGATGAAGAAGAAGAGTTTGTTGTTATGCAAGTCAGAGAGGATTCTCTTATAGATGACAGGAGTGATCTTAACCTTCATCATGCAAATATTGTATATTTTGTTGAGCCTATCCCACTAAAAATAATTCCTATAAGAGATAATTTCCTAAGGAACAGTGATGATGTGGAAACCAGTGAGGAAGAAGGAGATCAAAATGTCTTAAGATACATTAGAGAGACATCATATGAGGAAGATGACACTGAATATAGTAATTATGACTTTGAGACAACTGCTGGTGAAAGTGAAGAAGAATGTCTAAGTCTCAGTCCTCTAATAGTACATACAAAAATGGAAGAAAATATAGAAAAAGAGGTTGTTGATTTAGTTGAATCTGTAATTTCATTGGCAGAAGTTTAAAATTCTATAGAGGAAGTGGCAGTGGACCCTCCTGTTGATGTAGTTGATCAATGAGGTATGGCAGAGATGAATGTGGTTGATCGGGAGAATGCACCAAGTGAGGGGGAGGAACCTGTTTCTAAAGTTTCAGTTGTTGTGTCTCATGGGATAGAAGATTGGTCAGAAGACACTGGATTTTTGGTCTTGAGCTTAGACTATGGAGACTCTGATGATGACCAGCCTATCAAAAGTCCTCCAATTACTTCTATTATAGATACTATTATTGTACAGCTAGTAGTGTTTTTACCTCAAGACTATGTAAAGAAGGATGACCTAGAATATTTGAAGTCATACTTGAGGAAAATTTTTTATGATAAATCTACTGATATAGAGATAATAGTGGCCCTAAATAAAAAAGTTGTAGGATCTACCTTAGAGATAGTTATTTTCACCTCTCACTCAAATCTGCTACATGAAGTGAAGGATTGTCAGAATCAGATCAGAACCTTAGCAGAATCTATAGAATCTGTGAGGCATTAAATTTTTAGATTAGAAACTTATATGTATTCAAGGGTGCAAGTGGACATAGATCTTAGATATGTTCAAAGTGTGTTTTAGTAGATGGTTACTGTGTTTTTAGACCTTAAGAAGTCCATGGAGACACATGTGAGTGGCCAGGATGATGATTTAAAGAGGATAATCAGTGGGCCGACCAAATCTTTTAAGAAGATAGTGTATTTTACTATGGAACCTCTGTGTGCATCTGCTTCCTCTTTAGCCACTCCTCCTGTTGATCTAGAAGCTTTCAGATCGTTTGTTAGAGAAGAAGTGGAGAAATTCTCTGGTGTTATTACCTCAGACCCTCAGTCTAGGACTCAGGTCATTTCCACTACCAGGTTAATTCATAAACTTGTGGGAGATTATCTAAGGGAAGCTGCTAAAGTTCATAAGTCCATCAAATATCAAGTTGAATTCTATTACAAAAGGGTATATACTTAGAATTATATTAATGGTCACTTTAAGATGTTGTAAGAGAACTTGAGGATCCCACCTATCACTCAGTCATTTAAGGATCAAGTTAGTATACTGAGAGAGTTGACTCCTGCCTTAGAGAAATTTATGGAGAATAAGGATGGTTTTATATCAGCTATGGAAAGATGAGGAAGCATTATTATGGATTTCATAAATCTTCTTTTACCCTTACTCCATGTGGATTGCACTCCCATCATTGTTCCACTAGCCTTGACTTCTTCCTCGACTGCTTCAAGATCTACCATTACTGCACCAATGATGACTCCTGCACAGGCCATCAAAATCTTGATCCCTATGATTCCTCATAGATCTACTCACTATAGGTCTACTGATGCCTCTATAGAAGCTCCACCTACACTACTCATTGCCATCCCTAGGCCTATTCCTCCATCTACTTGACCTGACTCCTCAGCTTCCAAAGACAAAGATCCCTTGGACATATCTGATGTTGATTGAATGTGTGTTGTCTTAGTTGATAGGGATATTTGTACACTTTTTGTATCTTGTATTCTTTCTTCATTAATAAAAAAATCCTCTTTTTTCACTTTTTTCCTTCCTGAATTTTTGTTAATCACAAAGGGGGGGCAGTTTTAAGTTTTAATTTTAAGTTGCTAAAGGGGGGAGAAGATTTTAAGATAACTAGAATATTTAAATATATATACTATATACAATAAACATGGTTCAACTATACTTATACACACCTCTAAAGATATTAGCAAATGTACTTAACCCTGATTCAAAAAATACTGACATAAATTGTGATTATCAAAAAGGGGGAGATTGTTGAACTCACTAGTTTTTCTAATCCCAAATCATGTTTCATTTATGTGATAATCATGTTCCTACTATATAATAATCATGTTTCATAAATATTTATAGTTTCTATCCAGCCATACCTATGTATCTTTAATCTCATTGTTCTATTTTTTAATCTTACAATGAAAAATTTATCTAAGTAAATGTCGATGATAGAAAGGTTACCAATAGAAAGTTCACAGATAGAAAGGTCACTGATAGAATGGTCACGATAGAAAGGTCACCGATAGAAAGGTCACTAATAGAAAGGTCACCGATAGAAAGGTCACCAATAGAGAGGTCACCGATGAAATTCCTCCGATGAAAGGTCATCAATGAAGGTCCCCGATGAAGGTCATCGATGAAGGTTACTGCTGAAGGTTACCATTGAGAAGGTTACCGCATAAGGATACCACTAAAGGCTACCATTAAAGGCTACCGATGAAGTATACCATTGAAGGCTACCGATGAAGGCTACCGATGCACACCTACTTTTGAAGCATACCATTGTGAAGGCTACCATTACCAGTCTACTGATGCTTACCCTTCCATACTTTTTCAAATTCTTAAGATTATTCTAATAGTCATATTTGGTAAATTTAATGCATCTGAAATTAATTAATTTTGATTGTAGACATATCAAGAGACCATATCTGGGAACAGTACGAGGTACGAGGAGGGTCGCACATGTTTTACTTATTCTTATTTTTGAAACTCAAATATAAAAGAGAAGACCGAGGAAGAAACCATAGACTGAAGAAGTTTGAAACAACAAAAAAATTCATGAGAAAGAACTTACTCGCTAGATCAAAGAGAACAAGAAAGAATCATTCGAGTACTTACACTATGAACCTAAGAGTCTCAATAAGATCATTTAGGGAGAACAAATTCAAGGTTACCTTTTGTGCTTCATCAAATATCTATCAAAATAAGAAGCAAAACACTTTGTTCTTGAAAGCTAGAACCTAGAGTTGCAACACTCTGTTTTGGGGACAACTTCCAGAGAAAGACTCTAACTACAAATTCTTCACACCAAGGAGTCAAGAGCTGATCTGCAAACACATAGATCTTTTTAAACTCAATCTTATAGTCTTAAATCTACTATGTTCTTTTATTTTACATTTCTGATAAATTTTTGGGTCTGTCTATTACACACACTATCTTTTGTTCTTGAACTAGAGGATACTGAAAATCCTGAAATCAAACTTCACTTACACTTTGTTTCTCACATACAACTGTAGAAGAGAATCTGTGTGGTCTATATTGTTTTTCTTTTCCACAAAGAACTATGGTAGAGGGTGTGAACCCTGGAAAGTTTTTGAAAATTTTTATAAAGCCCAATACAGGATTTGTATCAGGTTAATCATTTATATAAACTGCTTGGTGGAAGGTGATCACCAAGTGGAGAGGATTAAGTCTCGGCTTGAAACTGAACCTCTTGTTTAACTCCACTGTGTACTATATTTTGTAATACTCTATTTTGTTTATCTTTTGCTGCTTATAATTTCAAAAATAGAAAACTATTTAGCATTGACTTTTATAGTTAGTTCTGGTTAGTGCTAGTCATGAGTCCTTATAGAATTTGAAGTGGGATTGGGTTAGTCGTTTCTCAAACCTCGATGGGTTGGGTCATTATAGAGTGGTATTAGGGGAGGTCCTTCCTTAGTAACAGAGTAAGCTATCTAGATATGATCTTGGTTTAGGTTTATGGTGATAGTGTTAAGGTGTTTCCATTTCATCTATTCAGCCAGGGATTCTATTGTTCATGTAGCTGTTGAGGTATCCATTCACTGATACTCTTATTACCTTATTATTGACTCAAAACATTTAGGAAACTAGTTTTAGGGAAATTTTGGTACTTGAATCATATAGGACTGGGTTCTGAGTTACGTGTTCTTCTTGAGGAAATTACTTAGATATACTCTTTGATTGTTGACTTTTTGATTTTATATCAGGATTTCAGTAAGAGGATATCTAGACAAGGTTCCATGATATGATTGGGATGATCATATTCCTAGAGATGAGGCTTCAATATAGGGAACTTAAAATAATATGGTACCTCTGGGTGATTTTCTATTTGAGCTACCACCCCTTGAGAAGTAGGTTATGCTGAAAGTTAGGGATAAGGATGCATGTAGGTTGAGTTTTTTTCATGAGTTACATAGGTATCTACCTCTGAGGTATTAGGGTGATCTTTTTTCCCCAAGAAGATAATGATTGTATTGAGGTATTCATGCATGTTTTTCTCCTTATGATGAAACCTCTCGATCAAATTGCAGTCCTAACGGTGATTCTTCTACAGGGATCAGTTGGGCCATGGTGGAGTCTAGTGAAGTAGTCCCACAATGTGATAACATTCAATTGGATGGAGTTTGAGTGGATCTTTAAGAAATAATTTTCTCTAGACATGTTTAGATTGGTGCATATCTAGGATATTCTACAGATTTAGTAGGGTAGCATGTTCATGTAAGACTATTCGGTGAGGTTTACATACCATTTACAATACTCCCTATATATAGTTTGATATTATTTTTTCATAGCATCAATCTTCTAGAAAGTCTTGTACTAGGATATTAGGGAATCTGTGACATCATTTTTCATTCCCACTTATTTTGGAGTGCTCAGGAGGGCCTTGGTGGTGGAGAACTTTATATTTGAGCATAATCTGACCACTGGTGTTGGGAACATAAGAGATGAGACCTCGACGAAAAATGGTATCCAATAATAGGCTCAGGGATCCGGACATGTGAGATGATTCAGGAGATTATCCCAGGATGGAGGGTCAGAGCCTCATCGATCCATGGACATATCTATTCATCCATGAGAGAGGCGGTGCTTTGCTTTTGAAATATGAGGACATATGGCATGATATTTTCCAACCTGTCATGCTACTGAGAGGGAGATGGTCAATGGACCACCCTAGAAGGAACAAAAATAGGAACATCCAATTCTAAATCATGGAGGATATGGTAGAGGAGTGGAGAGAGAATCAAGAGGTGGAAAATTTTTTGATCTATTGCTACCACAAACACTAGGTGGTTTGTGTCGGGCTTTGGGAGCTATATGATGAAGGAAAGGATAGTTTAAGGCTACATAGGCCTACCACCTAGAGTCTCCAAGGGTGATTATAGGTATTCTATGTGTACTTTATAATTTTTCTGTAGTATTTTTTGACACTATTTTTAGGTACTCTATTCATTCAATTTATTACTTATGGATTGTCTAGGGTGACATGGGGCATCGATAGAGCTCTATGATAGTGATGTTAGATGAAGATTGAAAGTCATAATAAATATTTTTGATTCCCCCACTGAGACACATTTTTTGTGACTCGATACCAAACTTTGTAGGTGACATAGTGTCTTAAAAATTGGATAGTGTTAATTTGTGGTGTATGTGTTCTTTTCACTTGTTTTTTTAGGTGGGGTTTCATGAAGGATTGTTAGAGAGGGCCCTAGCAATACTGTTGGGGTCCTTATGCTCAAACCTTATAGTACAGTCTTCTATAGAGGGGATTAGTGACTACACACTTCTATAAAAAGTGTGACCTAAAATTTGGAGTAGAGTTCCTTTCATAAAACCTTTCTATAGTGGAAGAGAGATTCCATACTGTGCTTTCCTCGGTATGGATTTGTTTCTTACCGTACTTTCTCAGATGTTTTCTGCCAGTGGGTGTGGAAGATTTGTTGTCTTCTGTTAAGGATTTCTTTTTTTGTATTGGAGTGATCCCAATACAAGTAGGATGAGATCAGGTGTGGGAAGATATATCCTACTTTTATAAAATGGAATAGTATGACCTATGGAGCAATGGTTCTATGAGATTTATGTTTCCTTATATGGTGGTGGAGTTTAATAAGTCTACCTGAGAATTTTTTGTATTTACCTCCCCCTAATATTTGTCTTTTACTTCAACTCACACCTAGGAATAGCCTTGATGTTTTTGTCAATATATCATTTGACTCCCAAGGTGCTTCGTGAGCTATGGTGAATTTAGAGGTTTGTAAATAGATGTCATTCTAATACAAAGTTCATAAAATTGGGTAGCCTAGTGTTGTTTTTTGATGTGATACAATTCATCCAAGGTAAGTTGTGAACATCCATGTTACATTAGAATTTGTGTTTGGTTAGTTAGGTGGTCTATCAATAGACTCTGTGATTGCAGTTGCCCCAAGTTTGTGGTTTTTTCCACCATTCAAAGCTGAGGATACATGTTCATGATATGTATTACAATTTATACCTCATTTGAATAGGACCTTAAGTATGGTAAGGCATTTTTGGTTTTCTAGAGTTCATGTTTTTAAACATTTTGGAAAACCTCTTTTTAGATCAGTAGTGTGGAAGACCCAGTTGAGAGCTCAGTTTGTCTCCTTTTAACCTAATATTTCACTATTCAAGGTGAACATATTAAAGGTGGGGAGAGTTTAGTGACTCATGTTTTTTCAAGTAAGAATTTAAAATATTACTTGGAATATTTATGAATCCATGCACTGATTTGACATGAGATTCTGGGGATTAGAGAGCCTCAGTATGGTGATATTAATAATATTAAATATATTTTATCATGTTTGTGTAGTTTTTTTGGACTTGTGGAAAAAAACTAAGTAGAGTCTTAGATCATAAACTTGTGACTATGGTTGAGTTTAGAATGTGGTGTTTTCCCTAAGTGTCATATAATGTTTGTAAGCGTTGGGTGCTCAGTTGAGGGAATTTTGGAAGACATTTTGATGATATTAGTTTGTTAAAATAAAAATATATCCCCCTTAGTTCTCACATATATAAAAGGAGAGAGAGGAGACCCTTTAATGATAGATGACCTGAGGTTGAACTGAGGAGATGAGGTGCTGTTGATCCTTGTGTTTGACATCAATTATCATCATATTGAACTTATATAGCTTCTGAGCATCGTTTTGGATACAAAGATTCATCTTTTTTACTCGAGGTAGGTGTATTTATGATATTTACATCCAGATCCACGTTGATGTGTATTTTAATGGTTTTAATTCCCTGTTATGATTGATGGAGACTTCCTGGGGGTAGATTTGGGGTTTCAAGTGGAAATAATGGAGTTTTTAGTAGCTAATAGGATATTCTTATTTAGAATTCTTGATCATATAGTGTGCCTTGTTGGAGCACATACCATGTATTCTTCCCATTTGGGGAATATGAAATTTTGGAACTACATTTTTGTGTATTGTGGGTACACACTATGTAGTGAGACCAGGACAAGTGGCTGAAGACATGGTCAAACATGCCATGTAAAGGGACAAGGTCATGTCGAAGTACATGGCTAGTGTGCACAATAATGGGGTTCCATACACAGGCATGATATAAGGACACAACCAAGGATATGGATATTCAATAGATACCTTGAACCAAGGGTACATTCCATGTGGTCTGACATTGCCATACAGTCGTGTATGGGTGCATACATGCCTAGTTGATTGGACGTTGTCACATTCCATGTGGTATGGGTTGCACAACATATATTTAAACAAATACATGTTGGGTACTGTGATGGGATATGGATAGGGTCTAGCATCAAAATAAACAAGGTGTATGGTCATTACACGCCATTTACTCTGCCTTAATATTTATCCCACATGCATCTCTTTCATTAGGACATAGATGGATGCCCACATATAGCCTATCCTGAGTAGTTTTCTATATAGGATGTGATGGTGGCCATAGTTTTTTCATGCAAGATGTAGTTCATGGTAAGGATAGCAGGTATCTTGATAGCAATGTATAGACTAGTATTGGTTGAGTGATTCCCATGATCTATTCTTGTGAGGGTGCAATGTATAATTACATCTTCAGAATAGGATTGTGATCCCCTTGATGGGATGAGCTCAGATATAGTTGGTGTAACACTCTGGGAGGTTGGGGTGGGATCCTCTATCATATTGACTTCCCTATGTGGGTTTTTTGGTATCGTTATGAACTTAATGCATAGGGTGATGATCCCCCATCTAGTAGGATAGTCCAGTAAGGTAGTGGAATCATCAGATATATGATCCCCTGTTTGGAGGCTAATTTATGTAGGGTTTGTGGCATCATCATGAGTATGATCCCCTACTTAGAGGTTGGATCCAAATTCGAGTTTGTGATATCTTATAGTGGTCTTGGGTAAAATTCCTAATCTCTTATGTGTGACTTTGAGATTCATTAGAATTTTTGGCATCACCCAGTAGTCAAGAGATTGATTCCCTATCAAAGAGATATAATCTGTCGAGTTTCCAAATTGGGTTCTTGGTTTCCCCAAGAAAAACTGGGTGTAATCCCCTATCTATGAGTTGAGATCTCTAGGGTTTCTAGTTTGGTTAGTGGAGTCCCCCATTAGGGATGGGTGAGATCCCATATCTAAATATCGAGGTCTGATAGGTTCCAGTGTGACTTTTTTTGTGGAATGATCTGATGATTATTTTATCTTCGATATGTTCGACCTGGGATGGCGGAGACAACCCATCAGCTTAGAAATACCCTATGGATCATGCTTTCTCAAATGTTCTATCAGGGATGGCAGATCTATTCCCTATAGAGTGTGTTCTATTGGATGTGTGATCTGGGATGGGAGGGTTTTTCTCGATGAGTGAGATCACTTAGATGAGAGACATCTAGTATGGAAGAGAGATATTGGGTAACTGTTACTACTTAAATGATTTCCATCAATAATTGAAGGGTTTATATAGTGGGATCACTTGAATGAGTGATACCTTTAAGCCTTGAGTTAAATCTTATAGCTGGCTGTGAGGTTGGGAACTGATGAGACTTGGATTCTGAGATGATTATATCTATGTGTTTATGGAATTCCATGTGGATATTCCTTGTATCTTGATTGGAACACCATGTAAATTCTGCTAACTAGTTGTGTACAGCCGAGGGGTGGAGGTGGAGTGCTTTATCTCCCTCACTTGGGTTCTCTTTTCTTGCTTGGGGTTGATAAGACTATTGAATTTCAATTTCCCCTTTTTATTTTTGGTTTTTTGAGTTTTTAATGAGTATTTTTATACTCATCATTTCACTGGATTTCACCAAACATGTCATGTCTTGTGAAGAGGACAAGCCTTTTATTGATGTCCTTGGATGACCTAGATTTGGAGGAGCATAGTGAGCTTGATAGACTAAGGTTTATAGTGGAACATTTATGATGTTTATTCTGGTGGTTTCATTATACTATGGTCCCATCCCTTTGAGAAGGTTAGATGCATTTTTAGTTTTTGGTTGGCTACTATTTTTTCCTTTTTACACATTTAGTACTTTTATTGTACTATTATTGTGGAATAGATTTATGTATACATTTTTTTCAATTTTATTATTGTCACTCTCTTATATTGAGATGTATGTGGGCACATGCATACATGTACCATAGGAAAAGGCCTACAATGTGTGTGATTTTATGACTCAGTGCTGGTCTCTAGCAACTGACTTATTGGAGGTGGTCATGGGGTAGACGCTTCTTAGGACCCAATGGGTCAGGTCATAGCACTAATATTTTTTTGAATTTTATATCATTTTATAAAATATTGTCTATTATAAATTATCATTAATTTCATTTTTAACACTATTCATTTAATTTAACTTTAAATACATCAAGAAAAAGATGGATTTCAAATATAATTCCTTCCACCTCCTTAATGTGTCATATAGATCTATAAAATTAGTGTTACACATTAATTCATTCAAATTATATTACTTTTAATATTTCAAAAATCATTTATTTTATTTTATTTAATTATAGAAATACTGCATTGGTGTTCCATAAGCATTTAAGGTCATTATATAATTACAAAAAAAATTGAAATAAATTTAAATCATAAAAATAATTTCATTATACTAACAATTGAAACTTATATTCATTTGTAACTTGTTGTTTTTTGTATGTGGACACATAAGAGGTATTTAAAACTATGAGAGTGACATTTTTTACCTTTTATTGATTTAAATATTATATAGGTAATTTTTAAGGACAAGTGTCCATTAAAAACCCAATTTAGAGACTTAGGTGATAAGGGTATAATTACCTTCTTCCAAGAATAATTAGGAGAAAAATTCATGGCCTTATCATTTAGTTTTAAACAAGATTAATAGAATTTACTATTTATCAAGGTGATAAATTTTACAAAGTTTACTATTTATATTAAAAAAAATAAAAGGGATATATTTACCAAATTTGAACCTCTAGATTCCCAATATGGAATCCATTTTATCAAATTCAATACCAATAAGTAGAAGAAATTAAATTAAAAATAATCACACAACACGTAACAAAAACCATCTTCTTAGACAAATACACTTTTAAGTGTTAAACTAGATTTTATTCATATTCCAAGACTAGTAAATAAAATATTAGATGAATTTTAAAACATTTGATTAAATTTATAATATATACATTTCATTAAAAACATTGACCAAAATTTATTTACTTGATTTATTAAGATAAAACATATTTGATCTCATAAATACGGTTTTGTAAAAAATTATCAATTTAACTTTCAAATTATTTTATTATTATTTTTAGTAAATTGGTAACCAATAAATTTATTTTATACATGTATAAACCATTAATTTTTCATAATTTATTTAGTCATATTCATAGCAATCAATCCAATGGAAAGGTGATAACCATCAGATAAAAAAAATTAATAGAATATAATTGTCCTTTTAAACTCAGTTTTGCATGTAACGGAATATATAGAAGAAATTAAATTTATTTGAAATATATATATGTTATAAAATCTTGGGGTGTTACATTATACACCCATTAAAATTAATTTCAACCTTAAAATTCATCACCTTGTTATAAAAAAATAAGGATATATTTGTTTCATTACATCCTTAAGTTCTCATATAGCTTCTTCAAATTTGTGATTTCTCAAAAGAACTTTAACTAAGTGAGTTGTCTTGTTTCATAGAAATTTTTATCAATAATCTAATATATATAATGGTTTTTCCTCATAATAAATATCATGTTATAGTGGTATGACCTATTATTTTATTACATGTGATGTATCAGGTATGTACTTTTTCAGGATGGATACATGGAACACATTGTAAATATGAGATTGGTTTGGTGGAAGTTCCAAGAAATAAGCTACTGACACTACTAGATCAAGAATATTAGGTTAAATATACAAAGGGATCATATTTTATTTCTTCTTGAATCTCAAAACCTTATTCTAGGGATAAATTTGTAAAATTACCTTCTCACATAATTTGAACTCCAAATCTCATTGATGGTTATGAGAATAAATTTTTTTTCAACTCTCATATGCCTTGATGTGTTGTTGAATGCCTCAAACTTTCTTTTTCATTTATTTAGTTATATCAAGTCCTAAAATATTTCTTTCTTCAACTTTATCCCAAAATTTTTGCGTTCTATGCATCTTTACATATATTGATTCAAAAGTATCCATCTGAATGCTCTAATGAAAGATATTGTTTTATAAAAACTCAACTAGAGGAAGGTGTTGATCCGAATAACCATTAAAATCTATATAATATGTCCATAGAATATCCTCTAGGGTTTGAATTATTATCTCAAACTAATCTTATTTATGAGGCTTATATGTAATTGTTGGACTCACCTCTTTTTATAATCCTAAATCATGTTTCGTTTAAGTGATAATCATGTTTCTGCTATAGAATAATCATTTTTCATTAATATTTATAGTCTCTATCTAGTGATACATATGTATATTTAATCTCATAGTTCTATTGTTTAAGATTACAGTGAAAAATCTACCTAAGTAAAGGTCACCGATAGAAAGGTTGCCGATAGAATGGTTGTTGATAGAAAGGTCATAGATGAAAGTTCACTGATAAAAGATCACTGATGAAGGTCACTGATGAATATCACCAATGAAGGTTACCACTAAAGGTTACCATTTAGAAGGTTACCACTGAAGGCTACCACTGAAGGCAACTGTTGAAGGAAACCAATGAAGGCTACCGTTGAAGGCTACTGATGAAGGATACCGATACACACCTACTATTGAAGCCTATTGATGTGGAGGCTACCGTTACCAATATACCAATGCTTACCCTTCCATACTTTGTCAAATTCTTAAGATTACTCTAATGGTCATATTTGGTAAATATAATGCTTTTGACATTAATTAATGTAGATTTTAGACATATCAAGAAACTATATCTGGGAATAGTATGAGGTACAAGGAGGACCACACATGGATTACATATTCTTATTATCGAATCTCAAATATAAAAGAGAATACTAGGGAATAAACCATGGACCTTAGAATTGTGAAACAACAGAGTAATGCATGAGAAAGAACTTACTCTCTAGATCAAAGAGAACATGGAATAATCATTCGAGCACTTACACTGTGAACCCAATAGTCTCAAGAAGATCATTTTTGGAGAACAAATTCAAGGATGCCTTCTGTGCTTCATCAACTCTCGATCAACACAAGAATAAGAACACTTAGTTCCTGAAATCTAGAACCTAGAGTTGCGACACTCTGTTTTGAGGACAACTTCCAAACAAAGACTCTAACCTCAAATTCTTCACACCAAGGATTCAAGAGTTGAACTGCAAACACATATAGCTTTATAAACTCAATATTATAATCTTATCTCTACTATGTTATGTTATTTTACATTTCTAAGAATTGTGTGGGTCTGTCTTTTACACACATTGTCTTATGTTCTTGAACTAGATGATAATAAAAATCATCCCATCAAACTTCACTTACACTTTGTTTCCCACGTAAAATTGTGGAAGAGACCGTGTGTGGTATGTATTGTTTGTTTTTTATATGAAGAACTATGGTAGAGGGTGATAACCCTAGATAGTTTGTGAAAAACTGTTGTAAATCCCAATACAGGCTGTGTACCAAGTTTATCATTTATATAAACTACTTAGTGGAAGGTGATCACGAAGTGGAGAGGATTAAGTTTTGGCTTGACACTGAACCTATTGTTTAACTTCACCTTGTACTATATTCCGTAATAATCTATTTTTCCTATTTTCCACTTCTTAGAATTTCAAAAATTGAAAATTGTTTAGCATTGACTATGATAGTTAGTTCTGGTTAGTGTGTGTATATGTTTAATTCAGTAAACTAGTTTCAAAAGTTGAAGAAGTGTTTTACACTGATTCAACTGAAGTCTAATCACCCATTGAGAAATCTATTGACCAACTAAATATTTATATCTCTACTGGCTTAATTAACTGGGCTGTTTCAAAATTGGGGGTTCTTAAGAATAAATATTTTAACAGAAATTTGAAGTAGCAACCTAATTCACCCCCCCCCCCCCCTCTTGAGATTCCACTCTGACAAAAATTTGGTACTTGAGGGTATTTTTATTTCTAGAATCTGAACTGTGGTGCAAGTTGTCAAATTCTTTTTAACTGTGATTTTAGTGGTATCTTAAAGATCTTAAAATTTCTGCCATATCTAAATTTGTCATTATTTAAAATTCTAATTAACAATGGATAATAGAGTTTAGGGTGTTGCTACTCACAGGACACCTTTCCTTAATATTAATTACTATACTCTGTAGAAATTAATAATGAAAATGTATCTAGAAATAATGGGTCCTAAAATTTGGGACATAATTGAAGAACAACGTGCTTTGCCTCTTACTGCTAGGGACACATGGTATTAGTTGACTAAAGCTACATATAACAATAACGGTAAAGCAATGAATTCATTGTAATGTTCTCTAGGTGATGAATAATTCAATAGAATATCTGGCTGTAAAACTGCATATGAAATTTGGGATACTTTGGCTATTTCTCATGAGGGGACAACTAATGTTAAATAAATGAGATTAAATACTTATACTATTAAATATGATAATTTTAAAATGAATCCTAATGAACTTATATCTGAAATGTATCTCAGGTAAAATGAAATAGTAAACTCCATGAGTTTTCTTGGGAAACCAGTAGACAGTAAGGATCAAATTATAAGGTTGCTTCGTTTCCTACCTGATAGGTGGAGAGGAACTTCTGTTTCTATCCGAGAATAATATGACATAGGTAAGCTACCAGTGAAGGAACTAATTAGAAAACTTATGATGTACTAAAAAGAGATTAAGGTAAATCAAGAATCAGATAAAGAACCAAGAAAGAAATCTGTAGCATTCAAGACTGCTACCTCAATAAGCAAAGATAAATAAAAAGTTCAAGCTTCTGTAGACACTTCCACTAGTGAAGACTATGACTCTTACAGTGATTATGAGATGGCTCATCTTGTTAACATATTCAAGAAGTTCTACCATAAGAATAAGTTCTTTATAAAATCAAAATATAAAGGAATGTATAATAGTAAATGATGGTGGAAAAAGGACAGAAAATGGAATGACAACACAAATTAAATAGTCTTTTATGAGTGTAAATGAAAAGGCCATGTGAAGGTTGATTTCCCCAAGGTGAAGGTTAAAAATAAATATAAAGACAATGAAAGGGATATAAAAAGGCTATGAAAGCTACTTAGAGTGATTCAGAAAATAGATCTAGTGGATCTGACTCTTCTAATATTGAGAAGAAAAAACATGCAACCCTATGTTTCATGATAGAAACGTCTGAGGTAACACCCAATTCTTCTATACATAAAGCTTATTATTCTAGAAATGAAAGTAAATCAAATAACGATGAAAATATGACTAAGGGTGAAATATTTGAATATTGTGGAATGTTGGAGGACACATTTAATGAACTCAAGGATAAATATAAATTATTAAAATGACAACATGCTTTAAATGCTAATTATAAGTCTAATCTAGATATTGAGAAAGACAAATGTGCTCAGTTATTGGAAGAAAATACAGAACTTAAATTATCAAATGAGTAATTAAAAAGGACTCTTTAGAATTTTACTACAGATAGAGATACCTTGACTCAGTTCCTAGGGAAACAAATTGCTGCAAAATATATAATTAGTCTATGATATCAACCAGGATAGAGAAGAATTATTAAAAATAAATTTGTTCCAAAATCTGGATAGTTCACTGCTAGTTCATGTTCTGGACAATCTTTTGAAAACCAATTTTATAAAGGACCTAACAAAGTGTTCATATCTCAAAACATATCTGCTAATTATAGTAAACCTTTAAGACAAGTATGGGTTCCCAAAGTTTTACTTTCAAAACTCTTTGGACCCAAGAAAATCGGGGTACCAAGGTTACCCTAAACTTAATCTGTTTTGCAGAAAAATTGTCTAAAGACCTCCTGTAAAACACTATGGTACTTGGATAATGGATTTTCAAGACATATAACAGGAGACTATTCATGCTTAAAGAGATTAATTAAATTGGATGTTTTACATGTCACATTTGGTGATAATGCTAAAGGGAAGATTATCGGATTAGGCCAAATTGGTAAACCTAATGCTATATTAATTTTAAAAGTACTTATTGTTGATGAGTTAAAATAAAATCTATGTAGTATCTCTTAGTTGTGTAATGATGGTTTTAATGTTAAGTTTTAAAATGATTCATGCAATGTTTTTAATTTTAAAAATGATTTAATATTCACTGCTCTTATAAACGAAAATGTATATGTTGTTGATCTAAATTCTTTAGCTAATCAAAAATTTTCTTGTTTAAATGATTTTCATAAGGAATCCTGTTTATGGCACAGAAGATTAGAATATAGTAATGTTCACTCACTTAGGAAACTAACTAGGAATGGTTTAGTTAGAGACTTACCTAAATTATAATCCCCATATAAATAAGTTTGTAATCCTTATCAAAAAGGAAAACAACACAAAGTTTCTTTCAAACTAAAGAAATAAGTTTCTACTTCTCAACCAATTGAGTTGGTTCACATAGATTTTTTGGACCATCTAGAGTTTCATGTTTAAATGGGAATCACTATTTTTATTTTCTTATAGATGATTTTTCTAGATATACTTTGGTATACTTTCAAGATCACAAAAGTGAAGCATGTTCTTACTTCATTAAATACTCTAAGTCTATTGAAAATCTTAATGGACTTAAAATTAAGACCATGAGAAGTGATCATGGTCGTGAATTTGAAAATTAGGAATTTGAATCTTTTTGCTCACAAAATAGATATAATAACAATTTATCTACTCCTAGAACACCTCAACAAAATGGAGTTGTAGAAATAAGAAATAGTATACTTCAAGCATACTATGCTAAATGATTATAAAATAAATATCTTTTTTTAGGAAGAATTTGTTAATACAGCTTGTTAAATTATCAATAGAGTCTTAATTATACTTGTTCTTAAGAAACCCACTTATGAGATCTGGAATAATAGGAAACCTAAGGTTAATTACTTTAGAGTTTTTGGTTGAAATGTCTTTATCCTTCACACTAAGGATAATCTTGACAAGTTTGCTTCTAAGAGTGATGAAAGAATTTTCCTAGGTTACTCAATCTCTAGTAAAGATTGTAGAGTATTCAATAAGAGAACCAAATGTGTGGAAGAATCAGTTCATGTCAAATTTGATTAGACTGATCCGCATGAACCCAAAACCTCTTTTGAACATCTTGAAGAAGATATGTCAATTCTAGACCTTAATGATAAAGACAGTGATCCCTTAGTAAAAAATACCTATTCTAGAAATTTTCCAGAATCTAAGCTTGGTGAATCTAAACCTATAGACAACCATGATGAGTCTATTTCAACTCTTCTTATAGATATTAGAACTCTCAAGAATCATCCTTTAGATGTTGTATTAGGTGATCTAAATAGAGGAACACAAACTAGAGAATCTCTGAGAAACCACATTAAACATTAGTCCTTTATTTCACAGCTTGAACCTAAAAATATCAATGATATAGTCAATGATGAATTTTTGGTGATAGCTATGCAAGAAGAATTAAATCAGTTTGAAAGAAACAATGTCTGGGAATTAGTAGAAAGACCTAAATACACGTTGACTATAGGCACTAAATGGGTGTTTAGGTTGATTAATCTTGAAGCATAGTTAGAAACAAGGCTAGACTAGTTTCACAAGGATATAGTCAAGAAGAAGGAATAGACTATGATAAAACCTTCACACCTGTAGCCAGACTAGAATCCATTAGGATACTACTTTCTTATGCAGCTCGTCTGAATCTAAAACATTATCAAATGGATGTCAAAAGTTCATTTCTAAATGGGTACATAGTTGAGTATGTATTTGTTGAACAACCCCCTGGTTTTACAAATCCCTATTTTTTAAATAATGTCTTTAAACTTTCTAAATCCCTATATGGTCTAAAACATTCTCCAAGAGCTTGGTATGATAGACTTAGTTCTTTTCTTATATCAAAAGGTTTTACTAAAGGAATATCAGATCTTACTCTTTTCATTAAAATGATTTCCAAATATGTTTTAATAGTACAGATTTATGTATATGACATTATTTTTGGATCTTCTAAAAGAATTTATGTACTGATTTCTCAAAAATGATGAAAGATGAATTTGAAATATGTTTAATGGGGGAACTTAAATTTTTTCTTGTATTTCAAAATTTTCAAAATAAAAATGGTATTATTTTAAATCAATATAAATATACTAAGGATAGTTTGAAAGGTTTTTTCCAGGATGTAAATAAAGGTAGTGATACACCTATGTGTACCACCTGTGTGTTGGATGCTAATGAAACTGGTAAACCAGGAGATCAAACCAATTATAGAGGTATGATTAGAAGTCTAATCTATCTAACTACTAGTAGACCTGGTATTATGTTCAGTGTACGCATGTGTGCTCACTTTCAAACCAATCCCAAAGAGTCTCATTTAACTACTATTAAAAGGATTTTTAAATAGATCAATTATACTAAAAACATAGGACTATTTTATCCAATAGGACAATCATTTTATTTAACAAGTTATTCAGATGATAACTTTTCTAGTTACAAGTTAGATAGAAAGAGAACCTATAGAACATGTCACATTTTGGGAAATTCACTAGTATCATGGTGTAGTAAGAAACATAATTATGTTGCATTATCTCCTACTGAAGCTGAATATATAGTTGTTGGTAGTTGTTGTGCTCAAATTATGTGGATGAAATGAACTTTAATAGACTATGGATATCAATTCAAACATGTATTTATAAATTGTGATAGTAAAAGTGCTATTAACATCTCTAAAAATCTAATATCTCATTCTAGGAAAAGGCAAATTGATGTGAGACATCACTTCTTGAGATACCACTATCAAAGAGGTGACATCACTCTTGAATTAATTGGCATTGAACATCAATTGGATGATACATTCACAAAGGCTTTGAATTATAAGAGGTTAAATTACATCAAACATGAGTTAGGTACGATAAACTGTTTAGTTAGGAACCTCACCATAGGACCTCACCATTAGGAACCTCACTATTGGACATCACTATTAGGAACCTCACCGTTGGACCTCACTATTAGAAACCTCATCGTTGGACCTCACCGTTAGGAACCTCACCATTGGACCTCACCGTTAGGAACCTCACTGTTGGAACTCACTATTAGGAACTTCACCGTTGTACCTCACTATTAGGAACCTCACCGTTGGACCTCACTGTTATAAACCTCATCGTCGGACCTCACCGTTAGAAACCTCGCCATTAGACATAACTGTTAGGATCCTCGCCATTGGAACTCACTATTAGGAACCTCACCCTTGGACCTCACCATTAGGAAACTCACCCTTGGACCTCACCATTAGGAACCTCACCATTGGACCTCACTATTAGGAATCTCATCGTTGTCACCTTACTGATAGTAGACTTTTCCAAGGCTTCTTGTTTTTCTACCATAATATGAAATGTTTTTAGTATTACTTATTTATTTTACTTGATTTGTTTTTCAATCCCTAAATGATAAAATTAAAGTACAAACCACATTTTGATCCACTTATACTCTCTCCCGAACCTCTTTCTCCCTAATCATAGAACCTCACCTTCTGCTGAAACCCACAAACTTCTCTAGATTGAAATGGAAATACTGAAGAGACCATTGGTCATTGATGGGGGAGATGTGCCGAATCCTAAGAGACCTCGAGATGGGTCGAGTAGTGGAATCCAGGGAGTGAAAAAGATAATCAAACCACATTTTTTGAAGAGGGAAATCTTGGTTGATAAGGAACTAAGCATGGAATGGCTGATGTCGAGTAGGTCTCTAGTGCTGAAGGCACATAAAGCTAAGGGTTGGGTCGAATCATTTGCTAATAATAATGGACCCTATTACCTGAAGCTAGTGAAGGAGTTCTATGAATCTCTAATGTTTGAGCTGTCTGAGGATGATAATAGAATGTATTCAAAGGTAAATGGGGTAAGTGTGAGCCTTCCCTCTATTGAATGGGATGATTGTTTAAGAGTACAACATGAAGGGATTTTTGATTACTACTCAGGAGTGGTACCTCCCACTAGTGAGTTCTTCTGTTATGAAGAATCTTTGAATGAACTGACTGGGAATGGGATCCCTAGGAAATTGATTTCTACTGAAATGGAAGGAGAAAACAGGTTTTTGTTTAAGTGTTTTCAGTATGTTTTGAGTCCCAGGAGAGGGGACTTTTCTACCATGAAATATCAAGATTTATTTCTTTTTTATCTGATGAAGCATAGACAGAAGATAAATTTGTGTAGATTGATGATGATTCAATTAGAGGATATGAAAAAGCCCAGTTCCAAGTACAATGCTTTGTTTCATTCCAGATTGTTATCCTTAAAGTTTAAAGTTAAAGGAGTTGATGGAAATAAGGAGGAAACTGTTGGTGTAAGGGACAATTTTTCATCACCTAGATGATTTGAAAGTTTATTAAGATCAGCTAGAACACTTGGCAAAAAAGATGGGTAAATGATAAGGCTAAGATATATGAGAAATTCAACCTAGTTACTCATTTTACTAGGCCTAATAATAAGAGAGACCCTAGTTTGAATCCTAATGATGTAGATCCTGCATACTCAGATGAAGAAGAAGAGGTTGTTGTTATACAAGTCAGAGAGGATTCTCCTATAGATGATAGGAGTGATCTTGACCTTCATCATGCCAATATTATATATTTTGTTGAGCCTATCCCACTAAAAATAATTCCTATAAGAGATACTTTCCTAAGGAACAGTGATGATGTGGAAACCAGTGAGGAAGAAGGAGATCAAAATGTCTTAAGATACATTAGAGAGACATCATATGAGGAAGATGACACTGAATCTAGTCATGATGACTTTGAGACAACTGCCGGTGAAAGTGAAGAAGAATGTCTAAGTCTCAATCCTCTAATAGTACATACAAAAATGGAAGAAAATATAGAAAAAGAGCTTGTTGATTTAGTTGAATCTGTAATTTCATTGGCAGAAGTTTAATATTCTATAGAGGAAGTGGCAGTGGACCCTCATGTTGATGTAGTTGATCATGGTGGTATGGAAGAGAGGAATGTGGTTGATCAGTAGAATTCACCAAGTGAGGGGGAGGAACCTATTTCTAAAGTTTCAGTTGTTGTGTCTCATGGGATAGAAGATTGGTCAGAAGACACTGGATTTTTGGCCTTGATCTTAGATTATGGAGACTCTGATGATGACCAGCCTATCAAAAGTCCTCCAATTCCTTCTATTATAGATACTATTATTGTACAGCCAGTAGTGTTTTTACCTTGAGACTATGTGAAGTAGGATGACCAAGAATATTTAAAGTCATACTTGAAGATAATTTTTTATGATAAATCTACTGATATAGAGAGAATAGTGGCCCTAAATCAATAAGTTGTAGGATCTACCTTAGAGATAGTTATTTTCACCTCTCACTCAAATCTGCTACATGAAGTGAAGGATTGTCATAATCAGATCAGAACCTTAGAAGAATCTATAGAATCTGTGAGGCATTAAATTTTTAGAATAGAAACTTATATGTATTCAAGGGTGTAAGTGGACATAGATCATAGATATGTTAAAAGTGTGTTTTAGCAGATGGTTACTGTGTTTTAAGACTTTAAGAAGTCTATAGAGACACATGTGAGTGGCCAGAATGATGATTTAAAGAGGCTAATCAGTGGGCCGACCAAATCTTTTAAGAAGATAGTGGATTTTACTATGGAACCTCTGTGTGCATCTGCTTCCTCTTCAGCCACTCCTCCTGTTGATCTAGAAGCTTTCAAATCGTTTGTTAGAGAATAAGTGGAGAAATTCTCTAGTGTTATTACCTCAGACCCTCAGTCTAGGACTCAGGTCATTTCCACTACCAGGTAAATTCATAAACTTGTGGGAGATTATCTAAGGGAAGCTTCTAAAATTCATAACTCCATCAAAGAGCAAGTTGAATTCTATTACAAAAGGGTATACACTTATCATCATATTAATGGTCACTTTAAGCTGTTGTAGGAGAACATGAGGATCCCACCCATCACTCGGTCATTTAAGGATCAAGTTAATAGACTGAGAGAGTTGACTCCTGCCTTAGAGAAATTTATGGAGAATAAGGATGGTTTTATATCATCTATGGAAAGATGAGGAAGCATTATTATGGATTTCATAAATCTTTTTTTACCCTTACTCCATGTGGATTGCACTCCCATCATTGTTCCACTAGCCTTTCCTTCTTCCTCGGCTGCTTCAGGATCTACCATTACTGCACCAATGATGACTCCTGCACAGGCCATCAAAATCTTGACCCCTATGATTCCTCAAGAATCTACTCACTATAGGTCTATGGATGCCTCTATAGAAGCTCCACCTACACTACTCATTGCCATCCCTAGGCCTATTCCTCCATCTACTTGACCTGACTCCTCAGATTCCAAAGACAAAGATCCCTTGGACATATCTGATGTTGATTGAATGTGTGTTGTCTTAGTTGATAGGGATATTTGTACACTTTTTTTATCTTGTATTATTTCTTCATTAATAATAAAATCCTCTTTTTCACTTTTTTCCTTCCTGAATTTTTGTTAATCACAAAGGGGTGCAGTTTTAAGTTTTAATTTTAAGTTGCTAAAGGGGGGAGAGGATTTTAAGATAACTAGAATATTTGAATATATATACTATATACAATAAACATGGTTCAACTATACTTATACACACCTCTAAAGATATTAGCAAATGTACTTAACCCTGATTCAAAAAATACTGACATAAATTGTGATTATCAAAAAGGGGTAGATTGTTGGACTCACTAGTTTTTCTAATCCCAAATCATGTTTCATTTATGTGATAATCATGTTCCTACTATAGAATAATCATGTTTCATTAATATTTATAGTTTCTATCCAGTGATACCTATGTATCTTTAATCTCATTGTGCTATTGTTTAAGCTTAAAATGAAAAATTTATCTAAGTAAATGTCGATGATAGAAAGGTTACTGATAGAAAGTTCACAGATAGAAAGGTCACTGATATAAAGGTCACGATAGAAAGGTCGCTGATAGAAAGGTCACTGATAGAAAGGTCACTGATAGAAAGGTCACCAATAGAAAGGTGACCGATGAAAGGCCCCCGATGAAAGGTCATCAATGAAGGTCATCGATGAAGTTTACAGCTGAAGGTTACCATTAAGAAGGTTACCGCATAAGGATACCACTTAAGGCTACCATTGAAGGCTACCGATGAAGTCTACAATTGAAGGCTACCGATGAAAGCTACCGATGCACACCTACTGTTGAAGCCTACCATTGTGAAGGCTACCGTTACCAGTCTACCGATGCTTACCCTTCCATACTTTGTCAAATTCTTAAGATTATTCTAAAAGTCATATTTGGTAAATTTAATGCATCTGAAATTAATTAATGTTGATTGTAGACATCTCAAGAGACCATATCTGGGAATAGTACGAGGTATGAGGAGGGCCGTACATGGTTTACTTATTCTTATTTTTGAAACTCAAATATAAAAGAGAACACCAAGGAAGAAACCATATACTGAAGAAGTTTGAAACAACAAAGGAATGCATGAGAAAGAACTTACTCGCTAGATCAAAGAGAACAAGGAAGAATCATTCGATCACTTACACTGTGAACCTAAGAGTCTCAAGAAGATCATTTTGGGAGAACAAATTCAAGGTTACCTTTTGTGCTTCATCAAATCTCTATCAACACAAAAAGAAAAAAACTTAGTTCCTAAAAGCTAGAACCTAGAGTTGCAACACTCTGTTTTGGGGACAACTTCCAGAGAAAGACTCTAACTACAAATTCTTCACACCAAGGAGTCAAGAGCTGAACTAAAAACAAATAGATCTTTCTAAACTCAATCTTATAGTCTTAAATCTACTATGTTATTTTATTTTACATTTCTGAGAAATGTTTGGGTATGTCTATTACACACACTATATTTTGTTCTTGAACTAGAGGATACTGAAAATCCTCACATCAAACTTCACTTACACTTTGTTTCTCACGTACAATTGTGGAAGAGAATGTGTGTGGTCTGTATTGTTTGTCTTTTCCACAAAGAACTATGGTAGAGGGTGTGAAACCTGGAAAGTTTGTGAAAATTGTTATAAATCCCAATACAGGATTTGTATCAGGTTAATAATTAATATAAACTTCTTGGGGGAAGGTGATCACCAAGGGGAGAGGATTAAGTCTCGGCTTGAAATTGAACCTCTTTTTTAACTCCACTGTGTACTATATTTTGTAATACTCTGCTTTGTTTATCTTTTGCTGCTTATAATTTCAAAAATAGAAAACTATTTAGCATTGACTTTTATAGTTAGTTCTGGTTAGTGTGTGTATTTGTTTAATTCGGTAAACTTGTCTCAAAAGATGAAGAAGTGTTTTACACTGATTCGACTGAGGTCTAATCACCCTTTGAGAAACCTTCTGACCAACTAAACTTTTATATCTCTACTGCCTTAATTAACTGGGCCTTTTCAAAATGGGGAGTTCTTCAGCATTAAGATTTTCATAGAAATTTTAAGTAGGAACTCAATTCACCCCTCCTATGATTCCACTTCAACTAATAGTAGTGATTATACTCAAATAAGTATCTAGATCCTACTAAATAATTCTCTATAAATTTGAGTTAAACATCATATTCTATTCAAATACAATAGAATGTGGTACTTCATGTAACGTTACCTCTTAATGTATATTCTAGTAATAAGATCATGATAAAATCCTTATTTGATAGTAATGAAGTTTACTAAATTTTTAATGTGATAAAATACAACCCAACAAGCATTATGGCCTATAGATGATTTGGGGAGTCTGATGAAAAAATCTTGTGGTGATTTTTTCCCATTTCAATTCTGGTTTGGGTAATGGGTGTAACATTCCCTTAGACTTCTGTCTCTCATCCTTAACTTGATAAAATAATAAGAACTGAGATATTTATATTCTACAATGTTTATTTTTATGTTTTCCCACCACAAAAACTCATTCCAAACTCTATATGTCTTTGTACTTATAGTATGAATATATAATGAAAAGTTATGACCCTCATCCAATAGATCCTTTTCTAAATATGGTATTGACGGGACACATACATGATTCCTAAAACTTATCATTACCTCATAGTCAATGTTAAACTCATGAACATTACTCACCTTGTGTTGCATCTTTTCATCCTCCTTTTTCAGCTCCATAAACCTTACATAGATTTATAGTTGAACATTCATTTGAGAAAGACAATATTTCTCCCCTTCCTTTAATATTTGTATACCCTTCAATTAAAAAACCATAAATATTGGATATTTTTTTATCCTCATCATAGATAGGATATCACGTTCCTTTTGACTCAAATAATATTTCACCTTATTATACTTCCCATGATGTTAGAGTATTGAACATTCAAAATCAATAATCATCTCCAACCATCTTTTCTAGAACATATTCATCTCTTTCGAGTGAATATATACTATACATTTTTTTTATCGTAATATATATTATAAATTTATCCATAATGATAATTTTCCCATATCATTAATGAAAAATTTACCATAATTATCCCCAAGTCATGATTTGGGTAATTTTTCTCATGATCATTCAATTTTCATGAGGCATACACTATCACCGTGTCATTTTTCATGAGAACACATCCTAGCACCATCCTAAATGAATCACTATAGATCACCAACCAATCACCACTGTAGGGTAGTGTGATAAACAGTTCACTAACCAACCTTCTTTTCAGATCCTTTAAATTATCCTCACATTCCTTCATCTATATGAACATAACCTCTTTCTAAGTCAACCTGGAGAGTGGATTAGATAATCATGATAAATATCTCACAAAACACCAATAATATAGATCCAATCCAAAAAAACTATTTATTTTAGTTATCATTTTTGTTATATGATATTTATTAATAACATACATATTTTAAGGATCAACTGGTGTACCCTCACTTAATCTTATATTACCCAAGAATAAAACTTTCCAAAGTAAAAATTCAAAAATGTTAAATTTTTCATAATTATTCTCCTTATTTAGTTTCTTCAGCACAATCTCCAAGTGATCTTCATTCTCTTCAATTATCATTAAAAATAAAATAATATCTTCTATAAAGACTATGGGAAAATGATCAAGGTAATCTTTATAGATTCTATTCATTAAATCCATGAAGATAGTAGGGGAATTTGTCAGACCAAAAGGCATAACTATAAATTCATAGCATTGATACCTTATACAGAATGTCATCTTGGGTATATCCTCTTTCTTTATCCTCAATTGATGATATCCAAAAAAACATAAATCTTGGAAATGTATTGATTTATACATAGTTAATCCAATAATTCATCAATACGGGGGATATGATACTTGTTCTTGATAGTGATCTTGTTAAGTTATTGATAATCAATGAAAAGATGCGTTGAACCATTTTTATTATTAAAAAATAGAATGGGTTCACCCCATGTTGATTCACTAGGGTGTATGAATACGTTATCAATATTCTCTAATATTTATTTATTCAATTCTTGAAACTCAATTGTGTAAATGTTTTAAGGAGTATTTGAAATAGGCATAACACCTGGTGTGAGTACTATTAAAAACTAAATTTCATGATTTTGTGGTCGACCAGGTATTTATTCTGGAAAGACATCAACAAATTCACATAAAATAGTTGTATTATTAATTTTGAGTTTCTCCCCAAACATCTGAGATTGATAACCTTAGTGGGTAGGAATTGAGACCCATAAGACAGAAACAATTTCCATTAGAATTTCATATTCATCCTCACATCGATAAATGATCATAGGTTCATTTTTAATATGAAATGCAACTTCCCTTCCTCAAAAATTGATATGGGATTCATATAAATAAATCCAATACATGTCTAGAATCAAAAAAAACTAAACTAAAGGGAGAATCAAAATATTTATAGAAATCTCTTTCCATCAAAATTCAATTAAAGAGGAAATATTGACCATAGATGTGACTTTTATAACATTTGGAGTTTTGATAGCTATATTAATATCTATGATTTGATTTGATACTATGATACCTTTAAAAAATTCATGATGTATAAAATATTGGGTATATCTATAATCAAATAAAAAATTATATGTTATAGAGTGTAAGACAAGCATACCTTTCACCATGTAATTCTCATAACCCACTCTGGCATTTATGATCATATAAGATTTTCCTTTTTCATTAGGCTTAAGAGGTTATTGATAATAATCATAAAATACCTTGGTATTAGTGTATAATTACAACATTCATTGAATTTGAAGAATTAGAGAGTGGGTGGTTCATTAGTTTTATTTATCTTTTAAACCATTGTATTAACCGGAATATTTATCCCTTTTTGATATTCACAGGCTTTCTGACCCACCTTTAAACATTTAAGGCTCCTCCCAATTCTATTCAAGAAATTTCTTTATGTTTCTTCACACATTTCTAGCATTTATATGGATGGAATTTCTTTCCACCATGTGATTTATTTAAGTTTTCATGGGACTCGATCATCCATTTATTATCAAAACCATCAAAATGGTGGGAATAAATAATTTCTAATTCTACCTTGAGTGCACATTGAATGATTTATTTATAGCTAATGAAGTCTCTTATAGATAATTAAATTTAGAGACTTGGTTATAAAAAAACCAAATAATCGATCATTTTTACTTTTAGGGTTAATAATTAATCAAGAGGCATACCTTTCAAGTATTATAAAAGTTTCATTATAAGTATCAATGAATTCATTATTATTTTTCTTCATCTTAAAAAGTTTTTCCCCCAACTTCTTAGATAGAATTAAATAAAATTACTTAATAAATATTATCCCCATAAACTCATCTGATTATATGGATTCAATTTCTTATACTTATCTCATATTCTTAATAAGATTACATCATTAATCTACTTATCCTTACAAAAGAAAAATAGATAGGATACCTTTTCATGTAGTGAGCATTGAATAATATAAAACATTTTCTCATTGGTGTTGATACATTACTGATACACTAGTGGATTAAAGCTTAAAGAATGTGGATTTTTCCTCATGAAATAGTATGTTGTTACATCCTTTGATAATTTGGAAACTCAACATGATTTATATATGAAGAAAGTTGTGTGAGCATAACATTAGTATAATTCATTCCAGATCCCATAATATTTGGTTTCTCTAGTGTACAATCATTGAATTTCTCATTACGTCCATCATTAAAATGATTTCTTTAGGTTCTAGACATTGATTAAAACAAAAAAAATCATAGTGTGATAAACAATAATCATTGTGGAAAATCACCTAATCATGAAAAATAGTTTATATAATGTCTAAATAATGAATTATTCTACCATGACACCTTAGGTTTATCTAAGTTCATTCATGATCATTTCCAAAATTGTACGATTTTATCCTATAATTAAACATATCCCCAATATTTTCATAAAACTTTGCTAACCCTAATCTCCAAATATTGACTAAACCCTTCTATGATACCAACTATATAAACCCATAGTTTTTATACATAGATATCACATATTAATATATTAATATTCATTTCATAACATAATGATCCTTCTAGAATTGTATAGGTCTAGTATATTTGGAAATGTTGGCACATAAACAACTAGTTCATAAATAATCTATATCATCTCCCACTAATTTCTTCAAAACTATAACCCTTATTAGACATATGATACTTGGTACCTTTATTCTTAGCATGTGGAAAGTAAATATAATATAGGGTGAACTCAGATCCTCATTAAGGGTAAATAAGGGAGATATCAATGACCACTTGATCATAACACGAACATAAGGGTATGAAAACATGACCATAACAATTGAAAATAATACCCTGAATAACATGGATTATAATTTTGATTCATTTCAAAGATCTTGGAAGTTCATAAGGTGTGAACCATAAAGTAATCAAATAACCTAATCCATGAGAGAATAACAATGGAATAAGATATATGTTTGTGCCATACAGATAATCATAGAAAACCATTTATTGAGTAATCAAGGCTTATTTCCAAGACTATGAGAGTGGAATGGGTTCACTCCACAAATCATCATAATAGTCAAGGTCAATTCCCAAGACTATCATAGTGTAAAAATTATGTTACTAAACAAGTTCCACTCACTAATATATAATTATCTATCTCTTGAGATATCAATCTTTACCCAATTCATCGAAGGGAGATATAGGTCTCATCCATCCTTGGTTATAACGTAACCACCGTACTTGATTATAAAGTTACCACCATAATTAGTTATAAAATAACTACTATAAAATAATAAAAAACATACATACGTGTTCCAAAACATCATAAAAAATTCATCATATCAAAATTAATGAAAACAAATGGGTTTCATAAACATTACATCAAAGCATAGCCTATGGAAAATAAAAAAATTTCATAAACCTTCCATCATTTCATCATAGTATAACAAATGGAAATGGAATAGGTCTGATAAATATATTATCATCATAAAAAAATATTTATATAAGTATTAATAATTTTATTATTAGATCATATCCCTTTTAAATCAAAATTAACATTAAATGATGTTATAATATATGAAAATTCTTTTAAAAGATCATTAAAATACTTCTTGAGGAAAATAACCTTTTTATTTTGGGAATCACTTTTTAAAATACTAATATTTCCAAGATATTATGTAAAATATTTTATTTGAAAATAAACATGTAAAATTTTAATGGAATCTTCACAACCCTGAGTGCTCATGACATTAGAAAATTCTATTTGTGGCGTATAAGCTAGAAGAAAACATTCCTTTCACATTTTTATAGAAAATTTAATGAAATACATCATTTGGAAAATTAAAATAAGATTAATTTAAAAAAATTGTTTAAAAATTAAAACATGGGTAAAATTGAATTTAAAAAACACATGAGAATATTAAACAAATTTTTAAAAAACATTTTTAGAAAACATGGATATGGGAGAAAAGGGATTTTCGACCAAAGGGAAAAATATGGTTGGTTTTCCTTAAAAATATTATATTGATATATGGAGTATATAAGGAGAGTAAAATGAAAGGAAAACATGTAATTTATAAGAATTTACTAGAAAAGAATAAAATTCATGATTTTATTTAGAGATAGATCCTAATATTTCATCCTCAAAACTTAATCATAAACAACCCCAATAAACAATGAGGTTGTAACATAATACCCTTACCAATTTGGTATCTTTTGAATCATAATACACATGGAAGAAATAACCTCATATGGATATTTATATCAAATAATTTTCATAATCAAAAAATCATAAATTAAATTCATGGTAATTATATACACAACACAAAAGAAACAAGTGGTGTATAAGGCATATACCCCTCAGAAATAAAAGTGAGACGAAAATCTATAACCTTATGTATGACTTAATTCATACACATTGGAAAACAATTTATAATAAATTTAAATTTATTATAAATATATTAAAAAATCATACTCACATATATCATATCATATATTCTTTTCTTATACCCTTTTATCAAATGGTTATTACAAATTCCTTATTAAAATCATTATTTCTAGTAATAACTGCTTTGTTTTCATGTATATTTTGATTTGATAGTTTTGGACCTTATA
Source organism: Viscum album (assembly GCA_963277665.1). Classification (NCBI taxonomy): domain Eukaryota; kingdom Viridiplantae; phylum Streptophyta; class Magnoliopsida; order Santalales; family Viscaceae; genus Viscum; species Viscum album. The sequence goes on from OY728140.1 coordinate 1,825,706,720, forward strand.
GTTTTATCATGGTTAAATAATCCTAAAAAATTTATTCATTATATAAATATCATATATATTTATTATATACAAAGGTATACACATCTATAAAAGTTATAGATTGAAAAATAGATTACACTGTTCATGGAGACGGTAGGCCATACATACACATGAATGATGTTTTTATTTTCCCGATGGAAGGAATTAAAGTAATGTAAATAATATATCACCAATACAGAATCATTTATATTTCATATATAGAATCTATATTCATTAAATCCATACTTATTACCATCCAGGTAAAACAGAAATGAAAAACTAATAATATCATTTTGTGGAGGTGGTAATCCACATGTATGCATGATCGACGATATCATTTTCCAATGGTATGTAAGGTAAGAATTTAGATATTATATTATAATTAAAAAAATATAATAATTATCATATATAAACATTAAACCCATTATAATACCCATCAATAAAATATGTTAATGAAAAATAAATTGTATCGATACATGGAGACGGTAAGTCGTATATACGCACGAGCAATATTTTCACTTCCTATTTGATAAAAAGAGGGTGAATATGTAAAAAAATAAGTTATAAAATAATAAAACTATTTTATAAAGAGTATGTTACATGAAACTCTAATCTTAAACAACCCACAAAACATATTTCTTCAAATTTGATCTCTTTGAAAGCTTGTGGAACACGCAACCCCGAGTCTAAATGAACTGTAATATAGTATATAATTATAAAATATACATTAAATTAGAGGGAATAAATAGTGCTGAATAAATTATGAAAATTATGGTTACATATTTTTTAGAAATAAAATAATCATCATTTAAACAAAACATAAATATTTTCTGAAAAAAAAAATTTCAAAAAGACGGTTTAGTCGTGCTTTGTGTGAAACAATTAAAATTAAATTTTTAAAAATTTTAGACAATTTATTTTATAAAATTAAAATAATTTTATAATTATTCATATAATAATTATATTAGGGTGATTTTTTATGATTTTTTTGAAATGTTTCATTTTTTGATGAATAGTGAAAATACTAGTTTTAATTGAAAATTGCATTTTCATTTAAATAGTGTACAATGAGAAATTATATTTCAAACAAATTTTAAAGTAAAAATATTTTATTTATATTATAATCAATACAATTTATTTCATTTTAATCAATTTATAAGGAATTTTTTTATTAAAACCTTCGGAATTATGATAATGTTCTTCTTGGAAACTTGTTTTTCATCGCATCTACGGGTTTTGTTTTAAAGTTAAAGTTTTAAAAATTTTAAATTTAAATTTTTAAAATATATTAAATATTTTTAGTCATAAAAATTTATATTTTAAAATAATTTCAACTTAATTATTTACCATAACGAATAGTAAAAATAGTAAAAATTAATTATCACAGTTAAAGTAAAAATAGTTTTATTGGAGGTTAAACTAAAATGATAAGGATTAAAATGTGAAAAAAACTTGTCTAAAATCAATTTTATGGTCAAATTTAAACCTTATAATTTCAAAAAAAATCTATAATAATCCATCTAGGAACCTTTTTCTTGTGAAAATTGTGGGTACACCATTTTCTTTTCAAACATTACAAGTGTTCCACTCGCCACACTTATAAAAGGTCTCCCCCTATCCTCTCTTCTTCACACATTAAAAACCTTTTTTATACTAGACCTTCCCAAATCACTTACCCACATCCATACCATAAACCTAAAATCCCTGGGTTTTGTCATAATCTTATTCTAGGAAAATTTTATATATAATCTTAAAGAGGTTGTCTAAGAAGAGGTAAAATCCCAAAATATGTGTTTTTATTTTATTTATTCTTACACTTATTGAAAATATTATTAATTTATGATTATATAAAAACACCATTACATAAAAAAAATATTTTATTCTGGTAAACTAATAAACTATATCCTCCTCTTCTTCCTTCAAATAAGAAATAATAATGCCACTCGTGTGTACGGTGGACTACCACCTCATGAACTGATATGACTCGATTTCCATCAACACCTCCCATGGTTGGGTATGATTGTGTATATAAAGTATATATATGATATTTATAAATTACCTATACCTCTTTATTAATTATATTATATACACATTTTTACTTTCCATTCTATAGGGCATGTGATAACATCACTCATGTGTACAGTGGACTACCACCTCGTGAATTGATGTGATTCATTTTTCAATAATGCTTTAGATGGAAGAAAATAAGGATATATTTAATTAATATATATAATATAAATAAAATTATAATAATATTAATGAAATTTTTATCATTCTTAAAAGTTAATATATCATTTTCTTTCTTCCCTTTTCACTCACTATAAGATGATAACATCATTCATGTATGTGTGGACTATCGCCTTCACAAAGCGATGTGAATCTCTTTTCATCACCACCCCACATTAATGATATATATAAGTGTATTTAAATAAATAATATGGTATTGAATATTTTTATCATTCTATAAAGATAAACTATTACTAACCTCCTTTCCATAATTATCATTGAAAAATGGAAATGTAGCTCATTCATACATACGACATACCATCTCCATGATCGTAACATACATCATTTATAAAAACCATATTTCATGATTAGTATTAAAATTATAATTTATGTATAATTATTTTAAATATTTCAGTATTATTATTCTATATATTTTGAAAGAAAGACCTATTAAACTAATAGTCAACCAACAAAAGTCATTTTTGACACATAAGTCAAATATCATCAAAACATGTAATGTAAACTTAATTGATTAAGTAATTGTATATAACATGGTAATAAGTAAAATAAAATAAGATATAAACTTAAAAAATGTTATTAATCGGTTAAGAAATTAATATGAGTTTATTTTTCATGACTATAAATAATGTGCATGATGGGTTAGACTCAATGTAAGGGACATCATCTCAATTTCTCTTCATTGAGGCATATTGTAAGTTATGCACCTAATTTTTTTATATGGTGTATATACTTCCCATTTTACATGTAATATCATGATTATTTCAAAATTCATGGTATTTTAAGTTTCACTTATAATTATTTCATCCAATTGGATTTGAATTAAAAGTTACCATGTGGTAAATAATTTCGCAACTCAATTTCTTTTCATTATGACATATAACTTTTTCATGGTATTTAATGTTATATGATTATTTGTGTAATGAATTTTTATTATATTATGTTGTATTTTCACTTATTTTATGTGAATTTATAGTTTATACACATAATTTATTCATTTATTAATTCTTACTTCATCTATATGATCATTTTAAGGGTTTATTTCACAATCTCACTCTAATTGTGATTATTTATTATTGAATTTCATTTAAAGAAATTATTTGATCATTTTCTAATAAACCCAATTCATTTTATTTTCTGCTATTTTTTCATGATATTTTCAAATAATATTACCATTTTTAACTCTTTTTTACTTAAAATAATTGAGAAAATTTTTTTAAGAAAATCTAATGGAATTACTCTCTTAGGTTGGAAATATGTTTTCTTCCAAAACCATCATTTCTAAAAAAATAAAAAAATATTTTTAACATTATTCAAAATTATCTATAAAAGTCATTTTTACCCATGTTTTTATTTTTACAAAAAAAATTAAAGGAATATTAATTTCACATTCCAATCAATTTCCATTTTTCTTTTACTAAAAAGTGAAAGGAATATTTCTTTTAATGTGTACAGAATGTATGGAATTTCCAGCCATCATGACCACTCTATTTTTGAAAGATTCCAGTATCAAATTTTATTATAGAAAAAAATTATTTTCAAAAATTTTTTGTGAGATTTTATTTTTAAAATGTTATTTTCAAAATGAAAATTATATTTTAATAAATAATTTTCTTTAAAGATATTTTTATGATATTTTTATTCATCAATGACAATAACCCATTATTTTAAATGCACTCCACTAGTTATATGTTGTATTTATACCATCATAATTCTTCTTATATATGATATATGATTATCTCAACCAATGATAGTATTGAAATTCACATATGTGATTCATTTTTTAAGTCATTAACTTTCTATTCAATTATTCACTTTCCCCTGATCATTAGATACTAAATTTCCCCTAAAAACCAAACTTATTTATCATGGATATTCTAATTTATTATTCCATATATCATTTCTACATATGGTGTTTTACTTTTAAGGTTATTTGATTAACTGGGGAAATATTTATAATACGTATTCTTTCTTAAATATGGATATTTAATGGTGAGGAATATTGTTCATGAATTAATTTGATTATTCAATATATGAGGAATGCTTTGTACATACAGATATGGGTGGGTCCTGGTTATTGATAGAACCTTGATACATCGGTAGTATCATTAGATGAATCAGTTGGATATAAATAGTTAAATGGGTTTCTAGTGTATACCTACCCATCAGTATTAAACTGTTTTGAGGAAGGTGTTGACAGTAGTGATTTTCATGATTCCAAGATCATGACATCCAATAATTAAGAATTTCCTTCATTTAGATTTCAATTATTATTATCCATGATATGTTCATAATTATATTATCTCTGTATTTATTTCATTCATAGTTTATTTATTAAATGGAACTTGTTTTAAATTATTTACCATTCCATATTGATTATGCCTTATCCAGTTATTATAGTCAAGTTATTGTTTAAATGGAATGTTTTCTCAATTATTTAATTTTCCATATTATTTATATTTATTAATTCATGATAGCTTCTATTGTATTTAACACTTTCTGATCATTTGAGATCACCCTTATTTTTTTTCCTTTCCTATGAATCCATGAAGTTTACTATTATTGATATTCAAGTATATACTATAAGTAATAAAGTTATTCTTAAAAAAAATTATGTTGTAATTTGTGTTTTTAAATTTAATTTGGGAAATCATGTATGTATCTAGTTTACCAAGATTACAAAAATATTTAGTCCTTCAGGGAGATATACCTTGTATCTTATGCCAATGTAATAAAGTAAAACATTGGATTCGGGTTACTAGGTTCCAGTTCATTACAGTTGGTATCAGAGGAATTTTAGTAGAAACCTTATGAACTAGATTTAAGAAAACATGGATTAGGGAACATAACCCTATAAAAAATTTAGGATAAGTATAGAATATCATCCAAAAGTTTTGGTAAGGTAGATATTCTATGGTTTCACTAGAAATACATCTTTGTATGAATACTACAATAGGACATGGTTCTAGAATAGATATACCTTGGGGTAATAACTCTAAAAAGGAAAATTTTGGCTTGACCCAATCATAACTAGGTGCATAAAAATGAGACTTATTGTGCACCTAGTTTGACACTCTTTTGGGATATTATAAGGGTAATTCACGTTTTTTTACAAACAATTATGAAGGATATAAAAATATGATGACAATTAATGACCAAGGTTAAACATAATGTGTCTTATATTGATAATAAGGTGTCGTGATTTATACATCCTATAAATGATTCTTTATGATTATGTGGTTTCCCACTATGATTATTGTTTCCGACACTGTAATTTTTGGTTTAGTCAATGGATGGAACCCAAAGGAATTATTTTAACATTGAACATGAAGTAAAATGTGGTGACTATGAGAAGCTAAATGGGATGATTATAGTAGTTAAAATATATCTTGATAATGACTAATTATTTATCCAAAAATATGATAAACAACATATACCTTAACCAAATCTCAGAGTCACTAAAGAAGATAATGATGGTGTTTGTTAAGAGTTTGAGTGGTGGAGACCATGGAATAAAGAAGGATTGATTCTATCATGTGAGAAATGTGGAAATAGATACCCAGGAATGTGTCTCAAAGAAATGGGAAAATTATTTATGTGTGGAAGATAAGGGTATAAAGAAAATAATTGTTAAGGAAAAATTAAGAGTATGAAGGAAGGAAATAAACCACATCCTAGGGATCCATTTATAGTTTATTTTCTTAATTTTGGGGAACTTAGGATTTATCTGATTCAATTCACACTTCTAAAGTTTAACACCTAGACAATGGAAGGACCTATGTTGAAATAAAATGAATTATATATTTATTTATTGGTATTCAAGAATAAAATTGTATAAGTTTTTATTTACGAATGGTATTTAGGTTATAAGAATCAAGAAACATATAAATATTATGTAAAATTTCATACGCACATATGTATTTATTAACATAAGAGTTATGGATACCATAATGGGTTATGAGTTTAATTTTGACCATAAGTTAAAATTATTAAATGCCCCTTTTGAAAATTTTTGTGGTAGTATTATATCATGATTCAAAATATTTTTGGAAAACATTTATGGGAATATAACTTATCAGTTTAGTATATGAAATAATTATTTGAGGAAGATTTCATTTTCATTTTTTGTACTTAAGATTCAAGGTATTGGTTACCATTAACGTTAATCATATCTTTGATATTATAATAGTTATGGGTCATCACAATTTTGGGAATGTTATAAGAATTATATTAATATAGTTCTATAAAAATAATAACTCATTGCATCCAGAAAGGTTTGTAGGTCTTGAACCCACAACTAAAGGGTGATAAGGGTTTAACACACACCGCTGGAAACTATATTTTTTTGGAAAATATTTAGAAGAAAGATGAAAAGAATTGTCACTATTTTATGGATCTTATAATCCATTAAAAGTGGATTTTAGTGCTTCTGGAAAAAAAAATAATTTTTAGATTTTCATTTATTATAGTAAGATATGAATTAATCTTTATCTATGCACAAACAAAGGATGAAATTGTGTTTAAGAAATAAAAATGTGTTAAGTGAGTATATTTCCTTACATTCATAAACAGTAAAATAATTCCTCGAATTTAAGAAAAGGATATTGAAACCCAAAAAAATATCTTATTACCTTCATATATAATGAATCAAATGGACTTTTAAATCATCATAGATTTATGGTTTTAAGGTTCTTAACTTTCCATTGATCATTCACTTTCTTGTGATCAATGATCTATATCATTCTATAAAATTATTTCCTATTTTATTCCATGAAAATATCTTCACTTGAAACCAATTTTATCTTACTTATAAACTTATTTATGTTTTATTAAATATGACCATTGTACTTCCCTTTCTCTCTTATTAAGAGGATATTTTATTAACCCTTTTTATGATGTCACTAGTACAAAAAACATTTTTTACATCGCCATTTTTTACATCGGTTTTTTATTACTGACGTGAAAATCCATATTATTGATTTATAATGTCGGTTATATTATAAATGGCGTTAAAAATGAATTATATTGATTTATTACGTCGGTTATTTTATAACCAACGTGATAAATCAAATATATCACTTTCTCACGTCGGTTATAAAATAACCAACATGATAAATCAATTATCATTCTTTATCAAGTCAGTTATAAAATAACCGACCTGAAAAAGCCAATTTTTTACACTTTTTATATAATAACCGACATAATAAATGAGTTTATCACGTTGTTTTTAAAAAAACTGACGTGAAAGTTAAAATTTTGAATCGTTCCAATAATGAGATCATTTTTTTTACAACGCGGCATTGAAATTTACAATTGTCGCCAAATATTTCATATAATGCGAATTTATTTTCAAGCAATTTTTGCTGATTTTTCACATCGGTTATATAATAACCGATGTGAAAAATAAATTCTTATGACTTTTTCACATTTGTTATATAAGAACCGACGTGAAAAAAAACATTTTTATGACTTTTTCATGTTAGTTATTAAATAACCAATGTGAAAAATTGATAACAAACATGTATTTAATTTCCTAATCTTCTATTTTATAGGTACCGTATCTCAAACAGAGTTACAGATCAAAAGTTATAGCCATCAAAATTTGATCACCTCTAAACGAAGTCTTAGAGAATTTCAACTTCTGATGGACATAACTTCTGATCCATAACTCTGTTTGAGCTCTATGACCAGTCAAAAAGAAGCATGGAAAATAATATACATGTTTGTAAACATTTTTCACAATTTTTATCAAATAAATGATTTAAAAATAACTTTTAATGTCGGTTATTTAATAACCAACGTGAAAAATTGAATGAAAGTGGATTTTTCACATCGGTTATTAAATAACCGATGTTAAAAGTCATTTTTCACATCGGTTATTTAATAACCAACGTGAAAAATGTTTACAAACATGTAGATAAATTTCAAAGAATCTTTTTAAGTGGTCGTAGAGCTCAAACGGAGTTACGGATCAAAAGTTATGGCCATCGGAAGTTGACATTATTTAAGACTTTATTTAGAGGTGATCAAATTTCGATGTCTATAACTCATGATCTATAACTACATTTGAGCTCTAGGACCAGTGAACTAGAAGATTAAGAAATTAACTGCATTTTTGTTGTTGATTTTTCACGTCAGTTATTTAATAACCAACGTGAAAAAGTCATAAAAATGTATTTTTCACGTAGGTTCTTATATAACCGATGTGAAAAAGTCATAAAAATTTATTTTTCACGTTGGTTATATAATAACCGACGTGAAAAATCAGTGAAAATCTCTCGAAAATAAATTCATAGTATACGAAATATTAGGCGGCAATTGAAAATTTTAATGTTACATTGTAAAAAAATACGAAATGTTAAGCGGCTATTGAAAATTTCAATGCCGCATTGTAAAAAAATTGATCTCATTATTGGAATGATTTAAAATTTTAACTTTCACGTCGGTTTTTTTATAACCGACGTGAATGATAATTTTTTTATCCCGCCAACTCAGAATTTCAATTTTTTATAACGTGAACTCAAAATTTTTGATTGCCGCCTAAAACATTTAATATCACGTTTTCTTTTACCATATCATTTATATGATTTCATTATGCACATATGGTTAACATTTTTTACGATCATTTCTTTCAACCATCACCATCCAACTGATATGTCTTGTTTGATCTTCATCAGGAATCTATTATTTCTTCTTTTTGGGATCTTATCAAGGTATTTGTTATTATTTTTTCAGGATTTATGTTTTTTATGATTATTTTTCTTAATTATTATACCATTTAATGATTCTTATTTTATTATAATGAATAATAATTTTTCGTATCATGGTAAAACTATAATTCATCCTTCTAATTCAAAAAATTCTTTTAAGATGATGTTCTTCACTCTGCGATCTCATTAAGGCATTCGTTATTATTTTCCCATGATTTATGTTTTTTATGATTAGTTTTCTTATTTCATATAAAATTTAATTATTATTATTTTATTATAATGAATAATAATGTTTCTTATCAGGGTAAAACTACAAATCCACCTTCGGATTCAAAAAATCCTTTTAAGACGAAGCTTTCGTTGCCTTATTTGATGTTATCTTGAAAAAAAAATGAATCTTCTGGTAGTCATAACTTTTGAACCGTAACTTCGTTTTAGCTCTACAACCTACCAAATCAATGCTAGCGAAATTATCTACAATATGGTTAACATTTTTCACGTCGGTCATTAAACAATCGATATAAAAAATACCTTTTAACGACGGTTGTTAAAAAACTGACGTGCAAAATAGAGTTCGGTCATCATTTTTTTTAAATGAATGGTCTTTCACGTCGTTTTTTTAAATAACTGACCTGAAAAATCAAAAAAATGTTTTTCACATCGGTTATTAAATAACTAATGTGAAAAAGTTTTTTTTTCATGATTTTCACATCCTTTATTTAAAAACCGACGTGAAATATAGAGTTTCAACGTCATTTATTTTTTGAAAAATGGACGGTCTTTCATGTCGGTTTTTAAATAACCGATGTGAAAAATCATGAAAAAAATATTTATAATGTTGGTTAATAAATAACCGATGTTAGAAAAAATATTTTTAACATCACTCACAAACACATCGGTTCAAAACTGACGTGAAAAATCAAAAATATCCAATGTAAAAAACTGTTTTTGTACTAGTGTGTAGGTCTCAATAATTAAATTTTCAAATAGAAAACCCTTGATTTTTGAGTACAAGATCAAATTGTGAGGATGAAATTTATTTAATGTGGGTAGAATATAATGCCTAAAAATTATAGAAGAATTAAATTTTAGTTGATATCATATTTGATATGCAACACTAAGCTTAAACAACCCACAAAATATATTTCATTAAATTTAATCTCTTTGATTGCTTGCTGAACATGCAACCCTGAATATAAATGATCCAAAATATATTAGAACATTATAAAATAGTCATTAAATTTTATGGTATTAATAATAATAACTAAATTAATAAAATTATGGTTATCTATTTATTATAAATAAAATAATAATCATTTAAAATAAAAAAATTCTGAAAACCATTATTTTTTCTAAGAGACAGTTTAATCACACTTTGCACACATAATTTAAAATTAGTTTTTTACCAATTTTAGAAAATTTATTTGATAAAATTAAATTCATTTTTAAATTCATCATATCAAAATTATCTAAGGTTTAATTTTTTTATATTTCTAAATTGTTTCCTTTTTCGATGAACAATGAAAAAAATTGATTTTTATTGAAAACTGTCTTTTTTTTTAAATAATTTACAAGAATATATTACATTTAAAATTGTTTATAAAGTAAAATTAGTTAAATTATATTATAATAAATACAATTTAGGTCATTTTAATCAATTTAATATTAAATTTTTATATTAAACCCTTCTATATTTATGAGAATTTTCTTCATAAAACCATGTTTTTTCATCACTTCTATGAGTTTTGTTTTAAATTTGGTTTTTCAAATTATATGAATTTAATTTTATAAAATAGATTAAATATTTTAAATCATAATAATTAATATTTTATAATAATTTCAACTTAATTTTTAACATAATTAAAAATGAAAAGAGTAAAAATTAACTACCACAGTTAAGGTAAGAATGGGTTTATCGGGGGTTAAACTAAAAATTTAATGATTAAAATGACCTAAAAAACATTTCAAAAATATATTTTATAGACTTATTGTTAACTTTTCATGCCTATTTCTCTAGAATACAAGGTTTTGGACCATTTTTTAATGTGAAAAACATGGATACACCTTTTTTTCAAAAATTACAAGTGTGCCACTCACATCACTTTTAAAAGGTCACCCCCTCTCCTCCCTTTTTTACACATTAAAAACCATTTGGTATGGAAATTAACATAAAAAAATAATTTAAAAAAATTAATATACCCATCCTATAATCCTTTTGTTTGGTCATAATTCCATTCTATAAATTCTTTAGGTATAATCCTAAAGAGGTCGTCTGAGAAGAGGTAAAAAATTTAACTATGTGTTTATGTTTTATTTATTCTTCCACCTCCTTCAAAAATTATTCCTTTATGATTATTTAATAACACCATTATCTCCCATATAATGACATTTTATTATTTTATGGTCATGACCTATATCCATCTACTCTTCTATTAAATGGGAAATGATAATATCACTCGTGTCTACAGTGGAATGTCGCCTCGCGAACTGATGATACACGTTTTCCATAAAAACTACTCATGGTTGGGTATGATGATTTATATAAATAATATATATGGTATTTATAATGTAATTATACATATTAATTCATTATATTATATATACCTTTTTAATTTCCATTATTTTTTGGATATGAGAGCATCACTCATGTGTACAGTGGGCTACCATCTCCCAAAGCGATGTCATTCGTTTTTCACTAGCACTTTACATGGAAGGTAATAAGGATAAATTTAATGAAATGATATGATATATATGAAATAATTATTGTATAAATGAAATATTTATCACTATGAAAAGTTAATATATAATTTTATTTCTACCCATTTCACTCACTAAAAGATGATAATGTCATTCATGTACAAGTGGATTACCACATTCACAAAGGGATGTGAATCTATTTACAAAAACACACAACATGGATGATATATATAAATATATTTAAAGAAATAATATGTTATTTATGATATTATTATAATTATATAAAGATATAAGTTTTTTGATTCAATAGGGTTTCCTTATGACTTTTCCATTCCTTTATGTTTTGAAAATCACAAACACTCTATATCAAGGAAAATTTTATTTCCAAAAGATTTATCTTAATAAGGAAATTTTCTTTCCCATGTAAATTTTCTCCTTATCTTTGTTTTCATTTTTCATAATTTATTTTCTCTTATTCTAACTAATTTTATTTCTAAAGTGTAAAAATCATTTTCATATATAAAACCTCATAATTCTATAAATAATTAGATATAGAGTATTCTATTTTCAAGTTCTGAATTCAGATTTCAAATTCTCTAAATTTAGTTTTCAAATTCTCTGAAATTCAGATTCTAAATTCTCTGAAATTGAGATTATGAATTCCATGAAATTCAGATTCTGAATTCTCTAAATTCAGATTCCAAATTCTCTGAATTCAGATTCTGAATTCTCTAAAATTCAGACTCTGAGTTCTCTGAAATTATGACTCCAAATTTCTTATAATTTAGGTTCCTAATTCCTTAGAATTTAGGTTCTTAATTATTTATAATTCAGGTTCTGAATTCCATATAATTCAGGTTATGAATTCCATAGAATTCAGGTTCCGAATTCCTTAGAATTTAGGTTGTGAAGTCCTTAGAATTCAGGTTCTGAATTCCTTAGAATTAAGACTCTGAAGTCTATAGAATTTTGATTCTGAATTCCTTGAAAAACCGAATTTGTATATCCATATAATATAGACTCTGAATTTTTATTTTCTTAGACTCCGAACTTTATTTTTCCAAACTCCAAAAAATGGATTTTGTTAAACAACCATATTTTTCTTACCCTTTTTTTAATTATGAAATGATTTTGTACATTCTATTTCTAATTAACCGTTGTTTGAATGACATGTGTATAGGTCCCTCCAAGATTCAAGGAAAAATATGACATTGGAGGAGGGATCTGACCATTGAGAAAATGCCTATAAATAGAAGTTCATTTGAACTAGCTCATTGCTTACTTGGTTACTCTAGAGATTACATGATGCTGAAGTGATTTCTAGAGAGAGACTCTCATGATTTGTGTGTACTGAACATCTTGTCCAGCTTCCTTCGTGTGACTCTGATTTTTTCTGTGTACAATTGATGGATTCCGAGGATAGGAAGACAGAGGTGTCGACTACCTTAAATTTTGAGGAATTCCTTGATAAAGAAGACATAGGTGCTGACTACCTTGAAGTTCGAGGGCTTGAGGGGATAGCAAGACAAACTCCAATATTCTTATCAAGAGATTACCCTGGTGTGGGTAAGACAGTATTTCTTGAAAGTTTAAATCAAGGGACCTTTATCCAAGGTTGTTGGATACCCTACTCTTTGGGTTAAAAGATTTTATAATTGTTACTTTTATTGTATCAAGTTTTTTTTCTGCTACATTTTGATTAATAAAGAAAGTATAAATATCTTATAATTTCTTGTACTTGTACTCTGATTAGTGAGAATCTATATGATTTATGGTAGAATCTTTTTCCTTCAAAAATTTTCTTAATTTTCATTTCTGGAACCATATTTCCAGAACCTATCAAGTTTGTAGAACTAAGCGGTCTTGTGAATTTACCTTTTTTAACTTTTTTAACCATATAATGTTTTATATCAACATTAAAAGTTTCAAAGTAATTTTTAAAGGATACAATTCACCCCCCACCCCCCTCATGTATATTGAGCATCTACATTCATTATTTCGATCCTACAATTGGTATCAGACCTAGTCTCTGAAATACTTATATTCACATATAAGTTTTCTTACTCAAGTTTTCATTGTTATATATTTTCCGTGCTTAGGATTTTTATCCTTGTATGAAAACATTTACTATTAACTAGTTTTTATGGAAAGATATTTTCTTTTATATGGCAGGAATGAATGTTGGTTCAATTGACAATCTTGATCCTACTAGACCACCTATATTTGATGGGAATTATTATGAATATTGGAGAGATCGTATGAAGAATTTTGTTATTAATACTCGAGTGGAAAACTTTTTCATGCTTATTGAAGATTACAATATTCTTGATAAGGAATTCAGAACTTTTACTAATCAAGAAAAGTAAGAATATCAATTAAACTACAAGGTATGCAATATTCTTTGTGTTCCATGACTAGGAATATATATAGGCTGATTTCTTCTTATGAAGCTGAAAATTTTATTCGGAAGAAATTGTAGGTTACTCATTTTGGTACATCCAAGGTTATGGAAACTATAAGATCTATGCTTAGAGAAAAATATCATGGATTTCTATTTCCTTATGGAGAACAGGTGTGCAAAGTATAACAAAGGTTTATGACTATTGTTAACAGTTTTTAATTAATGGGTGAAAAAGGTTTATATGATGAGTCAATTATGGAAAATATTATAGATATCATGACTAATGAGTGGGAATATAAGAGAATAGCTATTGATGAGAATATGAAAGTATCTCAGATTACTCTTGAGGAGATTTTTGGAAATCTTCTTCAATATGAGACAAGAATGAAAATAGGTGATGATCTGAACAAAAAGAATAATGGAAATAGAAGTGTAGCTTTTACTACTAAAGAAAAGACTCCTGAAAGGGTTACAGGATCCAAGTGGAATAAAGTCACTATTTTATCTGAATCAAGTGAAAGTGAACATTCTTATAATGAACTAGCTAATCTTTCTCAAAGTATGAACAAGATAGTTGAGAATAAAGACTTTCAGTATAGATTTAAGAATAAATAATGAAGATAAAATAAATACTTTAAAGTCACTTGTTATGAATGCAAAAGAGCATGGAATATAAGGCCAAATTGTCCTATTCTTAAGAAAAAGGATAGAAAGGGAAAGCAATATAAGAGGAATAGAAATAATTACTACAAAGTTATAGTTAAGAATGTTTTGAAAGCTAATGACACCTGGAGTTCTAGTGGTGGAGTCTCTTCTAATGAATCCTCAGAGTATGAATCTTATGGTTAGAATAATCTTGGTTTAATTTCCATGTTACCCATTGAAAATGATTGTCTAATGGCCAAGGTACACAATGTTGAATCTATAACCAATGTATCCTTGAATTATAATTATAGTGATAATAAATATTATAAATCTTCATATGAATAATCATCTTCTGATGAAGATAATACTTTACCTACTTATGAATAAGTTTCTAGTTTTGCTATGTTTCTTGAGAATGAAAATTCTAAAATCAAGAAAAATCTTGATAAAGAAAATTCTAGAATTTCTATTCTTAATAAAGAAGTATCAGATCTTTCTAAAGATCTTGATAAGAAAATTTATGATTTTGAAAGTATTTCAAAAACCCTTAAAGAAGTTAATTCTAAGAAGGATAAAATTTCTAAGGATCTAGAAAAATTAATTTCTAAGAAAAGTATTTTAGAGACTAACTCTTGTGCTAAAACTGATATTTTTTAGGATAAAAACTTAGTTATTAAGCTGAAGTTAGAAATATTTTCCTTGATGAAGTGTTTGTCAAACTTTACCTTAGGTAAAGAAAACGTTGATAAAATGTATTAACAAATTCGACCTCTGAGGAACAATTCGGGATTTGGTTATACTCATTCAAAACCAATTTTTAGTAATAATTGTTTTGTTCCTCAAAGTGATCCTTTCTACACTAAGTGTCAGTGTGGTGGGAATTGGGATAAAAATTGTTCCTTAAACAAAACTCAGTCTTTATGTTTTTATAGAGCTTATTTTTCTAAGAAAATATGGATTCCTAAAATTATGCTTTCTAAAGATTCTGGATCCCAGAAATTTTGGGTTTTAAAAGTCTAACACTCTTATTTTCAATAAAATTAAAATATTACTAATATAAATACATGGTACATAGATATTTGATGTTCCCAGCACATGACTGGTAACAATAACTTCATTGAAAATCTTATCAAGATGAAAGGAGGAAAAGTAACTTTCGGAGATAATGCTAAGGGAGAAATTATTGGTATAGGTAACATTGTTCTCCTAGGAAAAACGTTGATTTCAGATGTTTTATTTGTTAAGGTTCTTAAGCACAACCTTATTAGCACAAGACAATTATGTGATGAAGGTTACCATGTGAATATTAGGAATGATAAATATTTATAACACAGCTCCAAGGAAGATTTTATTCTTTCTGACCATAGGCAAGAGAATGTATACACACTAAACATAGAATACCTTAGGAGCCAAGATCTACCTTGTCTTAGTGCAATAGAAGATCATTCTTGGTTATGGAATAGAAGTTTATGACATTGTAACCCTAGGAACCTATGAAAACTCTCTAATAAAAGACTAGTTATGGATCTACTGGAGCTTAGATTTTATTCTTCATAAGTTTTTGATCATTGTCAATATGGTAAGCAACATAAATAAAGTTTTAAATTAGTCAGTGAAGTCTCAAATACTGATGCACTATAGTTGGTGCATATGGATCTTTTTGGTCAAACACAAACTGAAAGCATTATAGGCAGATATTATGTATTTTTCTTAGTTGATGATTACACTAGATTTACATTGGAATATTCTGTAGCAAAGAAATTTGAAGATTTTTCTTATTTTAGAATTTTTAGAGCCCAATTTAAGAATGAGAAAAACCTTCCTTTCATAACTATTCATAGTAATCAAGGAGGAGAATTTCAAAATTCTGATTTTGAAACTTTTTTAGTAGAAAAGAAATTACTCATAACTTCTCAGCACCAAGAACTCCTCAAAAAATAGTGTTTTTGAAAGAAGAAATCAAATTCTTTAAGAGATAACCAGAACTATGTTGAGTGAATATTCGATAACCAAAACATTTTTGGGCTGAAGTTGTAAGTACTACTTGTTATACTATAAATCGAGTTTTGATTAGACCTTTTCTTAACAAAACCCCTTATGAGTAATGGAATGATAGAAAACCTAGACTTTCTTACTTCAAGGTATTTGGTTGCAAAGTATTCATTCTGAATACTAAAGATAATTTACATAAATTCACACCCAAATCTGATGAAGGAATTTTCTTCGGCTACTCCACAACTCCTAAGGCGTATAGAGTTTTTAATAAAAATACTTTTTCTGTTGAAGAAACAGTACATGTTAAATTTGATGAAACTAATACCTTTGTTTTTAAGCACCCTCATCCTACATCTTAAGATGTGTTTTCAAAAAATGACTATCAACCATTGATAGAAGAATCTTCTGATAAGGAAAATGACCAGGAAAATATTACTGAAACATTTACCCCAGAATATTTTCTACCATATGTTGATGAATAGGTTTTATAAAACCCAAATCAGTTGTTTCTTAAGAATCATCCCAGTGATAGTATCATTGGTGATGTAAATCAACCTATAAGGACTAGAAGTTCCTTAAGAAATAAAGTAGAACATCTAGAATTACCTTCCCAATTAGAACCAAAAATCACTGATGAAGCTTTGGGTGATAATGATTGGATAAAAGCCATGCAACATGAGCTAAATGAATTCAAAAGGAATAAAGTTTGGACCTTGGTTGAAAGACCTAAGGAAACTACTATTATTGGGGTAAAATGGTTCTTCAGAAATAAGTGTGTTGAAAATGGAATCATAGTAATAAATAAAGATAGATTAGTTTCTAAAGGATATAATCAACAATAATGAATATACTATAAAGAAACCTATGCTCCAGTAGCTAGACTTGAATCTATTCATATTTTACTTGCCTTTGTAGCATTCTTTAACTTAAAATTTTTTCAAATGGATGTTAAATGTGCTTTCCTTAATGGTTATGTTCAAGAGGAAGTTTTTTTTTTGAACAACATCCTAGTTTTGAAGATACAAACATCCTGAACATGTTTTCAAAGTTACCAAAGCTTTATATGGGCTTAAACAAGCCCCTAGAGCCTGGTATGATAGACTTATAGAATTTTTGTTACAAAACGATTATGTTAAAGTAAATTATGATCCAACCCTTTTTATAAATAAATATAAGAAAAAAATTTTGATTGTTCAAATTTATATTGATGAAATTATATTTGGTTCAACTCAACAATATTTAACTGATTCCATTACGAATCTAATGAAATTTGAGTTTGAAATGAGTATAATGGGTGAGTTAACATTTTTCCTTGCTTTTCAAATTTCTCAAAAACCATAAAAAATTATATATCCCAAAATAAGTATATTAAATATCTTATTAAAAAGTATAGATATGAAAACACTATGAGTATAGGTGCTCCCATTGGTACCTCCAATTCACTTGTACTTGATGAAGCTGGGAAACCAGTAGATCAAACAACTTTTAGAGGTATGATAGGAAGTCTACTTTACTTGATAGCTAGTCATCCAGACTTAATGTTTTCAGTATGATTATTTGCAAGATATCAATCCAATCCAATGGAATCTCATTTAAAGGTAGTGAAAAGTATTTTTCGCTACTTAAAGGGAACCACAGATTTAGGACCCTTTTATACTTCTGGAAATGATTTTGTTTTAAAAAGTTTTTTAGATGCTAACTTTTGTGGATGTAGAACGGATAGGAAAAGTATATCCGGAACTTGTCATTTTTTATGAGATTAATTAGGTTCTTGGTCATGAAAAAAGCAACATTTAGTATCACTTTACACAGCTGAAGCTAAATATGTAGAAGCTAGAAGTTGTTCTGCTCAAGTTTTGTGGATGAAACACACTCATAGACTATGGTATGAGTTTTACCAAAACACAAATAATGTTTCATAATACTAGTTCCATTTCCTTAAGTAAAAACCTTTCACATCACTCTCGTACAAAACACATATATATTATTCATCACTTTATTAGGGATCACACATAAAAAAGGAGATATCATTCTTCAATTTATCGGAATGGAAGATCAACTTTCTAATATTTTCACAAAATATTTACCCTCTGATAGATTTGAATATATTAAACAGAGGTTAGGAATGATAACCATAAGGTAATATTTTATATTAACTTTATGTTGAAACCTATCTCCTTATAGTAAGAAACTCATTTTCATAGGGGGGGGTATATTTTCTTATTAGTCAAATTTTTCATAATCAAATTTTTCATAATCAAATTTTTTCATAGTCAAATTTTTTTTGTAGAAAAAATTGTTTATAGTCCAAATTTTCATGCTCAAAGTTTTCATAATGAATTTTTTAAAAAAAATCGGAATCTAAAGTTCTTCAAGAAGAATTTTCCTTATTACGAGTAATTATCTTAGCAATCTGGATGGTATGTTCTCTTTCCTAAGTATTTATAATCATGTTTTTACTTGTTGGTGTTTTTTTATCTTGTTTAAGAAACTTTTTCGGATTCACTTTTTCTAAAATCCGAATGCTTATCCTAAAAACCTCAAAAGATTAGAACTTATCAAAGTCCTTCTTCGGTTATCATGTCAACTATCAGATTTTATTAGAAGTTTTTCAGCCATTGGATCAACCATGAAATTTGAACCAACATCTCGATCACCTATATAAAGCCCTCCTAATGGTTGTCCCACATCTATTTTTCAATCTTTTGTGTGCTAAAGCTCTGTCTCTATACTTAAGGCCCTTCTAAATCTTTAAAAGTTTTCTCAGTTCCAAAAGTTTATTGAAGCCTCTCCTCAGAAATAAACGTTGAATATTAAGGAAATATCTGAGTGGAAGATATATAGAGAATGGTTAGTCGATCTGAAGTTTTATGATAAGTATGACTATGTTATATCTAAGAATGTCAAGCTAAATGATTGGGAGAGTGTACATGTATCAAAACCAAGAGCACAGGATCTGGTCTATCTGAACTGTTTGATTGAGTTCTATGAGATAGCAAGTTTCTTTAAGGAATAAGGCAGTGACAAGTTTTCTTTTAAGTGTTATGGAAAGACATACTCTCTTTTATACAGTAAGGCAGCAAGTCTTATTGGAATTCCTTACAAAGGAGCAGCAGAGTTTTTTCCTCATAAATTACCTGATGTATCTAGATCATTTGATAAGGAAAAGTCTATTGAGTGTCTTGGCCTAAAAGGAGTGATGAATCTGAAGATTGTTCATCTCTCTATAAACCTACGGATTCTTGAATTGTGGGTTCAAGGTATTATAATTCCATGTAAAGGGGATATGGATACTCTGAAGAAGAGTGATATCTACATATTGTATTTCTTGGTGAACCTCAGGAAGTTTAACCTGGTTAATTAAATCTTGGTTATAATTGAGAATATCAAGAATAGAAATCTGAAATCTCAAATCATTATGTATCTAGTAATTCTGTCAAATATTATTGTGCTTTTCCTTCAGTCATTCAAAATTCCTTGCATTTCCAAGCCGATAAATTACAAGGTGATGTTCCTGAGTAATAATACTCTAAGGAGAATGAAAATTGGTTTTTCAAGTGAATCTAGAGAATTTTATAATCAGTCCTAAGAAGAAGTAGAAGCTTTGTCAAAGAAGTCGGAAGTAGCTAAAACCTCTAAGAAATGTGGAATGAAGATAAAGGCTAAGGAACCAGAAGAGAAAAGTAAAACCCTTGTGGCTAAGGAAATTTATTCAGCACCACTGAAGCCAAAGAACCAAAAAAGCATATCCTAATGAAGTAGTGGATAATTAGAGAAAAGATAAGAAAAATAGGAAGGAAGGAGAGCCTATGTTTGGCTTATATCCTGCTGAGGCAAAAGCCTTGAAGGAAAATCCTACTAAGAGTATTGAAAAGGAATAGAAATAAAATAAGTAGAGGAAGAAATTGTTGGAAGCTGAAATCGTCCAATCTCTTCTTAATCCTACTGAAAATGCATCTGAACAAATTCCAGTACCGGAATCATTTTTTGATAGAATCAATTCATGATACTCTGGGAAAGAAAGTGGTGATTCCGAAATCGCATCAAGAAGAAGAAATCGCTCAGGAAGAGGAAGAAGAAATAAAAGAAGAATAAGAGGAAGAAGAAGGGAATGAAACTGATGATATCATAAATCAATTTGAAGATTACCATGATAAGGAAATCCCCACTATAAAATTATCGATATGGACTTCTCAAGATGAATCCTCAAAACTTTCTATAGAAAGGAATGAAGAGAAGGGTTAGAAAGAAGTGAATAATCCAACAGATTATGAAAGAAGTAATCATGACTTTATTCATCTATAAGATCAGATAGTCGATGAATAGAAATAGAAATTTTAGGACGATAAAATTTTTCAGTTATCATACAGTGAGCACGAATCACCCAAAGAACAAGACATTATTCCTAGAGCTGATAAGGGAAAACAGGTGGCATTAGATACCCCTAATAAATTTGTGGTGAAGAAAAAATATGTTGGTGCCTCATCAAATAGGAAATATGAGGACATAGAAAAAGAATCATCACCAACCAAACACTTGGATTCAGAATAGTATTCCCTTAGACATGATTTTCTTATTCAGTCATTGAAAAAGTTGGTTGGCACTATTCCCTTATTCCCAAGCATAGACTCAAGATGCCAGATGTTTCAGCATATGATAAATCAGAAATCAGATTCAGTCTCCATGGTTATAGAAAAATGTGTTAGACTAGAGGTAGATTTCAAAACCTTCCTCATTGTTTATGAGGCTCATAAAAGATCTTGAAAGAAGATTATAAGATGTTAAAAGAATAAAATTGAAGAAATGAGAATCTTTTATGGATTTCATGATAATTTCAAAGATTCTTTTGATACCAAAGATGGGAAGATAAAGAATCTTTAAAATAGGTTTGAAGAAAAGTTAAACCTTGAACAGACTACTCAGAAGTAGGAGGTTAAGGATCTGAATGGAAAGCTTAATTTTGTGTCCATGAATTGGGAGAGGGAAAGGTATCTCAGAATGGATATTGAAGATAAGCTTGTTAAGCAAGAAGAAGTGTTGAATGAATAGGCAGAATTTCTTAAGGCTCGTGAAGAAAAAAATGAAGACTTAGAGAAGAAAATTGAAGAATAGGATTAGTTTCTTAAGTGTGAAAAAGAGGATCACAAGGATCTCAAGAAGCTAAAAACCATTGTTAATAAGCATATGCTGAAGGACAAAGAAGTATAATTTCTTTCTATTCTGATCTTTTGTTGTATTTTTTCTTGTACAAATTATTTCAACATTAATGAAATGCAAATTATTCTTTGTATATTTTGTTCTTGGTTGTTTAGTACTAATGATTCTGGTAAGAATTTTTTTTATTCTCTTTATTCCTTTTTGAAAATCACCAAGGGGGAGAAAGGAATGATAAAAATAATACAATGTAAAGAAGAAATTTCCCTACATAAGGGGGAGTTCATCTGCGGGAAAGTTCTTATCAATAGAGCTTTTTGTATGCAAGATAATGTAAAATCTCATTCAGGAAATAAAGAATATGATCCTTAGTGATTCCAAATTCTAAGGGGGGTTTATTCGTATTCACTGTGATCCATAAGTAAATGGAGATAAGTTTTTATTTCCAAGTCCATAAAATTTTTAAGTCCTTAGATTCTTTTTCATAAGGATGTTTGTGCTTTCCAAAAATGGGGAGATTTTTGAGTCAATAAGTTTTATTTATGAATTTTCAATTCCATTATGCTTTTAAAATCACAAACACTATATCTCAAGGAAAATTTTATTTCCCTGAAGATTTATCTTAATAAGGAAATTTTCCTTCCCAACAAAATTTTCTCCTTATCTTTATTTTCATTGTTCATAATTTAGTTTCTCATATTCTAACTCATTTTATTTCTAAAGTGTAAAAATAGGTTTCATATCTAAAGACTAGAAATCTTATAAATACATAGAAATAGAGTATTTTTTTATCAGTTTCTAAATTCAGATTCTTAATTCTCTGAATTTAGATTCCAAATTCTCTAAAATTCAGATTCTGAATTCTCTAAAATTATGATTCTAAATTCTCAAAATTCAGATTTTGAATTCTCTGAATTTAGATTCCTAATTATCTGAAATTCAGACTTTGAACTCTCTAAAATTCAGACTCTGGATTCCTTAGAATTCAGGTTCTGAATTCCTTAGATTTTAGGTTCTGAATTATTTAGATTTCATGTTCCGAATTCCTTAGAATTCAGGTTCCAAATTCCTTATAATTAAGACTTTGAAGTCTATAGAAATCTGATTCCAAATTCCTTGAAAAATGGAATTTGTATATCCATATAATAAATACTCTGAATATTTATTTTCTTAGACTCCTAACTTTATTTTCCAAGACTCCAAAAAATGGATTGGGTTAAGAAACCAGATTTTTCTTACCCTTGTTTTAGTTATGAAATGATTTCATACATTATGTTTCTAATTAACCATTGTTTTAGTGACACATGTACAGGTCCCTCCAAGATTCAAGGAAAAATATGACCATTGGAGGAGGGAGACGACCATTGGGAAAATGCCAATAAATAGGAGCTCATTTGAACGAGCTCATTACTAACTTGATTACTCTAGAGATTACATGTTGCTAAAGTGATTTCAAGAGAGAGAGCCTCTTATGCTTTGTGTGTTCTGAACAATATGTTCTGCTTGTTTCGTGTGACTCTGATTACTGTTGTGTACAATTGAGGGCTTCCAGGGAAAGGAAGACAGAGGTTCTGACAACCTTAAAGTTTGATGACTTCCTTGATAAGGAAGACAGAGGTGCCGACTACCTTGAAGATCGAGGGCTTTTGAGGATAGCAAGACATAATATGATATTCTTATCGAGGGCTTACCTTGGTGTGGGTAAGACAGACTTTCTCTAAAGTATAAATCGAGGGACCTTTATCCATGATTTTTGGATACACTACTCTTTAGGTAAAAATATTCACACTTGTTACTTGTATTTTTTCAAGTTTATTTTCCACTGCATTTTGATTAATAAAGAAATTATAACTATATTATACTTTCTTGTACTTGTACTCTAATTAGAATGATTCTATACACTTTAAGGTACAATATTTTTCCTTATAAACTTTTCTTAAGTTTAATTTCTAAAACTATATTTCCAGAACCTATAAATTTTGTTGAACTAAGAGGATTTGTGAATTTACCTTGTTTAACTTAGTTAAACCTTAAAAGTTTAATATCAACATTAAAAGTTCCAAAGGAATTTTTAAAGGATACAATTCACCCCCATATTTTATATTGAGCATCTACATTCATTATTTATATCATAAAATGTTTACTTACCTCAATTCCATAATGATCATTGAAAAATATAAACGTTACTCAAGCATACATAAGGCATATAGTATCTATAACCGTAACATACTTAATTTCACAAAACTAAATTCATGAATGGTACTAAAATTATAATTGATGTATAAATATGATTATTATTTCATGATTATTATTTTTAATAAGTTGAAATAATGATCTCTTAGACTAATAGTCAACCTACCAAAGTCATTTTTGACACATAAGTCAAATATCATCGAAACACCCGACGTAAACATAGTTGATTAAGTAATTGTATATAACAAGATGATAAGTGAAATAAAATGAATAATAAAATTTAAAATTTTTTTTAATAAAGTAAATAATTAACATAATTTAATTATTCAAGAAGATAAAGAGGGAATATGATGATTCAGACTCAATGTAAGGGAATTCGTCTCAATTTCTCTTCATTAAGGCATGTACTAAAGTTATGAACCAAATTCCAATTATATAGTGTATATACTACCCATTTTAAATTTAATATAATGATTCCTTAATAATTTATGGTATTTTAAGTTTCAATTTTAATTATTTAATCCAATTGGATTAGACTTAAAATTTTCTAGGTGGTAAATAATTTCTAAACTCAACTTCTTTTCATTGGGTTATATAACTTATTAATAATCTTAAATATTCTAAAATTTTATGTGTAATTATTTTTGATTATATTATGATGTATTTTCACTTTTTTATGTGTATTTACATTTTATATGAAAAATTGATTCATTTATTAATTCTCACTTCAATGTTATGATCATTTTAATAGTTTATTTCATAATCTCATTATAATCGAGATTGTTTATTTTTTAATTTCAGTTGAAGCAAATTATTTAATAATTGTCTAATAAACCAATTTAATTTTCTTATAATCAAGTTATAAATGATATTTTCATTAAATAGTAACATTTTTTTTCTCTTTGGTACTTAAAATAATTGATAAAATATTTTTAAGAAAATATGGCTTCATTTCTCTCTTCGGTCGGAAATTCATTTTCATCCAAAATCGTGTTTTAAAAAAGTTCTTCAAAAAATGTTTTTAATATTCTTCCAAATGATTTATTAAAGTAATTTTTAAACATTTATACTTTTTTTAAAAAATTAAATGAATCTTCATGTCATTTTCTAAATAATTCAAGTTCTGAATTTTAGCAAAATATTGAATGGAATCTTTATTTTAACATGTATGACATGTTTTGAATTTCTTACCATCGTGACCACTCGATGTTTTAAATATTACTCTATATGTCTAAAAGGATATTTTCAAATAAAATTATTTTCAAAATGTTTTTTGGACTTTTAATTTTAATATTTTTATTTCAAAATGGAAATAATGTTTTTCTAAATAATTTTTTTAAATATTCTTTTATTTTATTTTTATTCATCAATAAAAAAACCCATTACCGTACATATACTACACTAGGGATATTCTTTATTCATAAAATAATTATTCTTATTTTGGATGATCTATGATTACTTTTAATAGGGATAATATTTACATTCACTTCCTTGATTCATTTTTGTAGTCATTAACTTTCACTTGAATTATTAACTTTCCTTTGATCATTGGAAGTTAAATTTACCCTATAAATCCATATTATTTATCATGGATATTCTTACTTATTAAACCATATCTCATTTGTAAATATGGTGTTTTAATTTTAATTTTATTTTATTAACTTGGTAAATATTAAAATTTTGTATTATTTCTTCAATACTGATATTTAATGGTAGGTAATACTATTCATGAATTTAATTGATTATTTGATATATAAATAATAATTTTGGTGTGAAGATATAGTTGGGTCCTGGTTATATATATTCTCCTGATGCATTGTTAGTATCATGAGACGAATCATCTAGATAGCCTTAGCTAAATGGGTTTCTGGTGTACACCTACCCATTAGTTTTAAACTTCCTTGAGGATGGTCTTTACAATACATGTTTTCATGATGTATGAGATCCTTAATTACAATATTTAATAATTTCCTTCATTTATAAATTAGTTTTTATTATGAATGATATTTTTTCAACAATATTATCTCTATATGAGTTTCATTATTAGTTTATAAATTAAATGTAATGTGTATTCAATTACTTAACTTTTCATATTTAGTATGCCTTACCCAATTATGATAGTCAATTTATTGATTAATTTTAATGTGTGTCCATTTATTTACCTTTTAATTTATTTATACTTATTGATTCATGATATATTTTCTTTCTATTAACCCTTCCTGGTCATTTTATCTCACCCGTTTTTTATTTATTTTTCTAAGAATCCCTGAAGTGTACAATGATTGATATGAAAAGATATGCTAAAGGGAATAGTGTTACTGTCGAAAAAAAATATGTTGTAATTTTTGTTTCCAAATTTAATATGGGAATCATGTATTTATCTATTTTATTAAGATTAATAAACTATTTGGTCCTTTGGGATGTGATTCCTTGTATCTTGTACCAATGTAATAAATTAAGACATCAGAATCAGGTTACTAGGGTCGGGGTCATTATAGAATAAATGTGGTTTCATATTAATAATAATATTTCAGTATATTTAGTATACTAAATTTATTATTTTATTAATAATATAATATATTTATATGATGTAAAAGAATAATTAAAAATAAAGTGATTTGTTAAGTTGATTACCTATTCTTTGGAACAACTTATTTTGATCCCATATTAAGGGTTATTGGGTTGATATTTTGGGAATACCAACACCACTATACTGTTTCTAGGGGAGTTTATAATATAACTTGGTAGATTTTTTTTTGATATATAAGGCTCAAATTGGTGTGAAGAAGATAAACAAGGGGTTCCCTTTCATAATTGAGGGGAGGGGCACATTTGG
Organism: Viscum album; assembly: GCA_963277665.1. Lineage (NCBI taxonomy): Eukaryota > Viridiplantae > Streptophyta > Magnoliopsida > Santalales > Viscaceae > Viscum > Viscum album. Next base: position 1,825,733,613 of record OY728140.1, read on the forward strand.
AATTTCGTAAAATATTAAATTAATAAAAATCGATTTTGATGTCCAAATAGATCCAAATTGATAATATTATAATATAATATGAATATTAGTTTAAATCCTCTCATCCAATAAAATTTTAACATGTTTGGTTCATATTTTTACCCTTATATTTTTTAACCCTTCGTTAACCCTTTTGATAATTACTGTAATATTAAATTTTTAACCATATAAGGGTTAATAATGTTGTTATTAAATTAAAAATTAACCATAAATTGAAATTGGTTGATTTTTAAAACTATATTCCATTAATTTGTCCAAATATAATATTTTTATGAATTTTATGCCATTTAATAAATTATTATTTATTATTAAATATCATTAATGTCATTTTTTACACTATTCATTTAATTTGTTGTTAAATTCAAAAAGGGAAATGGGATTTTATAATATAATGATTTAACACCTCCCTAATATTTAATATAGATCTATAAAATTCATGGTACACATTAAATCATTCAAATTTTATTACTTTTAATATTTTTAAAATCATTTGTTATATATATTTTTAGTTGGAGAAATACTATATCAATGTTGTATTATAAATTAATGTCGATATATAATTTCTAAAAATTTGAAATAATTTTTTATCATTAAAATAGTTTCATTAATATCAAAATAGAAACTTATATTCGTTCATAACTTTATCTCATCTCTATATGGACACATAAGAGATATTTAAAACTAAGAGAGTGGCATTTTGTAACTTTATTTTCTTTAAATATTATATTGGTCACTTTCATTTAAAAGAGTCCATTAAAATAATAAATTTCAAGAATAAGTTAATAAGTGTACAGTTAAATTTTTCCAATAAGAATTATGAAAAAAAATTATGGACTTCTCATTTAGTTATAACCTATATTAACATGATTTACCCTTTACCGAGGTGACAAATATTACTAAGTTTTCTATTTATATTGAATAAAAATAAAAAGGATCTATTTACTAAAATTTATCCTTATAATTAAAAATATGGAATATATTTTATCAAATTAAATATCTTATAGTGGAAATTTTTTATTTTAAAATAATTTCATAGCACACACCGAAAATCATCTATTTAGAAAAATACATTTTTAAGTAATAAACTCGATTTTATTTTTATTTCTCGATTAGAATAAAATATCATATGGATGTTAAAACATTTGAATAAATTTTTAATATAAATAAATTTCATTAAAAACATTCACCAAAAGGGACTTGCTAAATTTATTGTGATGAAACACATTAGTGTGCATAAAACCAGTTTTATGAAAAATATCGTGTTTACATTCAAATGATTTTATTTTTATTTTAGTAAATTGATAACCAATTAATTTATTTTATACATGTATAAACCATAAATTTGTAACAATTTATTTAGTCTTATTCTAACCATCAATCCAATGTTAAGGTGATATCTTTCATATAATAATATTTTAAGAGTATATTGTAGTTTGTTTAAACTTTGTGTTGTGTGTAACGTAATATATTTAAGAAAAAATTATTTAAAAAAATATTTCATAAAATCTTAGTGTGTTACAATGTAAATGTAATTTACTAATTCCCTTCTTACTCTTTTAGTCTATTGTAAATTGATAATGTCGCTCATGTGTACATGTGGAATACCACCTCTATGAAATGATATGATTCATTTTTCATTTCCACCTTATAAGAATAGTCACAAGGATAGAAATAATAAATAAATATGACATTAATAACATATTTATGATTATAAAACATAAAATATTATCTACCATGTCTCTTTTTCACCTGTTAAAAAAATGAAAATAGTCTTCATGTGTAGGTATGGACTACTGTCTCTAAGGAACGACATTGTTCATTTTTCATGAAATCCTTACATAGTTGGATTTAAAAGTTTATATAATGTATAAATATGATAAATATAACATTCTTAAGATTATGTAGATAATGGGACCATAACCCCTTCAACCATAGTCAATGTATCGATGTGGTTTTAAGGTTAAAATTTTAAGGACCCCAAAATGTTCAACGTGAAACTAACCATTTTAGTAACTAAATAAAACATTGTTATAAATTAAATAAAAGGAGTAATTATAGTTAAATTAAAATTAAAACAATTATTAAGAAAATAAAAAAATAATATAATTTTTTATTCACAAGTTAGAGAATGTACAAAGATATACGGAATATAAGGTAAGGGGTTTTTCTTCAAAATATTTTTTTAATGTATTCCTTTCAAATATTTTTATCCCATACCCATGTTCATTAAAATGTTTCTAAGATGTTATTTTTTATACAAAAAAGAGGTAAAATTTCATTTGAATTTACTTTATTTTTAGGTTTTAAAAATGAATCTTTTAATCAATTACCGAATGGGTAATTTTGGCATTTTTAATAAAATTGAGAAAAAGAATATTTCATAAATATATATGTCTTGACCAATTATCCCATTATCATAGACATTATTTTTTACCAATATTAGTTAAAAAATTTCCATAGTTATTTTAAATTAAAATATTTCTCTCACTATTTTGTAAATTTTGTTTTAAAATTTTTCCATCGAAAGGGAAAAAAATTCTCATATTTATGATATATGTGAATATATTATTATTTATGGTCTTGAATACCAATTAAAATGGGTTTTATGACTAAATTGAAATATATATATTTGTTTTATTAATTATAATAATATTGGAAATTTTATATGAATGATGAGTGAACTAGAAATGGATCTGATGACACATGAGGCTAATATATCTCTCCAATGTATTGGGTAAAGTAACAGAGTTTAGTCATTATAAGTTACTCATAAGAGATGTGGGAATTATCTAGTTATGTGATTTTATTTTAAGGTTCCTTGTAAGGGTGAATTTATGGACACTGTCCCAAGGTACCTACATGATATTCTTGTAATTTTTTATAAATGAAATATTATGATTTCAAAAGGTATTAAAATGAGCTTATTCTTTTAAAGAAAGTTTATGAACTTTTTTTATAAAATTGAAAGTATTGTTTTTCAAGGAAAGTTATTTAAGAGAAATTATGTTTTACAAGAAAAACTTATGATTATTATTTTTCCTTTATGATTTTATATGAAATGTTTCATGAATTATATTAATAAAAAAGTTCATTGAAAAGTAAATGGATATTTTAGATGAAATGTTTATTGTGAAAAAAAATTATTTTTCACTAGGCTTAAGGAATGGTTAAAAATTAAATAGAGTCAAATTTCCAGATATGGTAGTTTCCTTGAATGGAGAAATTGTGTCTTTATAAAGAACATTTTTATGATAAATATGGATACTATGTGAAAATGACCACTTTATTATGTAATTTTTACTTAATTATCTAAAAATATAAACTTAAAAGATCATAGAAATGTATCAAAGTGTAACCCTTTTTATAAATCATATAATTATGGGTTGTTTAAGGTTCGAGGTGTTATAGTTTGTATCAGAGAAAAGGTTTAGATAACATTAAAGGTTAGGAGGATATTAAAAAATAATAAAAAGATATTTAAATTTATATTTATGTTATAATGAGATATATTTTAAATATTTCCATGTTTCTTTATCTAATGCAAGTCTATTTATAATGGTTTTCCATATACGAAATAAGGTAACTGATGTAGAAAGTCATTCAAATGTTAATATTCTTACGAAAGAGAAACATGGATAGTTTGAATTGAAAAAAAGTATTTTTTTAATTAAGTTAAATTAGTTTAAATGGTCTATAAATATAGGTATGATGAAAAAAAATTTCAAATCCTCCGTAGTGGAACATGTCTATATTAGAGAGTTTCATAAATTTCACACTCTGGATTTTTGTGGGTATCTTTAGACCTAGTGAAAGATGAAGGAGGATTAATACTCTATAGAATATATTTAATGTTTTGGGATGTTCATAAAATAATAAGTTAAGCCTTTTTATTTATCATTTTCAAGGTAAAGTCGATTAATGGTGGTCTTTTATTAATAACACAAAGAAAAACGAAGAAATTGATTCCATTTAATGGATGATATTTAAATATATCTTCCTTTAAAAGAATTTTACAAAAGTTATAAAAATTAAAATGGAAATTAAATTCCTATAATTTAAGTAAAAGGATGAGGAATTTTTTTCCACATATGAATCTAATTTTACTATATTATCTAGTTATGAAACAATTTTTATTTTAAATCATGATAAAAAAATTATTGATTTTACTCAAGATTAAAGAAAAGATTATAAAGGGATATCATCACCCATTAGTTCAGAATTTATGAATAAATCGTGTGGTATTTAAATAAATTTTAAATGGAGTTTCTAGAATTTTAAAAAAATAAGGATAAGATGTAAAACCCCTATATTCTAAAGTACAACTTTGTATTGAATAGTGTTTATGACATGAAACACCAAGTGTAAAAACGGGAGTATAATAACCAGATACATTATAATATATTTACTATCTTAAAAAATATGATAAATTATTTGGATTTTAATTCATGCCATCCCGATTAATATTGCTTTTCACATAAGAGTGACCTTCCTCGATAGCTTGTGTTACATACAAGAGCGAGTTTCACCAAATAACAGTATATTATTATAATATTATTATTTAATAGAATATGATATAACATACCCATTATGTTAGTGGTTAAGAATATTATAAACTAACTTATAAATATTTATGGTTTATATAAATATAAAATTAATTCATTGGTTACCAATTAATGAGAAACAAAAATAATAACCAATTGGATATAAAAATAAAAATTATTATTATTATGATTTCGATAGATTTTTGTCTTAATAAACATAATTAATTATAATTAGTGAATGATTTTAATGAAATATATGTGTTATATATTCAAAAAAATTATATTCATCCATTAGTTTGTATAGGAATAAGATAAGAACAAATCCAATATTACACATAAATTATTATATTTTTATAAATGTTGTTTTATCTCCTTTTAATGGAGAACTGAATTAAAATATGAATCATGAAAATTTAATTGATTTAATATGTCAAAATAAAATTTATATTTTAAATTGAAACATAAAAATTAGGTTATGGTGAATATTTTATATTTTTTGAAACATATCATTTTTTAATGAATAGTTATAAATACTGAATTTTAGTTAAAAATTGTTTTTTCATATAATTTATTTATAAAGTTAAATTATATTGTTAATTAGTTTTTAATTTTAATTATATAATATTTTTATCAATTAGTAAAATTTATTTAATTTTAATAAATTTTACTTTGAAATTGAATATAAAAACATAGAAAACTCTCGAACTTTTTTACTTTAAAAACGTGCATTGTCGTCCCTCCTGTGGGATTAAATTTAAATTAATTTCTGCCACTTTTGTGATTTTAATTTTGAAAAATTGATTCCATATTTGGAATAAGAATAATTTATAATTTATAATAAAGTCAAATTAGTTTTTGACTAATAATATTATTTAAATCAATTAAAATTAATTACAATTATTATGGTAAAATTAAGATTAATAATAGACTAAACCTATAACTTAAGGGCCCAAATGACCTATCCACTTATCGAAAACCTATTTTATAGACATAATTCATCCATTAACCTTCAATTAATTAGTTTTATGGGTTTTTTATGAATTGTTTTCAGTAAGAACATGTGTACACCTAACTTCTTTTTAAAAATACCAAGTGTATATTTTTCCTCCCTTTAAAAGGACACCACTTCTCCCCATTCCTCACACCTCTCAAACCACTTATGTTTGAACAAGATATACCCATATATCTTCCCAAAATCCCTTCTATATACATTTAAATCTATATTTGGTAATAAATACACCCATGGAATCCTTTTTGTACAATCCAAAAGAAGTTACGCGATTAAGAGGTAATGTCTTCTCTCAAGATTACTGGTTTTATTTCCATTCTCCACCTCCTCAAATATCTTTATCCCCTGATTATATAACAAAAAAATTATAAATAATATACTAGTATGTTTTTATTCAATTTTTTCAACCTAAACTTACACAAACCTCCATCTAATGGGTAACGAATATACTATTTCTGTGTACGGAGAACTATTGCCTCATGAAACAATGATTGTTTATTAATATTGTACCTCCTGTCATGGTAGAAATTATGATGAAAACTCTGTTTATATTTTATATATATTAAATTTATTATTTCTTTATACTTATATAATTCTTTTTTTATGCATACCATTAACACTTTCAATTTAACATTAATATGATAACATCGTTTAAGGAAATGTGCACTACCACCCTCTCAAAGTGATGTGATTTGTTCACACTATATGTGGAATGTATAAAGGTTGGTTTAAATTAAAAATATGTGACATAAAAAACAACTATATTATATTCATGACATAATTACCTTTCTATAAATATACTATATATATCATTTTCATTATTACCCTTTCACTCACTTAAAAAGTGATAACATTGTTCGTGGATGTGTGGGCTACCACCTACTCAACATGATGTTATTCCATTTATATCATAATAATTATATATATAAGTATATATGATTAATTAAAATTTTATTTATGATATAATTATCTTTCCCTAAATATATGGTTCTACATACCTTTTTTCTATAACGATCATTGAAAATTGGGAATGTTGCTCATGTGTACATATGACCTAACGTCTCCAAGATTGTAATGTTGATTCATTCTTCAAAACCATATTTAATGATTGATTTTCAAAGTATAATTAATTTATAAATATAATAATTATTTCATGATTATTATTCTCTAAATGTTATATAATGACCCCTTTGACCATAGTTGGCCAACCAAAATGTTGTTTGATATATAAATTAAATTCGGTCAAAACACCCGATGTAAATTTAATTATTTAAGTAGTTCTATAAAACATTGTAAAAGTTGAAATAAAAGTAATTATAAACATTAAAATTTTTCTATAGAAATTATAAAAATAACATAATTTTATTATACAATAATTTAAAGGACATTCCCCCAAAAGGAAACGTAAGGTAAGGGATCCTCATCTCATTTTTTATATTTGTAGGATAAATGTCATGTTAGATAATTGAATTGTTTGTGTGGTGTATATACCTCCCATTTTTATATATTATATCATTAATTCATTTATCTTCATGGTATATAATAATTTTATCTAAAATTATTCTTTAAGGAGGTTTATGATTTAAAATCTTTTAAAGTGGTATGGGACACTTTGGAATGTTTAATGATTATTTTCCTCAATAATTACTTTAATGATCTTTCAATGGTATTTCCATTCAAGAAAATTATATGACCATTTTTCAATAAAAATTTTAATTTTCTCTAATCTAGTTATTAATGACCATTTTCAAGTATTCGAACCGTTTTCCCACTCTTTGGTACTCAAAATTTTTTAGAAAATGTTATTCAGAATACCCGACTTTGCATCTCTCTTTAGTCGGAGAACCTATTTTCTCCTAAAAATTATGATTTATTAAAATTATTTCAAAAATATTTTTTTAAATGATTTGGTAAATACATTTTTACCCTTTTTTTCTTTTACCAATTTTCTTAAATGAAACTTTTTATCACTTTCTGAACAAGGCATTTTTTTAACCTTTTTTCATGAAAAAGGAATGTTCTTTCTACCTCGAATGACATGTACAGATTTACCTATCATCACTTATTTGAAGTTTAGATAGAATTTTTAAAAGGTTAATTTTTATAAAAAAATTAATTTATTTTCAATGAAAATGTTTTTCAAAACAAAAGGACATTTTCCTCAAGAATGTTTTTAAAAGATCTTTTTATAATATTTCCATTCATAAACAAAAACAACCCTTTATTTTACACCACTTAGGGTATGTTGTATTGTTACCATTTTTAATCTTCAGTTGGATGGTTTATTATCTATTTTTCCGAGGATTGTATTCATGTTCACTTCCTTGATTTCTTTTTTCCCCTTGAAATATTCAATCCCCTATAATCATTGATTTTTCTTGAATTATCCATATCATTTATCATGAATATTACTGTTTCCTAAACCATATACCATTTTATATATGGTGTTTACTATGAAATTTATTTGATTTTTTTGAGAAATATTGATAATTATGTATTCTTTATTCAATACTATTATTTTACAAGTCATATTATTTATTTCAATTATTCAACATGAGGAATGCTTTGGAGTGGTATAGCATAGGAGTTTCCTAGTTATAGATAGCCCTTTGATGCATCTATAGTCTCATGGGATGAGTCATTTAGATAGGCACCTTATATGGGTTTTTAATCAATATTTTGTAAACCATATTTTGAAAGGACTTTACAGTAAATATACTATGTACCTAGAAAACTTGACATCCAATAATCAATAACTTCTATCGTATTAGTTTTAGTTATTATTCATCCATGATATTTTTCATCGACATATATATGGATACATTAAATTTTTAGTTATTTAGATGTCATGTGTTTCAGTTTATTACCTTTCCATCTTTATATTTCATTATCTGTTTATTTTAATGGCATGTGTTTGGTTATTTACTATTCCATATTGACTATTCTCACTGATTATTTATTAATTCCACTATATTTTTCCCTTAATGAGTTTCTGAGATCACCCTTATTATGTTTCTTTCCCCAATAATCTAAGAATAATACTATGAAAGATATGTAGGGATTTAATATATGTATTAGTGTTATCGTCAAATTTATTAATTTATAAAGAATAAAAAAATTATATTGTAATTAGTGTATTTTTTTTATAATAAAAGTATCATGTATGTTTATAGTTTATAAATACTACTAAACTCTCAATCCATCAGGATTAAATTCCTTGTAATCATTCCAATTTAATAGTAGTAGACACCATCTTCAGGCTATCTAGGGTTGGTTTACTAAAGTTGGTACAAAAAGAAGTTTAGTAGCAACTTTGGGAACTAGATTTAGGAAAAAATATATTATAGAACTTAACCATAAGGTATAATTTGAGGATAACTATATAGATACACCCTAGAATTTCAGTAATCTATATATTATGTGGGTCTTCCTAGAAATAAATCCATGTTTGGATACTACAAGTAAACATGGTTCTATAAAATATATACCTATGAGTAATAACTATAATAAGGTGCTTTGAGTATGACTAGTGGTAACTTGGTACATGACAGTAGGCCTTACTGCACACCGGGATTGACACTCCTGGGGGATATGCTTAGGATAATTCACATTTTGTTTACAAAAAATTATGAATAATTTGAATTGATAATTAAAATGAGTAATAATGGTTAAAACTAAGGTTTTTAGATTTAAAAATACAGTTTCATGGTTTAGATATCTTGTAGATAATTATACGCTTTTCTCACCATGACTATTATTGCTCACACTATTCTTTCTGGTTTTATTCAATGGTCGGAACCTGAAGTATTCAAGTTAACATTGAATATGAACGAAAAAGTGGTGAAAATGAGCAACCAAATTACGTGTTGATAGTAGTGAAGGATTTCATGCTTATGCCAAATCAGTTTTCCCAAAATTTGATTAATAATATATACCTTTACTAAATCCTGAACACATGAAATAAGAGAATCATAGAAGTTTCTAAGAGCTCAAGTGGTGGAGAACATAAATAATATAAGGCTCAATTTATAACATTTCATAATTCTAAGGACAAACCCAGGAAATTGTCTCAATGCAACAAAGAAATTCTTTATGTTTGGGAAAGAAGTACGTAAAGAAAATGATTTCAGAGGAGAAATAAAGAGTTTGATGGAAGGAAATGAAGCTTGTCCTAAGAAATCCTTTATATTTCATTTTTGTAAGTGTGGACAGTCTGTAAATTAACAAAATCAATGCCCTATTCTGGAGGAGAAACATAAGACTAAGGAAGGATCTATGTGAAAATAATTGGATGAAGTATTTATGTTTTAAGGTTGTATTTAAAACTATAGTTAAAAGTATATTTAATGATTAAACTAATTTCAAGGGTTTCTATCATTTTTATTTCGTAAATTATATTAATATGGTTTTAGAAAAGGAAAACTTGTTTTTTATGTGACAACTTATCAGTTCTGGAAAGGTTGTGGGTCTTGAACCCATAAATGAAGGACGATAAGGGTTTCACACCAACCACTAACCTACGTAATGTCCTTGTTAATTTTTCATTGTTTTTAGTTGAAAAAATTGATGAATAAATATTAATGATTGACCAATAATATAAATTTTAAGAATTGTATATGAATATATAAACCATATTGGTTTTGGAAGATAGTTTAAGAAAAATAGTTATACTTGTCACTCTTTTATAGGCCTTACGATCCTTTAAAAGTTTCTTTTAGTGCTTTAAGCATAAATAAATTCATTATTGGTAATTAATTTCCGATAATAAAGGAATTAATTAGAATTTGATCGAAGTACAACCAAAAGTAATGATTTTTCATATGAAATTGAATCATATCATGTAAGAGTATTTTCTTATATTCTTAGGCAGTAAAATAATTACCTAAAATTAAAAAAAATGACTTAGAAATAAAATATTGCCCAAATACCTTAATTTCTGTTGAACAGATGGTAAACTAAATCATTGCATATTTATAACTTTTGAGGACCTAAAAATTATATTTATCATTAAATTATTTGTTATTGATGACCTATATCACTCTCTATAAATATTTATGTTTTTCCTCCATGTATGTATCTCTACTTTCCACTAATTTTCTCCTACTTAGAGACCAAGTTACTTGATAGACCATGTGACCTTTATACTTCCCACTCTCTCTTTTCTATAGGATGTTTTATAAACCATTCTTTCAATCATGGAATTAAACATAGGAATCATCAAACAATCTATTACCATGATCAAGTTTAAATTATTTAGATTCAATTTAATTAAGGTGGGTAGAATGTAACACCTCAAAATTCTAAAGTACAACATTGTATTAAATAGTGTTTATGAAATGAAAGACCGAGTGTAAAAAAGGGAGTATAATAACTTGATACATTAAAATATATTTACTATATTAAAAAATATGATATATTCTTTGGCTTTTAATTCACTCCACATCAAGTAATATTTTGTTACATGCAAGAGTGGCCTTCCTCGATATCTTGTGTTATACACAAGAGGGAGTTTCACTAAAAATGATATATAATTAAAATATTATTTTTTAATATAATATGATTTAACTAGTCTGTTATGTTAGAATTTATAAATATTATTAATAAACTTATGAAAATTTATGGTTTATATAATTATAAGATGAATTCATTTGTTACCAATTAATGGGAAATGAAAATAAGAACCAATTGGAAATAAAAAGAAATATTATTTTTATTAGGATTTCAAAGGAGTTTTATCTTAATAAAAATAATTAATTATAATTATTGAATGATTTTAATGAAATATATATATTATATATTCAATAAAATATTTCTTATATTCATCCATTAAGTTTTAAATGAATAAGATAAAAATAAACCCAATAATACACATAAAATATTATATGTTTATAAATGTACTTTTACTACCTTTTAATGAGAACAAAATTTAAATCTGAATTTTTACACTAATTGAATTAATATTTCAAAATAAACATCATATTTTTAAGTAAAACATAAAAATCAGGTTATGGTGAATATTTTATATTTTTCGAAAGAATGTCATTTTTAATGAATAGTTAAAATACATAATATTAGTTCAAAATTACTTTTTCATATAATTTATTTATAAAGATAAATTATATTTTTATTTATTCTTAAAGATTAATTATATAATATTTTTAATAGTTAATACATTTTATTTCATTTTAATCAATTTCACTTTGAAATTTATTATAAAAACATAGAAAACTTTCGGACATTTTTACTTTAAAAATCTGTATTGTCGTCCCACCTGCGTGATTAAATTTAAATTAATTTTTGCCACTCCCATGATTAGAATTTAGAAAAATAGACTCCATATTTGTAATAATCAAAATTTATAACATATAATTAGTTCAACTAAGTTTTTTTCCAAAAATAATAGTGAAAGTAATTAAAATTAATTACAATTATTAAGGTAAAATTAAGCTTAATAAAGGACTAAACCTTTAACTTAAGGGCCCAAAGGACCTATAAACTTGTCAAAAAAACCCATTTTCAACAAATAATTCGTCCTTGAACCTTACATTAATTATTTTTGTTTGGTTTTTTATGACTTTTTTTTAGGTAATAACATGTGTACACCAAACTTCTTTTCAAAAATACCAAGTGATTCCTTTTCCTTCCTTATAAAAGGCCAGCACTTCTCCCCATTCCTCACACCTCTCAAACCAATTAGGATTGGAAAATATCTTCCCATATAGATTCCCAAAATCCCTCCCCTTGACCTTGAATCCTCACATTTGGCATAAATATTTTCAAGGAAGCCTTTCAGGCCAAACGAATAGAAGTTACCCAATTGAGAGGTAAAGTATTCTCTCAAACTCTCTGGTTTCATTTCCATTCTCCAACCCCTTAAATATCTTTATTTCATTCTTATATAACATCATAGTTATCCTAAATATACTATTATTTTTTATGTAAATTTTTCTACCTACACTTACATACACCTCCATCTAATGGGTAATGAAAATATTATTTCTTTGTACGGTGAACTACTGCCTTACGAAACGATGATTGTTTATTTTTCCTTTACCACTTATCATGGTGAACATTATGATGTAAACTATGTTTATATTTTATATATATGATATTTATTATTTCTATATGATTTTTTAAACTTTTTATTACACATACCAATAATACTTTCCATTTTATGTTAATACGATAACATCATTTGAGGAAGTGTGAACTATCTCCCCCTCAAAGAGATGTGATTCATTCAAACTATACATGGAATGTATAAAAGATGGTTTTAGTTAAACATATGTGACATAAAAAAAATTCACACACTTAAAGTGATAATGTCGTTTGTGTACATGCGGACTACCACAACCTCGACACAATGTGATTCCTTCTACAAACATAGAATTATATATATAAGTTTACATGATTAAATAATATGTAATTTATGATATAATTACCATTTTTAAAATATATGGTTCTACTTACCTTCTTTCCACAACAATCATTGAAAATGGGAATGTTACTCATGTGTACGTATGACCTATTGTCTCCATGATTCTAATGTTGATTCAATTTTCAAAATCATATTTAATTATTGTTTTAAAAAGTATAATTTATGTATAAATATAATAATTATATCATGATTATTATTCTTTGTATGTTGTATAATTACCCCTTTGACCAAATTTGACCAACCAAAGTTCTTTTTGACACATAAACTGAATTTGGTCAAAACATCTAATGTAAAATTAATTATTAAATAGTTGTATAAAACACAGTTAAAAGTGAAATAAAAGTAAATATAAACTTGAAACATTTTCTCAATCAAGTAGAAAATGAACATAAGTTTGTTATATAGGAAGTTAAAGGGCATTCCTCTGAAAGGAAACACAAGGTAAGGGATTATCATCTCACTTTTTACATTTGCGAGATAAATTTCATGTTCATCAATTACATCTTTTGTGTGGTGTATCTACTACCAATTTTTATATATTATATCATGAATTCATTTATATGTATTTTATTTAAGAATTTCATCTAATATTATTCCTTCATGAGTTTTATGATTTAAAATGTTTCAAAGTGTTATAGGATGATTTGGAATATTTAAAAATTATTTTCCTCAAAAATAACTATAATTATCATTCAATGGTATTTAAATTCAAGGAAGTTATATAACCATTTCTAAATAAAACATTTCATTTCATCTCCTCTTGTTATTAATGAAAATTTTCAAGTATTCTTACCATTTTTGTACTCTTTGGTACTCAAACTATTTTAGAAAATATTTTTCATAAAACCCGACTTTGTTTCTCTTGTTAGTCAGAGAACCTGTTTTCTTTTAAAAACCATGTTTTATTAAGATGTTTTCAAAACAAATTAAAAATTATTTGGTAAATAAAGTTTTACCCTTTTTTCTTTTATCAATTTTTTCAAAGGAATCTTCTTATCACTTTCCGAACAAAGAATTTTTATACCCTTTTACCAGGAAAAATGAATAATATTTTTACCTTGTATGGCTTATATGGATTTACCCACTGTAATTCCTTTGAAGTTTCCTTTTCATGTTAAAAGGGTAAATTTTTAAATAAAATGGTTTTAACATTTATTTTCAAAGAAAACTTTTCCCAAAAAAATCAAAACAAAAGGATATTTTTTGCAATAATGTTTTTAAAAGATCTTTTTATAACATTTCAATTCATTAATGACAAAAACCCTTTATTTTACTACACTTGGGTTATGTTTTATTGATAATATCCTTAATATATCTATGGATGTCTTATGATTGAATTTTTTAATGATAGTATTCACATTCACTTCCTTGATTTCTTTTTTTCCCTTGAAATATTCAATCTCCCATGTTCATTGAATTTTTCCTAATTATCTATATCATTTATCATGTATATTATTATTTCCTAAACCATATACCATAATATATATTGTGTCTACTTTCACAGTAATTTTATTATTTGGGGAAATATTTATAAATCCATATTATTTATTTAATATGATTATTTAATAAGGAATATTATTTATTTTGATTATTCAATATGAGTAATGTTTTGGACTCGTACAACATATGTAGGGACCGGTTATAGATATACCCTCAATGCATCGGTATACTCATGAGATGATTCATTTGGATAGATGAATTAGATGGGTTTTTACATGATATTTTGTAAACCATCTTATGAAAGGTCATGAAGGTAAAGGTACCATGTACCAAGGAAACATGGAATCCAATAATCAAGAACTACCCACATATTAGTTTTAGTTATTATTAATCCATGAAATTTTGTGTTGATATATTTATGGATAAATTTCATTTTAAATAATTTAAATGGAATATGTTTCATTTTATTACCTTTACATATTTATTTTTTCTTATCTGGTTATTTTAATTGAATGTGTTTAGTTATTTACCTTTCTATATTGACTATTCTCAGTTATTCTTTATTGATTACACTATATTTTTTCCTTAATGAGAATTTGATCTCAACCTTATCATGTTTCTTTCCACATGAATCCAATAATCATACTATGAAAGATATTCAAGGATTTACTAGATGGGTTATATTTATCATAGAAATTATTTATTTAGAAATAATAATAAAAATTATGTTATGATTAGTGTATTTTTCTATAATACAAGTCTCGTGTATGTTTTTATTATACCAAGACTACTAAATTATTGGTCCTTTAGGATTTTATTCCTTGTAATAATGCCAATTTAATAGCAACAAACACCGGATTTGGGTTATCTAGGGTTGGGTTACTGTATAAGAAGTGATCCGGGTGGTAGAAAATAGGGAAGATTCTACCAAATAAACATGAAGGTCAGAAAATTCAATAACTCAATTGTAATAAGTGTGTAAATAATAAATTTAAAGAATTTATTATGATATTAGTAAGTGTTATTGATAAGTAAAACTTGTAAACTTTCCTCATCACTACAAAGAAAATAGAAATGGAAATAGCCATACCAGTAATGATAATTAGGTAGTAAAGTTTTTTTATTACAATAAGTTGGGTCATTGCACTAATTTATGTAAAAATTTATTTATTCAAGGTAGAAATGATCATTATTGGAAATAAAAAGGTCTAATTAATTATATTTCTACTACTATGGTAGATAAATTACCCTCAAATGAAGTTGTGATAGGTACGTGACTTATTTATTTAGAATATTCCAATGTCTTGTTTAATTTAAGATCCATGCATTTTTTTATATCTGGGAAACTTTCAAGTAAAATGGAAATTTCATCTCATTAAATGAAGTCAAAATTATTAGTAAAAATTAATAGATAAGAACAATAATATATAAAAATATTTTTATTACCATAACTAGAATGGTTTATCTGACAAACCTTATTATATTTCCCATTTTTGAGTTTTTTATTATTCTTATTATGGAGTGGATTTTAGTTTATCATGCTAAGATAGACTGTAGAGAAAAAAAATTATTTTTCAAAATGTGTTTTTATTTTTATATAATAATGAATTAATACCTTTAATAACATATCAAGAAGCTGAGAAAATAATAAATGATAGAAGTGAAAGTTGTCTTGTACATATTATTTAGAAGAAATTAATTGTTCAAATTTGTTATTTTCCAGTAGTAAATGAATATCTAGATGTATTTAATGATTATTTTTTGGGATTTATTTCTAATTAGGGGTTTGAGTTTAATGTTTACATATATCCTAATACTAATACAATTTCAAAACCTCCCTATCGAGTGGATTCAGTTGAGTTGTAAGAATTAAAAAAGAAATTACATTGATTTATTAACAAGGGTTTAATCCACTACAATACTTCACCATGGGGTGATCCTGTTTTGTTGGAAAAAAAAGAAATATGGTTCTATGAGGTATTTTATTGATCATAAAGCAGTAAATAAAATCACTATTAAGAAAAATTATCATTTTCCTCGTATTTATGACTTGTTTGATCAGCTATAGGGAGCACATTATTTTTCATAGATTGATCTTAGGTCCAAGTGTCACAAACTGATGTTGAAGGAGGAATACATTTTGCGTATAGTGTTCTATATTAGTTGTGGTCATTATAAGTTTATGGTTATGCATTTTGGGTTAACAAACACACCTTTTATATTCATAGATCAAATTAATAGATTATTCCATGAATATTTGGTTAAATTTTTTGTTTTTTTATCAAATATAAACTACTATACTCTAAAATAAATGAATATCATGGGAAACAACAATGTATTATTTTACAAAATTCAAATGAAATTAAGTTATATGGAAAATTCAAATAACTATGAATTTTGTTATAATAGATTTATTTTCTTGATCATATTATTTCTAAATATGGATTAACTTATAATCCTATTAAAACCAATGTGTTTTGGAAATGGAAAAGGCCTACAATTTTCACTAAGATTTTAAGTTTTCATAGATTAGCAGGTTGCTATTAATAATATGATGAGAACGTTTCTTTATTATCTATCCCACTAACTAAGTTAACTAGATAAGGATTTAAATTCATCTGTATAAAGGAATGTGACTATTATTTTTTGGAATTGAAAAGAATATTGGATAATTATATAGTTTTATCCTTGAGAATAAGAAATGGTGAGTTTTTTATTTATATTAATGCTTATTTGAAGGTATTTGGTTGTGTCTTGATGAAAAATGAATAGGTTATCATGCATGAATATCATAAATTGAAACTGAATGAGTAGAGTTATCCCATGCATGACCTTGATATGGTTGTAGCAGTTATTTCTTTAAAAATTTGCAGGCAACATTTATATGTGTAGAAATATGAAATATGTAAGAACTCGGACCTTCTTTGTAAGTGCATTTTTCTTTTCTGGTTGTTTTTGAGAAATAGAGGAGTTCTGGAAATTTCCGGAGTACACACTGTGTACCCGATTGGCGTTGGTTACCGTGTGTTGGCCATGTAATGGCCGAGCACATGGTCGTGTGTGGTGACCTAGACACCACCTAAATCGAAGGTTGGAAAAGGCAAGTACACGCCGTGTACTTTTAAAGAACACGTCATGTACTTTCTTTTTTTATAAAACATCCCGAGGTCACGTCTAACGGATATGAACACACTTCTTCTCGACATATTTCATCTAGGAGTGTCCATAAGACTATAGATCTTCTCCGAGTCCCCAACTCACCGCCCGTTCTTTGAATCGACCGTCGTCGATTGCATTGTAATCGCAACGGTGAGTTCTCCTTTATTCTTGAACTTTATCTCTTGATTTTTCCTCTTCTGCAATATATCATCGGTTGAACATTTTTAGCTTTTTTGTAGATCTATGGTGTTCTAGGGAAATTCAATGCCTAAGGTTCATGTATATCTATCTCACAACGTTGAGGTAGGTGGTTTGTGCCTTTCTATAGTTAATCCTTGAATTATATGTGCAAAAGTTCCCAGTACCCTTGTTTGGGGGATTATGTGTTTATGTTTTTACCCTTTTATTTTATTGTTATGCCTTTTTTGATTGGATAGAGGTTATTTTCTTGAGAATAGGGTTATCTTTACCAAGCTATGGATGTTTTTCCCATGTTTGCTTGTTTTTCATCTTTTAGTCTAGCCTTGCCTATTAGGCTACTACTTTCTTTACATTCCTAGTGTTGTTGGGTAGAGTGTTTATTATTTGACATGTAATGATATGTTGTAGTTGTTTAGCTAAGTAGTTCTTGAGTTTTAATTTGGCTGTTAATTATCGTTTGTGCATGATTGCTTTACATAGGACTGTGGGAACCTGGTGTAGTGAGGCCATAGGGGAAATTGACGTTGAGGGATTTCCCAGAGTGTCTATTATAATTATCACGTTGTGAGACCATATGGGGGATTTAATTTGAGTGCTCCCTCATAGTTTCTATAGTTATGTTACAAGGCCACCAGAGGAATTGACGTTGAGTGCTTCCTCAGAGTGTTTGTAGGTTACCGTTAAAAGACAATATGGGGAATTGATGATGATTGTTTCCTAAGAGAGTCTTTGATCAAACATGACTAAAGGGGGAATTGACGGTGAGTGCTACCTCAGAGAGTCTTTGATATATCTTATCTTTTATTTTGAACAAGAGGGGTTAGGCTGTGAGTACTACCCAAATGGATGCTTGATTTTTTTGGGTTGATTAAATACTTAAAAGTAAATTTTTTTGAATGAAACTGTGGGACTGTTTACTTTTGAGTACTTCTGTTTTCACTATTTCTTTTTGCTTATTGTCTATCATATATATTCACTAACTGTTAGGCACAAATATTTGGGTGGTTACCTATTGGGATTAGTCTCACACCCTGTTTGGGTCATTATTTTTGGCCCAAAATGATTATATTGCTCTAGGTATAGATAAGGGCAAGTGCCCTTCTACTTCAGGTACATTATTATTGTGGAGATGGGGAGCATGGGACTAAGATGAGGCTTATAATGCTGCTGGAGTTTATCTATTTTCTTTTGTACTTTGTTTTACTACTATATTTCATCATTGTGACTTGTTTGGATACTTTCCTATACATATCTATCATGCATCATTATATATATGTTCTCCAGTTGTTTATTTCTTCAGTATTTTGTTAATTACTTATTGCATGCTTTTACTACTTTTTATATTTTATATCTGTTATTTCCACTGTGTTACTCTGCCAATGGGAGCATAGTTTCCCCACTATCACACCCAAGGCCCTCACTGCTACTCAGCAGCCTCTGGCATTCGGGGAAATGTTCTTGAGGCTATGTGACCAACCATGTACGGGGAACCATTGGGCGGCTTTCGAAACTGGGACGTTACAAAGTGGTATCAGAGGAGGAACCTATCCTAAAGTACGATGCACTTCCTGGGTTGAGATGTAGGGCCCACAATGGGGATGTTGTACTCTAAAGGGGGTGATTGTAACACCCTAGAATAAAAAAGGGTTAAATGACTAAATGATATGAATCATGTCAACAAGGTGAACCTTTATTTTCTGGAGTATAACTGATTATAACTCCACAGTTAAGCGTGCTTGGTCTGGAGTAGTGATCAGGACGGGCGACCCTCTGGTAAGTTTCCCAGGGTGTGTGTGAGTGATGAAAAAGCACACTATAAAGGACATGTGTTGGCTAGTGGGGATTATCATTAGTCAGATGACCCATTTGGTCGCGTGGGTAGGCCCCAGGTTGGGTACCATGTGTCTGGGGGAAACTGGTGGTACCTAGTGGGCCGGGACCTGATGGTCATGTTAAGGTGGGGTGTCTATGTTGTCGTCGGGACCCAGTTGTTACAAACTAGTATCGAAGTTTGGTTCTTTCCGTCTTGACATAATTTTTGGAGCCTATAGCCAGGGATAGGAAGGAATAGGTACTTGGTAATAAAATGTTCCTGGGAGTAGCTAACCCATGTACAAGTAAAAGCCAATCTACCTTGTTATTGCAATTTTTCTGGTTTTTCAATTTTACAGTTGCTTTGATTTTACCGATGGGTGATCCACATGTTTTGTGTTGTTATCATTGATGTTATTAAGGTTCTATTTCTATTGCAACCTGATGAGATGAGGGTATTACATCTCATGTATCATATAGGCACTTGTTATAAATCACATGTCATGCATTCCTGCCATGCCATTTAGGGTGCATTAGTGATTGCATGTTGTTCTGATAGATGTTGTGCTATATATGCATGCTTTTGTGATATATGCCTTGATAAAATACCTGCTTTTGATAGGGTATTGAATTGTGTAAGGTTTCATTTGAAATAACACCAAACTAGAGTTATTGAGGTGTTATGGGCCCTCATGGATCAGAATTTTTCACCTTAATGTTCGTTTCAGTGTTTTCGGGGTTTCGGAGTATTTTCAGAGGCTTACTATCTGGAAGAACCAATAATACAGGGCGTGTAATGATGAATACACACCATGTGTCCTTCTATTTAGTAAGGAACTGTTTTTCTTAAGTACACACCGTGTACAGTATGTACAAGTCGTGTAGTCTCTAACCGTGTTACTGGCTGTGTGGGTAGAGACACGGGGTTAGAAAATATTTGGGGGAACACATTGTGTGTCGGTTGTACACGCCGTGTTGTGTAGACCATGTGTCCACCCATATTACTAACAACACAGATGGATAAAACTTAAGTTATACACACTATGTCAATATTCAACACGTTGTGTAGTGTAAACCATGTATCCGGCCATGTAGCGAACAACACAGGTTGGTGAAATATTTCTAGTACAAGCCATGTCTGGAGAAAACATGTCGTGTAGAGTCAGCCGTGTAACTATCCATGTAACTAACTACACGGGTCGGTGAATTTCGTCTAGTACACACCATGTCTGGCACTAACACGTCGTGTAGTCTAATTCTAGGAGAACCATGTGGCTTATCCATGTAGAAGATCTCAAGCAGGGGAAGAATATTCAAGTATATGTCATGTGTTAGGACAACACGCTGTGTTTATGGGGTGTCACACGACCTGGGTTGGTAGAAATACACACCCATGTGAAGGCTTAAGTGAATATGTCTTGTTTTCATTATACACGTCATGTATCCATGTTTTGAAAAACTTGAATGATTTCTTTATCTTATTCCCTTCTTACACTTCTATGTTTCATTCCCTATTAATATTGATCTAGGGTGTGTTCTTGACCTTACAGAGTCATGCCACTGAGTCATCCTCCGGTTGTCCACCAGTTTCAGGGCAGTGATCTGACACCGAATATGGTTGATCAGGTACTACCGGCAGATCCTCCAGTTGTGTTAGTCTTGGCACTAGTCATCATCCCATATATAGGTGATGAGGCATAGTTTCAAGAGGTATTTTTGAGGTTTATGTAAACCTTATAGGGAGTACCGCATCCTTCCCCGTCGATGGCAGAATTGATGCGGGTCTTTCAGCAGTAGCATCCTCCCACTTTCTTAGGGTATGGAGGACCCTAGGCTGCAGATTCATGGTTGGAAGCCATGCTGATGATCTTAGAGAATCTGGAGACGCCTCTAGAGAGGACGGTCAAGCTCTCTATGTATATGCTTCATGATTCCACCAAGATATGGTGGGATGTGATCTCACAGGTGGGATGCCAGCAGGTTATGGCTTGGGAGGAGTTTCAGCATACCGTCTATGACTTTTTCTACCTGGAGACTTTGAGGGCCGATTACACCCGAGAGTTCATGAGTTTGGAGTAGGGTACTCTTTAAGTTATGGAGTATTCTTCTTTATTCAAAGAGTTGTAGCACTTTACACCCTTTACAGGAGGTTATGAGTTATTCTTGTAAAGAAATTTTAAGGATGGTCTAAGGCAGGACATTCGGGCTCAGGTGAAAATCTTCATGTTGGCTTCCATCACTTCAATAGTCAACCAAGTGTTAATCACAGATCACAACCTGAGGGATTCTAGAGCTGTGATCTAGGGTGCTTCTACATCCAGAGTTAGTGATTCTCTAGCTGATAGCAGGAAACATCACAGGAAGTCTACACGTGGGGATCCGAGTAGTCAGGATGCACCTCTAGGTAGCCAGGTGGTATGCTACTAGTGTGGAACGGTTGGGTATACAAGGCCACATTGCCTAAGAGACCTAGTTGAGTGCTGATGTTTCGGAAAGATGGGTCATCTTCAGTGATTCTATTAGATCTTATCACTGGTAGCTAGTGATAGGGGTTCCTCTATGACTCCTTGTTCGAGATCAGCACCACCAGTTTCTCACCAGTCTGGGAACTAAAGTTCTTCCATCCATTCAAGCTGAGGTGGAGGTTGTTGTCGTGGTAGCCAGTCTCTAGGCTTTTAGTGAAAACAGGATGGATTGGTTCAGTGTGGTCAACTAGGGTTATAGGGTCACGGTGTAGGTCAAAATTTTGCAGTGGATTAGACCCAGCAGAAGTAGAATCCTAGACCCCCTACAGTTCGAGGTATGATCATAGTTTCCTCATTTTAAGCCTCTTCACATTTCAATATAGGGGCTTCTCATTGCTATATATCTGTTTCTATTATGGATAGCCTTGGGCTCTGTATCTTTTTTTCTGATGGTGTATTGATGCTATACACTCTTTTGGGAACTAGAATGGCCAGTGTATGTTAGTGCCAAGAGTTCCCTCTTGAGGTTGGTGGGTGTCACTTCTTTTGGGACCTCTATGTCTTGGAGATGATGGGATACGATGTCATTCTTGGAATGGACTGGTTGGTTCTCTTCTAGGATATTTTCGATTACTATCGTCATTGGGTGAGTTTCACGTCGCCAGAGGGTGGATCATTTATTCATAAGGGCGAATGGGATGATCAAGCGAGAATATCAGGACCTGAGCATCATGGGTTGGGAGGAGTTACAGCCCAGTTTGTTAGTCTATATCTAGATGAATAGGGTACTTCACATATGTAATTTCCTTCATTGGTGGACCATTTCAAGGATATATTTCTAGAATAATTTTCAGTTTTTCCACTTAAGTGAGAGGTGGAATTTTCTTTTGAGCTTATTCCAGGAGCGGAACTGGTGTCCATTCCTCGTTATAATATGGCTACACCAGAGTTACAGGAACTCAAGAAGTAGTTGGAGAAGTTTCAGGAAAAGGGTTTCATCTGACCTAGTAATTCTCTTTGGGGTTCTCTTATCCTATTTGCAAAAAAAGCAAACGGTACCCTCAGAATTTGTGTGTATTATCAGAAGTTGAACCAATTGACGGTCAAGAACCGATATCCCTTGCTAAGGATTGATGATCTCTTAGATCATCTTTGAGGATCCCAGGTGTTCTCAAAGATTGACTTGAGATCTGGTTATCATTATTTGTGTGTTAGACCATCAGATATACCTCTTAAAGCCTTTCTAAGTAGGTATGGTCTACATGAGTATGTAGTTATTCCATTCAGTCTCATGAATGCACCTACAGTTTTCATGGAACTAATGAACCGAGTGTTCCATACATATTTGGATTCTTTTGTAATGGTATTTATGGACGATATCTTGGTGTACTCTCACACTCAACATGACCATGCCACACATCTTGAGATCATTTTGAGTACACTGAGAGAGCATAATTTATATTCTAAGCTCTCAAAATGCCAATTTTGGATAGACCAGATTCACTTATTGGGTCATGTTATCTCACAAACAGAAGCATCAGTAGATCTAGAGAAAGTGAGAGCAGTAGTTTCCTGGGATCATCCAAAGAACAACTTTGACGTATGAATTTTTCTAGGGTTTTATAGTTACTACAAACATTTCATACAGTAATTTTCACTCTTAACAATGCCATTGACAGGACTGACTAAGAAGGGTGTGAAGTACTTATTGTCAGACTCTTATGAGTCAGCCTTTCAAGAGTTTAAAGGGAGGTTGGCTTTAGCGCCGATACTAGTATTTACATATCCGGGAAAGATCTATACTGTATACTATGATGCATCAGGTATCGGCCTAAAAGCAGTGATTATGAAGGGAGAAGGGGTTGTTGCATACAGGTCTCAGCAGTAGAGGCCACATGAGATAAATTACCTGATGCACGATCTCGAGTTGGATACAGTTGTTTGTGCTTTACATTATTGGATAAACTACCTGTTGGGAGATCATTTTGTGGTTTTCACCGACCAAAAAAATATCAAGTATATCTTCACTCAGCGTGACATGAATTTGAGACAGCGAAGGTGGGTTGAGTACCTTCAGTATTTTGACTTTGAGCTTGCCTACACGCCTGGGAAGGGCAATGTAGTGGTTGATGCATTGATCAGGTGGACTCAGGTACGGGCAGTTCAGGAGGCCAGTAGTGAGTGGTAGCTTATGGATCTTTTCTCTAAAATGAATTTGGAGGTGCATGACATACATTGGTAAAAGTTTTTATCTTCGGTAACTGTTACCTCTACTCTTCTTAATTGAGTTCTAATGAGGTAGCTATCAGATTCAGAAGTCCTAGTCATGTGGGGGAGTGTTCCAGGAGATGAATCTATTCCTAGATGGACAGTAGGTGAGGATGATATCTTTCATTTTCAAGGGAACGTGTTTGTGACAGAATAAATACACAAGGAGCTGATGTGAGACTCTCATTCATCAATTTAGGCAGTTCATCTTGGTTTCACGAAGATGTATCATGATCTACACCATCAGTATTGGTGGCCAGGTATAAAGAGAGATGTTGTTGGTTTTGTCAGGAGGTGTTCCACCTATCATCAGGTGAAGGCGGAGCATCAGTGACCAGTAGGGATTTTGCAATAGTTACCCATTTTTGAGTGGAAGTGGAACGATTTCATGATGGACTTCATGATAGGTTTTCTGAGGTCGCCTCGAAGGAATGATGCGGTATGGGTTGTCATTGACAGACTCACGAAGGTTTATCACTTCTTTTTGATCTAGGATACCTTCAATGTTGATGATATAAGACAGTTGTACATCCAATATATTGTATGTCTACATGGGGTTCCACACTCCATTGTTTCAGGAAGGTATTCTCATTTTACTTATTTGGTCTGGCAGGGACTTTATAGGGTTTTGGGTACACAGGTACTTCTAAGTACAACATATCATCCCCAAACAGATGGCCAGTCTGAGCATATGATTCAGGTGCTAAAGGACATGCTTTGACCATGCGTCTTGTATTTTGGAGGTTATTGGGAGAAGCACATACCTCTTGTGGAGTTTTAATATGGTAATAGTTTTCAAGAAACTATTCAGATGGAACCTTATGAGGCCTTGTACGGTAGGCCATGTCGATCACCCTTATGTTGGCTGGAGGCAGGAGAGGAAGCTATGCTGGGACCTTGTCTTGTCCAAGAGACCTCAGAGCAGATAATGTTGATTCGGAAGAGGATGGTTACTACATAGTCATGAAAGAAGTCTTATGTTGATCAATGAAGATGACCTCTGGAGTTTGAGGTCAGAGATCAAGTTTTCCTATGTGTCACACTAAGGTTGGGACACAAGAGAATTGTGAGACAGGGTAATCTTTCACTGAGGTAGGTTAGGTCGTTTGAGGTGTTGGAGAGAGTTAGGCCGGTTTCATGTCGGTTGTAGTTACCTCATAGGTACTAGGCTATGCATGACATATTTCACGTTTCTCAGCTTCATTGTTACTTCTCAGACCCATCTCATGTTTTTCAACTCGAAGAGGTTGAGTTAGAGGTTGATGGATTGTTCAAGGAGAATCCTCTCTAGATTATTGATTGAAGTGTGAAGGCTCTCTGTGGCCAGTCTGTTCCTTTGGTACGATTGATATGATAACATGATTGATTATAGGAAGAGACTTGGGAGAGGTAGGTAGACGTACTATCATAGTGGCTGAAGATGTTCTAGGATTCTTCTTCTACGTTGTCCTACTAGAGAAATTCAGGGACGAATTTCTTTAAGGGGGGAAGTTTTTAAGAACTCAGACCTTCTTTCAGGTACGTTTTTCTTTTCTGGTTTTTTTTAGAAATAGTGAAGTTCTGGAAATTTCTAGAGTATACACCATGTACTTTAAGTACACATCATGTACCCAGTTGTTATTGGTGACTGAGTGTCGTCTGTGTAATGGCTGAGCACATGGTCATGTGTGGTGACCTGGAGACTTCCTAAAGTGGAGTCCTGAAAAGGAAAGTACAAGCTATGTACTTTTAAATAACATGTCGTGTACTTTCTTTTTTTCATTAAATGGACCGGGGTCGCATCTGATGGACAGAACACACTTCTTCTCGACCTATTTCATCCAGAAGAATCTATACAACCATAGAACTTCTCTGAGCCTCTAACTGGCCTTCTGTTCTCCGAATCAACTGTCACCTATTGCATTGGAATCGCATAAATTATTTCTCGTTTCTTCTTAAACTTCATCATCTGATTTCTACTCTTCAGCAAGATATCCTTGGTTGAACATTTTTAGAATTTTTTTAGATCGATGGTGTTCTAGGGTGATTCAAGGCCTGAGTTTCACGTATATCGATCTCACGATTCCGAGGTATGTGGTTTGTTCCTTTACATAGTTATTCATTGAGTTATATGTGAAAAAGTTCCCAATATCCTCATTCGGGGTATTGTGTGTTTATGATTTTACATTTTTATTTTTCATCTATGACTTTTTTGATTGGATAGAGGTTAATTTTTTGAGAATAGGTTTATCTTTTCTAAGATATGGATGTTTTTTCCTTATTTTCTTGTTTTTTATCGTTTGTTCTAGCCTTTCCTGTTAGGCTGTGGGTTGCTTCACATGCCTAGTATTATTGGGTGGAGTGTTTATTATTTGACATGATATGATATGTTGTAGTTGTTTAGCCAAGTAGTTCTTGAGGTTTACTTTGGTTTCCAATTATCAGGTGTGCAAGATTTCTTTACATGGGGCTAAGGGAACCTGGTGTAGTGAGTCCATAGGGGAAATTGACGTTGAGGGATTTCCTAGAGTGTCTGTTATATTTATCATGCTAAGAGACCATGGGGTGGATTGATGTTGAGTGCTCCCTCAGAGTGTCTATAGTTATGTTACGAGGCCATAGGAGGAATTAAAGTTGATTTCTTCCTTAGAGTGTCTGCAGTTTACCATTAAAAGACTATAGGGGGAATTGATGGTGAGTGATTTCTCAGAGAGTCTTTGATCACCCATGACTAAAGGGGGAACTGATGGTGAGTGCTTCCTCAGAGAGTCTTCACTATATCTTATCTTGTATAATGAACCAGAGGGGTTAGGCTGTGAGAACTACCCAAAGGGATGATTGTATTTGTTTTTGGTTGATTAAATACTTAAAATTAGATGTTTGTAAATGAAACTATAGGACTATTTACTTTTGATAACTTCTGTGTTCACTACTTCTTTTTGCTTATTACTTGCCATATATATTCACTGACTGTTAGGCATAGATCTTTGGGTGGTTGCCAACTGGGATTAGTCTAAAACCCTATTTGGGTCATGCTTTTGGTCCCAAACATGTTATATTTTTTCAATTATAGATAAGGGCAAGCTCCCTTCTACTTCAGGTACTTGATTGTTGTGGAGCTGGGGAGCATGGGACCAATCTAAGGCTTGCGATGCTGCTAGAGTTTATATGTTTTCTTTTGTTATTTGGTTTATAACTGTATTCCAGCATTGTGACTTGTTTGGATACTTTCCTAGACATATGTATCATGCATCATTATATATATGTGATCCATTTGTCTATTTCTTCGGTCTTCCATTGTTTACTTATTTCATGCTTTTACTATTTTTTCTATTGTATATTTATTATTTATACTACATTACTCTGTCAACGAGGGCATAGTTTCCCCACTATCACACCCAAGGCCCTCGCTTCTAGTCAATACCCTCTGGCATTCAGGAAAATGATTTTGAGGTCATGTGACCAACAGGGTATGGGGAATATCTAGGCATCTTCTGGAATCAGGACGTTGCAAAATATATATTAATTATAAAAGTTTTAAATATAAATTCAATCAAATAGATTTGAACATGAGGAAAATAAGACTGATAGAATTGATTAAATATTATGATTTCATAATTTACTATCATCAAGGTAAATAAAACAAGGTAGTTGATGCCTTGATTCAAAAAAATAATGTATCATTAACTATGTTATAATGGGAACATGTCCATTTAGTTGATGATTTAATGAATGTTTTCTTGTAAATTGTGAATGAAGAAACTTATTTTGTTTTAGCTTAGGTATCACTGAAATCATCTTTGTAATAAATAATCAAGTAGTCTTGGAAAAATGTCCTTGGATTATAAGAAATAATAGAATCAATCAGGAAAAGTAAATTTTCTGAGTTTAATGTTGATAAAGAAGGTGTTATCAGATTTATAGAGAGGTTTTTTGTGACAATTGATTCCCTTTTTAAGAAGGGATTGTTAATTGAATCTCAAATCTCTCTATTTGTTTCAACCTGTAATCACTAGATATATAGAGACCTATCAGAATATTTTTGGTGGGAAGGTAGGAAGAAATATATAGATAATTTTACCATGATGTGTTTGACTTATTAATAGGTTAACTCTGAGAAATAACTACCAAAAGTGATGATTCAGCCTTTTCCACTTCCTAAATGTAAATAGGAGAATATATCCATCGGTTTTTTGGTGGGATTACTAAACAAATTTCTAAAAAATAATTTTATTTGGTTTATTATTGATCATTTGACTAAATGTAAAAAAATTCTACCTAAAAGAGATAAAAAAAATTGATAAGATTTAAAAAATTTATCTTAAATAAATACTTAATTTTCATGGAGTTTCCCTCTATATTATACTTGATCATGATCGCAGGTCTACATAAAATGTTTTGAAATCACTTCAGCAGTTGATGGGTACTAAATTAAATTTTAGTATATTTTTTTATCATTAATATTATTAACAATTGAAGCATAATATGGATATTTTATAGGATATTATATAATATAACTCATTGTATTATCATGTTATATGGGATCAACAAATTTATTTAGTTTAATTTTCTTATAATAAAAAATTTCATTCAAATATACATATGTAACCTTTCAAGGAATTATATGGAAAATGGTGATAGACTCCATCATGTTTGGATGAAGTTTGTGAGAGGATATTGTTGGGACTATAATGGGTATAATAGATGGTTGAGAAGGTAGACATGAATTAGCATCACATAAGGACATCTCAAAGTAGGTAGAAGAGTTATTTATACCACGGTAGAAAAGATATCTAATTTGAGGTAGTTGATTATGATTTTCTTAAATTATCTCCACGGAAAAGTGTCATGCATTTTAGCATAAAGGGAAAGTTAATTTTTTGGTTTGTTGGTCCATATGAAATTTTGGAAAATTTAGGATTAGTTTCTTAAATAGAAACATTACCAATGAATTTATCGAATGTAAATGATGTGTTTCATGTTTTTTTCTATGAAAGTATGTACCTGATGCAACTCAGATTTTGTGCCCTAAAGTGGTACATATTGATGAGAATATCTCTTATTATGAAAATAAAATTCATATTTTTTATCTCAGATTTCTAGTGCTTTAAAATAATGTGATTCACCAATTAAATTTTTTATAGAATAATCACATGATTGGAGAATAAACATAGGAATCGGGAAATGTTATAAGGGAAAAATACTCTCACTTGTTTTGGGTTGAGACGTCGACAATTTCTATTACGCCCTTATACACAGCTACCTTCCACCTATGGGATACCGTGATTTGAGATACTCATCCGCACACCATGAAACACCTTGAGTCAGTATATTCCTCTTGGTCCATTTCCTATGTCGTGAGTTGAGATTCTCGTCATCAATACCCCCCTGAGTACCTTGAGTTGAACCATTCCTCAAGAAACTCATCTGAACCCCATCACCTAACTCCTATGCCAGGTTGAACTAGAAAGGGCCACCCTTTAGTAATTCCCAACACAACCATTTCTTGGCACCTTATGCCTAATAGTCCTCCTTGCATTACTATAAACAGTAGTATTCCCTATGTTACAGACATTTGATGCCTCTTACTCCAAACAAGAGATGCCTTATGCTCCAAGAATAAGATTCCAATAGTCCCCTTACATGACTATAAACTGTAGTATTCCCTATGTTACAAACATAGGACAAATCTTGCTCTAAACAAGAGATGCATTATGCTCCAAAAATGAGATGCCAACAGCCCTGTCTACATGACTCTAAACTGTAGTATGCCCTATGTTTCAAACATAGGACGCCTCTTGCTCAAAACAAGAGATGCCTTATGCTCCAAGCATAAGATCCCTAATGCCATGATTACAGTGGTGTAATTT
This sequence comes from Viscum album, assembly GCA_963277665.1. Taxonomy (NCBI): domain Eukaryota; kingdom Viridiplantae; phylum Streptophyta; class Magnoliopsida; order Santalales; family Viscaceae; genus Viscum; species Viscum album. Next base: position 1,825,763,834 of record OY728140.1, read on the forward strand.
CAAGAGCTTTGGAATCCATTCAAACATTCCATCACTCTACCTCATGCTTTGTGTGTCCTTCATTCAGATCTTCATCCACTTCTATTTCTTAAGGGACCCCCTAACGTCCTGGTCCCATGCCGCATCGGCTCGCCTACCGTCCCGGGCCAATGCCTCGTAAGACTTTGGACAACACTTCGAGTTAGGTCCTGTGTTTAGAACACTATCAGTAGTCAACCCTCATTTGTTTGTCCCCATTTCAGGCTAACGTGATATGGATGTTGTGTTTCAAACACAATCAATACTTATCCTCCATAACCACACCACCCTCATTGCATTCCAAATGTTGGGAATGTGATTCACACTTTTCATCTCCCTTTGTTGGGACTAATTCCAACCCCCTTGGCATTATCCCTCTTGTGCACTAATGTAAAGGTGAAGGCCTCAACCCACCAGTGGGTAGGGATGCCCTCATGTTCAGACATGAGGTAGACATTATGGGCATCTTCCTTGAGTAATCCCCATTCACCATTGTTGCTCCATAGCGGCACCCGGGCAGCTTCCTTGCATATGCCCCATTCACCATTGATGCTCCATAGCGGCACCCAGGCATCTTCCATGTGTAAGTCTCATCTACCATTGTCACTCCATAGTGGCACCAGGGAAGCTTCCTTGCGTAAGCCCCATTCACTATTTCCCCTCCATAGCGGCACCCGGGAAGCTTCCTTGCGTAATCCTCATTCGCCATTTCCGCTTCATAGCAGCACCCGGGAAGCTTCCTTGCGTAAGCCCCGCTCACCACCCTTCATGGATGCACCTTTGACCTGTGATCATCAGTTCCTTACTATCTCTTGTTTCTCACACTGAGAATGACTCACGTGGGCTTAGAGTAGTAAGCATCGACCACGACATCCTCTTTGATCAGCCTAGAGTGCAAGCCCCACACTCCTCTAAAACTATGTGAACTTTGATTCTTGCTAAGGCATGGCATGTAGAAAGACTCCCTGAGGTTCAAGACCAACACCCATTGGTCCCGACCATCTTCACATCGGTTCACCAAACAACCCCACCTAAACTACGAGGTCTTTGATCCTTGCCAAGACAAGGTACGCAGGAATCCTTCCTGAGGTTCAAGCCCAACATCCCATTGGTTCTGACCCCCTTCACATCGGCACCTACTCCTCCCGAATTACGTGGTCTTTGATCCTTTCCAAGGCAAGGAACGTAGGAAGCCTCCCTGAGGTTCAAGACAATCCCTCATGTCCCATCCTGATCTATCCCTCGATCCTATGTGTTTCAGGAAGGTCATCCCCAACTCGAAGGTTTCACTTCCTCTGGTTCCCATCCATGCGTCCATTCTCACGGGCCGCATCCTCAGGTGTCCCATTGTCCCACCGAACTACGTGAACTTTGATTCCCTGCCACGGGGATACGTAGGAAGTCTTTTTTAGGCTCAAGACAAACACTACAATAACCTTCACGATGGTCCCATCTCATTCCCCCTCCACTTCATTCAACTCCCCATCATCCATCCTGATTCTTACCCGAGCCACCACATCCTAGTGAGATCATTCCATTCATCCCAGAACCGTTCCTTGTGGCACCCGGGCAGCTAACCATGCATTATCCCCACAAAATCCATAACCATCCACCCAATAATATCCCTCTTTTGATGGGTACCTATCCATGCATATACCCCATCATGTATCCAGGTTGTTTTCCTTTGTGTACACCCCAATTCATCACCTCTTAGAACTATGTGGGTTTTTATCCCTGTCATCTACACAAGGTACATAGGAAACCTCCAAGAGGTTCAATCCCATCCAATGGTAAACCTTGGTATCCCTCATTCTGGGGTGCACCCTTTAAGATTCTCCCTCAGTGTTGTCCAGATCAGCCTTCACGGTGTGACATCTTCCCTTTATAGGACACACCATCCTGGGTCTGCTCTTATTAAGTGTTCTAATCCATCTACCTAGTAAACACTCCTGGAGCTCCCTCCTAGGGATGTACCGATTTGATCTGTCTCTATGGGGCGTTCTGATCATCCTCATACCATCTCTGCAAGACGTTAAACTCACGGCATACCCCTTACCAAACATGGGAAGTTGAGGAAAACCTCAGGGGCATGCCTCTGGCATAAGATACCCCACGACTGACGTGGGATGCCTCAGGTTATGTGCCCTTGATATTCCCTCTTACAAGGAAGAATACAGGTACCCCAATGTCCACGCATCCAGATGTTCCCCCATATGCCTGATGTTGTCATTCACTTCGACTGAAGGTTGCATACCTGTCAAGACCCCTTAGAATGTCTAGACAGAAGCAGTGTAATTAACTGGCATCCACAATGATATGGTACTGGGAATGAGATTCACAAACCACGACTTAATCTATGAGGGAGACCCAGACCAGGTAGAAACCTCCAAGGAGGAATCCACAAAAGGAGAAACTGACATCCTATCATCTCATTTTGATCAATAATCATATGTCCTTAAATAAGCGACAGATGTCGCCCACCTTTGGAAAGCAGGAATGCAGGGCAACAGAGCAGCACGTCCTCACAGAAGGATGTGTGTGCCCCAGTGAAAGCGTCGGAAATAACAATTTATTAATTAAATAATTATTAATATAAATGGATAAATTTACTATACAGATATATATATCAAAAATATTAATAAATAGTATATATTAAATATATATATATATATATAATGAATAAATTAAAATATATAAACAAAAAAATAAAAATGAATAAATTTTAATAGTTAAATAAAAAATATAATGAATAAATTACAAAATCTATTAAAACAATTATTATTGAATCAATTATTAATAAAAAATGAATAAGTAATATATATATATATATTATAAATAGTAATAAATAATATATATTAAATATAAATATAAAAAATGAATAAAATTTAATAATTAAAAACATATTAATGATTAGTACACAAAGTTATTTATTAATATATTCAATATAAAAATATATTCATATATATTTCTAAATATATACATATATATACATATATCAATGAATATAATATTTCCTAAAATATGATTTATATAATAAAAAATATTTATGCTTACATTAAATAATTAATATATTTAATGATAGGTGGATTATAATTAAAATTTAATATTAATTAAAAATACTAACTAATTGCATCAAGTAATGGAAAAAATTGAATGTCATTTGATGTTTTAATTTTACATATATCAAACATGCATTACATTGATTTCACATACATATACGTAATTAATGCATTTTTATATACTACGCACACACAAAAATATTTACCCAATGAATAAAATCTTATATAAAAACGCATACACCTAATATTTATGTAATTTATTCAAATTTTAGTATTTATTTTAGAATTTCATTATAAAATGATAAATTTGATATATTATGTTTTCAATTGGTAAATTTTATTTATTTATTTTTAATATTATTACAGTTAGGTATTATTTATTCGTTTTTAATATATTTTTTAATTTAATCATTTTCTATTATTTATTTATAGTTATTTATTTACATTATTTTAGTATTTTTAATATGTGTTCATCTTTACTTCAATATATATTCATATTTTTTAAAAAAATTATAATTAATAAATAAAACTTACAAATTTTTTAATTATTTTTAAAGTGTGCTCATTTTTAATTATTTAATTTCACTCATTTTTTAGATGCATGAATTTAAGATGATATATTCATTAATAATGTTAAAAATATATTTGTAAATAAATATTTATAAATAAATATATTTATAAATGTATATTTACTATATTTATAATTAAGTAAATAAATATTATTTTTTGAAAAATTATTTATATAATTATAAATAAATAATTATAAATATTAAAATAATTATAAAATTGTAATAAATTTATTTAATTAATAAAAATATTTACTATATTTATATTTATAATTATAATTATGTTTATATTTATATTTATATTTATATTTATATTTATATTTATATTTATATTTATATTTATATTTATATTTATATTTATATTTATTTATTAAATATATATATATATAATTATACAAATATATATAATGATATAAATATTATTTTTTAAAAGTATTTATATATTTATGAAGGATTCGAGGATGGGGTTTTTCGAAGACCTTCACCATGGTGATTCGGCGGTGGCCCTTTGGTGATGTTTCACAGTTGACCGGTGTGGACGAAGACCGATGGAATCTGCGTGTGTGTTATGGTTGGCATGTTCCGTATCTGGTCACGGTTCGTATCGTTCAATTTTTCAGTTCTACTATGTCATTCATGTCCGTGGGATGTGCAGAAGATTCATTCCTACTGGCATGACTCAGATCTACAGCGACTCGACTTAGATCTACACTTTCAATGTTTGATTTTCAATCGGGCTTAGATTGTGTGTAATAGCGGCTGCAGATTTTCCTCCCGCCATTCCTATTCACCCTCCTTAGAGGAGTTTCAGCTTGGAAAAGGTCCTTATAAAAGGTGGTGCTTCATCTGCACCTGCCCCAGATGTGCCTCAGATCTGCACTTTTGAAGATGGGAGGTTCATTGTCATGGTGGATCAGGGTGCGTTAAAGGATAGGTTAGATTTGTGTCGATTCTACCTAATTGGTCATTTTATTTTAGAAAAGGGGATAAGTCTTTGAATTTTGATGAACTCAAATTGATTCTCTCCAGGTTATGGAATATTATTGAATGGAATATTATTCCAATTGGTTAGGTGTATTTTCATTTGGTTTTTTATTCTGAATATCAGCGTTCAGTTTCATGGAACTTTAATTTTTACAACCTCAATCCTGGTGTTTTCAGGATTTCTATTTGGGATATCAATTACAATACTCATAATCAAAATCACACCAATGCCCAGATTTGGGTTTGTATGCGTAGTCTGAGATGGGTTTTTTGGCACCCTTTGATTCTCAGCGGCATTGCAATCTGCATTGGTGCTCTGCTGAAGTTGGATGAAAATACCATTGATTGTAAGTTGGGATATTATAAAAGGGTGATGTTGGATGCTAATTTGTTGAAACCTTCATCGCATAATGTTATTCTCACTGTCAATGATGAGATATTTTAGATTAAATTTGAGTATGAATTAGTTTTTCCTTTTTGTGAATTATGTAAGGTGATTGGCCATATGGTATCAAATTGAAAAACATGTGCAGAACTTGTAGGTGAAAAAATGGAACCCACTAGGTAAAAGGAGGAAACGACAGTTAAGGAATTAGTTCTGGATCCATCACTTTCTTCTTGAAAGGCTTTAGGTGGGAAACTGGGATTTCAAGAAACAATGGGTGGTGAGAAAAATGTGGGTGACACAACAGAGAAAGAGCAGGATGTGAATACTAAAATTGGTCTTAATTTGGTGTTGAACAATACTGGTGATAAGGCTTTCCTCCTAGAGGGGCATAAGTCTATAATTTATTTTTCTTTTACAACCTTGGTATCAGGTGATGGAATTTATTCTGACTATACTGAATCTGAAAATGAACTCGCCGTGCAGGCTGAGATTGATGACCAGTTGAGGCATGAGATAAGTATGGATGCATCTTCGGATCATAATAGAAAAAAATATGATATTGACTCTACCATTTTAAGTAAGCACTCAAAAATCACTAGCTATGAATTTCTCTGGGGAAAAAGTTTTTCTTTGACAACATATGAGTCTCCCAATGACAATCAATGGAAGGAAAACATCTCATCCAAATCTTATGATGAAGATCAAGGGAAGAAGAAAGACAAAAGTAGAATGGATTATGTGCATGATGGTTCTAAGGTAAGGTCACTTAGCTTTCTTGATATTCTAAACAGGTCCAATATCAAGGAGGTATTTTCTATGGGATTTAGGAATTCTCGTCACAATGAAGTCATTGAGATGGACAAGTCAGCAATGGGCCCTGGTCTGGTGGATGATCCTTCCCCATCAGATGGTGATTATGGGATAATGAAGTAGCCTAAAACATGGTTAAGGGGATGCCACCCAAGAGGTAGAGGCGGTGGATGATTCCATAAATGAGTTTCTTATGTTGTGAAGTGACTTTTCACCTACTTGCATTCCCCATTATCTGTTGTACATTGTTTATCATTTTCAATAAATTTCATAATCATGGGACACACCATGGTTCGCACCAGCTTGAATCTTTATATATTTATAATTAAATAATTATATATTTAAATAATTATAAAATTATAATAAATATATTTAAATAATTAATATATTTGCTATATATATATTATATTATATAATTATATAAATATATAATGATATGAATATATTTATAATTATAAAATTATAACAAATATATTTCAATAATGAATATATTTACTATATTTTTATTTATATATTTTTATTAAATATGTATATATATTTAGAAAATTATATAAATATATATAATGATATAAATATATATAATGATATAAATATATATAATGATATAAATATATTTATAATTATAAATAAATAATTATAAATATATTTAAAAATTTATTTATTTATAAATGTATATTTACTATATTTATAAAATTATATATTTATAATTATAAGTAAAAATATATAATTTTTAAAAAAAAATATTTATATAATTATAAATAAATATTTATATATTTAAATAGTTATAAATTTATAAAAATAAATATACAATTATGCAAATATATTTAAAAAAATTATTTATAATTCTAATTTTAAATCCTTTATCGGTGTTAAAGTTTTAACATTAATAAAGATGTCTTTTATCAGTACATATTTAGCACTAATAAAGATGGAGGTTTATCATTGCTTATTAATTTAGCATTGATAAAAGGTATCTTTATCACTGCTTTGTTGGAAGCACTGATAAAGGTCTAACTGATATTTTTAAAAGAACCCTAACTACGACTGATTCGGTCATGATTCTCAAGCTTTCATGAAACTCCCCTATAGAAAGCACTCCTCTTCTACATTCTCTCAGACTAATTAATGCTAGAATCCAAGGTATGTTATTTTCTCCTTATCCTCACTCGTTAATTGCTTGTTTGGGTTCCAGAGTTTGCATTGTTACAATGTTCTCAACCATGAAAAACCCTACTTCTCTTCTCTCATAACTATAATCGTGATTGGTCTCTCTCATTATTCCTCATTGTTTCCATTCTTATTGACACCTTCACTCTTTGATATTTCAATTGTTAGAACTATCTCTGTCACCATCACCACTGTCCTCATCAACTTCCCATTTTTCTTCATCCTCTACCACTACTTCTATTTGATAGTTATCCATGGTTTTTAATCACATTTCTAATTTTTTTCACACATCCAAGGTCAGTTTTATTTGATAATTTGTTTTTCACTTATGGTTTTGTTGTATGGTTATTTTATGAATGGGTGTAATAAATCATGTTTATTTATTTATAAATAGGTGTCTAAGGTATGTTTAGTAGGTTCTATATTTGACTTAATGACTATTTAATGGGTGTCAGAACAGCTTGGGTATGTTTAATTTTATGGAATTATTATTTTACAACTGTTATATTTGAGGAATGATTTTTTGATGAATGGGTTTATTGTAAATCTTATAATTATTTTTTATGAAATTTAAATTATGTTTAATTTACTTATTAATATTTTTACATCATGTAAGATAAGTTTAATTTATCAAATGAGTATTTGGATGATAAATTAATGTTTTTTTCTTGCATTGTAAATTGATGTTTGGAAGTTATAATGGATTATGGAGTTTGAATATGGAGTATTGATAATATATTTAAATGATCATCCTGGGAAAGTTTTGATTGTGTTGATTGTGTAATTTTAGTATAGGGGAAGTTAAATTAAAATTTAGTTTGAATAACATGGGAATAGTATAAGATTTTTTAGAGTTATCTCCCATTTATTTTCCATTATATAGTTTAATATTTATATAAAATTCCTATAATAATTTTTCAAATTAACCCTCATGAGGTATTATACCTATTTCATCAAGAAACACCATCACTTACCAAATGTTACTTTCTACATCATCTCTATTCAAAGAGTACACAAATATTGATCATTCTAAAATTATATGATAAGGAGAAGAAGATTTCAATTTATTTTCAATATAATTAGAAACAAAATAATCAAATTATATCTCTATTTAATCATGTTTATAGTATATATAACTTTGTATTTACTACATGAAGTGACATTTTGATTTTCAATATAATGTGTGAAATTGTATGCCTTCTTTGGGATCCTTATCACTGTCTATATTTTTTTATCACTAATATATTATTCCTAATGTTATTTTATAATATATATTTATCTATATATTTTAAAAATAATAATTACCAAATTATATAATGAAAAGAAATAAATTTTGAGTTTTATTTATGTCCAAACACTTAAAATCAATGTTAATATTTATTTATTTATTTATTTTAATTTTTTCTCAATGGATTATAATTGAATAAGTCTAATGTGAAACCTTTTTCTTGAAATTTATTAACTTTATTTTATTTCTGAAATATTTTTAATTTATTTGATTGTATTTTTATTTATAAAGATAAATTTTATTTTAACTTTTTTTAAAAATAATTATATTTAGTACTTGAAATTTATTATAGATGTTAATGAATCATATTTGGATTGAAAAACTATGAAAAAGTGATGAATATGAGGAAGGGGTCGATGATTTTTTAGAATTTTCAAAATAGATTTTTCCAAAAAATGACCTATTTTTCTATATTGGGTTGAAATTTTTAAATATGACATAGCTTAAAAGTAGAGAAATTAATAATAATTTAATTTTTTATGGTTTTAATAAATTTTATAGTCCTTGAATTTAGCATGGAGAAATTGTATAGAATTTAAGATCTATTAATGGTGAATATTATCGGGTTGAAAAGTTTGATCAAATTAAAAAAAATATTTGGATATTAAAGTAATAGAAATTGAGAAGAAACCAATGATCACACACTTATATGGTGATACTGGAAAACCATTATATCTAGGTTATTAAAAATTTATGGTTTCCTTAATGAATTTCCAAATAAAAACCTAGGTAATTTATTGGTTAAGGTATTAGATTATTTATTAAAACATATCTCATTTCTATGCGTTACACAGACTCGGATATTTTAAGGGAAGGATCCCGGTCTAATTGTAATATAGAAAACTAGGACCAATAACTTTATTTAGTTCCCACTTTTGTAGTTTCACCTAGTTCATTTGGACTGGAAACCACTTTTGGACAAAATAGCGGTTGCCAATTCGGGTACATCCAATTTGTTAGACCAAATATATGACACCTACATTCCTTTATGGATCTTAAAATTAATTGGAGCTTATAAGATTTCTAATAAAGAACTTATATAAATGAAATAATGTAAATAATTAAAGAACACAAGTCCAAAATTTAATTTCATAGAATAATTAATTTTAAAGCAAGTATACATGTTTAAAAAACTTTACACAATAAACCAAGTATAAATATATAATGTGAAAAACACACATGATGTGGTTTCTATATCACCACACCCAATCTCATTCAAAAATATTATTTGGTTCTCCTATATGGATAAATTTTCACTAAAAATGATTATTTTCACCTGTCTATGTGTTGTCTCATTGCTCTTTCACAATTCCCAAACAACCAAAATATACCCATGATCTTCTAAACATCCACAATAGTATAAAAACTCAAAACTTGGTGTAACTTCATGGTTGGTTCCTTTATAAACAAAAACCAATTCCACTATTTTTCTCTCACCCTGGGTACTAGAGCTCCTTTAAATCAAATCACACTCAGATAAATTCAAGTCAAACTTAAGCCCAATATCACACACAGATCCCATCTAACACATTATATCTTTTGGAAAATAGTTTTCAATGTCATGAATATTTGTAAAACCTTCTTGATTTTTATTCTTGAATAAATTGTATGGAATATGGAAGCTTGGATTTGTGTCTTCTTGTGGAATATTTTATGAAACTGGTTTTTTATAATTGAATAGTCCCTTGATTTAATTTTGAAAGAATCCCATGAGAAACTCATTGTTTATGAGGGTAGTCAAGGGTAACCATGTTAGGATTTAAATTGTTGATTTACTGCTTTTATCCTCATCAACTTCATCTCCCTAATAGTTATTATTTCATTTTGTTTCTTGAGACTCATCCCCCATATATTCTATATTGATTGAACTACTCTGAGAATTAGTCATCCAAAATTATCATTGGTACCCGGTATGGGATGACTACTACTCCAAGTAGTTCAATAAACATAGGTTCATGTCTAGAAGTTATGGGGGATGAGTCTCAAGAAACAAAATACAATAACAACTATTTAGAAGATGGAGCTGATGAGGATGATAGTTGTCTATCAGTTTCACCTTTGGATGAATTTAAAGGATAATACCAACCATAGTGTATTAATTATTTTATTAAATTAAATTACCCATTTTATTCAAAGCATACTAAAATTATTTGAAACAATCAAATGTTGGGTTCACCTTATTATAATTATCTTTCACCTTTGATAATGAATATCTTAATTTTATTTATTTATTTATTTATTATACAAAATGAAAATTTTATGAACATAATAGTATTGATATGAATTTAAAATGGATTCACGCTAATCATTTGAAAAGAGTATGAAAATTGTTTTAAATAGTTCATCAAGTTTGAAAGATGGAGTTTGAAAGATGGAGATAAAGAGTTCATAAATTTATCAATAGAGCAAGCATACAACCCTTATAAAAACCTTTTTATGAGTTTATATTGTTTTTATTCAAGAAAAATTAGTTTATAAGAGTTTAAAGAACGTTTTATTTGTCAAATAATAGATTAGAGCTATAAATGTTGGACTAAACACGAGTAAAATTGAATGTACACACTGATTTGGATGATACTGTGGTTTATGGATCATTTGATATTAATACCAGTGTAAATGAGGATGGATATCACATGGAATAAATGAAAATGGAAATTAAAGATGAGCTTCATGATTTTCTAAAGTTGTTTGAGAAGTTAAATAATTGTTCTAAGAGACCGTTGTATATCGTTTGTACTAAATAAACTACATTTTCAGCTATATTGAAGTTATATAATTTGAAATCTGATAGTGAATAAAGAAACAACAGCTTTACAGAACTACAAGGTCTCCAGAATGATATGATACTAGAATAAAATAAATTTCCATTTCAAACACATGACACTAAATGAATTCTATGTTCAATGGTTATGATCTCTAAAAAATACATGTTTGTATAAATGATTTCATATTGTTTTGATAGGACATTGAATCACTTATAAAATACCCTAAGTGTTTCATTCATTTATACACGAAATATGAATAAATTACTTCAAAATTTGTATGGTACTTTCCAATAATTACATGGTTTAGAAGACTATGTAGATATCAGGAAACCATAAGGCAATTGAAATGGAATTCAAATACAAGAATTAAAGATATTAACCTACATCATCCATTAGATTCTCTTTGTTATATGAAAATTGATTAAGAGGATCCTAAATTTGGAAAATATATGATAATATTTCATCTTACATTAAATATAGATGGAATAATTATTTTTAGTGTATAAAGTATTACTCCCAGTATATGGCCCGTCATGTTTTTAACTTATAGCTTTCCTCTATGGCTATGAATGAAGTGAAAATACATTATATTGTCTCTTCTTATATCTAGACCAAAAAAATAATAATGATATTGATGTCTTTTTTCATCTATTGGTCAAAGGTGTGAGATTGATGTCGGATATTGGTGTTACAATGTATGATTCTCTTAGAAGTGAAAAAATCACATTAGGGTCCATGTTGTATGGGATGATAACTGAATTTTCTATTTATGGAAATTTTCTAGGCTATAACATTAAAGGAATTTTGGGGTGTCCCACTTTAGAATAATACACACACTCATTTTAGTTGAAGCATTCCTAAGAGGTTATGTTTTTTAGACATCATAAATTTTTACCTCAATGACATATATACCAATTTGGGATGAAAATATTCAATGGGAATACAAAACCTGGTAAAACACCATCTCCACTAATGGGTGATCAAGTGTTTGATAAATTAAAATATATTGACACTATTTTTGGTAAACTATTTTTGAAAAACCTTAAAAATAAAGTTGGGAGAAGAGATCAATTTTCTTTGAATTTCCATATTGGATTTTTTTTGTATGTCATACATTTTCTTGATCTTATTAATGTAGAAAAAAATTTATATGATGGTGTTATTGAAATGTTACAAAATGTTCCTAGAAAAACAAAAGATGGAATCCAAACAGGGTTGGACATTATTGAAATTGGTATAGGGAAAGATTTAGCACCGATGAATGGTAAAGGGTGGAATTCTCAAACTTCAGCATCATACACTCTATCCAGATAGAAAAAATTGCAATTTTTTCTTTTCCTTGACGATTTAAAATTTCCATAGGGGTATTAATAAAAAATAAATAATTTCATGACAGTGAATAATTTGAATTTATAGGGACTAAACTCACATGACTTTTATGTTTTGATGCAAGATTTTAAGCATGTTTCTTTCCATTACATTCTTCCTAAAAATGTATAGCATACATTAACCTAAATCTTCTTCTTATTCAAATCCATATGAAGTAAATTTATAGACCTGATGAAGTTTCCAATCATGAATAAGGAGTTTTCAGTCATATTATGTTAATTAGATATGTTCTTCCCACCATCGTTATTTGATATAATGGCCCACCTGATGGCTCACTTGGTTAGAGAGGTTCTACTATGTGATCATGTCCATTACAGATGGATGTGCCTCATTGAACGTTATGTGAGGCTTTTGAAAGGGTATGTCAAGAATTTAAGTAGTCTAGAAGGTTCTATTGTATAATGATATATTTTTGAATAATATATTATATTATTTATTAATTACCTATCATATGTTGATAGAATCAATCTCCCAAAGTATTGTCACAGTCGATACCTTATGGGTGTAGGGATTTCCTAAAGAGATGTTGTTAAAATTACCATCATAGAGATGGAGCAAGCGCACCTTTAAATTTTACATAATAGTGAGGATATTGACCCATAATTTGAATCCTAAAAATCCATTCTTATATATTTTAATCCATCAAGGGATAAAGTATGGATATCAAATACACATAATCAATAGTTTTTAGGATGGTTTCAAGATCAAATTTATAAGGAGTTATCTAGAAATTCAAATTCAATTGTCGAATGACTTTTATTTCTATCTAGGGGACCAAATGAAAATGTGATATCTTACACTGGTGTTGTAATTAATGTTTATATATTCTATACAAAAGAACACAATGACTGATTATGATGAAAAATAGTGGAGTTAAGATTTTGGCGGAAGTGACGTAGATATATGGTTCCAAGGATAGAAATAAAATTTATCTAAATGTGTAATGTTTTGGAATTATTAATCATATATATGAGTTGGAACCAATGTAGATAATTTCTTATATGTTAGAGGGGACTACAAAGAAGGTATTTTCATTCTTGATAAAATAACCAAATCACTAAAACCTTTAAAAAAATAAAATAGTTCAATGATAATGTTAAAGTTTTTTTTAATATATTATTTTTTACCTCATAATATTATATGTTCTCTGCTATATAAATAAATTTTAAATAAATTTTTTTACTACTCATGTGGACGATATCTTCTACACATGATGATTTTACCAATCTATAAGAAAAACAGACTTTTTATGCTAAAATTGTAGAATTATTAGGGGATCAATAGCATGTTAATAAAAAAATAAGAACAATGAAACATCATAGTGTTAAATAAAATTATCAAGGAAATAAGTACAGTTGTAAAATTTGAGGTAAGTTGGAATCAATGTGGCCCACCTGTTGACCCCAACAAGTCAATGTTCATTAGTTATGTTGGGGTCACAACAAGGATGAATGTGTCGATTTATATTGATTCATTACATCATATCCACCCTGTAAAAAAGGAAACCATTTGAGAAGATGTAAAGGTAATTTCACAATATACTTTCTCTATTTTACCAAAAAATTATATAATGAAATGTTGATTTAATTTTCATTATTCCTTGAAGAGTTAATTTATTTTAGAATATTTTTGTAAAAAAAATATCTTAATAGACACTCAAAAATACCATAGAGGCTTCTGGATTCTTCTTACCAAGTTACAAATTAGTGATATTGAGGGGAAAGTAAAGCCCCACCAAGCTGTTAATTGCGCACGCATTATAAAGTATGAAGCATGGAATGATTTCATTAGTTGTCATAATGAATAAAAAAAATAGTTTTATTGCATTCATAAATATATTATTTTAAATTTTTTATTTTATCCAATTTTATTAAAAAAAATAATTTATTAAACAATAAATGTGTGATGAAAATAAATAATGTGAATCAAAACCATTGTACCCCTATCACAAAGTAAGTATAGGGTATGTTTCACTAGAGAAAAAACTGGAATGTATTTTAAATCAATAATAAAAAAATTATGTGATATGAAGAAATATATTTTCCTTTTTTTATATGAAAATTGATGAATCAAAATTTGATGCCACTTCCATCCCACATCATGTGCTATAGAAGGAGGCTCTCATAAATATAGAGGGTAAACTAGTTGATGGAAACAAAAAATAAGTATTGGAAACATATGTAAATATGACATAGTAGAAATTATTTTTTCTTTATAATAGTATTACATAAAATTATTTATTTATGTTCATATGTTTTATATGGTTTAGACACAATAATCGAGAGCAGACATACTGAAAGAAAAACTACTTTCATAATTTTTGAAGCATCTGGACCTATATGGTCACGTTAGAGGATTATGTTTTAGAGTGTCTCCTAGAAAATATTTCGAGAGGATAAAACCACATGAAGATATATATAATATGGGGAAAATATTGTAGGCACAAATATATGATCTTCCCAATATTATTGTCTCGTCTGGTTTGGAAGACTAATGTATGAAAAAGGATCAAAGTGAACCGGTGGTGGAATAAAGATCCTCACATGAAAAAACAAATGACCCCACTAGCTTTGAGACTAGTCATTCCCCTCAACCTCATACCATACTCGAGTTAATTAATTTTTTCATTACTTTTTTCTCTTAAATGTGAATTGAAACTCTTTAGATAACATTATATTACTAAAATTTTGTAGGGTATAGTTTTATTTTATTTATATCTATCAAAACCCATGAAACACCTTATTGTGATGCGTATGGTGTATAATATCCTAGGAGACAAGATACACCATATATAACTCCCATAAAATCACATGAGAGTTGGGATTTTGGTAACTCATGATCCGACTACTAAGTTTTCTATTCCACTTGATGGTCTGGATATTACAATGGCCAATGATGCTATTAAAACATTCATAGAATGGATTTATAATCTTATAAAGATACATGAGTTATGTATTTAACAAATTTTTTCATGTGAAAAGCCTGTAATTATTGATGAAAAAAGGTCTGAAGTGAAGTATGATATTACATATGGATAAATCGATGAGAAATAGAAGGTCGTCTCTAGAAAATCTAGTGAATTGACCAAGAAATAAGAAGTATTTTCTAATAGTGCCTTCTCCCTAACACTTCCAGGGCATAATTTATTATCATTACAACTTCATATAGATACCACATTTAAAGACAAAAATATATCTTACATTCCATATGAAGAAGAAATATATAGAACATTCCTGACATACGTAGTTGGTCGTGAGAGTATAAATAAGGTTCTCAATTATGAATTGCTAGGATTCTTAGTTGTGAATGCATACATAAAGTAAATTTTCATAATAAATATGTCCAAATATTGATATAATATGTTCACTAAAGTTAATAACTATTCATGTTTTATAAAAAAGATTATATTACTACTATACAAAGGGAAAACCATGTAAATCATGATTTGGATTCATTAATCCCTATATCATTTCAATGGAAAAAACTACTTTGCATAAGGAAGAAAATGAAAAGAAAAAATATGAGTTATATTATACATTTGAGAAAACAATAATAGTTGAAAAACAATTATTGATGCCTATAATGTAGAGGTAAAACTTTACAATATAATCACATAAAACATATTTTTATTTTTTTCATTACTTGTTTGTTTTTTTAGGAGAAACTAGTTGTTAATCATAGTCCATCTAGATACCACAAATATTTATTTTTTGGATCCAATGCATGGATACCCAACAAACCAACCACAAATGATGTGTATTATGAATTTTCAATACACTTCAATCAACATTTTATAGATGAACTTTGAATTATATGTTTCATTCTATGTTTTAATAATATTTTTTTTATGATATAGTGGTCACTAAATATAGGCTAAATCTTGGAATGAAGTCAATGACTAAACATAAGAATCCTATGTATTACATCAAATGTAAATAGATTAAGGTATATGTAGAAATATTTAACTATCAAATCATATTTTAAAAACATTTACTTATTTTTTCCAATATTTCAATAGTGTAAAAAGTAAGATAATGGAAACAATTTTTTAAATTATGTTTGTAAATTTATGAGGGAGATCGTAAACCATGAAAATTCTAGCATCCCCAAATAGGTAATTTCCAAAGGTAATTACAATTTCCTTAAAAATATTTCTTAATCATTTTTTTCTTTATTTTCTCAATACTACCATAATGTTTGATAACCTTCATTGTAACATCCCACCCCATCCCATTGGATTGAGGGGGTGAAGGAATGCTACTTGTCCTTAAGCGACGTTCCCAGGATGCCAAAGGCTGGAAATAAATGCTAAGGGCTTCAAGAATCATTAGGGAATGATTTTCCCTAAAGATAAAAGAAACTAACTACACAATCCATTATCAATAAACTACATGATGCATGTCAACAATAAACCCAACTCATACATTACCAAACTCTAACAATACTATTCCATAACAAATCCCAAATTCCAATACAACCAAACCAAATATCAAAGTACCAAGCAGAAGACTACACAACAAGACCCAAAAGAACTAGGACACAAACCGTAGCACCACACCAAACTCCATGCTCCAAGAACCACAACATCACCAAAGCATCATGTCGAACTACAAGAAAAATGAGAAGATTTACTCTTACCTATTTCTCGGAATACAACATCGGCAAAAGCACCCAAGTGACAAAATATGGGTGAGTAATAATACTCAGTAGGATTTCCCAAAATTACTTCCCTACCCACTCCACTAGGAAATAAGAATTAGCACATTTGTATAAAGCAGTTTATATAAAACATTTAATAGTTTAACCATTACCACAAGCCAAACATACCCTTAACAATCCATGTCAAACAAGGGAAGTCCACAAATATTCTATAATCCATAGAACCATCACACATTATCCGAAAAAAATTCCATCTTTCAAAGCAACACACAACAATGAAACCAAACAATGGAACTTTCATCCAACTCGTTCACCACAATTCAAACTAGTGGTGCTTCCCGACCACTATCCATAGTGGTGGCCCTTCCGTCCACTATCCATCACCTTTTATAGTGATACTTTATTCCCACTTCCACAAAATCAACAAAGGCTATATAACTTAATCACCCAACAAGCATAAAGCACCAAGGCCACACAATAAGCACACAACTATTTCCAACACATGCTAATTCACTTCAATAAATCACTTGTTTATTGAAAAGACACTTCTACCATTTTCCATGCCAAATCCCATTCCAATAAAACCAAATTTTATTGAAAAAAAAATTCACAAACCATCTTCATAATCCAAACCAAGAAACAAATTTTAAAATCTACATTTTAAAATCACACAACAAAACCCATTTTTGCAACAATAACCCATTTTCCCCAAAATCCCCCAAATCATCACCAAAAGGGTTTCCAACAAGATTCTCACAACATTATCATAATTAATTTCAAGAAATAACAAATAATTTCAAGAAAGGATTCAAGTTATAAAAAAATGGATTCGATATAAAAGTCACCTATGTTTAAGGTTTCGGTGAAATTGACCCAAAAGAAACCGCACCACAAATCCAGCAAACGCACCACCAAAACCACTCGAGATCCTCTTCCCTATCATTAAAAAGGCCTAAAATCATCACTTTAGGCTAAAAACCACTAGATATTCACACAATGGATGTAGATCTAGAAAAATAAGAGATGGGGATGAGCAGATCTAGAGAAAACCAAAGATAAACCAAGAGAAGAGACTTACCCAGAAGAAACCACTTTAAAACCCCTTCAAATCACTTCTAAAATGAGTGGGAGAGCCCCTAAACCCCTTGATAACCAAAAAAACCAAGTGAGGATTGAGTGGGAAGAAGTTTTCAGTGAAATAGGTTAATCCCAAGTAAACCCAAATTTAAAAAAACCCCTTTTTAAGTGGCTGTATGGTTAGCTCACACGGTTTGGAAAATGTGCACTAACCATGCTCATGCCACTGCCTCAAGAGAAGGGTTCACATATGATTTTCTCGCATGGTTTGGTAAACCATGCATAGACCATTCAAATTCCATTGTCTACCCCTATATGGTTACCTGGAGAACCATCACGGTTTTCTCTAACCGTGCTCAAACTGTGCACCCCTAGAAAAGCCTCCAAACATATTCAAAACCATCCCAACTCTTGAAATATCTTCCCAACTCATCCCAAGAACTTTAAACACATAAAAATCTTTAAACAAATGCTACATACTTTAAACTGGGGGTGATACATTCTCCACACCATTGGACTTTCCATCCTCGGAATGTAGAGAACTATTTCTTTTTCCAAAGAGCTCAGGACATTGCTCATCCATCTCTTACTCCCACTCCAAAATATCCTCTTTAATCTGACCATGTTGAAACAAAACCCAAATAAAACCAATGCTCGTTCCATGAAAGACTTTTTCATATATATCCACAATCCACACTAGCATGTGAACCAATGAAGCATTCAGTTGTATCTCAACATGATCCTAAAGAATAACATGATCATGATCTGGGTGATACTTTTTCAACTGTGACACATGAAACACATTGTGCATTGCACTAAACCACGGTGGAAAATCCAACCGATAATCCACCTCACCAATCCACTCAAGTATCTCAAAAGGCACCATATAACTTGGATAAAACTTACCATTCTTTCCAAACTGACTATTTCCTAACCATGGAGTGATATATAAAAACACATGATCACCCACCTCGACTAACAACAGTCGTTAACGATGGTCTGCATATGATTTCTGATGACTTTGAGTCATATCCATCCTCTTTCAGATCAAATTGATTTTCTTCAGAGTATCTTGGACAAGGATCAGTCCAACCATCGAAGTCTCACCTGTGTCCACCCAACATAGTGGAGAACGAAACAGATGCCCAAATAATGCCTCAAATAGAGCCATACGTATTGACACCTGATAACTATTATTATAGGATAACTCCGCCAATGGTATGTGATCCTCCCATAAACCATCAAAATCCAACACACAATCCCTTATCATATCTTCCAAAGTTTGGATCATCCTCTCATATTGTCCATCCATATGAGGATGATATGCTATGCTCATCATCAACTGTGTCCCAAGGGCTTGCTGCAAGGAGTTCCAAAAAAAAGATGTGAACCTTGGATCTCTATCTGATGGAATAGAAAATGGAATTCCAAGTCTCTTTACCACTTTTCATATATGGATTTTTTGATAGATCATCCACCTAATGAGATTCACAAATTGGGATGAAAGGGGCCAACTTTGTGTGCTGATTTTTAAAGCATGAACCACCACCGCCATCTCTAAATCATGTTTTGGGTAGTTCTTCTCATGAAACCTCAAAGGCCATGAGACATATGAAACCACAGGATCTCCTTTCATGAGAACACACCCTAACCCTGATCTCTATGTGTCAAAATACACCACATACCCTTTCTTGGGTTCTGAAAAAACTAAGATCGATGTTTATGTGAGGCGACCCTTTAGCTCTTCAATGAATTTATAACACTGCTAATCCCAAGTGCTTCTCATTTTATACACTTTTCCTAGAATACACCAGCATATCAACAAAAAATACCACCACAAAAGAATCTATATATCTCTGAAATATCATATCCATCAATTCCATGAACACTGTTGGTGCATTTGTTAAACCAAAGGGCATAACCACATACTCATAATGGCCATATCTGATTCTGAAAGCTGTTTTGGGGATATCATCTTTCCTTACCTGTAATTGATGATATCTTGACCTCAAGTCAATCTTAGAGAACCACTAAGATCCCCTCAATTTTCCAAAAAATCATCAATACATGGAATTAGATATCAGTATTTATCGTAACCTGATTAATTCTATGATAATAAATATAGAGCCATAGAGTTCTATCTGCCTTTTTAACAAACAAAAAATGGAATTTCCCACGAAGACGTGCTAGGCTGAATGAACCCTTTTTTTTCGAGCTCCTCCAACTGTACATTTAATTCCTTCAATTTTTCTAGTTCCATTCAGTAAGAATGAAGTGATATAGGACTGGTCCTTGTAAAGAGATCAATTATATTCTCCACTTCTCTCATGGGTGGAAACCCTGAGAATTATTCATGAAATACACCCATAAACTGATCAACAAACGTTGGAAAAACTATTTGTGCAACTAATTCTACTGATTCCAATGAAAACACCACTAACAGGTACGAGATTGTTCCAAGAGCTGGTGCCAACAAATCTTCTTCACCTCGAGTTTCCTTCTTCTCCCCTCTAAATAGATGTTCAATGCCATCTTCTATCGTAAAACTAACCATTTGTGCATAGCAATAGATGTGGGCCTTAAACATCACCAGCCAATCCATTCCCAAGATTATGTCATAAGAATCCATCTC
Organism: Viscum album; assembly: GCA_963277665.1. Taxonomy (NCBI): domain Eukaryota; kingdom Viridiplantae; phylum Streptophyta; class Magnoliopsida; order Santalales; family Viscaceae; genus Viscum; species Viscum album. The sequence goes on from OY728140.1 coordinate 1,825,784,636, forward strand.
AAGCATTGAGAAATCCAATGTCAATTCAATGTCATCCAAAACTAAGCAACACATGCTACAGAGGAAAGTTTGATACTCTCTTTGACCTAGAGGATTTTTTAGTTTCAAAATGTAAGGCATCATTTCCACAAGTAAAACCAAAAAAATAATGGCATGGGAAGCAATAAAAAATGTGAAGCATCCATATCAAATAAATCTCACATCAATGTGGAATTTAAAAGAACCATACCTCACACCATGGATGGTTTCGACTGATCATCCATCACAACCTGTTTAGCTCCAAACAACTGCTTGATTTCCACACTCTTCTCTTTATTAACCTACTGAGGTGTTATGGTATTTCCAGAATCACCATGACTTACTTGGATCTATTGACAAGGAGTATGTAGCTACCACCATACTCTTAAGGAATAATACCCCTATAACCCATTAGGAGTGTCACAAACACCTGACCTCATAGAATTATCAAAATACCGCTAAAGATGCCCCATCTACTTATAGTTATGACATGCTCAAGGTTGTGTCATACAATCCCGGTTTATGTGTCAGATAGATCCACATTGAAAACATATCATCTTACTCTAAGGCTTCTGAGGAAGATTTACCAATCATTCCATCAGATTCGGAGCCATAATCCCACCCTAGAAATAAGTGTCCCTCTTCCGATTGAACCTAGCGTCCAAGTTCCCACTATTCCTCATGGGTACCAAAATACTTCCCCCACCTATAACCTCCAAAAGATCTTTCTCAACCACTGTAGCTCTATTCACCATTTCCATGTAATAATTTATACACAGCACTTCTATCTTAGAGTGAATTTCCTACCTCAACCCAGCTTCAAAAATTTATGCTTTCAATGATGTACTACCTTCCACCTCAGGTGTAAACTGCACTAAGTTCATAAACTTAGCCAAATATTTTGTTACTTTCATATTCCCTTGCTTCAAACTGAAGAAATATATTGTATGATGAATTCTGAACATATGAGGGTAGAATTTTTTATTAAAAAACTCCTCAAAACCCTCCCATGTCACACCTTGGTCTATCCCAGCTTGGAATGACAACTCCCACCACTGAAGGGAAATATCTTCCAAAATATACGGGGTTAACTTCACTTTCATCTCTGTAGATTTTCCCCAAAATTCAATTATCTTATTCATTATGTGCATCCATGCTACAACCCTTTCTGACTCTGAATCACCCCTAAACATTGGTGGATTCTTCCTTTGAAACTGAGCCTCATAATACACATTCTTTGGTTGATCCCCTTTATTCCCACTTTCCATAGCCTATAAATCTTTCACTATACTCCAAACTAGTTGTTGGTTCACCAGAGGCTCAGGTGTAACCAAATTTTCAGCAGCTTCCTTTTGTTGGTCTCTATAACATCTACCTGGTGCCATTTTTATCAATACAAAAACAACCATAAGTCCCACTACCTTAACAATAAAGGGTATAAAATTTTCAAATTCAATACATTACAACTACCACAACCAATATTTCCACAAGTTCACATTTCCCATGTTTCACTATTCTGAAAATTCCACCATGTTTTGAAAATCGACCCATTTTCAAAATACCACAATTTTCCATGTTTCAAATCCTTCTATTTTGAAACCCAATTTAGATTTTTTTAAATACACATATTCATATCAAGCCATAAATAATTATACCCCAATGAAATATGAATCCTAGTGTAAAGTCATTTCTACCATGCATTGCATGCTCATCTCATTGTCTACACCCACAATAATGAGATATCCAATACTTATAAGTGTCTCTAAACACTTATGTATCCAAGTCTATGTTTACTTGAAGTTCAGTATAAAAGGGTTAATTGCATCAATTTATGATATAAATTCCATGTTATAACAATCCTACACCTTGATACCATCCCGAATCAAGGAATTAGCCAAGAACGAATGTCAAAACCAAGACCAACAATCAATGCCAAAGGACTGAACTACTACTCTCACCTGAAAGCCAAGGACCAAACAAACTGACACCACTTGTAACATCCCACCCCATCTCATTGTCTTAAGGGGGATAAGGAATGATACTTGTCCATAAGCGATGTTCCCAGGGTGCCAAAGGCAAGAAATAAATTCCAAGGGCTTCAAGAATCATTGGGGAATGATTTTCTATTTAGATAAAAGCAACCAACCGAACAAGCCGTTATCAACAAACTACATAATGCATGTCAACAAACAACCCAACCCATACATTACCAAACTCCAACCAAAATATTACATAACAAATCTCAAATTAAAATAAAACCAAACCAAATATCAGAGTACCAAGAGGAAGAATACACAACAAGACCCCCAAAGAACTAGAAAACTAACCATAGCACCACACGAAGCTCCATGCTCCAAGAACCACAACATCACTAAAGCATCATGTCGAGCCTCTAGAAAAATGAGATTCTTTACTGTTACCTATGTACCGGAATACAACATATGAAAAACCACCCAAGTGAAAAAGAAGGGGTGAGTAATAATACTCAGTAGGATTTTCCCAAATGACTTCCCTACACACGCCACTAGGAAAGAACCATTAACACATTTGTATAAAGTAGTTTATATAAAAAAATTAAACAATGAAACCAATACCACAAGAAAAACATTCCCTTACCAAGCCATGTCAAACAAAAGAAATCCACAACTATGCCATAAACCATATAACTATCACACATTATCCCAACAAATTCCATCTTTCAAAGCAACACACAACAAGGCAACCAAATAGTGGAACTTATGTCTAACCTTTTCACCACGTTTCCAACTAGTGGTGCTTCCCGACCACTATCCATAATGGTGGCCATTCCATCCACTATCAATCACCTTTTATAGTGAGACTTCCTACCCACTTACACACAATAAACACAGGCCATAAAACTTAATAACCCAACAAACATAAAGCACTAAGTCCACACAATAAGCACACAACCATTTCAAACACATCCCAATTCACTTCAATAAATCACCCGTTTATTGAAAAAACCATTCTAACATTTTCCATGTCACATATTATTCTAATAAAACCAAATTTTATTGGAAACCATTTTCACAATCCATCTTCATAATCCAAACCAAGCAACCAAGTTTAAAATCTATATTTTAAAATCACACAATAAAACCCATTTTTGCAATAATAACCCATTTTCCCCAAAATCCCCCAAATCATCACCCAATAGATTTCCAACAAGATTCTCACATCATTATCATAATTAATTTTAAGAAAAAACTGATTAATTTTAATAAATTCTTCAAGTTAAAAGAAAAATTTAGTTAAGAGATAATCCACTTACCTTTAGGGTTCTAGCAAAATCGACCCACAAACAACTGCGGCACAAATCCAAAAAATGCACCATAGAAACTTCTCTATATCCTCTTACCTATCATCAAAGGCCCTAAAATCATCACTTTAGGCTACAAAAACCCTATATTTACAAACAACATATGTATATCTAGAAACTCGAGAGAGAGGGATGAGTAGATCTAGAGAAAACCAAAGAGGAACAAAGTGAAGAGACTTTCTTGGGAGAAACCACCTTCAAACCACCTTGAAACCCCTTAAAATCACTTCAAAAATGAGTGGGAGATCCCCTAAAACACTTGATAACTGAAAATACCAAGTGAGTCTCAAGTGGTAGAAATTTTGGAGTGAAATAATTTAAGTCTGAGTGAACCCAGATTTAAAAATCCCTTTTTTATGTGGTTACATGGTTAGCCCGCATGATTTAGAAAACCATGTGATAATCATGCACATGCCACTGCCTCAAGAGAAGGGGTCCCACATGGTTGTCTCACATGGTTTGTAAAATCATGCATAGACCATGAAAATCCCACTGTCTCTCCCTTCATGGTTACCTGGAGAACTTGCATGGTTTTCCCTAACGGTGCTCAAACTGTGCACCCTTAGAAAAGCCTCCAAACTTATTCAAAACCATTACATACTCTCCCAATCTATTCCCAAATCATCCCAAGAACATTAAAAACATAAAAAATCATAAAAAAATCTACATACCTCAAACTTTGGGTGCTAAATTCATACTCAAAATAAGAATTAAATTTATTTAGAGATGAGAAGATCGTGTATATGGGGTTAGAATATTTAATGACAACAAGTTTAGGTTATTAACTTGTATGTTTTTGATAAATTATAGTCTATGAACTTAGAAAACTTTTCGTGGTGTGAATAACAAGTGTCATAACACTTATATATTATTTTGATATGTTTCTCAAGGAGAAGTATAATGGATGAAATTAATTTTTTTAGACGTGTTGGCCTGAAAATAATAAAATTATTGGGAAATGGAGGAGCCAGAGGTGGATTCGGAGGCAGGGGCGGAGGCAGAGGTGGATATAGAGCCTAATCCATAGGAGGAGTTGGAGTCAGAGACCGAAGTAGACAAGGAGGTAGAGGTTAAGACCGAGGTGGAGGAGGAGACGAAGGATTGGCCTCCAATAATAAAATGGTTGGGAAATGGAGTATAATAGATATTATACCAAGTTTATATTTGAGAATAATTTTTAAAAACTATGCACAACACTTATCACTTAATATAAAATCCATTTTTAATGTGTTTCAGGTTTCTTATTGAAAAAAAAAATCACCACTTATTTAACTGATTTTTGTATATAAATTTAACTGGTGGAATTTTTTTAAAAACAAAATAAACACCACTTGTTTTTTCAAAATGATAATCATTGGATACAATTTATATTAGAATATTCCAATTACTAAAAAAATTTACTGAAGTGTGAAAGAAACCCCTCTCCAAGAAAAAACTGAACAACAACAACAACAAAAAGAAGCAGTTTCATTCCCATGTCTTCGCTGCACTATAAAGAAAGGGTCTTAGTAGTGGATCCAATAGATACTTGAGAGTCATACAACACCATCCAATCATCAAAAAAGTATATAATCCAACTCAAATGTCTGAAAAAATTAGTCTATAATCAACCAATTAATCTTGAAGGAGTATGAGATAACTATTGGAGGGAAAATAACATCGATAGATCATGGTCATCGAGGACGGATACTGTCAAAGGAAATATTTAATCAAATTAAAATAAAATAATTTATAAATAAATACCTAAAAATGAATAACTGCCTTCAAATGAAATCGTGAAGAACTGAAAATGAAAATGAATACCCCTTTGAAAAACTAGCTAGTAGCTTGATCAAAAATATATAAATAAATAAATAAAAATCATTGTTTTAATCATGAATTTTTAAAAAATAATAATACATTGGTTTCACTATAGTAGGTGGTGGAATTATTTGGGCTATTCCATTATCAATTAGATGCATGATATAATATTAAAAAATCTTGTGCAATCCATATAAGTAACACATCAAGTTTAAATTCATGAAATGGATTGACTAAAATAATTATTTTGAATGCACATAATGGGAAATTAAATCATTCCACCATTATATAACATAAAATATCACAATCATTACATGAGTATAGGTGTTTAACCTGTCCTTATTATGCATATATATACTTGTTCACTAGCTCACCATCAAAAAATGTGTCCATTTCTTCATCATTGATATGCATGTGCAAATTCATTATGTAAAATGATCAATAATCACAAGATCATTATATTTTAGATTAATTATATATTACTAGAACAAATTTCTTTTTAGATTATTTTCACATCATTTTGTCTAATTTGTTTAGTTAATTTCCTAACCACTATTATTTAATACTTATTTTGTTAGTTTTCACAGAGATCATGAAGAAATTACTTCATCAAAAATTTATAAAACCATCATTAAAAGGATTCAACTAAGATAACGACAATAAATAAATGGGTCAAGAATGTATAAATCCATCATGAAAAGGTAAATTCCTACTAATTATTTAATTAATGTTTTCATCATTTATCTATAATTTTTATGTTAATTTATTTATAATTTTTTTCTAATACTTAATTGGTTTTTTTCACAGATCCTTTGGGAAGTCATATTTTTCTTTCAACTATTTTCAAAAAGACAGAAAAGATAGAACATGTTTCTATCTGATGGAAGAGAAAACATCATGATGCCTGAAACATGAAGTGTTTCAAGGAGCATAAATTTTCTCTTCCATAATAATATAACATGTTCTCTCTATTCTAGATTTTTTAATATAGTTGAAATCAAAACACATATCGAATACTTATTCATCTACTCCTCAATCTGATACATAGTGTGCTTGATGTGACTTAGACTATATTTTTTTAGTTTATAATTTAAATTTTAGTTCAAAACACACATCACATACTCAAAACCTATCAAACTCATTAATATTTTCATACTTTAGGGAAAAAATATATAAGTAGTTTTTTATGTGTATTAATCAGATGCACCTCAATATGAAGCATGGTGTGCCCAGTATGACTCTAATAATGTATGTCTATTTAAAATTGATATGGATTTTAGTGAAAAAGGAAAGTTACATACTGAAAAATGAGAAAATGAACTCATATTATCTTGATAATTTAGTAAAATGATTAATAAGTAATTTGTTATGTGTAGGAATAATTCTCACAAAAAATGGACACATTATGTAACTAGTATGACTCAAAGTGCATGTTTCCATTTTAAAATAACATTTTTGTAAAAAACAAGTAATGTACTCAAAATAGCTAAATGCATTATTATTGTTTTTATACTTTATTAAAATTATTCTTAATTATTTTTTAACATGTATGAATCATCCTCACCTCAATCCGACACACAGTGTGACCGGTATGACTATAAGCGTGTATTTTTATTTAAAATTGACATTAATTTTACTAAACAAGAAAGTCACATACTCAAAACCAAGAAAAATCATTCATATTATTTTGATACTTTAGTAAAATTATACATATGTAATTTTTTACATGTATGAATTATCCTCACTTCAATATGATAAATGATGTTCCCGGTATGATACAAAGTGTTCATAATTAGTTTAAAAATGGCATTTTAGTTCAAAAAGTGTCTCTCACTAAAAATAAATAAAATAAACTCCTACTTTATTGATAGATTATTAAAATTATTAACATTTTATTTTTGATATTTATTAATTTGTCTTGCATCAAACCAACACACGAGGTGATCGGTATTACTCAAAGTGCTTGTTTCTAGTTTAAAATGACATTTTAGTAAAAAACATAAGTGACTTACTCAAAAATAATAAAATGCATTAGAATTATTTTGAAGCTTTAGTAAAATGGTATATAAGTCATTTAGAATGTTTATGAATTATATGAACCTCAATACAATGAGTGTTTTATTCATATGACTCCAACTGTATCTTTTTATTTAAAACTGACATTAATTTTAGTAAAAATAACAATTGACATATTCAAAATTGAGCAAATGAATTCACATTGTTTTGATACTTTAGTAAAATGATCCATAAGTAATTTTTATGTTAATGAATTTTCCTCACCATAATATGAAACATGATGCTTTTGGTATGACTCAATGTGTATGTTATCAGTTTAAAATTGATGTTTTATTTAAAAAAGTGCCACTCACTGAAAACCAAGAAAATGTGCTCAGATTGTATTCAAAATTTATAAAAAAAATTAAGTCATTTTTTATGTTTAGGAATCACTCACATTTCAAAATAACACACGATGTGACTAGTATGACTCAAAGTGAATGCTTCCAATTTAAAATGATATTTTAGTAAAAAAACATAAGTGACATAATCAAAACTAAGAAAATGAATTAGAATTGTTTTGATACTTTAGGAAAATGATACATAAGTCATTTGGTACATGTTTTAATTAGATTCTCCTCAACCTGGTACGTGGTGTGACCTGTATAACTCCAAGTGTGTTTATTTTTTAAATTTACATTAATTTTAGTAAAAATCCAACTAACAAACTCAAAACTGAGAAAATGAATTCAGAATCTTTTTATAATTTATTAAAAAAAATAAGTCATTTTTTATGTGTATGAATTATTAACACCTCAATATGATACATGATGTTCCTGATATGACTCAAAGTGTCTGTTATCCGTTTAAAACTTACATTTTAGTTTAAATATTTTCACTCACTAAAAACCCAGAAAACGCACTTATATTATCTTGAAAATTTTGTAAAATTATTCATAAGTAATTTTATATGTGTAGGAATTTCTCTCACTTCAATACGACACATTAGGTGACCCATATAACTCAAAGTGCTAGTTTGTAGTTTAAAATGACATTTTTGTAAAAAACACAAGTGACATACTCAAAAGATGAGTATAACACATTATTATTATTTTCATACTTTATTAAAATGATCCATAAGTCATTTGGGATATTTAGGAATCATAATCACCTCAATACAAATAATCGTGTGACCTCTATGATTCCAACTAAGATTTTTTATTTAAAATTGATATTAATTTTAGTAAAAAGGTCAATTGACATACTCAAAACTAATAAAATGCATTAATATTGTTTTTATAAATTATTAAAATTATCCATAAGTAATTTTTAATATATATAAATCAGTTATATCTCAATATAACACAGGATGTGCCCAATATGACTCAAAGTGTCTTTTATTAGTTTAAAATTGACATTTTAGTTCAAAAAGTTTCACTCACTAAAAACTGATTAAATTAACTCATATTGTATTTATAATTTTATAAAGCACTTAATAAGTTAATTTTTATGTGTATGAATCATTATCACATAAAACTTACATGTGATGTGACAGGTAGGAATCAAAGTGCATGTTTCAAGTTTAAAATGGAATTTTAGTAAAAAAACACGAGTGATGTACTCAAAACTAAGAAAATGATTTTAGATTGTTTTGATACAATATAAAAATGATTAATATGTAATTTTGTACATTTAAGAATCAATTTCACCACAATATAATGCATTGTGTGATCTGTATGTCTCCAAGTGCATCATTTTATTTAAAAATGACATTAATTTTAGAAGAAAAAAAAGAAAACTAACATACTCGAAACTAGGTTAACACATTCAAATTGTTTTAATACTTTAAAGAAATGATCCATAAGACATTTAAGATATTTATTAATTATAAGAATCAAAATCTAATACATGATGTTCCCAGTATGACTCAAAGTGTCTGTTATCAATTTAAAATTGATATTTTAGTTCAAAACATGTCACTCACTAAAAACCAAAAAAATGCACCTTTATTATCTTGATAATTTAGGAAACTGATTCATAAGTAATTTTTTATTTTTATGAATTAGTATCACATAAAACTAACACATTATTTTACATGTATGACTCAAATTGTGTGTTTCTAGTTTAAAATTACATTTTAGTAAAAAACACAAGTGATATATTGAAAACTGAGAAAAAGTATTCATATTATTTTGATACTTTAATAAATCAATACATAAGTAATTTGGGATATATAGGAATCATATTAAACTAAATAAAATTTATAGTGTAACTTGTATGACTCTAAGTTCATATTTTCAAAATATAAGTTCCATTTTAGTTTAAAACATGCATCGTATCACCAAAACCAAGAAAATGAGCCTATGTTGTTTATATTGTTATTCTATCTACTATTAATTAATTAATTTTCTTAACATTTTTATCTTATACTTATTTAGTCAATTTTCCTAGAGATAATTCTTGAAGACAAACAAAAAATGGTGTGATGCGAACGATTCAACCTCAACTCAATCTAATACACAATGTTCCTGGTATATATCAAAGTTTAGTTTAGAAGTAACAGTTTCTATTTAATTTATTTTTTATATTATTGATAACATAATAATTTCATTCTTACATATGTGTGTTCTATTTATTTTGAATGGGTGGTTTGTTTAGCAATAGAATGAGTTTGGATGAGGTGAAAAATAAAAAGTATTATTAATGTTTTTTAATGTATGTAATAATTTTAACTTACTCAAAGAATTGTATAGACCAATTTTTGAAATTTCTATAACATATTTTTTCTATTTTTTTATTTTATGTTTTATTTAATTTAAATTATGTATTTATACCTTATTTTTCTTCTTTCAAGTGTTGTTTCTGGTGTTGTAGTGTGTTGTTACAGCACACTATATTATGCCCCTTTATCAGCGCTACTAAATGTGTTGATAAAGGAATACTTTTTCAATTCTTCTAAAAGAAATCATAAATTCAGCCTTTATTAGTGCTTCTAAAAGTTTAAATAAAGGGTTCTTTTGTGAGTGATTTCAAAAGCACTGATAAAGGGTTCCTTTATGAGGGCTTTTAGTAGCACTAATAAAGGTTGCCTTTATCAGTGATTTTTTAATCCATGATAAAGTACCCCTTTATCAGTTCTTTTAGAAGCAGTGATAAAGGATTCCTTTATCAGTGCATGTATTATCACTAATAAAGGGGAAATTTATTTGCACTAAATAAAATTTTTGATAAAAATATAGTCTTTCATCAGTGCTTCTAAATGCGCTCATAAAGTCATCCTTTATTATCACTCTTTTTATCACTAATATAGGACCCCTTTATCAGTGTTTTTCTAGTGCTGATAAAATCCTGTGGTTTTTAATCGCACTCCAGTAGTCACATCTTTTTTATTGTTGATAGAGGCTAATTCTAGTACTGTTAAAATACTATTTAATAGTAGTGACGCAAACCCAAAAAGATCTTGAAAATGTAATAAAGTACACACCTTGTTATAAATCATGTAATTATGTCCTGTTTAATCCATGGGGTGTTATATGTACCCCTAAGGGGTATAAATTAAATGAAAATAATACATATATTGGACTTGGTGATGGGGTGGTTTGATCCCCAAGATCAGAACATCTTTTCTAGTGATATTGTGGGAATAATAATGCTCAAAAACCTTATCATGAAGGGGTGAAATTGTCAAATAGATTGAAATGAGGATCAAGATAGGTCCTTATGATTGAGATGAGACGTGAATATCCTGGGTGAGTTTCCTAAGTTTCTCTGGGAAGGTTATAGAGGCTTAGACCAAGTGGTGATGGTAGGATGAATATGCATATCTTATATAATGGGAACACCATTTATGAGGGTGGATTGAATTCATGGTGAGTTCCATGAGTGGGATAAGTCCTTTGGGAATAAATGATATTTTATGGGGAGGGTTTCCCTTAGCGCAGTATGCTTGAAATTTATCTTAATATAGATAAATTATTTCACCTGAATACAGGTTGTGGGTATTTTTTGTATAAATTTGTATTGGATTTTCAAGTGGCTTAGTGTGAGATGAATCAGGATGGTCCCCAGTGAGTAGGAAAAAGATTTTATAAGGACTTGGACTGACCCTATTGAGGCTCAGATTAAATAAGGAATATGGGATGAGAGAACAATGAAAGGTGTTGGATACAACTTGGTCCTAGTGCATAAAAACTCGATGGGTCTGGAGGACCTTATTGGGTGTATTTATAGTCAATATGATAATAATTATGGATTGGCATGATGTTTTTGTGTGACCAAGATGATCTTGAGGTTTAATCGGAGATTCTAGGTGGATATAGAGTTATTATTTGAGATGTAGGGATATTCTCAAATGATATGTTCCCTAGTGATGAGCAGGTGAACGTAGTGGGGGATGTGATGACATTTTTCATGTCTTTTTTGTGGTCTCAGGGAGGGAGGATTCCCTCGGGATGTGATTCTCATGTGTTTCCTAGTAGGGTATGGGAACACCTCTAAGTTTCAAGATGATTATACCTTTTTTCCAATTTGGTGTAGGCACGCCCTTGAGTTTCCATATGATGATACTTGGTTTCCTAACTAGGTATAGTCCAATCCCTATGTGTTTGGATGATATGCGTGTTTTTACAAATAGGGAGAGTCATCTCAAATTTATTTTGATGATCTCAATGTGTATATAAAAGGGGTACATTTTCAATAAAGTTTTTTTATGGTTGGTATGTTTTTTTAGTTTGTAGAGTCTTCCCCTTAGTTATGGATGGTGTGTTACATGTTTCTCATAAAGTTACAGTTACCCCCTAAGTTTTAGGATGATATTTTTCTTAGAAGGGAGTGTGTACACCCCTGGGTTATATATAATGGTTTTCATGCTTAGAGACACTTTGGAACGGGATGAAGTAGGTATGGTCGATCCCAGTTGTTTCCTTAAACCCTGAGGATCAATTGAATGATTTATTTTATGTCTTTTTGTTTATTAATATTGATCATATCACATGTGCATATGTTGTATTTAATAGTTTTATTAGGAACCTCATTGGTGGTTCCCTACTAATTTGTACTCACACCCTTATCAAGTGGTCATGAAACTTGGATACCTAGTAGACTTCACTATTCATAGGTTTAGGTAGGGAAAAGGCCTAGTGTTGCATGATCGGGCTGGAGTAGCTCAATGACGATTAGAGAATGGGATATGGTTAGAAATTGGGATTATATTGGATCTACCTTGTATTTTTATTTCATTTTTAATATTATATACTCGGTCAGAATAATGGGAAAGGTACTGTGACATTTGATTGTATGCTCGCATTTCAATTTTATTGCATGGATATAGTTTATTACTTCTACTTAAAATATTTGTTTATTATGGTTGTCATTTGTTTATTTTCACTATTATTTCACACTATAATATGAACTTATAGTCTCCACAAGGTATCATCCTAGACCCTTGCTGCTAGTTCTCAACCTCTGGCATGTGAGGAGGTTCACCTTATGTTACGTGATACAACAGTCTAGTTACTCGAGAGTAAATTGGGATGATTAAATTAAAACGTGGTATTAGAGTTTCTTTTTCTTTATCTTACTATATTGGGTATGGTAGATAGGTAATTGATATGTGTGAGGTATTGTGATAGACCAAAAACTAGTGTGTTGCTAATACCTTTTCAGTAGAAAGTTAGGGTTACCAAAGATATGGGATTATCGTTCATATTTTTCCCTGTTATAGTTGATATATTTATTCAAATATTATGTGTGTATTTTAGATTGGTATTTGAGGTTTTGTATTTGACCTTTTGTAAAGAGTCTCTTGTACATGAATCATTCTTGGAATATAGGACTCACATGAAATTTTTAGGCTTTTTTTTATTGATATTAATGATAACGATGGTTCGGTTATTTAAAGTGTCAAAACCAACTTACATGGTGTTTCCCTATATAACTTTTTTATAGAACTCTACCTAATTATACTACAATATATTTTCTCTTATGATGTGTTATTTGTATTCTAGATAGGGATTATCCTTGATCACAATTATATAGTCCCTCTATGTAAGGGATGTATAGTGGTCCTTGATGGGTAGGTATAGGCATTTGATGCATTGATACTTCTTTCAAAAATAAAATCAGTTTTGTTACTTAAAGTTGTAACAACCTCCTAAATGGTGTTTTTTTTAGTTATACTTAATTGAAGCATATGGATATAATATAATTAACATATATCACCAAGGGATGATGTCATTATATATGGATAGATGATATTTCAATACTATATGGGGTAGTCTTATGAGTAGATTCTCAGTAAGGATTAGTGCCTTGGAGTGGCAGATGAATTAATAGGTGATTCCTGATATGTGTATGCATATGGAAAACCTAAAGTGGGAATTTTGTCACATGAGTTTCCTTATTATTTTTGGTATGGGAATAGAGATATTATCCAATTATCTATGATCCTATGAGACAATATTTTTGGTCTAGGTGGGAGAGCCTAGTTCCTTTGAGACATGATTCAAAAGTTTTGTGAGCTGAGTGATATACAAGGGTAACCCTAAAGAGGGGATAGCCTAGATTTATGAATGACTTTTATACTAGGATATTTTATAGAATCTTTGGGTTATAATATTGGTGATACCATGAATATGGTATATGAATATAGATGCCTTGGGATTTTATGATGTAAAGAACTTGGCATGATTTAGGTATTGAGGTTGGGTTTTGAGTGATGGATCAGTAGGATACCCGAACCTATTGATTTTGGGTGTTATTCACAATGAGTATGAATATTATGATCCTATATTGTCAAATATTGGATGAATATAGTGTGGTAAACTCTTCAATTTTTTGATGATGCCTATGTTGGTAGGTGACTTTGTGATAAACCTTGGCATGGGTGAGATGACTCAATTTCTAAAAGGAGTACTGAGGGTTCTTATGGATAGATTATATTGACATATGGAGATGAATGTTCATTTTTTAGGTTTGTGAGCCTAGGTTTGATGATACATGGATCATGGAAGTGTGAGTTTGGTTTGTCTATCAGGGGCTTTGGAAGTGTACACCTGTTGTGCTTATATGAGATCGAGCTGGTATGCATTTGTTATGTGTGGAACCTATTGAGTTATAGATTAGTTATTAGCCATATATGAACTAAGGAATAATGGTTATTATATAAATTATATGTTTCTTGTTATAGTGATAGGTGAAACTAGATATAGATCATAGTGTGAAGGTATAGTCAATTTGTGCTTGTTCCTTGACATGATTTATGAAGGAGGGGTGAGTGTGGATCAGGAGGAGTGACACACATGTGATAAAGGAATGTATTTATTTTACACTTTAGGAGTGGTGTGAGGTAATACATATCATTGGTAGATCATCATTTATCATTGGAAGGTGTGACCCCTGTTACATATAAAATTTGGTGGATTTTGAGGATGGCATTCCTAGAGAGTCGGGAAAGGTTAATGATTGATGTTTTGAATTAATGCTTGGTTAGGAATGGGATGAACACATCCAATCATTATTTTTGATGATTAATGAGGTTTCGTTCATGAATATCATTATTTTGTTTTAGTAGAGTGATGATAAAGACACCCTTATGGTAGGGAGTGTCTTATCAGCCATCGATATATAACCCCCATGTTGGTAGGGTCACTAGTGTGATAAGGCCGATAATTGGATGATCGAGATGGAAATAGTGTGCCGGTGTAAAAATAAATCAAGTTTTATCTAGTTCCTTAGAGAATACTATATGTGAGATTGATATTTGTTATTGGATAGAGTATATTCATTGACATCGGTCTCATGATGATTTTGATGTGATCTGAGCATGTGTCGGATCGATAGTGCATTCATGATCATGGGTAGAGTAAAATGGAGTATTTGGTTAATTGATAATAAAATTGTGGAATTCTCTAACACCCCAATCTTCCACGGTATACTTCTCTTTGAATAATACATTAGCGTATGTTGTACGCAACATCGAGTTCTAACACACACCACAACCAATCAAACTAGCCGTTATGAATAGTAATACCCAATTTTTGAAATTTTATACAATTTATATTTCAAAATGGACTTCATTTTTGGATTTAGAATATCGAAATTATATTAGGGTGAATTTTTGGTATGTTTCTGATAACTTTCATATTTTGATGAATAGTGAAAATTACAAAATTTTAATTAAAAACAACTTTTTTAATCGAAATAATTAATAGTGATAAATTATGAATTTTAGAGATTTTAAAGTATATTTAGAATATATGTTTACAATTTAATCCAATTTTTTTCATTGGACATAATTTCACATTTAAACCGGACATAAACAAGTGTCAATCTTTTGATAGTTATTGTTTCTTAAAAACACACTTTTTGTTTTGACAGGGTAATTAATTTTAAATTAATTTCTTCCACTTCTGTGTTTTGAATTTGGAAAAATGGGTTCCATATTTTTAATTATGATACCCAAATTTTTTAAATATGTAACACTTATTTTTATACATTTTCAATAATTAAATCGGTAAATATTTTATTTACCATGGTTAAAGGGTAAATCCTGTAAATAAAGGTAACAAAATAATATTATAATAATATTAAATTACCCTAAAACATGTCCTAACCCTATTGGTTGATACATTTTCAACCATGGGAATATTTGGGTCGATTTTGTGACCCCATTAAGCCACTTGTAAGTGATAATGACACTTTATATTAATTAAGTTAAAGTAAATACAAAAATGACATAAGCATATATCTTTTAGAAAAACAATTTTACATAGGGTTATATATGTTATATTTTCTACTATAAATATTCATTATAAATATAAAAATATTTCATACGTAATGGTAGTTTATTTATAATTTTTAGACATTGAATAATTAAATTTATTTATGACACAATAATGATGCAGTATTTTTCTTATTAGTGAAAGAATCAAATAATTGGTATTATAAATGTTAAAATAAATATAATTTGAAAGTTTTGATTCCATAAAATAATTTTATTGGTTAATATGACATGTTAGAATTTCTTAAATGAATTTTTTTCAAATTAATAAAGTTGTTAAGACTTTAACAAAAATCAATTATTGAATAGTGTCAAAATTGACATAAATGAGTTTTAAAAACAAATATTATATTATTAATTGATATTCTATTCCTAAAAATCTAAGGTTTGGACAAATTACTTATAAAATGATAGGTGTATCATTAAATGGACAACTTGGGAGTCTCTTGGAAGTATATAGTATGTTTATTTACCATATAATATAAAAATACAAAGAGACATGGTAAATGTCAAACTAATTAACTAAGAGTTAAAACTAAATGATAAAGTTAATAAAGTGACCCAAAACTGTATAAAACCTATTGGTTGAGTTTTTTTCGACCTATCCCCACCTTAAACTTTGAATAATACACTTTTTATCCATTATAAACCTAATATGAATTTATTATAAAATAATACTTTAAGTTTTTTCTAAAGAGCCCCTCCTCCCCCTTATAAAAGGACACCACTTCTAACCAATTCTTAATACCTTAAAAGCCTTTTGGTTAGCCCAAAACCTGCCCAAATATCCTTTAAACTTCCCTCACTTAAACCTAGAGGCCTTATTTTTATCAGAAATCTAACCTATGGAGCCTTTTTGATCAAATCAAAAGGAAGAACCCGAAGAAGAGGTAATGTTTTCACCACCCTCTTTCAAGTTCCTTTCTTCTTCCACTTCTTCTTTATTTGTTATTTCCATTATAAAATAATAAATACATTATCTTCTATATACTGTGATGTTATTATAAATATGGTACAACCATATTCAGTATTCTATCCATCTTTTGAATGACATGTCACCATACGTGCGTACGTACGGCTTACCGTCTCCACGTCACGGTGTAATTGTTATTCAAAATATTATTATTTAGATGGGTATGATAATGATGTGTAATTGATGTAAATAATAAATATAAAATGATAATTATTCTTTATATATGATATATCATCCAATTATATATTATTTTAATATCAAAAGAATGATATTTTCGCTCGCCCGTACGTATAGACTACCGTCTCCATGAGCGCGATGAGATCCATTCCCCATCGTATCCATTCAAGACTAATTTTCATTTGATGATTAAAAATAATGTTTAGAGACATGATATCATTCTGGATATGAATAATATACATCCCATACATAACTATTATGACTCACATAACAAGGAATACAAATAAAAACGAATCCATTAACACCTGAAATGACGATAATACTAAGATATTATTAACAAAGCAATGTTAAAATATCATATATGATATCATATTAATGTCTATGATTATTTTATAATTTAATAACAATCATTTCACCATTATACAGGAGGTTAAACTACCCTCAAAAAAGTGAAAGTACAAGTTAAGGTTTAATTCTACAATCTCTTCATTATCCGAGGTTGTTTATACGTAATTATCTACTGAAACCTCTTTATCATCCACATCCATGTTTCTTAAAAATGTATTTCAAAAAAATTACTATTTACTATACAATGGGTTAAAGTCATTTATACCCTTATGTGTTTTTAAAGGAATCTTTCCATCATTTTCCAAACAAGGTACTTTTTGACCTTTTCGACAAATTTAAGGTAAGAATGTTTTTTTTAACTTATATGGTGGGTGTGGCTATTTTCCACCGTTATAACATCATCAAAGCTTCCCTTACATTCTTATAAGAATATTTTCAAAATAAATGTTTTCTTTATAATAATGTGACTCTTAAATTATTTCAAAATAGAAAGAGATATTTCTCTAAAAAGGGTTTTGATTCTATCTATGTCAACATCCTTTGATGGATTTTAAGTTTATTTGATGTTGATTTATTATTATACAAAACTTCCATATTGTATTGAAGGTTTTGTGATATGTTTGACTATAGATGTGCTATTTTTATACCATTCATTGTTTATGGTTAAATTATTGACATTTCGTATGCTTTTTTTAATAAAAATGTTTAAGATATATTTAAACTTTTTTATATGAGGAATGTATTGGACTTAATAAGTGACGGGTGGAGACCGCTATAGCTTCTCGATGCATCGGTAGGTCTCATGAGACAACTAGATGTGTAATTGGCTGAGGCCCTTTCCCATTTTGATATATGGTTTTGGCTGAGGCCTTAATCATTTTTAGACATCTTGGTCGAGGCCTTGACAAAATGTTTTAGAATGTCCGTCATTATACATTCCCTCATTATAGAAATAATATCGATGGTTCATGTGGTCATTCAACTAGTAGAATACCCATGATTATGTTTTATTAAGGTATTATTTACTCACCTCATATTCTTTCCATAAAAGTATTCATGTTTATCATTGGTAAAGGCATGTGGTATCAATTATTCACCATTCTTAATATTTATGTCATTTTCTATTGTATTTCTTACCCTTATTGAGTATTTGAGCTCACCCCTTTCTGTGTTTTATTTTTCCTAGGATTCCAAGAAGTGTATTGTGATTGATATGCAGGGTTAATACAAGGTAATAATGGCATTCATAAAGGATTATTTATATTTTTTTGTATTTTATAAAGTTTAATGTAACATTCATGTATGTAATCTATTTTCCAAGATTGCTAAATTGATCGGTCCTTCGGGACTTCATTACTTGTAATCATGCCAATGTATTAAAATAATACACTGACTTTGGGTAACTGGGGTCGGGGAATTAGAGTTTGTATTAGAGGAAGTTTAGAAATAACCTTGGAATCTAGATTTAGATAAACTCTTATTAGAGCACATAGACCTAAGATAGACTTTGTGGATTAGTATATAAGAACTTCCTAGAATTTTGGTAATGTAGAGATTTTGTGAGTTTTCCAAGCAATACATCCCTGTCTGGATGCAAGCAAGTAGAGGCGGCTCTAGCACAGATGTACCTAGGGGTAAAACCTGAAAACACCGCTTTGAGCTAGACTCGAACGGGAACTGGTGCATGACAACGGGCCTTGCTGCACTCTTGGTTACGACACTCCTGGGGGATATGCTTAGGATAATTCTCATTTTCTTTACAAACCATTATTAAGGGCTTATGAGTATATACTTACTCAAAGAAAACATTTTTATGATTATGGATTATATCCATTAATTTTTAAATTTACGTTAGGTATTTTAGAAGTTTGGAATTATTCATTTCAATTCATAAACTGACCTAGTGTATGACATTGTATAGAAATGGTTCCCAGTAGAAGGAATGTGAACTCTAGCAATACATATGATCCAAATAGTAAGAAGGATCATATCTTCCACAGTATTAAGCCAAAATTTAGAAGGGAAATGGTATCTCATATTTTCTCAACATATGAAGAAATAGTATCATGTGTTAATAAGATAAGTAAAGAATTCTCTGAGTCCCATGGCTTTGAAGGGAAGCAAGAGAAGAAAAGGATGGAAGAGAGAAAGATGGATTAAGAGAAGAGGGAAAAGAAGAATTTTCCCATATGTGATAACTATGGGAAGAAACACCCTGGAACTTTCCTGAAGGGAATGGGAGTTTGTTATAAGTGTGGAGAAAAAAAACACCAAGTACATTATTGCAAGGGTCAGAAAAAGGTTTCAAATGTACAATGCTTCATCTGTAAAGAGTTGGGACACTACGCGAACCAATGTCCAAAACATCAGAGTATGCCCCAAATGATGCTATTGGATAATAATCAAGTTATGATACTGCCTCAGATTAAGAATAATAACTAGTGTTCTTATGTTATTATTATAGGATTATTTCATTTGAGTGTTGTATCAATAATATACTGGTTATATGAATTATGGAGATAAATAAGGATTTTAATGCAGTACTATTTTATTGATGATTTAATATTATATAGTTCTAATAAAAGTGACTTAATAGTGAGCTACACTTTTGGTAAAATACATGGTTAAAGGAAATTTAATCCTTAATATGGTCCCGATAATGTGGTAGTGATTTTGGAATAAAAGATGGTTGATTTGAATAAATTATATTGGATATTCTTGAATACCTTGAAACTGATTAATGATTTTTCATTGTTTGAGTTTACAAAATTTTTGGATAAAAGGAGTATATCCAGTATTCTATAAAGAATAAGGGAGCATGAATGTAATCAATAAGGTTTTATGGTAATTCAGGATGTTACCATGTTTTAAAATAATACATGATGAAGGTGTTCACATGTTATTACATGGAAAAAAGGATCTTCATTGTGTTTACCTTCCTTATAAATTTTGGACTTTGAGTTTGGATAGAAGTATTTTGGATAAGTCTAAAGGTTGGAATATATTAAGTTTTAAAGGTTATTTTTGGATTTTTATAAAATGACAACACACAGACCGTGTGACAACCCGTCGCGTCAGACAAATCTGCAGGAATCGAGCCCACAACCATAGTGCGATTGGGATTTATCGCCTACCACTGGACTACATGAAGTTCCTGGATGGTATAATGTAGTTTTTTTAAAGGGTCTGATATGTGAATTATAAATTCATTATATTTGGAACCCTATATGATTAGGATAAATAGAGTATTTTTGAGTTGTGTTATGTTTTGGGGTGAAAGATGAGTTTGTGGTAGAAATTTATTAATGGATAAAACTTTAATTATAAATTAAGTATATATCCTTATGATATTAGCCAATCTCATAAATAAATTACTCAACATTAATAAAAGGAACTTATAAAAAAACATTGTCCTATATGGAACCTTAGATCATCACAAATTTATGGCTTTGTGATTGTTGGCCTTTTCATAGCTATGTTCTCTACCACTATCCATTAGATATTGATGGTTATATTTCTCTTCCATATCTATGTTTTCCTACATGGAACCCTAGTATGTGTTATTTTATCTAACCTTCATACTTACCACTCTTTATTTTAAATAGAGGCCTCATTAATCCATTTTTTGATGTGGGATTTCAACTAAGATATTTTGAAATGTCAACCCCAAGTTTCCAATACCGAGCATAAATTTCAAGGATGAAATTCATTGAAGGAGGGGAGAATGTAACACCCCAAGCTTCCATAGTATGCTTTTCTTTTAATAATACAGTAGCATGAGTTGTACGCAACATCGAGTTCTAACCTACAACAAAACCAATCAAACTAGCTGTTATGAATAGTAATACCCACTTTTTAAAATTTTATACATTTTATCTTTCAAAATGGACTTCATTTTTGGATTCATAATATTGAAATTAGATTAGGGTGAATTTTTTGTACTTTTCTGATAACTTTCATATTTTTATGAATAGGGAAAATTACTAAATTTTAATTAAAAACAACGTTTTTAATCTAAATAATTAATAGTGATAAATTATGAATTTTAGTGGTTTTATATTATATTTAGAATATATGTTTACCATTTAATCCAATTTTTTTAATTGGACATAATTTTACATTTAAAACGGATATAAACAAGTGTCAATCTTTTGATAGTTATTGTTTCTTAAAAACACGCTTTTTGTTTTGACAGCGGGAATTAATTTTAAATTATTTTCTGCCACTTCTGTGTTTTTAATTTGGAAAAATGGATTCCATATTTGGAATAAATATTCCCAAATTGTGTAAATAGTTAACTCTTATTTTTAGACATTTTTAATAATTACTTCGGTAAATATTTTATTTACCATGGTTAAAGGGTAAATCCGGTAAATAAGGGTAAAAAAATAATATTATAATAATATTAAATTACCCTAAAACGTGTCCTAAACCTATGTTTTGATACATGTCCGACCATGGACATCTTTGGGTCGATTTTGGGACCCCATGGAGCCACTTTTAAGTGATAATGACACTATATATTAATTAAGTTAAAGTAAATACAAAAATGACATAAGCATATATCTTTTAGAAAAACAATTTTTATATAGGGTAATATATGTTATATTTTTTACTATAAATATTCATTATAAAGCTAAAAATATTTTCTAAATAATGTTAGTTTATTTATAATTTTTATACATTTAATAATTAAATTTATTTATGACACAATAATGATGCAGTATATTCCTTATTAGTGAAAGAATCAAATAATTAGTATTATAAATGTTAAAATAAATATAATTTGAAAGTTTTGATTCCATAAAATAATTTTATTGGTTAATATTACATGTTAGGATTGGTTAAATGAATTTTTTTTGAATTAATAAAGTTTTTAAGACTTTAACAAAAATCAATTATTGAATATTTTCAAAATTGACATAAATGAGTTTTTACAACAAATATTATATTATTAATTGATATTATATTCCTAAAAATATAAGGATTGTCCAAATGAATTATAAAATGATATTTGTATCATTAAATGGAACACTTGGGGGTCTCTTGGAAGTATATATTAAGTTTATTAACCATATAATATAAAAATACAAAGTGACATGGTAAATGTCAAACTAATTAACTAAGAGTTAAAACTAAAAGATAAGGTTAATAAAGTGACCCAAACCTGTCTAAAACCTATTTGTTTAGTTGTTTTGGACCTATCCCCACCTTTTAATTTGAATAATCCACTTTTGATCCATTATAAACCGAATATGAATTTATTATAAAATAATACTTTAAGTTTTTTCTAAAGAGACCCTCCTCCCCCTTATAAAAGGACACCACTTATAAACAATTCTTTATACCTTCAAAGCCTTTTGGTTATGCCAAAACCTACCCAAATATCCTTTAAACTTCCCTAAATTCATCCTAGAGGCCTTATTTTGATCATAAAGCTAACCTAAGGGGCCTTTTTGATCAAATCAAAAGGAAGAAGCCGAAGAAGAGGTAATGTTTTCACCACCCTCTTTCAAGTTCCTTTCTTCTTCCACTTCTTATTTCTTTGTTATTTACATTACAAAATAATAACTCCAGTATATTCTATATAATGTGATGTTATTATAAATATCTTACAACCATATTCATTATTCTATCCATCCTTTGAATGACATGTCACCATACGTGCGTACGTACAGCTTACTGTCTCCACGTCTTGGTGTAATTGTTATTCAAAACATTATTATTTGGATGGGTATGATAATGAATTGTTATTGATATAAATAATAAATATAAAATGATAATTATTCTTTATATATGATATAACATCAAATTATATATTATTTAAATATCATAATAATGATATTGTCGCTCACGCGTACGTACGGACTACCGTCTCCACGAATGTGATGAGATTCATTCCTTATCGTATCCATTCAAGAATAATTTTTATTTGATGATTAAAAATATTTTTTAGAGACATGATATAATTATATATATGAATAAGATACATCCCATCCATAATTATTATGACTCACATAACAAAGAATAAAAAGAAAAATGAATCCGTTAACACCTGAAACGGCGATAATACTAAGATATTATTAACAAAGAAATGTTAAAAGATCGTATATGATATCATATTAATGTATTTGATTCTTGTATAATTTAATAATGATCATTTCTCCATTATACAAGAGGTTAACCTACCCTCAAAAAATTAAAAGTATAAGGTAAGGGTTAATTCTACAATCTCTTCATTATCTGAGGTTGTTTATACGTAATTATCTATTGGGACCTCTTTATCATCCACATCCATGTTTCTTAAAAATGTATTTCAAAACATTTTTACTATTTACTAAACAATGGGTTAAATTCATTTATACTTTTATGTGTTTTTAAAGGAATATTTCTGTCATTTTCCAAACAAGGTACTTTTTGACATTTTCGACAAATTTAAGGTAAGAATGTTTTTTTTAACTTATACGGCAGGTGTGGCTATTTTCCACCATTATAACATCATCAAAGCTTCCCTTAAATGATTATAAGAATATTTTCAAAATAAATGTTTTCTTTATAATTATGTGACTCTTAAATTATTTCAAAATTGAAAGATATATTTCTCTAAAAAGGGTTTTGATTCCATCTATGTCAACATCCTTTGATGGATTTTAAGTTTATTTGAAGTTGATTTATTATGATACAAAACTTCCATATTGTATTGAAGGTTTTGTGATATGTTTGACTATAGATGTGATATTTTTATACCATTCATTTTTTATGGTTAAAGTATTGACATTTTGTATGCTTGTTTTAATACGAATGTTTATGATATGTTCAAGCCTTTTCATATGAGGAATGTATTGGACTTAGTAAGTGACGGGTGGAGCCCGCTATAGCTCCTCGATGCATCGGTATGTCTCATGAGACAACTAGATGTGGAATTGGCCGAGGCCCTTTCCCATTTTGATATATGATTTTGGCTGAGGCCTTAATCATTTTTAGACGTCTTAGCTGAGGCCTTGACAAAATGTTTCAGAATGTCTGGCATTATACATTACCTCATTATGGAAATAATATTAATGGTTCATGTGGTCATTCGACTAGTATAATACCCATGATTATGTTTTATTATGACATTATTTACTCACCTCATATTCTTGCCATAAAAGTATTCATGTTTATTATTCGTAAAGGCATGTGGTATCAATTATTCATCATGCTTAATATTTATGTCATTTTCCACTGTATTTCTTACCCTTATTGAGCGTTTGAGCTCACCCCTTTCTATGTTTTATTTTTCCCAGGATTCCAAGAAGTGTATTGTGATTGATATTCAGGGTTAATCCAAGGGAATAATGGAATTCATAAAGGATTATTTATGTTGTTTTTTATGTTATAAAGTGTAATGTAACATTCATGTATGTAATCTATTTTCCAAGACTGTTAAATTGATCGATCCTTTGATACTTGATTCCTTGTAATAATTCCAATGTATTAAAATAATGCACTGACTCTGGGTAACTGGGGTCAGGGCGTTACAAATTCCACCAAGATTCAAGTTTAGAATTTAGTTTTGGAGTTTCGATGATATCATGATGCCTCTGGGGATTAATACATAGAGACTGAGTGATGATATAATATGTTGGAATCTATGGTAGAGTGTTTTTGGGAAAAATTGGATAGAGGGGGGAAATATCTATTTTTGTGTAAGATTATATGTAGTGAGATTTGAAATTCATTGAGAATTTCATTGAACCACTGGTAATTCATTTAGGTAGGTGATTCTAATAGTGGGGACAATTATGGCTTGGAATCAGCCCTTATGATTTGAGTCTTATGGCGGGGAGAACCATAGGCTTGACAATGAATTGATTAATGAAATTTTTGTGTCTCTAGATAGATGGGTGTTATTGAGAATCGTCTTAGTATTGGTAATTTGATGATCTGGAAGCTTGGGTTTTGATGAATTTTTCACCTTGACGTGGTAGTTGCAAAGTTTAAGCTCATTCAAAGTTTTGGGATAGAACTCAGTGAGTTAGTGATGAATTTATGACTGAGGAAGGTTAGGGTTTGATAGTTGAGAGGAAACTTAAGACTTATCATGAATGATGTGTGTTATGGTCAGAAGGTTAAAAAACCTTGTGTCTTTATATGTTATGAAATTAATTATAAATTTGAATTTTTTACTCTATAGTAGGGATCTTTTTGAGAATTTATATTTTGATTGAATTTATGAGAGTTAAATCATCTTGAAGAGATTCTATTGGATATGAATTAAGGTCGGGGATGTTTTTTAGGTGATTAAATGAATATTTGGATATTTTTGAAGAATTAAAAATTTTGGGAAATCTTTTACCCAATCTCACAGTTGTCACATGGTTAATGGAAACCGTGTGAGGCGACTATACAAGTTGGTTTGTCCTAGGGTTATAGCGTACGAGTGTAGGGAAACCATGGAAAAACTATAATTTTAATTTCATATGGATTTTCACTATTGTTTCATGGGAAAACCATGCTTCTAAAAAATTAAAGAGGTGTGGGGAAAGATAGTTTGGCCACATGGTTGGAACATGGGTTAGAAAATATTACAGTAACCATGTGACTGCTTAGATTTATCTTATTAGGATTCATTAAAAAGTGTGAATTTATCCTTTCCTCCCTCATGATTTAACATCTCACCCCCTCTCCTTCCTCCTTCTCACAGACCAGTGGAGTCCCTTTATCCTTTACATTCATTGATCCCCCATTTAAATAGAGTGTTTTGATGGTGTTACTCTAATGATTTGGGCTAAGTCTTCCTTACTTCCTATTTTTTTTATTCTCCCCTCTTATTTTAACTGAATTTTATATGTTTTGTCTAGGTTTTCATTGATAATTCCATTGATTCATGGTGGAATCATCCAGGTATGATGGGGATTTTTCTCAATGTTTCTAGATGGATTCCTAAGAGGATGGTCACACACAATTTCCCTCTATTTTGTTAAAGTTACATCACCTGGTGGATTTATTTGGGGATTTTATCTAAATTGGATAATAATTTTCATTGATTCACGTAATCTAATTAGAAATTTTGTGTGGCTTAATTATGGGTGCCTATTGGGATTAGAACGCACCTAATTAGTTGAGGTTTTAGAAAGAATGTGACATTTTTTGAGTTTAATAAAATTATTCCTAGTTTCATTAAATTTTAAATGTGATTATAATTTTTTTATAATTAATTATATTAGATTGTGTAGCCTAAGTTAGGTTCTTGGGAGATGATACAAGACTTGGATGAGCTTACACAAGAGTAACCAAACTTTTCTTAAAGGATAATAACTCTATATAAGATAGGTGGTCCTTGAACATTACCCTATGGTTTATTCTTATTTCCATGTGAATGTTTTATGTGGTCTCAACACTATAATCAACCAACCCTTTTATTTAAATAAATTATTATTTAAAATAAAATATTTATGGATAGGCACAATTTTCAAGGGTCACGATGGACCCTTGAGAACTATGTTGGGGCCTTATTTATTGATGGTTGAGGACTTAATTATAAATATTATCTAATTGAAATGTGTACCCTTTATAGGATTGAATTAAATAAAAATAAAGGACATCTAGGACCAAGTGATGGGGTGGTTTGAGACCCTGTATCAGAGCAGGTTCTCTAGTGATGTAATGGGAATAAGGTCGCATGGAGTCCTTATATCTAAGGGAAGAAGATGTCATATGGATTGATGAGATGACTAGGATAGGTCCTTAGTCTTGATATGGGATACGAATTTCCTAGGTGAGTACCCTAAAGATAACTATGTGGGTGTGAGTGGCTTAGGCCTACTGGGGATAGTGGGATGACATTACGTATCTTATACAATGGGAACACCCTTATGATAGTGGATTGGACTCTTGGTGAGTGTGAGGAGTGGGATAATTCCTTTAGGACTAGATTATATATTACGAGAAGGGTTTACCTTATGGTAGTGTCCTTGAGATTTCTCATAAGGTAAATACAAGATGGGACCCGAGTACGGGTTGTGGGTCTTGTTTAGATGAATTAGTATGGTAATACTGATAAGATTAGTGAAAGGTGGAACAGTATGATCCCTAGTGATTATAATTAAGATATGATGAGGATTTTTACTAACCCTTGAGGTTTGGGTCAAAGAGGATATATAGACCTAGAGAACACCAAAGGGTGTTGGGTATATCTTAGTGCCGGTGAGCAAAGATTGGATGGGTATGGGGGACCCGAGTGAATGCCTTTACAAAAAAATATCAGGGTGTTTATAACTCAAAATTATGTTCTTATGTAATCTATATGGTCTTTAGGTTCAAGTAAAGAGTCTAGGAGGATGTATAGGCATGCCTTGATATGTGGGGATAGGATTGAGTGGCTAGTTCACAAGTAATGAGTTTTGTGTTTATGGATGGATTTTGATGTTGATGTGTGTGTTGTGTGATTTTCCTATGGAGAGAGGAAGCCACTAGTGTGTGATTTTCATGTGTTTACTAGAAGGATATGGGCATGACCCTAACTTTATAGATGATGATATATATTTTTTGGTGATGTGTGGATATTCCCTAAATTTTCCAGATGATGATACTTGATTTCCTAACCGGGTTTAGGTATTCCCCTAAGTTTCTAAATTATATTCATGTGTTTCATGATGAATATATTCTTACCCTAAGTTTCCATATGATTCTTATGTTTTTACATGTGAGTATATTCTGACCCCCCCCCCCCAATTTTACAGATGATCGGTATGTATTTATTGGATGGGAGAGTCTACCCTTGAGTTCCAAATGACTTATTGCAAGTTTCCAAATATGGTGCAGGTATTCCACTGATTTTTTAGATGATATTTTTTGTAAGGGAGCATGTATTTATAGGGTTTATATATGATGGTTTTCATGCTCAAAGACACTCTGATACTGTATAAATCAGGTATGGTCGATCCCAAGTGTCACCTTATAGCTTAATGATTGAAGTTATGATTTATTTATGTTATGTTGTTTATTTTATGTTCATAATATCACATGTACATGCACTGTATTTAATAGTTATGTTAAGACCGTATTGGTGGTGCCCTAATAAGTTCTAATCACACCTTGCTGAGGTGACTGGGGAATTGGGGTACCAAATCAAACTTCACTATTTTAATGTTCAGGAATGGAAGTGGCATAGTGCTTCATAATCAAGTTGGAGTACCTCAATGGGGATTAAAGAATAGGACGTGATGATGTGTGAGGATGGAAATAGATCATTATTTTATTTTTATTTCTTTTTTTATTGTATATGTAGTCAGCCCAGTTGGAGACCTATTATGAGGTATGAGTGCAATCTTGTATTTTATTTTTATTTCATGGATATGTTTTATTTCTTCTTCTTAATCTGGTTATTTATTATGGAGTCATTTTTTAATTTTTCCATTATTTATCACTAAGATATGAGTTTATAGTCTTATCACAATATCACCATAGACCCTTTCTAGTAGTCAGCAACCTTTGGAATATGGGGAGGAATGTATGAGTTCATGTAACACTCCATTACATTTACTAGAGAGTGAACTGGGTTGGAGACATTACAGTCCTATTTTATAAAAAATAATATTTTGATGGATCTATTCTTATCAAAATATTAGGCTTTTAATATTGATTCTTATGGTATATAATAAATTTTTGGATTTAGGGTGTGTTTGAATTGTTGGGTTTGGGTTGATAGTATTTATTAAAAAAAATTGAAGATAATTGGGTGATATAGTGTGGTTATGACACAATTTGATCTACTAGGAACACAATTGTAATGTCCCACCACCCCAAGCCTTTGTACGGTACCCAGACCGATGGTCTCTATATACCTCAGGCTTTCCTCTCTATAAACTAGAGGTTGCTGAATTGAGGTGAGGGTTTTATAGGTTACCATGGGGAGACTACACAGCTATTATCAGAGTATGATAACAGTACAAAAAAATAAAACAAATAACATCTAGATATAATCATTATAACTAGGGAAAGTTCCAATAATTAACCAAACTTCACATGAGAAATTCATACACAAGAAATACAAAAATAATAAATTTAAAATATGCCCATAGCTTATCCCCTATTTGGTTTCGAGTCTTTCTTGGTCCCAATATATAATTTCAACCCAAATAGATGAACAACAAGCATCAATGTCATGACTCACCTGGAACCTGTAACCTTAAATCAAGTAGCAGTAAATTATAGAGTACACAAGTTCCTTGGAATACTAATCAATATGTGAGTAAAACTCAGGAGGCCACTAACAATATTGTCCCTAAATATAACCAATTATATAAGCAATGCATGCATAGGTGCTCAGGTAAATAGTTATAAACATTTATTTAAAAAAAATTAAAAGTAGAAACATAAACAAACACAAAACCTATGGGATAGGTTCACCCTTATAATGATAAAAACCTACGTTTTCTAGTGTTGAGGTGTCTTTGAGCATGTCATGTAGATTGTGCTGACCATATCACTCCAAACTGAGTAAAATATACCCATCCCTGGTCTTAACAAGTTTTATATGAGGGTCATATACCCATCCTCAGAGCCATAGCATCCCCTAGGGGTATAACTCACCCCACGTTAACCATAATTACCATAATATCTTGTGGGATATGTTCATCCAAATTTAACCATAAATAACATCATCCTCGAGGGGTCATGTTCACCCCAGGTTAACCATAAATACTAGTTCCCCATGGGGGCCATGTTCACCCCCGATTAACCATAAATACTACCATCCCATCGGATCTATGTTCACCCTAGGTTAACCATTGAAAAAAAACATCATGCATATCAATAATGCTATAACTCAAAAATAAAAAATAATTTATAAATAATAGTTTCCATAATTCCATTCACAAAATGCATTCAATTTCCATTATCCAAAAAATTCTAAAAATAATTTCCAATTCAATCTAAAAAAATTCCAAAATACCACTTATAATCCACATTTCAAATAAAACAAAATGCATTCTTTCAAACCATTACAAATTTATATACCAAAATATAAAATAATTAACCATTTCAAAAACACCATTTCCATTTATATAATAAAAAATAATAATCATTCCACATTTCCATTTCAAAAAACAATCCAAAATATATATCTATTACCATTAAAAATGGGTTCTATTACTTTTAAAATACATTGATTCTATTTATTTTCAAGGGAAAAAAGAAATAATAATTGTTGAGGTATGTGAAATTCCATTTATCAACAATCAATTTAACTTAATATATCATTTAAAACATTTAAAACATAAATTATGCATCTTAACATTAAGCCACTCTGAGGTTAGATTCCTCCACAAGGGATTCCAATTATAATTGATATTTATTAAGTTAAGGCATATTAAAAAAGTTATATGAATAAGGAAAACTCAAATGAAACATTTTAAATTAAATTAGATTAAATAATGATAGATATTCCTTGATCACACCATACACATATTAATTTTTTTTTTGTAAAACTATGGGTTAATTTAAAAGGACCACTAAACTTAGCCTTATAGGAGCCTACTCATCCGATATTAGGTCCTAGTTCAAGTAGAAATGGTAGAAATAAAATAACTATATAAACTCCCTAAAAAGAGTTCATTTATCCAATAATAAGTGTAATGGATTTAGAAAACAAAAGAAAACAATAAAGGAGTACATGGAAGGGTTACACTCACCATGATATTTCCAATGACATAGGTGAAAGTCTATTCAGACAATGAATGGTGGAGATCTACCATGTAAGAGAGGAGAGGGGAAGGGAAGGAGGTGCATAGGAGCTACTGGTGAAATGGGAGAAGAAATGGGGTTAAAACAATTTAAGGAGGGATGGGTAAAATAGAAATTTTCCCTCTTTTTAAATGGTGCATGGTATTGTTGCATGGTTTTTCAAACCATGAAACAACTATGCATCTAGCACTTTCTCATGACTACCCACCTCAAACAGTCATTCCATATATTTTGGAAACCCATATACCAACCATGTGGGTCCTTATATAACTCTTTAGATAGACACACGGTTATATTGGACCTACTTTATGGTTTTATAAGTCATCTGCCTATACAATTTTGGATGCATGGTTAGGGTATATAGTTAGCACTAAGTGTGTGCACCAGACTGCAACTTCAAAAGCCTGAAATCCAAGACCTTAACCCCCAAGACACTCTTGAGACCCTCTAACACCCTATATAACTTCATCCCAAACCCAAATTGGGTCCTTTAAGGTGTTTGAACACTTAAAAAATCATTCCAATTCTTGGTTCTAAATTCAACTCAACCACCAAACCAAAATTTAAAACTACTTTTGAATTTAAATTACACATATAGACACAAGATCTTACAAAATAACCACAATAATTCATCTTATCCCTAATAAGTCCTCGTGGTCAAAATCCTACACCTCCCAACCTACATCAGTCACTTATTCGAATCGAGATGGAATTGTTCCATTCTAGAACACCTGGAGCATATTCAAGGAAAAACATCCACTCAATGTGCTCAAATAGACAGAACTGGATCCAATTCTTGTTATTAAAATATAAACACAAATATGGAGCTTACCAGATCCCATTCATCCCAAAATAGTAACTGTATCATCATTCAGTTAATCTCCATGAATATGGTTCCCCCTTCCATCAACTTTAGCTTGTGACACTTATTTTGGTGTATTTGAATTTCCTTCATTTGAAAATATTATTGAAAATACACTTCTGTATTTGAGTAATTCTATTGATGTGGTCCTCAATTTACTACACCCAAAATATGTGATAATGTTAGTTATACCCTGGTACCCATTCTTGTTAATGAAACTAACTGAGTATTGATGCATAACCATCATCCTTGTAAAATCCAAGATATACCATTTTTTCTCAAAACTTGGATAGGTTCTCAAAATGTACCCACTGACTCCAAAAAAATACATCGGGTGTGGTTTGTAAATCAATGCTTCTAATTGCATTCCAAAACACTAGTCATGACTCCTTTGACTAACCCTTCTCAAAAATGCTCAACTCCACCTATTGATGCTTTAGAAACTTAGATAGACATTATACCTTCACATCCAAAGGAACCCTATAACCCCATAAACATGCTCAATTCATTTCACACCTGGATCATTATGAGTTCTAATATTTAATCCTTTAATTTAAAAAACTATCATTAGGTCCTATTGTGCACACCAACGCAATTCCAACCCAAGTACCCTCAGATCACCTTAACAATTCCTCAAGTATGAATACAATGATCATCCTCGATCCACCACCATAGTTGAACATCCAATTTGACATTACCTAAGTAATCTATACATGATTCAAAGAAAATCACGATATCATCTCGGTGTCACCACAACCATCTCATGGTCAATTCCATGTGTTTGTGTCCCTTCTATAATAAGGTTCATATGCCTATGGATGATACAACACTCCCCACTATAGGGGTATAATTATCATCACTTCTCTTGATCAACCAAAAACAACTATATAACATGTTTTGTTTATCACCAAAACCCAAGATTGGATGTGACCATATCACACTCACCTAAGAAACAAAAAGAAACACCAACTTTCACCCTTTCTTGACTTATAAGAACATAAAATATGGAATTCACTAACATCAAGTACATAATGAGGACCACTCTCTTCAATAGACATTGGTCACTCCCCACTATATGGTTTTACTTACTGCTCCATAAGAATATAAACTAATGATTTAGATGAAATAATTTTTCCACTCTTCTCAACCATTCCTAATGAATTCATGACCTCTAACATATCTGTCTGGTTCAAGCCTATGTGTCTGTGAAACTAGAATATGATTCACTCATGGTGTCACCTCTCTCGGCCGGGATATCCCAACTCAACCAATAGCTTCAATTCTCCCTACCCACAAGCATTACAAAAATCTCTGGTCACCTTGCACTAAGAGGGACTCATTAACCAAGACTCACTATATCCCCACAACTTCCTATAAAGCATACATGAGTTGACACTCATTATGTCACTACCACCCCCATGTCACTCTCATTATTCCACCAAGACTTGAATGATTTCCAATGGGACACATATAGTCTATTTTACCATTTCAAATCCAAGTTATCCTTATTCACAGCCCATGTGCATCACCTTATCTCACTGAAAATGATGAGTGATTTTTACCAAGCCACCCAATCATGTAACTTAAAAAACATCACAAATATTTTGTACATGCCTATGAATTAGATCTTATAATAACCTTGGGTCGAACACTCCCATGTGACCATTCACCAAACTCGAACCAAGAGTCTGAGAGTCATGAATTACCAAAATTAGGCTCATGTACCCACTCAAGCATCTAACCATACCTCCTAGTCTATCAATCTCATCAACCTCAAGGCATCTTTGATGCTTCAACTAACATTCTTTACATTTCTAATGAGTCAAGTATAACTGAAAACCAACCATTATCCCAGTTATTATTTCATTATAAGAAGTTTCTACCCACTTTCTAACTTCCCAATACCAATCCACCCAAGGTCAACACTGGTTACTATACTAAAACAGCACTGAAGAAAGAGGTTCATGAATATGAATGATCCTTCCCTTAAAAACTAGCCTTAAAACCAAAACAATATCACTCAATGTGATTACCTTATAAAGAAATCTAAGACATAAGGATTCCTTTCACAAAACATTGATATCATACAAGTACATCAATTCTGCACATGTTGAAGCATCTAACCACACTTTATGCTCCTAAACAAACTCACTGACTCAAGACTCAACTAGAGTTATACCCAAAAGATTATTGGGACCTCTTATCTTGTCCCTCGTGTCAGGATTCACATAATCCACTACTCACAAGTAGCACTCTTATCCCCATTCCAAAATATATGGCCCATAACACACCTAAGGACAACTACTTACTTCAAGTCCCACACCCATAGATATACACCCACTAACACTAGCATTATGGGTTAATACACCCACTCTGGGGTCCCACACACAGCCTATAATGTCACAACCCACAATGTTCATAAGAAATTATGACACTATGAAACACCTCATAACCCCAAGATCATAACCCGTCTTAGAGTATAATAGGTAACACCCACTATATGGTGCACTAAACCCATAGAGGTGTCACAATATAAAACCAATGGTCTCACCACCCAAGATCCCTTTATAGTGATAACTACCCATACACATATTCAGGCCACAAATATAAGGGATTATCATCCCTAGGGTCCATAAATGTCATATATACCTCATTTTACTTTAGCTAACTTTGAATTTTTTAAAACCCAAGGATTTACATTTTAAAAAAAATCAAAAGCTCACAATTTAAAGAAATAAAACTCTATAAAATTTATCATTAAATGGTTTTGGCTAGATAACATTCTATTCATAGGATATAAAGGAAAACACTCTATAAGTTGCTTACTAGAACTTTATTTTACCAAAATCAACTCTTTATAATTACTCATTTATACTTTCCTATTATCCATAAGTCTCAAGAGGAGTGGGTCAATTAGAGTTCCAACATACACTTATATGTATACCATATAAATGGATGTGGTCACTTTAAATACCAACCCCTCTCAATATAATAAAATCA
Organism: Viscum album; assembly: GCA_963277665.1. Classification (NCBI taxonomy): domain Eukaryota; kingdom Viridiplantae; phylum Streptophyta; class Magnoliopsida; order Santalales; family Viscaceae; genus Viscum; species Viscum album. Next base: position 1,825,819,656 of record OY728140.1, read on the forward strand.
TAGGAAAATATAAATGAATAGTAAATATAAACCATTAAAAATTAATTTCCAATACATTTGAATCCCATGCACTATAAATCCTGGAAGTATATGGATAACAACTCAATCCTATGTTCCTAGAATAATGTATGAATGAATACACTGTAACATCCTGGTTCCTAGAGCTGCCAGAGGTGCCCCGTACCCAGTTGGTCACATGGCCTCAAGCGCATTTCCCCAAATGCTAGAGTCTGTCAACTAGCATTGAGGGTCTTGGGTGTGATAGTGGGGAAACAATTCCCTCATTGGCAGAGTAATACAGCATAAATAAAATAGATAGCAATAGCGGAATCAGTAAGACATGCAATAGGTAAGCAGCTAAAGTACTAAACAACTATAACACACACATATATATATATATATATATGATGCATGATAAAAATTTCTAGGAAAGTTGTCATGACCCATCCCCCGGGGCCCGTTCTGTGACTACCCCAAGCCTGTCTTCCATAGGCCAGGGGATGGTGACTAGCACCAAAGGAATGTTCCCTAAAACTGGGAATGCATTTCCTTTATAACCTGTAACACACACAACCAAGCACACAACAAGATATGAACTCAAGTAAACTGATCAGTAAACAGAGTGAGTACAGCAAGTAAAAAGGGGCCAGAATACAAGCCCAACTGGAAACTACAAGGAAAATTGGAAAGTACAAGATAGTTGATAGGTGAAAAGCAGCTCCTGGATCATCCACCATGGATCCTACCTAAAGGGTAGGTACAGATCATGAACGGTCGTCTCGGTGGTTTGCCTCGTCTAACTTCCACCTCTGAGCTACCTCCAATCCCAGTACCCTCGTCCTCAGTCAGAGTTGTCCATCGTCTGCACCAAACACAACGAAGTGTGGTCATAGCCTGTGCAGGGGTGAGTATAACGATACTCAGTAGGGACCCCAATACCCTCAAGGTCTCACAAAATCCATCAAGGATAACCACAAATCAAGTAAACAACTGATAACCCTACTTAGGTATATGCCCATACATATACCTAAGTTATCAAGTAAACCAATCTCAATCATCAGGAAAACATAGAGTCCAACTCCAAAGCCCCAAGCTCATCTATTCCACAAATGAATAAATACCATGAAGGAAATTACCACATAGATATGCCACACAAAATAATACCACCAAGGTATTACCATGAAGGAATGTATAACAAATGTATAAACCCAGATCACACTAGGTATAACCTAAGTACAGTAGTAGAGATGATTAGATGTAACTACTGAATTATCTTACTCTGTTAAGAGACAAACCCATATAGGATCTATCGGTGCTGACCCACATAGGATCACTCGATGCTGACCCACACAGGATCACTAGGTGCTGACCCACACAGGATCTCTAGGTTTTGACCCACACAGGATCGCTCGGTGTTGACCCACATAGGATCGCTCAGTGTTGAACCATGCAGAATCGCTCGGTGCTAACCCACACAGGATCGCTAGGTGCTGACCTACACAAGATTTCTAGGTGATGACCCACACAATATTTCTTGGTGCTGACCTACATAGGATCGCTCGGTGCTAACCCACATAGGATCGCTCTTCATTCTTCATGTCACAGCCAGCTACTGGGTTCCCACACTAGGCCTGCTCATCTCCAGGAGGGTATGCTCCTCAAGCCAATGGTCGATACTCCAACTGCCATGAAGTCTCACAAAGAAGTATCCCAAACTACCTCCACTTCATAGGGATCTCAATGCAACAGACGGTGTGTCAATCGGACGCCCAGTCTGTGAGTTATTAGCCTTCAAGTCCCGAGGGCCCAGTTGGATTCATTCTCAATCCAACCCAACAATACTCCAACTTTATCCAAAACTACATTGGGGTATACTTAAAAGTACCGTCTAACTCCAAGGATTCCAGCGCCACTGACAGTTTGTCAAACGGCCATTTGGTGCCAAAGTTATGGCCAAAAGAGTGTAAATGGGTTGTAGTGAGTCCAGGTCCGGTCAGACCGACCCGACCCGACCCGGCCTGGGCTGACCCGGTTTGGGTCGACTCGGCCTGGCCTGTGTTGCAACCCGGCCCACGCTGGGTGGGACAATCTGGTGGCATGGAGTCCATGGGGCTGCGAGGGCGGTGAAGCCGCAGGGCGGCACGGCAAGGCCGCGGACGGCGGAGCTGAGGGGCGGCGCGGTGAGGCGCGGGCGGCGGAGCCATGGGGTTGCATGGTGGGGTCGCGGGCGGCAATGCAGCGGGGCGACGAGGGGTGTTGCGGGAAGCGAGGCCGCGGGGTGGCGCGGCAGGGCCGCGGACGGCGCGACGGGGCCACGGGCAGCGCGGCGATGCCATGAGGTGGCGGAGCTGTGGACGGTGTGAGGGCACGGGGCGGCACCGGCCTCAGATGGTGGCGGCTGCAGACAACGGTGTTCGCAGGTGGCGCGGTGGCCACGGGGCGGTAACATTGTCTTCGTCACAGCTGGTGGTGGTGCCGACCACCGTTCTCGTGTTCCACCAGTGTGAAACACTGGCACCGGTTGCTGTCACCATCACGAAGAACACACAAAAGATGAACAGCGGAGGGGGCGGGCCATGTTTCTTTGGCCCACACCCTTAGATTTAGAGTGGTAGAAAGTGGTTAAACTAGTTTATAAGAGTTTATCTGCATTCTTAGTTTATAAGGGAAGAACATGGGAAGTGATAATCACATAGAAATAAACCCCTAACTCGAAGATTTGTCGACAGAAGCCGCAAGGAAGGAGATGATGTCGTTGGGGATAGACAGATGTCGGTGACGTCGGCATTTCCTTGATCGTTGGTTCATTGTCGTTGAATACGTTCCTCGTCAGCGTGATCATTCTTCATTTGGGATCGCATTCTTTGTTATAGAATGCATTCTTCATTGGAGAGAATAATCTTCCAAACTCTCTCCCAATTCCCTTTTTCCAATCCTTCCCCAATTCCATTGAAAAGAAAAGTAAATAACCAACATAAAATTAATAACTTGACATTTAATTTTATGTTGACACATAAAATTAATTGGTAAATTAACATTTAATTTTATGTTGACACATAAAATTAATTGAGGGAGTTTAGAGGTTTCCTCCCCCCATTATGAGGGGTTCGGGTGGTCCCCACCTCCATAACCCATGTAGAGAGGTTTACTATAAATAAAAGAATATTTTATTTTATTTTATTTTTCATTTCCACGAAAAACCCAAAATGCTATCTTTCACTCTCGACCCACTACGGTCGAGGTGAAGGTCCCCTTAAGAGAATATTGACGTTGTGAGTTCAATGGTGCCCTCAGATTTAAATTTCAAGCACCAGTTCAAAAGTTACAAAAATCCTCTTTCACGTTTACTGAACGTACCTGAAAAAAAAAGTTTAGAAATTCATTCTGGGCACACAGGGCCTCAAAATCACGCACAGTCAATTTTCACAGACTCGTAAAATTCCCATATATTAAAAAAATACATGGAATTTTCGGGTCTTTACATTCTCCCCACCTTAGGGATTTACGTCCTCATAAGACACATCACAAATTAGGTAATCAAGTGGGGGTACTGAGCATGTATCTAAGCCTCCCGCTCCCATGTGCTCTCTTGGAGGTTCCTGTGCTGCCAGCGAACTTGCACCAAAGGTATCGAACGCCCATGAAGGACCTGCTCTTGTTGATCCTCAATCTCTACTGGAACCTCTATAAAATTCTCCCCATCGTCGATGTCCAACTCATCATGGTCTATGATGTGAGAATGGTCATGCACGTATCTCCTCAACTAGGATGCGTAGAAGATGTCATGAACCTGGTGCAACTGAGGTGGAAGAGCTAAGCGGTAAGCCACCTCACCAACTCTGATGTGGTCCTAAAAGGGTCCAATGAACCTTAGAGATAACTTTCTGCCTCGGTCAAATCTCCGCAAACCTCATCGAGGTGAGACCCGTAGAAATATGTGGTCACCATCCTCGAACTCCAGAGGTCTCTGTCTCCTGTCGGCATACGACTTCTGCCTGCTTTGTGCAGTCTTCATCCGCTCTTGGATGATCTATACCTTCTCTATGGTAGCTTGTACTATCTTTGGTCCCACTAGTACTAACTCCCTTGGGTCATTCTAGCACAAAGGTGATCTTCAAGGTCGCCCATACAATGCCTCAAAAGGTGTCATCCCAATGGTGGTGTGATAGTTGTTGTTGTATGAAAACTCCACCAAAGGCAAGTGATCCTCCCAGCTACGACTAAAGTTGAGGACACAAGCACATAGCATGTCCTAGAGGGTTTTAATGGTTCGATCAGTCTATCCATCAGTCTGAGGATGAAAGGTGGTGCTCAAACGAAGCTGCGTCCTGAAAGCCTCCTGCAACCTCTTCCATAGCTGGGAAGTAAAACGTGCATCACGATCGGAGACAATTGTCGAGGGTACTCCATGTAACCACACAATATCATGCACATAGAGGCATCCCAAGCTCTCTACTGATCCCTGATCTCTGATTGGTAAGAAGTGGGACGACTTGGTGAGTCGTTCGATGACCACCCAAATAGATTCATGACCTCTAGATGTACATAGAAGTCCTGTCATGAAATTCATGCATATCCCATCCCACTTCCACTCTGGGACCTCTAAAGGCTGAACCAAGCCTGCTGGTACTTGATGCTTCGCCTTCACTTGCTGGCAGGTGATACACCAAGAGACAAACTCTACTACTTCTTTCTTCATTCCCATCCACCAGTGTTGTCGTCAAAGATCCTGGTACATCTTCGTCACTCCTAGATGTACCGCTAGAAGGTATGTGTGGAACTCCCTCAATACTTCCTCCTAAAGTGATACTAGTGCCATGGTACATCCTCTAAAGAGGATGACGTGCTCCCCACCTTCAGAAAATCCATCAGGTTCCTGCCCTGTGGATATCTGAGCACATCAAGCCTCGAAGTCAATGTCTCCACGCTTCACCCCCCTAACTCGCTAAAGAAGTGGGAGAGTGACTGTAAGAGACTGAAGGAAATCTGCTCCATTTCAATCCATAAAGGATACCTGAAAAGTGGACAACTGCTCTATCGCCTTGCCTAGCAGCTGTATACCAGACCTCCTGCAGAGTGCATCGTCTACAACGTTCCTATTCCCAGGAGTATAGACTATCTCGAAGTTATAGTCCTCGAGGAACTCAAGCAAATGTCATTGTCTCGGGTTCAGGTCCTTCTAAGAGAAGATATACCTGAGACTCTTATGATCAGAGTACACTGTAAAACGTTCGCCCATAAGATAGTGTCTCCATATCTTCAAGGAAAATACCATTGTTGCTTACTCCAGGTCATGGGTAGCGTAGTTCTACTCATCCTGTCTCAGCTTTCAAGAACCATATGAAATCACTACTCACTCCTGCATCAGGACACATCCGACCCCGGTCCCTGATGCGTCACAGTAGACTACATACCTTACGCACTCCTCCGGAAGCCTCAATATGGGGGCACTAGTCATCCTCTACCTCAACTTATGAAAACTCCATTGGCATCTCTCTGACCACATGAAGGTTTTCCCCTTCTTAATCAATGCTGATAGTGGTGCTGCAACTATGGAGAAATCTGGCACAAACCTCCGATAGTATCCACCCAAACCCAAGAAACTCCATACCTTCGTCATTGATAAAAAACTATTTTTTTGAATATTTTATTGATAATAAAGGACATAATTTCCTCAGATTGTGCTAAATATGTTCAATTATGAAATATTTGGGATTAGATCATTCATTTGAAAATTTGATGAAAAATCTAGTTTTACCCTTTTAAAATTCACTGTAGTATTTCGAGCATAAATATTTTTCTATGCAATATTTTGACTTAAAATTGTGTAATTGTGTTCCTGAATTAATGGGATAAAAATTCTATTTAGTACATGGGAGATGGATCGTGCATTTGAGTGGAGTAAATGGGCCATGAAGACAAAGATGGACTGAACTATCCAGATTGGATATCACTTCACCATTTGGTCCATTTTCTCTTTATCTAGGACTTTATTGAGCCCAAAATTTTAGGAAAGCTTGGGGACAAGATTATACACGACTCATCCTTCTAGAAGGCCAGACAATTCATGCGTTTTGTAGGTCAACTATGTGGTGAAATTGGGATTAAAATATTTGGCCGAATTTTCCTTTCACATTTAGTAAAGTTATGTAACCCTAGCCCTCATAAACTCTATTTAAAGGGATTTTTCACTCTTTTGGAGGGCTGGTAGAGGATTTGGGAAGGTTTGACCGAAAGGGTGTTTCTTGGGAGCCTCTCACAACTCTTGGGAGAAGTAAGGCTTTGTGAAAACCTCTCTTCCAAAAAGGCTCTCCTCTCACACCTCCTCTTTGTATTTCTTTTCATTCATGTTTGTATCTTGAATTTTTCTTCAAATAATCTCCTGTGTTCTTCCCTTTTATTATTATATTAATATTCCTAATTGGGTTTGAATCAAGAGTGGAGACAATATTGGGTTGTACCCTTTCAATCCTTTGCTCATGAAAAATGTCTCCATGATGACCACACCCCCATGGAAGAGTAGTTTTTTTTAGTGATTGATCTATATTCTACCCTCTTCATTTAATTATTTTGAATCATTTAGCTACTTTAATTCACTTAATATGATCCATTAATTGTGTTTTTAAATTACAAAAAACTAAGCAAGCAATTGAACAATTAATACAAAAACACATAAGGTCGATATTTTGTGTAAATTGTGAGAGCGCGATCTTAATCGGTAATATAAGACCACATGAGATAAATTTGTAGAGATAAAATATAATACCTAAACACAATTAATTCTCATTTCTAAAAAGTATATGTGCTCTAATTAACCACTGACCATAAGCTAGCCTTAGAACAAAAATCAAAGCAGGGTGCTACGATTGCGTGTTTCGAAACTAGCCTAGGGTTTAAGTAATTTCATCTTTGTGGTTAAGTTAACTCTCATAGGGTTCATGGGTTAACAAATTAGAGGATCATAATTAAGTGGATATTGATTTAAATGATAATTATTAATAATTAAATGAAGATTTATAGTTATATCAATTACGCCTTTTAAAATATTTTCTAAAAAAACATCTTCGTGTTGTGTATTTTTAATCAAACTTCATTTCAAAATTAAAAACAAAAAAATGCAATCTTATTCTAGAAAACTTCTTCAAGTTTTATAAATGATAATAAACCACCCCCCATCCTTTAAAGTAGTGTTTTAATTCTATTCTATTTTACTTTTAGAATACATTTAAGAAGTTATTTTAATTTACTTCTTCCTTTGAGAGACGACCCTGGTCAGCCACTCTATTGCACCTAAGTACCCCAAAAACCACAAATCATTTAAGGTCACCCATGATAGTGATCTTTTAGTCACACTCCTGGGTGGCTCCCCAGCAAGTACGCCTCAATCTTCGCTGGATCCACTGCAACTCTGGCCTCTGATATGACATGTCCTAGAAAGTGAACCTCTAGGATCTAGAACTGGCACTTAGAGAGCTTACCATAAAGCTGGTTCTCTCGGAGTGTGTCCAGTATTACCTGAAAATGATAGGCATGCTCCTCCTTAGTAGCCAAGTAGATAAGAATGTCGTCGATGAAGACTACTACAAAGTGATCAAGGTATGGATGAAAGATCCTGTTCATGAGTCCCATGAACACTGTTGGAGCGTTGTTCATGCTGAATGGCATAACCAATAACTCGTAATGGTCATACCGACATCTGAAAGTTATCTTCTACACATCCTCATATTGTACTCTGAGCTAGTGATAACCTAATCTGAGGTCTATCTTCGAGAACCACTGTGCTCCCTTCAGCTAATCAAAGAGATCATTAATCCTCGGGAGTGGGTACTTGTTCTTCATGGTCACCTAGCTTAGGTGCTGATAGTCGACACACTGCCTCAAGCTCCCATTTTCCTTCTTGGTGAACAAAATTGGGGCTGTCGAAGGAGAAACACTGGTCTGAATGAACCCCTTCCCTTGTAAGTCCTCTAGTTGTACCCACAACTCATGAAGCTCCATGGGAGCCATCCGATATGATGGTGTAGATATTGGTGTCTTAGCGGGGTACAAGTCAATGTAGAATTACACCTCTCTATGAAGAGGTAGACCCAGAACATCATTAGGGAAAACATCTGCGTACTGGACCACCACTACATGATAGCTCGGACTCTCCACATCAACTGCTCTGAGGTTAAGGCAAGAAAACTAATGATTGATCGGCTGCACTCTCCTCTGAGTAATTCCATCCTGTGTTGAAAAGTCTCTCTTCTTGTCAGTGAAGGTAAACTTGGTCTCATCTATGTGGACACACCACACTTTTCACCTAATACAGTCAATCTGAGCATGAACTGTAGATAACCATTCTATACCCAAGATGACTTCGTAAGGCCTTGATGCCACTACTAGAACATCCCAGCCGAAGCTCTCACCTCCTAGAGTAAGCTCACACTACCGTCACCAGTGTGTAATCATCAAATCCACTCCCATAGAAGTATCTAGCCGTAAGGATCGAGCCAATGACTCCATCGAAATCTCTGAGATCTTAATGAGGGTAGTGGATATAAAAGAATGACTAGCACCAATGTCAATAAGTATTGCAGCTAAGGTGTAGTAGACACAAATTGTACCTTGTATCATCTCTGGAGCGTCGTGATCATAAGCCTCAGCTGGTTGGAGATGAGGTCTCTCATATCCACCTTCTCCCTGCGATCGGGTTGGACCTCCTGGGGGTGGTGGTGGTAACATCTCGAATCGTCTCCCACCACTAAATGCATGTCCAGCTCCTCTACCACATCCGCCTGCTCCCTACGGACCTCCTCAGTTGAATATTTGTCTCTGCCTGGGTAGTCCTTCGATCGTCTGTTGATCATCCATATGGTGGGTCAGATAGTCACAAGCCATGTGACCCTACCCACTAGATGCCTAACACTGCCCGCTCCTGGCATGATTGGCTCTTTCTTGGGTGCCCCGCACAACCGACCCTGAATCCTTCAGTAATCCACCTGTAGGTCTATTCCTCTTGGACCTCTATGTCATCTGTCTACTACCAACTGCAGAAGACTCTGCTACTTGATGACTGGTAGTGGGTCTCGCTGTTGGTGACTGCTCAGCAAGGAAACTCTCCACTAAAAGGGCTCTCTCTAACACCCCTGCATGCGTCATAATACTAAGTGAGATCATCAAATACTTGATCTCCCGCCTGAGTCCCTGCTCAAAGGTTAGAGCCCTGAAGAATGGGTCTCACACTATATCTATAGAGTAGTTTGAGAGGTTAGTGAACCTCACTGAGTACTGAGCTACAGTCATGCTTCCCTACTGCAGATGAAGAATCTCTTGTATGTGCACTGCATGAAGAGTCACTGGGAAAAACTCTGCCCGAAATAGGCTCTCGAAGTCTGCCCAGAGAAGTGTCACCTCGTCATGAACCTGAAGAATCAAGCTCCACCATCTACCTGCTACTGCTTGTAGAAGGATGGCGGTAAGGATCACCATGAGATCGGACGGTGTCCCTACTAGTCATAAAACTCTCACCACGGCCTCCATCCAATCCTCAACTGCCTGTGGGTCCATCTCTCCCCTGAACCCGAGTGGCCTCTGACGCTGGAACTCATGCAACGTGCTCAAGTGGCGTGCACTCTAAGTTATCAAGTAAACCCATCTCAATCATGAGGAAAACACAGATTCTAACTTCAAATCCCCAAGATCATCTGTTCCAAAAAGGAAGAAATACCATGAAGGAAAGTAACACACAGGTACATCATACAAAAAAATACCACCAAGGTATTACCATGAAGGAATGTACCACACAGGTATAGACTCAGCTCACACCAGGTATAACTTAAGTACAGTAGTAGAGATGATTAGATGTAACTACTGAATCATCTTACTCTATTAAGAGGCAGACCCACACAGGATTGCTCGATGTTGAACCACACAGGATCGCTCAGTGTTGACCCACACAGGATCACTAGGTGCTGACCCACACAGGATCGCTAGGTTCTGACCCACAAAGGATTTCTCAGTGCTGACCCACACAGGATCCCTCAGTGATGACCCACACAAGATCCCTCGGTGCTGACCCACACAGGATAGCTCGGTGTAGAGCCACACAGGATCACTCGGTGCTAACCCACATAGGATCTCTCGGTGCTGACCCACACAGTATCGCTTGATGCTGACCCACAAAGGATCCCTCGGCGTTAACCCACACAGGATCACTCGGTGCTGACCCACACAGGATCGCTAGGTGCTAACCCACATAGGATCGCTAGGTGCTGACCCACACAGGATCTCTAGGTGCTAACCCACATATGATCGCTCAGTGCTGACCCAAATAGGATCTCTTGGTGCTAACCCACACGGGATCGCTCTTCATTCTTCACGTCACAACCAGCTATAGGGTTCCCGCACTAGGCATGCTCGTCTTCAGGAGGGTCCGCTCCTCATGCCATCGGTCGATACTCCAACTGCCACGAAGTTCCAAGAATAATTATCCCAAAGGACCTCCATTTCATAGGGGTCTCTACGCAACAGACGGTGCGTCAATTGGACACCCGGTCTGTGAGTTATTAGCCTTCAAGTCCCAAGGGCCTGGTTGGATTTGTTCTCGATCCAACCCAACCATACTCCAAATTTATCCAAAACTCTAGTGAGGTATACTCAAAGGGACCGTCTTGCTCCAATGTTTCCAACGCCACTAACGGTTTATCAAACAGACTTCTGGTGCCAAAGTTATGGCCACAAGAGAATAAATGGGTCGTAGTGCGTCTGGGTCTGGTCCGACCCGGTCGGACCGACCCGGACCGGCCCGTGTTGCGGCCCGGCCCAACCCGCAATGGTTGTCTCGGCCCGATAGTGCAGAGTCCGCGGGGCCATGAGGTTGGCGAAGCTGCGGGATGGCACGGCGGGGATGCGGGCGACGGAGCCGCTGGGTGGTGTGGTGCGGTCGTAGGCGGCAAGGCGGCTCAGAATGCCGCAGTCCGCGAGGCCGTGGGGTAGAGATGGCTGTGAGGCGGGGCAGCAATGGCTGCGGGGTGGCGTGGTAGGGCTGTGTATGGAACGACGGGGTCGCAGGCGGCGCGGTGGGGCCGCAGGGCTGTAGAGCCACAGACGGCGGTGGTCGCGGACGGCGGTGGCTGTAGAGCGGTGTTATTGTCTTCGTCGTGGATGGTGGTGGTTTCAGCCACCGTTCTCATGTTCCACCAGTGCCAAACTCTAGCACCGATCACCGTCACCATCAAGAAGAAAACACAAAAGAATAACGGTGGAGGGGTCGGGCCATGTTTGTTTGGCCTGCACCCTCTGCGTTAGAGCGGTAGCAAGAGGTTCACAAATTTGAATCAAGAACGTGTATGAAAGATATTTAAAAACATCAATCCCCACAACCTTCTTCAATCACTATTCCCAATCCTGCAAAATAAAACATCCGCGGGTCAACTAGTTTATGGGATTTGATCTGCATTCTTAGTTTAGAAGGGAAGAACATGGGAATTGGTAATCACATATAAATAAACCCTTACCTCAAAGATTTGTCGATGGAGGCCGCAAGGAAGGAGACACTATGGCAAAAAAGGCATTTAGCGGCGGTTTTTTTTTTGTTTCGCGGCGGTTTAAACCGCCGCTAAATCGATTGGCGGTAGTTTTCAAAAACCGCCGCTAAGTCGTGCGTCGGGAAACTATTCGCGGCGGTTTTCAAAACCGTCGGAACGTTTCGCGGCGGTTTTTTAGCGGCGGTTTAAACCGCCGCTAAATGATTCAGCGGGGGTTTTTTTTTAATTTTTTAATTTTTTTTAATTTTATATTTATTTATTTATTTATTTTATTTCGTATTTATTTATTTATTTATTTATTTATTTATTTATTTATTTATTTATTTATTTTATTTTATTTATTTTATTTTATTTATTTATTTTATTTATTTTATTTCGTATTTATTTATTTATTTTATTTATTTTATTTTATTTATTTTATTTATTTATTTATTAATTAATTAATTTATTTATTTATTTATTTATTTATTTATTTATTTATTTATTTATTTATTTATTTATTTATTTATTTATTTATTTATCCATGCATGCATCTCCCATGCCCATGCACATGCACATGCATGCCCATGCATGCAATATAAATAAATCCTGCGTCTGGTGAGATTTGAACCCCTAACCTCTTGCATATTTTCTAAAGACTTTACCACTCCAGCAAGCTCGCCATGTGGTTAATAAACAGAAATTAATATACTTATATATATTAATTGAAAAAACAAATAATACATAAATAATAGATATAAACTCGATAATAATAAATAATAAATAATAAATAAGAAATAAGAAATAAGAAATAATAAATAATAAATAATAAATAATAAATAATAAATAATAAATAATAAATAATAAATAATAAATAATAAATAATAAATAATAAATAATAAATAAATTTAAACAATAAATAATAAATAATAAATAAATATAAATAAAAATAAATAAATATAGATAAATAATAAATAATAAAGAATAAATAATAAATAATAAATAATAAATAATAAATAATAAACAATAAATAATAAATAATAAATAATAAATAATAAATAATAAATAATAAATAATAAATAATAAACAATAAATAATAAATAATAAATAATAAATAATAAATAATAAATAATAAATAATAAATAATAAATAATAAATAATAAATAAATTTAAAGAATAAATAATAAATAATAAATAATAAATAATAAATAATAAATAATAAATAATAAATAAATATAAATAATAAATAATAAATAAATATAAATAATAAATAAAAATTAATAAATAATAAATAATAAATAAAGATAAATAATAAATAATAAATAATAAATAATAAATAATAAATAATAAATAATAAATAATAAATAATAAATAATAAATAATAAATAATAAATAATAAATAATAAATAATAAATAATAAATAATAAATAAAGATAAATAATAAATAACAAATAATAAATAATAAATTGTAAATTATAAATAATAAATAAATATAAATAATAAATAATATATAATAAATAATAAATAATAAATAATAAATAATAAATAACAAATAATAAATAATAAATAATAAATAATAAATAATAAATAATAAATAATAAATAATAAATAACAAATAATAAATAATAAATAAGAAATAACAAATAATAAATAATAAATAATAAATAAAGATAAATAATAAATAATAAATAATAAATAATAAATAATAAATAATAAATAATAAATAATAAATAATAAATAATAAATGATAAATAATAAACAGTAAATAATAAATAATAAATAATAAATAATAAATAATAAATAATAAATAATAAATAATAAATAAAGATAAATAATAAATAATAAATAATAAATAATAAATAATAAATAATAAATTGTAAATTGTAAATTATAAATAATAAATAAATATAAATAATAAATAATAAATAATAAATAATAAATAATAAATAATAAATAATAAATAACAAATAATAAATAATAAATATTAAATATTAAATATTAAATAATAAATAATAAATAATAAATAATAAATAATAAATAACAAATAATAAATAATAAATAATAAATAACAAATAATAAATAATAAATAATAAATAATAAATAATAAATAAATATAAATATTAAATAATAAATAATAAATAATTATAAATAATAAATAAATAGAAATAATAAATAATAAATAATAAATAAATATAAATAATAAATAAATATAAATATAAATAATAAATAATAAATAATAAATAATAAATAATAAATAATAAATAATAAATAATAAATAATAAATAAATATAAATAACAAATAATAGATAAATATAAATAATAAATAATAAATAATAAATAAATATAAATGATAAATAAATATAAATAAGAAATAATAAATAATAAATAATAAATAATAAATAATAAATAATAAATAAATATAAATAACAAATAATAAATAAATATAAATAATAAATAATAAATAAATATAAATAAATAATAAAAAATAATAAAAAAATATAAATAATAAATAATAAATAATAAATAAATATAAATGATAAATAAATATAAATAATAAATAATAAATAATAAATAAATAAATATAAATGATAAATAAATATAAATCATAAATCATAAATAATAAATAATAAATAATAAATAATAAATAAATATAAATATAAATAATAAATAAAAAAATAAAAAAAAATAATAAATAATAAATAACCAGTTACAAATAATATATAATAAATAAATTAAAGTATATTATAAATAATAAATAATAAATAATAAAGGAAACACATGAAAAAGTATGAAAAGACGTGATAAGGGATGAAAAATCATGAAAATGCATGAAAAATGATGGAGAAGCATATGAAGAATGAGGTATTAGAAAGAATGAGAACGCATGAAAACTCGTGACAACTCTGGAAAACTCCTTAATAATTCAACATAATCATCATAATAACCCACAAAAAACCATTGATAAAGATAACAAGTAATGGAAACCCAAATAAACAGTAATAAATGGAGCTGCCGTTAAAACGCGTCAAAACGGTCATAAAGAGACAAAAACATTGGACTCACATTAACGGAGATAACTTAAGATCTGAGAGTCCATTTTAGATTCGCGACCTATCAAATCAAAGATCCCGAAATGATCTTAAACCTGAAAGGTGAAAGAGTCCGAATGGACAGGCGGATCGGAAGTTACGACCATTTAAAAAAAAAGCTGACAGGGAACGGGTGCTAGAAACGAGGCATTGAAAAACATAACAAACCCGATACCCACTAAAAAGGCCATAACATATGATCTATGAGTGCATGTGGGCGCCGCAACCAGTCAAACTGAAGCTCATGGAACGAGCTATGATCTGGCAGGTGGAGGAGGCCGAATTGACATGCGGATCGAAAGTTAGGTCCGTTTGAAGACAAGTTCAACGGGACACCGGTGACGGAAACGGGGTTTTGGAGGCCTTCGGAGGGGTTTTTGGGGTCGAAAAACCCGACAGAAGCTTGCTTGTGTCAGACTAGTGCGTAGCTCTCTTTGCTGGCTTCGATTTGATATGTGGTAGAGCCCAAACGGACACCCGGAGCGAAATTTATGGCCATTTGAAGTTGGAGAACTTTTTTCAACTTTTTTATAACTCTAATATCATCCACACCTTAGAACGTCTCACGGTTTTGATTATATGTGCCTCTATATCTCTTCATGAGCTTCGATTTGACTGGTCGTGGCGCTTCAACGGATGCCCGGATCAAAAGTTATGATCGTTTTAGTGTTTTCGGGGTTTCTCACGTTTTTTTATTTTTTTCATTTTATTTCACGGCGGTTTTACCGAAACCGCCGCTAATCCTTGAATAAAATTAAAAAAAATAAAAAAATAAATTTTAAAAAAATAATTTTTTTTTGCCGTTTAGCGGCGGTTTTTTCGCGGCGGTTTTAGTGAGACTATGTTGTTGGGGATAGACAAACGTCGATGACGTCGACGTTTCCTTGATCGTCAGTTCATTTTCATTGAATATGTTCTTCGTTGGCGTGATCGTTCTTCATTGGGGAGCACGTTCTTCGTTGGAGAGAATAATCCTCCAAGCCCTCTTCCAATTCCCTTTTTCCAATCCTTCCCCAATTCCACCTAAAAGAAAAGGAAATAGCCAACATAAAATTAATAACTTGACATTTAATGTTATGTTGAAACATAAAATTAATTAGTAACTTAACATTTATTTTTATGATGACACATAAAATTAATTGATAACTTAACATTTAATTTTATGTTGACACATAAAATTAATTGATAACTTAAAATTTTATTTTATTTTGAACCATAAAATTAATTGAGGGAGTTGAGAAGTTTCCACCCCCATTATAAGGGGTTTGGGTGGTCCGTACCACTAATCTTTGAATTCAAAAATGGAGGTTTTAGTTCGGGTGGTCCCCACCTCCATAACCCATGTAGAGAGGTTTACTAGAAATAAAATAAAAATTTATTTTATTTTATTTTTCATTTACACGAAAAAACCCAAAACTATCTTTCACTCTCGACCCACTACGGTCAAGGTGAAGGTCCCCTTAAGTGAATATCGGCACTGCGAGTTCAACGGTGCCCTCAGATTTCAATTCCAAGCACTGGTTCAAAATTTACAAAAAACCTGCTCATACGTTTACTAAACATACCTGAAAAAAGTTTAGAAATTCATTTTGGGCACACCAGGCCTCGGAATCAAATGCCGTCAATTTTCGCGGACTCGTAAAATTCCCATATATTAAAAAAATTACATAGAATTTCCAGGTCTTTACAAAATCAGCCAAACAAGTCACAATTATGGAATATAATACTAAACCAAAGTAAAACAGAAAATAGATAAAATGCTCCACAGCATCGCAAGCCTTAGCTTGGTCCCATTCTCCCCAGCTCTACAATTATCAAGTACCTGAAGTAGAAGGGTGCTTGACCTTATCTATACATGCATAAATATAATTTTTTTGGGCCCAAAAGCATGACCCAAATAGGGTGTGAGACTAATCCTAGTAGGCAACCACCTAAAGATCTGTGCCTAATAGTCAATGAATATATATGGAAGGCAATAAACAAAATGAATCAGTAAACAAGGAAGTACACATAGTAACAATCCTATAGTTTCAAATGCATTCATTTTCATATATCAAGTAAGTAGCTAATCAAAAGCAGGTAACCCTCTGGGAAGTACTCACAGCCTAACCCCTTTGGTTCAACCAAAAAAAACACAGGCAACCCTCTGGGAAGTACACACAGTTTAAACCCTCTAGTTCAGCTTTAGCAAAGGCACTCTGAGGAATCACTCACTGTAAATTCCCCCTATTGTCTCGTATTAGTAACTAATAGTCACTTTGAGGAAGAACTCAACGTCCAATTCCCCCTATGTCCCGTATCGAGGAAACTATATACACTCTGAGGGAGCACTTACATCCATCCTCCCTATGGTCTTGCAACATAAAAGTAAATAAACACTCTGGAGAATCCCTCAATGTCAATTCTCCCTACGGTCTACTACACTAGGTTCCCACAGCCATGTGTAAGTTATTCGTGCCCAAACGATACATGGAAACCAAAGTAAACCTCAAGAAATACTTGTCTAAACAATCTACAGCATATCATAGCATGTCAAATAATAATCACTCCATCCTAACAATACTAGGCATGGAAAACAAAGTAGTAGCCTAATATGAAAAGATAGAACAACTGTCAAAAACTAGAAAACATGGGAAAAACATCCATATCTTGGAAAAGTTAACCCTATTCAAAACAATTAACCTCTATCCAAACAAACAAGGCATAGCAGGTAATAACAGGGCTAAAACCATAAACACGTAATACCCCGTTCTTGGGTATTGGGAACTTTTGTGCATAAAATTCAAAGACTAACTACGGAAAGGCACAAACCACCTACCTCAGCATCGTGAGATCGATATATGTGAACTTAAGGCCTTGAATCTACCTAGAACGTCATAGATCTTCAAAAACAGAACCAAATCAAGAGGTTCATGCATATGAATGATCCTTCCTTTAAAAAAATCCTTAAAACCAAAACACGATCACTCAAGGTGATTACCTTATAAATAAATCTAAGACATAATTATTCCTTTCAAAAAACATTGATATCATACAAGTACATCAATTTCACACATGTTGAAGCATCTAACCATGATTTATTCTCCTAAACAAACTCACTAACTCAAGGGAAAAATCATAGTTATACCCCAAAGATCATTGGGACCTCTTATCTTTCCCCTCATGTCAGGATTCACACAATTTACTACTCCCAAGAAGTACTCCTATACCCATTCCAAAACATATGGCCCAAAACACACCTAAGGAAAACCACTTACTCCAGGTCCCACACCCATAGATATACACCCACTAACACTAGCACTATGGGTTAATACACCCACTATGGGGTCCCACACACAGTATGTAATGTCACAACCAACAATGATCATAAGAAATTATGACACTATAAAACACCTCATAACCCCAAGATCATAACCCATCTTAGATTATAACAGGTAACCCCCACTATATGGTGCACTAAACCCATAGATGTGTCATAATATAAAACCAATGGTCTCACCACCTAGGATCTCTTTACAGTGATAACTACCCATACACATATTCAGGCCACAAATATAATAGATTCTTATCCCCAAGGTCCATAAATGTCCTCTATACCTCATTTTACTTTAGTTAATTTTACATTTTTTAAAACCCAAGGATTTAAATTTAAAAAAAAATTCAAAAACTCACAATTTAAAAAAAAATAAAACCTTATCAAATTTCTCATTCAATGGTTGTGGCTAGATATCATTATATTCATAGGATATAAAGGAAAACACTCTATAAGTTTCTTACTAGAACTTTATTTTACCAAAATCGTCTCTTTATAATAACTCATTTATAATTTCCTATTATCCATAAGTCTCATGAGGAGTGGGTCAATTAGAGTTCAAACATACACTTATATGTATACCATATAAATGGATACTGTCACTTTAAATACCAACCCCTCTCAATCTAATAAAATCATAGGAAAATATAAATGACCAGTAAATATAAACCATTTAAAATTAATTGGTAGTACATTTGAATCCCATGCACTATAAATTTTGGAAGTGTATGGATAACAACTTAATCCTATGTTCCTAGAATAATGAATGAATGAATACACCCTCTCTTTTCATACCAGACCAAGTGGTAAAATCCCATAAACCAATAACATCATGCCCAAGTGAACCACTCGAGGTGAAAATTAGAAAATAGTAAAAGCATAGGAAAGAACAATAATTATCATCCTAGAAAACTCATATTTTCCCTCACATATAGGCCTATAAAAACCCCAACATGAGCTCATTCACAAGATCTAAAAAATCTTAGTCTCCTTTCAACCAAACCCAAATAGTAAGAAAAAATAAAAACACCTCTGATACCACTTTATAGAATATATCCACCCTAGGACTCTGTATAGTTCCCAGTCCAGTGGTTGCTACATACCTTAGGATCACCTCCCCATACACCAGAGGTTGTAGACTAGTGGTTTGGGCCTAAGAGGTTACCATGGGGATACAATTCCAGTATAATCAAAGTATAATAATAGTGGAAAAATAAAATAAAATAGATAACATACAGATATAATCATACTAACTAGGGAAAGTTCTATTAAGTAAAAAAATCATATGCAATAATAGATGAACATGTCACACATAATAGATCTCCCATGGGTGGATCATACACAAATAGTACTAAAAGAATAAATAAACCATATCCTTGCAACTTATCCCACATCTAGATCTAGGTCTTTCCCACTCCCATTATCCAACTCTGACCCAGACAGGCTAACAACAAGTATCAACATCAGACCTCACCTGAAACCTATAACCTATAATCAAGTGGTAGTGACTTCTTGGGTACCCAAGTGTCATGGTGGACTGAGAAGGGTGTGAGTAAAACTTAGTAGGCCACCACCAACAACTTTCTTAAATATAACCAATTAGATAATAAGTGCATGAAATTGTTCTCAGGTAAACAGTTACAAACATTTATATAAAAAAATATAAAATTGGAAACATAATAAAACTCTAAAATCAGGGGATAGATTTACCTTGAAAATAGTAAAAAACTACTTTAGCCAACGTCGGGGTTTATTTGAGAACATAGAATAGACCATTCTAACTATCTCACTTCTAACTAGTGTAAGTATACCCATCCTTGATCAAAACAAGTGGCATCTAAGGGTAATATATCCATCCTAAAATCCCTAGCTTCCATTGGGGTAGTGTTCACCCTAGGTTATCCAAAAATACAAATATCCCTTGTAGATCATGTTCTCCCTAGGTTGACCATAAATACCAACTTCCCATAGGGGTAATGTTCATCCTAGGAAAAGAAATCACAAGCACAAGAAACATCTATCATATCAACAATGTTATAACTCAAAAATAAATAGAAAAGAATAAATAATAGTTTCTATAATTCCATTCCAAAATAATATCTTGTTCCTGCTAGCCAAACCATTCTAAAAAACAATTCCAATTCAATCCAAAAACCCATTTCCAAAACCCATTTAAAAATATCATTTTTGATATTCATTTAAAATATAATTTGAAATAAAATATAACACATGTTCAAACCATTACACATTTCCATACCAAAATATAAGACAATTAACCTTTTCCAAAACACCACTTCCATTTAAAGAATAAAACAAATTAATCATTCCACATATCCATTTAACAAACCATATTAATTTTCATTTAGAAATGGGTTCTATTACATTTCCAATATATTAGGTCCATTTATTTTCAAGGGACAAAATAAAACCCAATTATGAATGGTTGTGAAATTCCATTTCATAGCCATCAATTTAAACCAATCTTCCCTTTAAAGCATTTAAACATAAATTAGATATCTTAACATTAATTTGTTCCAAGGTTATATTCCCCATAAAGTAATTACACTTATAATTTTCGTTTATTAAGTTCTAAGGCATACAAAAAATAGGTATTTAACTAATTCAACCTAAAATGAAACATTTTAAATTAAATCAGATCAAATCATAGTGAATCCGGCTTAATCACACCACACACTCACTCATAATTTAGGAAATTAAATGGGTTGATTTAAAGGGACCACCTAACATTTCCACATAGGATCATACTCATCTGATATCCTATATTCATTCAAGAAGAAACTAGATATATTTAAAACCTATAAAAACACCCTAAAAATATATAATTTTGCTTATAATTATTTTAATAGATTCAGATGGAAAAATAAAAAAAAGGTGGATAGATTAGGGTTAGACTCACGTTGATATTTCAAACTCCATAGATGGAATTCAATTGGGATGAAAAATGGTGGAGTTCCACTATAGAAGCTATGAGAGGGGAAGGGAAGGAGGCATGTGGGAGATGGTGGTGAAATGGGAGAGGAAAATTGGTTTAAACCCATTTAATGAGGGAGGAGAAAAATATACATTTTTTAATTTTCTAAGGTCGCACATTTTGGATATATGGTTGGCCAAACTGTGTGCCAATTGTGTGTCCAACACTATCCCATTAGCATCCACCTCACATAGTCATAGCACATAGTTTCACAAATCATTCCCAACTATGTAGGACCCTCTACAACTATATAAAGATCCAAATGGTTTTCTTGGACCTTCCACATGGTTTCATAAGTCGTGTTCCAATAAAATTTAGGACTCATAGTTAGGGTGCATACTTATCACTAATTGTGCACCATTGGGGAACCCAAGGCTACAACTTTAAAAACCCAAACCGTTATCCCTGGACCTCCAAGACACTCTCATGACCCTATAACACCCAAGAGAACTTCATTTCAACCCCAAATTGTGTTTTTTAAGGGGTTATAACCCTCATAATATTCTTTTGATTCCCATTTCAAAAAAATTCTATCCACCAAACCAAAAAATCAAACTCCTTTTTAATTTAAACTATATGATTGTACATAGGATATTACACCAACTATGATGGTGGTAAGTCGAGTGTTACACTCTTATCTCACCTTTAGTAGGTTGGGTGTTGGAGACTAGAACTAAGAATGAATAATATAAAGGGATTTCCATAACCAATAATAATCTAAAATAGTCATCTAACTCTAATACCTGATAAAACAAATAAAAAAACTATATATATATATATATATCCAATTGTAAAAAAATCATACATGAGATAAAAACCAACTATAATGATGAAAATTGGGAAGCCACTAAAGGTAAATACATAAACATAAAAAAATAAAAGTATATATTATTATCTCTGGGTATGATATGACACCTCCTCAATGGATGGACTCCTAGTTAAAATTCTACAAAAAAATGTATCCACCATATACCATTATATACAACTTTACATTATCTCAATCATATCCAAATCCACCAAATTCACTAATAAACTATGAAATTTATGTATATAAAAAAAATTTGGGCATTAGTATTGTGTAAGGGTAAGTACAAACATATCCAATACAACACTCTAAAAATAAAAAAGATAACGAAACAATAATTCAACTCAACCCCAGTACCAAGGGAAAAAGAATAAATCTAAAGGTTACTAATATACTCTATAATCAAGACAACCATGTAAAAGGGAAGAACCTCAATCTTCATATCTTAAATCAATTAAATATTATACCTTTCAGGAAACCATAATCACTTTATATATATAAAGGAATGTAGAAATTAAGTTGATAGCCCAAATTTAATTTTTATCTCAAAGGCTATTGAGGATTACTAACATGTCACAAGACCCAAAAAACTTGCATCATGCATCTATAAAAATACTCAAACCTCATAACATCCATTAATATTATCTATAAACCTATAAGGGTTCACACCACACAAATATTTCTATGCCATCTAAGGGGGTACCAATCCCTATGGAGGACCTATGCCTTATCATGTGTAATGTGCATCGACCAAGATGGTTAACTACTCCATAAGTAGAGGAACCACACACAATCATGAAAGATAGCTACCAATTGTACTAAGTATATGGAGTAAATAACTATTTTGGCATGACCTAACCCATTGGGGGCCCACTTGGACTGACAATATACCATTTTTACCACCCAAATCCTACACCAAATTTTCTAAGGGGTGGAAAATATCACCAAAAATAATAATATTCATGGGGTAAATAACCTATAAGAACCTAAAACAAATATTCAACCCCAATACATTATATAACCAATAAAAAATAGTAATATATATATAACCTACTGTAAACATATGAATTCATAAGAAAAAAACCAACTATAACAATGCTATATGGGAAACCACCAAAGTAAAATTCATGTACCTAAAATAATACCTTTAGGTATAACTGACATCGGTTAAGGGGTGAAACCTAATCACTAAAAGGTATCTTTATTCAAAACTGAGTATAAACCATATCCTCTATGTAACACTATGTGCTACATTACATCAACTCAACTAGCTTCACTAGCTCTACATCCACTAAATTCACCATCAAACTATGTCATTTACACACAAACACAACACATTTGGTTACAAGGATCGTGTAAGGGTGAGTATAGGCATGACAAAACAGACACACTAAAACCAAAAAATAAAGATGAAACAAAAAGTCATTTCAAACCCAGGACATAGGGGAATAAGAAGAAACCCAAAGGTTTCAAATGTGTTTTATGGTCAATATAACCATATGTGAGGGAATATCCCTAATCTAAATAGTTCGTTTCCATCAATTATCATATAATGAAACCATTTTTACGTATATTTTATATTAAAATACACATAGATCCAAATTTTAAATCTCGGTTGTAAGTCACACCTCAATGGACACTAAGGATACTTAACATGTTGCAAGACTAGTAACATCTTAATCACAAATATTTATAACTACCTAGAAATCATAACATCCCTTATACTTTTATATAATCTTTGTGGGGGAAACATACCTTAATGAGTTGTGAATTTCAATAAACACCCCATCCTTATAGATAGGTAAATATCCTTAATTACTAGCCATTATAGCTTAAATCTTGTGTATTTTTAATAAAAAAAAGTGAATTAATGTATTTAAATTGGATTTAGAGGGAGAAGGTGAAGGGGGTGAGGTGCAGTAACCATCAGGTACCTAATATATTGGAATTGGGTACTTAGTACGGGTTTCAAGATTTTATGTGGCTATGTTAGGATCATTGGGTACTTGGTGGCATTGTACCAGGTACACTTGGTAGCCTTCTAGGAAACTTTTCCATAATAAATGGTATTTTATACTTTTTAAACCCTCAATTAAACCCCATTAATCACTTAATTTAGGATTTTCATTTCATTTCCTCCCATTTGAGTCTCATTAAAAGTTTTTCACCTCAGTTCTCTCCTATTAATTTATCTACCATCAAGAAATTATCTGAGAAGCTTCATTGGGTTATAGGATCTCCTCTTCATCAAGGTATGGTTATGGATTACCTTAGTTTCCATTTTTTTCCTCTATTTTTCACAACATCATGTATTATCCACCCAATTCTTATCTTAGGTATTAATGGAACATTAACTTTCTTCAATCTTATTTGGTATTCATTGTATCGGGTGATCCTCTTGGTTGATATCAAGGAATTATTTTAATTATCCCAATTGAGAGGACCAGTTTTGGATATACCTAACACTGATAGGGGGTGAAACGGTGTTCGGAACTTTTTAAACCAATTACAACTTTTTATCCTTGTACCTCCTGACCTGTTAGGATCATGATTATCTTATTCTCTTTTCCCTATCACATGCAATAATAGACAGTAGTAAAAATATGCACAATATATTTTTACAAGGTTCACTACTCAAATGATTATCTAGTACTTGTTATGTATGATGATGACTAGTGCATGGATTCCCCACTATAAAGTGATATGATTTTATAGTGGTTGACTTGGAAAAAAATCCTATAGTCAGTGTGGCTCCCAATACTTGGAGGATGGAAAGAGATAATCACTTCCCAGTGTGATTACCTACACTCATAGGGGGAAGAAAGATAATCCCCTTTCCTGATGTGATTCCCTACACCTTGGATGGGAAAGGGAAATAATCCTTTTACAACTTGAAACCTCTATTTGGATCTTTATACTGCCTATAGAGGTAGTATTCTTCCTTCTTGAAAAGTTAGGTTCTTATATTTATTTTCTTAAGTGCTCTTCGCTTGGTTACTTGCAAAGAAATAGGCAAAAAACTCTCTTCTTCTCCCTCTTCTTCTCTAGTGAAAAAACAACTGCACTAGTTCTTCTACTTTCTTGTTATTTAGTGCGACAACCAAATGCACTCTTATTATTCTTTCTTGGAAAGAATTATAAACACGAATGTGATTGTTCAAGAAAGGAATATCAACTTACTTGGAATCATCAGAATCAATTATTCTCCTTTCTTCATAAATACATGTGATCATACATGTGTCATTTAGGTTTAACTCTTCTTCTACACTTATTATTCTTCTTTATACATGTGAACACACTAGTTTTGATTCTTTATTTAAGTTCCTTTATGTGTGAATTGTCATGCATGAAATCATGCACTCTCCTATTCTTACTTGAGGCCTTGGGTTCTTTTAATAAAATCACATATGTGCATGCATGTGCATACGGATCTTGTGCAGGCTCCTTCCTCTTCAAAAAAAACATACAGAGCCATGAGATTTCTTCAAGCAATGAACATGCATGCATGCACTATATGTTCTTCCCTTCACCATTCAGTCTCCTTATTTAAGAAACAAACCCTTGAAAAATAGTATGATGTATCATGAGTACCTGGGGGTGTTATCTTTCACTTTGTGAACCGAAGAGGTCCATTGTTCTTCTTCTTCATGTAGAGGATGTGTGGTTCATCTTTGCACAGAGTGTGCTGGACTTCACGAAGCATAGTGGGAGGAAAACTCTCAACCATTGGCTTAAGATGGTGCAGCCTTCATAAAGTATAATGAGGGTTTTTAGAAAACTGATTGTGTGATTACAGGTATCGATTCTTCATGAAGTGGTTTGAGAGTGTGAATCACCTATCAAACACTCGCAGGATCTCTTCTTCGTAGAGAAGAAGGCTCATGGGACTCCTTGATTGCTTTTTGTATGATTATGTGTAGAGAGATACTCTATTTTTCAAAAACATGAGCTCTTGATAATACAGTAGAAATATATTCTTCACAGGTTGAGCTCCACCTTTTATAGGTGAGGTAAACTCTTCTTCTGTGTTCAAAGTCCATGTGAAATACTGTGGAGATCACAGTTTGAATGCTCAGGATTTCTAGTGCTTTGAAAATATTCAATCTCGTCGGTGAAGATATGTCGAGATCCTTGATTTGTTTCCTTTTTTAATTTGGTATACTTTCTTTGTGCATGGAGTCAAGATCATGTGCATGAATCTCATTTTGAAACAAGAAAGGATCCACATGGTAGCAGAAACTTCGTTTTCATCAGTCAAAGATTCTTCTCTGATAAATTCACATGCATGAGAAATGTATGTTTCATGCATGGATTTGGTGTGTTCCAGTGATGATCATGGTGTAAAAATGATAAGGCAATAGAGCTCGTACGTGAACCTTCTTGAAATCTGGTGAGAAGGAAGTAGTGGCGTTGAGCTGCGGCGGAGGAAGAAGACAAAGAGATTTAAACCAGAAGCCGCAGGAGATCGGACAGTCCTCCTTCATACATTCATAGTGTGGGATGGATGAGTAGTGGTGATTAGATTATAGGACATTGATGGGATGGATGGTGAGGATCTCTCCCATTTTTTTAAGTGATGAACATTACCCTCATTTATTTTTCCCACATCAAAATAAAGATGCGTGTGACATGTGGTTTAAGTATCAAGGTGCTCCTCCATTCACTCAGAATTCTCCTCCCCTATCTACAGTATTTTCAAGTACTGTGTTCATCATGGGCACATTTTGTACCCAATCTCTGATCCCTACAAGCATGCTCTACACCAATGTTATGCAGGTGAACTCTTCATCCACTAAGGTTCTCGATCCTAACATTGTCCTGGCTTCCCCATGGGTTCAGTTGACCTCAGTGGTCCCACACCTTCCTTAGGATGAATGTTGGTTGGATAACTCAAGGTTTGTCTATATTTTTTTTAGGTAAGAGAAAAAAATATTCTTCTAAGTGTAAATTCATGTCCACCATGAAACATATGCATGGCCACCTCAAAGTCCAAGCCCCTTATTCAACATTATTCATTCTCCTTTTCTTTTTAGATTATCAACTCTAAAGCATATAAATAATTCTTAAAATTATGATACTTCAATGTTGTAACCAATGTATCACACTTTGATACATGTTATTTGAACTTTAAGATCAGTTAAACAATCTTCTGACTTGATCAACATAGATAATTTCCCAAGCATGGAATCCAATGCTATGAATCCATAACAATTCCCCAAGTATCTTCAGTTTAACCAATCTCTATTCACTTTGTAATTCCTTCTTCATTTTGACCATTATTGAAAACTGTTAACAAAAAAGACAACTTATACACATAGTGGTCCCAACAATATCCCCCTTTTTATTTGTTGTAAATAATTCAAAGTTATCTCAAATTAATGTTTCAATATCAAAATGAGAATCTTATTTATCCCCTTCACTTTTATTTCTCTCACTTTTGAACTCTAATTTCACTTTCTCTCCCCCTTATTGACAAGAAATAAAAAATTTATGGTAGAGAGGGTATCAGTCCATACTTAAGAAATGTGTCATCAATAATTTCACTCTAAGTCTACTTGAGCTATGATTGGTGTAGAAAATAAGAGGATTTGATTTAGACAACAAAGTTTTCCATTAACCACTGATCATGATACCTCGTGAGATGTGAACTCATCCACTCTTCTTATGTCACTGAGTAATTTAGTTACTCCCCCTTTGTATAATTATCATTATTTTCAGTAACCAAGGATGAGAGATTAAGAAATAACATACCTTTTCCAATGACATGATCTTCAAACAATCTTCAGAGTAATTGAATTTGATACCAACTAAAGTTTATGCTAATTGAAATAATAACTCTCGAAGATTATTCATTTTCCTCCCCCTCAAGGGAATACTCATCATCTCTAACTCTTAAGTTCTCCCCCTGAGAGCTTGCTTCACCTTCAATTACTTTTATAATAATAATAAATACAATACACAAATATTTATGGGAATAAGGTGGATCATCCTTGCTTCATCAATATAAACAGCTAGGTTGAGATGGTTTTATCAACCAAGATGCTCCATTTGTTCCACTCTTTACAATTTCACTTTTGATCTTCATTTCTAGTTGTGCTTTTGTAGATTTCAATACATCTTAAATTTCTTTGTATGTGAGCCTTCTTTCTTCAAGATATTTCAAAGGACTAGAATCTCCTTGTGTAACTTTCATCTTCATAAGAAATTATCCATGAGCTGGAAGAAATACAATGCAATTTCTAACAGTATGTCCAGCCTTGTTTCACCTCACAGATAGAACTTATTTATCTTCATGTGAAATATTCTTTTTTATTTTTGCACTATATTTAGCTTGTGCATATTTCATTTCCCTCATTCTTTCCAAATATTCTACCCAAATAACTAATAAGTCATTAGAATTTGAGGCATCAATATTGGATCTTCCACATGGATTATTTTTAGTGACATCCTTCTTAGGAGTTCTCTTAGATGCACCATCCTTCAACTTCTTGGATTTAGAATCCAAGGAATTATGAATACTTACCAAGTATACTTCAACTGTCTTAGCCAGCTAATGATATCTTCTTTTCTTATCATCTTTGGGTACCTATTGAGATAAACATTTACTAACCCTATGACCACTCCCATTACATACATCACAGATGTTATCAAGCATTCCAAATATTTTTGCAATAAACAGATATTTTTGGATCTGTTAATATTGCTTCTTTTTTTTTGGATTTCTTTCCCTTGATATAGGCTTTCTCAGTTATTTTTCATTTAAGGTATTGTACCAACAATCCAAATCACACTACCCAAAACTATTACAGCACCAAAATTGACCAAAAAACCTTGTCTTCTTGATATATTCTATTTTAGGTTGCTGAGCCTTATTCTTGATTTTTTTTCTCTATGTGGGGAACTATATTACACACTCTGTCTCCAATCCACCCTATCCATGGTGGTAGGTTTATCCTGAATTTTCTTCATCCATTCTTTTTTAGAGTTTTTCTTCAACCCATATTTAAAACCATTAGTACAAGATGGTATTGATGGTACCTTATCCTTATAAACTACTTGTGATAGATTAATGAGTGAAGTCATGATATTCTTATCACATTTTGGAGTTCTTTCACCCTTATAATCCTCCAATGAATATTGAATACGAGTAGAAACTGTCACTTTCTTTTGTGAGGGATCAATATGTGTCTTCTCAAGATTGGTACACTGAGCTTCCAATTTTATACAATCCATATTGAGGATGATCTTCTGGTCTTCAATCATGACCATCTTCTATTCACAAGTCTTCATTAATCTTTTAACTTTCACTTCATGCATCAGAACTTTGTTTTGTAAAAAAGATTCAAGTTCCTTGATATTTTTTGGAATTTTCTACCAAATATAAACCCTTGATATTAGTTCTCTTCTTCATATCATATTTAAGTGCATGGATATTCAATTCTAGAGTCTTGTTGATTCCCTCTTTTTCTTCAACTTCATTGATCCACTTTGAGGAGCTCATTTTAAATTCCCTATTTGTTGTTTCAAAGGATCTAATTTATCTGGAGATATTTAAACATTCACAAATTTTTTCTTGTAATACCTTCTATAAAATGTCATTTTCTTCTTCCAGTTTGGTGATATATTCTTGCATACATTGAAATACTCCACAAATAGATGATGCATTTTCTTCTATAATGTTATGCAGAATCATTATTAATATATCAGTTGATAATTCTTGAGATGTTGTAGATTGATCATCACCACTTGTTCTAGTATTTTCATCATGAGTATAATTTCTAAATGTACTAACACATACCTCTTTATCACTTGAGGTAGGAAGGTTATTTATCTTCTTGGTGGGAACTTGAGTCACGTGCTCATTTCTTTACAAGCCTGATATGTCTTCATTGTCAGTAATACATGGAGATATATATACTTCCTATTCCTTATAAAAGAGGGACTTCTTCTTCATCTTTCTATTCTTCTTATTTTTCCTTTTCATCATGGTCTTGGTAGATATGGTCTTCTGCTCATAGACAACTGAATCATCACTGAAACTGCACTTCATTGATTAATTAGGAAAGAAACTCAAGTCTTCAAAAGAGAATAAATTCACTCTAGATAATTCAATAGAGGTTAACTTTTCCCTTTGATACCAATTGAGAGGACAAGTTTGGGATATAGCTAACATTGAGAGGGGGCTTGAGTCAGTGTTGGGAACTTTTTAAACCAATTACAACTTTTTATCCCTGTACCTCCTAACCTGTTAGGATATTGATTCTCTTATTCTCTTTTCCCTATCATATGGAATAATAGAAATAAGTAAATATATGCACAAGATATTTCTACAATGTTCACTACTCAATGTGAGTATCTAGTCCTTTCCATGTATGGTGATGACTAGTACATCGATTCTCTACTATAAAGTGATATTCTTTATAGTGGTTGACTAGGAAAACAATTCGCTAGTCAGTGTGGCTCCCTACACTTAGAGGAGGGAAGGAGATAATCGCCTCCCAGTGTGATTCCCTAAACTCATAGGGGGGAGGGAGATAATCCTATTTCCTAATGTGATTACCAACACCTTGGAGGGAGAAGGGAAATAATAATCTTATAACCTGTAGCCTCTAGATGGTTATTTATACTATCTGTGGAGATAGTCTTCTTCCTTCTTGAAAAGGTAGGTT
The DNA here is from genome assembly GCA_963277665.1 of Viscum album. NCBI lineage: Eukaryota > Viridiplantae > Streptophyta > Magnoliopsida > Santalales > Viscaceae > Viscum > Viscum album. Next base: position 1,825,850,031 of record OY728140.1, read on the forward strand.
TTTCTCTCGATATTCTTAAGTGCTCTTCACTTGGTTAATTTAAAATAATTAGGCAAGAAACTCTCTTCTTATCTCTCTTCTTCTCTATTGCAAAACCAATTACACTAGTTCTTCTACTTTCTTCTTCTTTTGTGAAATAACCAAATGAACTCTTCTTATTATTTATTAGAACGAATCAAAAACACCAATGTTATTGTTCAAGAAATGAAGATCAGATTACTTGGCATCATCAAAATCAATTCTTATCCTTTTTTCATGAATTCATGTGATCATGAATGCAGAATTTAGGTTGAACTCTTCTTCTACACTTCTTCTTATTCTTTATACACATGAACACACTTTTTTTTATTCTTTATTTAAGTTCCTTTATGTGCGCATGTGCATACATGCAAGCATGGACTCTCCTATTCTTAATTGTTTGAAAAATCCTAATGGGTATAATTATTTGAGCACACACACGTACTCTTCTCCTTTATTTCTCTTCTTTCCTTATCTTTTTCTCTTACACTATGTTCGGATGTTTCTTTAGATTTTATATATGTGTTTTATCAAACCCGAATGGGTGAAAACATTGTCCAACTTTTTCTTGCACACTTGAGGCCGTGGGTTCCTTTAATAAAAGAACATATGTTCATGCATGTGTGTACCGCTCTTGTGCAGGCTCTTTCCTCTTCAAAATAAACATACACAGCCTTATTCTTTCTTCAAGAAATGAATATGCGTGCATTCACTATATGAGCTTCCCTTCACCATTCAGTCTCTTTATGCTTCAAGAAATGAACCACTTAAAAATAGTATGATGTGTCATGCTTACTTGAAAGAGTTCTATTTCACTTAATAAACCCAAGAGGATCATTGTTATTCTTCTTCATAGAGAGGATGTGTGGTTCGTCTTTGCATAGAGTGTGTTGGACTTCGCGAAGCATAGTGGGAGGAAAAGTCTCAATAACTGTCTTACGATGGTGTAGACTTCGTAAATTAAAATGAGGGTCTTTAGAAAATTGATCATGTGATTACAGGTACTGGTTCTTTGCAAAGTGGTTTTAGAGTGCGACGAACCTATCAAACAATCATGGGATCTCTTCTTTACAGAGAAGAACACTCACAGGACTCCTTACTTTCTCTTCATAGAATGATGCATAAAGAGATGCTCTCTTTTTCTAAAACATGATATCTATAGAATGTGGGAGAAATAGCCTCTTCACGGCTCAGGCTCCTCCTTTTATAGGTGAGCTCAATTCTTCTTCCGCATTCAAAATTTGTGTGAAATACTATGGATATTTTAGTTTGAATGCTCAACATTTTTGATGCTCTGAAAATATTCAATCCTATAGGTGAAGATATGTTAAGATCCTCAGTTTTAATCCTTTTCATACATGGGATCCTTTATTCATGCATGGATTCAAGATCACGTGCATGAATCTCATTTTAAAACAATCATGGATCTGCATGGCCGCAGAAACTTCTTTTTCCTTAGCCTAAGCTGATTCTCCAAGGGAATTGTATGAATGAGCAACGTACCTTGAATTCATGGCTTCGGTGTGTTACAACAATGATCACAGTGTCAAAATGATAAGTCAAGAGATATCAGATGTGAATCTTCATAAACTATGATGAGAAGGCAGTGGTGGCGTTGAGCAGCAGTGGAGGAAGAAGACAACATGGATGGTCCTCCTTCATACATGCACGACACAGGATGGATGAACAACAATGATTAGATCACGGGACACATATGGGATGGTTGGAGAGGATCACTCCCACATTTTTAGGTTATGAAAAATACATGCATTTCTTTGTCCCACATAGAAATGGAGATGCGGGTGATGTGCAGTTTAAGTATCAGGGTGCTCCACCATTCACTCAGAATTCTACTCCCCTCTCCATGCTACCACCATATATAGTGTTCACTGTGGGAATGTTTTGTACCCAAAATCTACTCCCTAAGGGAGTGCTCTACACCCATGATATGTGGGAACGCTCTGCATCCACTTCTGCTCTCAGGCCAAGCCTTGGACTAGTTTCTCCATGGGTGCGGTTGACCCTAGTGGTCCCGCACATTCCTTGGGTTGAATGATGGCTGGCTGGCTCAAGAGTTGGCCTTTTTTTAGGTAATCCAAAAAAATATTCTTCTAAGTGTAAATGCATGGACACCATGAAACATATGCATGGACACCTCAAAGTCCAAGACCCTTCTTCAACATTCTTCATACTCCTTTTCATTTTGGATTCTAAATTCCAAATCACTTCAATCATCCATAAAATGATGCTACTTTAATGTTGTAACCAATGTATCACACTTTGATACAAGTTCTTTGAACTTTAATATCAGTGCAACAATCGTCTCATTTGATCAACATGAAGAATTTCCCAAGCATGGAATCCAATTCTATGAATCCATAACAATTCTAAAGGCATCTTCACTTCAACCAGTCTCAATTAACTTTGGATTTTCTTCTTCATCTTGAACATTATTGACAACTATTTATAACAAATACAACTTATACACAAAGTGGTTCCAACACCAATCAATTCCATTATCCGTATTAATAATTGTTCAATCCCTTACTCTCTTTTATTCTTGGGTTGATCCTAAGATTTAGGTGGTCCCTTAATCTTCTCCCCTAGACCCTAAGGAACTACTCTACAATTAAATTGGTAAAAAACCACTTACTTATCTCATACTCTTTAATAGTTGGGTAATAAATGATGTAAGGATGAGTGAATTAAATTAAAACCTACTAGTTTTCCTTTAATACTGTTTTCCCAAATAGTTTTATTAAAAAATAGTATTTTATGGGTTGGTTTTCTATATTTAAATTTTTTTCATGCTATGTATAGAAATTATCCACTCATTATATGTTGGATAAATGAAAAATAACATTTTTTAATTGATTTAGGAAAACATTCTTAGGTTGTATTATTTGGATTTATTGCATATATTATGTTACGTTTGAAATGTTTTATGCTCAATGGTGTGTTAATTGCTTTGATATTTGAGGATGGTATATATACTTGATGAGGTTATATTATGCATGTATAATAAATTTTCTCATGTAAAACTAGTGTTATGGATAGGTTAACAGAATGGGATGGTTTTTTATCACCCAGCCTCTATTATACCACTTTTCCCTATGCTCAAATGGGAAGGTTATCTTGGATAACCTTACTCTATTATAAATGAATTTATTCCCCCAAATGGGTTTGGTGGTTCACCTTTACTTAAGTAATGGTTCATTTTAGATCAAATGTTAATATTGAAATAGGTTTGATAGGTATGATCCCTCTTAAAATAAGGAGTTATTAATTTTGGTTATAAATGATAACCATTAAAGTATATTATCGTGACTTTTTCCTTGTTTATATATTCTTTTATCCTTGTTTTATTGTTGATTACACTTGAGTTTATGACTGGTGTTTAGGGGTGGGTCATGAAATCCTAATAGTTATATCATACTTGAAACCTGTATTGGCCCCTCTTCAGATGCATGCAGACCTATTTTTCCATGAACTGGGTAAAGAAAAAGTGCCTGAACATGGGAGTTATCTTCTCTCAGAGGCTCGATAATATATGTTACTTTTTTATTTTTAGAGGACATTTAAGATGGACATGTAGGGGTTTTATTAATGTCTACCAATGGATATTTCACTCTATATCCCTCTATTTTTGATCCATTAGTCCATATTTGGCTTATATAGCATTTTTCAATGTATATTTTTCTAATAACACATACTTTATGTGCCTTTTGGATACTTATACTTAATTGGTGTATGTATATGGATATACATGTCAATATCTATATTTCATATTACTATCTACTATGTATGTTTCTATTATTGATCGGTTATGTATCATTGCTCTTAAGACCCATTTGATTATGCTAATTTAGGCTTGGACACATTGAGTTTGTACCAATATATAAAGGGGGAAACTCTCACCCATTGATACTTACAGCAATCCCTAGCCTTTATGCTATACTATAAAAATAAGGAGGTGTTCCTAACATGTTATGATGACTCTTCCTGATACCATTCGGTTAATTAGGTTATTTTCATTATAAAATGGAATCAGATCCCATATGAAGGGGTATGATGTATGATGTATGATACATGAGAGTAACCAAGATATAGGGTTATTATAACTCAAGAAGTAGCCCATAAATATGCTCGGTTAGTATAATTATGATGTAATCCTATTTTATGAGGGGTAGCCTAATATTTTCACGATTATTCCTAGATTTTGAGTCCCATGCATCATACTAGGAATCTATAGGTAGGCATTAATAGAAAATTATAGCATAATATGTGATTTACTTTATTTCTTATATTATTGCTAGAATCGATTGGTGATCTGTATTAACTGAAAAATTATTAATAAATAATTTTTTTCTTATATAATTATTTTTAAATTCTATGTTAATATAAATCAATAATTATTTCCCTTAGTTGTAAACCCATTTAATATTGTTGATTTTACACTTATGTTTCTTTAAACTCAAATCATATCTATTCATTTTTCTTAAATGATGTTTAATATATGTTTTAAATGACTTTAAATTTATTTTAAAATCATTACTGAGTAAAATAAATGTTTGATGTAAAGTGTTTTACAAATAAAAAAAAGTATTTTTTTTAAATAAAGAATAAATGGAAGAAAGGGAGAGGGGAATGGAGAATGGGGTTATACGAAGTATTGTTAATGTAGTTTTGAACGCAGGGTTATCAATAAAAGGGAGGAGACTAATGTTGTTATCTACTATATTGTAGAGTATGCTACATCGATAACCCACTCATGCTAATTAGAAAGGGGTGTGGGAGTATAAAACTCCAAAATGACTTACAATAGACCCTTATATCCTAGAAGGGATTTCACAATTTCTTGATGTTTTTTATTTGTGAGATTCCTGAATTTAGCTAACCAATTATGAATTTATGAGAGATTTCAAATTTCCCCACCTCCATCTTTCAGGGTGATACATCTCATCAGGATGAAAAATAATTGATCATCTACCTTTATCATGTATTTGAAAGTAACAAGACTCATGAGTGACACTAAGTTGTGTTAGCTACCTTCATTCTTGAAGGGGCACCCTACTGATGGTGGGATGTCATGTTAGAAGATAAGGAAGAAAAGGTTTTAACCTAGAATAACTTTTAAGAGAAATTTTTTCAATAAGTTTTATCCTAAAACCCTATGTTGGGTTAAGGCATAATATTTTATGAACCATTCGTGAGGTTCGATTACAGTTATGTATTATACCAATAATTTTATAAATATCTTTCAATTTTATTTAAATCAAAGTAGAGATGAGGAGTCTAAATTTATGTGATTTGAGATAGGATTTAAAGATCCATTAAAACACAAGTTATTCTATTAAATCTAACTAAATTCTATAAAGTAGTGAAGAATGATTCTATAGCAAAGACTATATCCAAAGGAGGCTCAAGAGTGAGTAACACATTGCCTAGAAAAACTAAAGTTGTTAGTTCCTCTAGTAGTCATAAATAGTGAAAAGATGAGTTGAGTATAGGTGGGTATTTCCAGTGGATCTAGGACAGTGGCGTACATTTAACTCCTAGTTTAGGAAGGCCTCCTGCATATTGTTCTTAGTGAGGGTATTTTGGAAATATCAAGAAAATTTTCACCTATAAAGTGAAGTGGTGTAAATTTTGTGAATATTATGGACATCTCCAATGGTTCTACTAATGTGGATCATTTTAGATAATTGTGAAGAAATCATATCCAACTAGAGAATCATAGGATTCATCAATATCTAAGTCTACTAGAGGCAGTTAATCACCTTATATAAGGTCTTATTAAGAAGTAGGTGTGATTGATAAGATAAAATGGATATAGTTCAATCATCAGTGCATAAGTTTATGCCTCAATATCAGTACAAGGATACGTGCATGGTATATGTGGTAAACCAATATACCACTAAAATTGGAGTAGGTATATCTATTATCATAGGTACTATTCTCATATCCTCTACATTTTTGTATGCTTTCTTTGATATAGGTGTATCACACTCTTTTATTTCTTATAAAATAGTATCAATTTTGGAAACTAAATTAGAAACTCTAGACTCATATATGAGTCTTGATACTCCTTTGGAGAAACGGATGGAGTATACTAGAAATTTTCCTTCATGTTTTTTGGTTATTACCTATTATAGAAATTTTTGGGATCTTATGTTCATAAATATATAATCATTTGATTTCATTCTAGGAATGGGTCCATCAAATCAATTCCTAGATTACATGTACTGTTATTATCAAATGAAATCACTCCCATCTTCAACTGATACATACTATAATATTTATGGATAGTGTGAGATTCAAGTAAGTTGATTGGGTCCTTATCAAGGGTATGTTAGAGTAATTACCTCATAAATGGATAGTCTTATACTTATAGTATCAAAACCTAAAGGATTCCAAGTTTTATCTCTATTAGTAGATATCTACCCAGATGTAATCATGTAAGACTTATCTGGATTACCACATAAGAGAGAGGTGGAATTTAATATTGATAACTTTTTAATAATTAATCTTGTTTCCATTCCTACATATCAAATTACTTTAACTAAATTGTGAGAAATTAAAATCTTGTTGGAGGTGATTGAGGCTAAAGGATTCATTAGTTTGAGCATGTCCCCTTGGGTAACTCCAATCCTTTTTTCCAAGAAAGCGGATGGAATTTTATGCCTATGCATAAACTATTGTCAATAAAACCAAGTCACTATTAAGAACCACCACCCTTTACCTAGAATTGATAATATCTTTTATTAGTTAAAGGGAAAAATATTGTTCTCTATGATAGACCATCGATTTTTATATCATCAGCTTCAGTTTAGATCAGAAGACATTACTAAAACAACATTCCAGAGATCATACAAACATTATGAGTATTTGTTCATGCCTTTTTGTCTAACTAATTCTTCATCTATGTATATGTATATGATGAATAGGATTTTTAATCCATTTATAGATTTATTTTTCATGGCCTCTATAGATGATATCCTATTTTATTATAAGCCTCATGATGAACAAGATAGATATATTCAAATAAACTTAGTGACTTTATGGGGGAATAAATTATATGAAAACCTATCTAAATGTCCTTTTTGGATCCTAGAAGTTATATTCCTTGATCATACAATATTAGGAGGTGTTATATATGTGGATCCTAAAAAGGTGGAATCCACCATGTCATGGAAAAATCCATCAAATGTATTCAACATTAGAAGTTATCGTAGGCTCATGGGGTATTACCAAAACATCATCCTAGATTTAACAAAAATGTATTCTCCTATAGAATAGTTAATTAAGAAAGGGGATATGTTTATATGGTCTGATTATTATGAACCATCCTTCCCAGAACTGAAAATAAAATTAACCTTATATTTAGTGCTCATCTTACTCAACCAGGTGAGAAATTTGAGGTCTATTATAATGTATCCTTGGTGTTTATTGTTTTCTTTTATCATATAAGATCAATAGGTAGTGGTGTATGGTTATATAAATCTTGATCTTCCTAAAATGAACTACCATTCAAATGATCAAAAATTAGTTATAGTGGTTCATTCATTAGATTAATGGAGGAATTATTTTTTTAGTAAATGATTTATGGTATAAAATAATCATAAAATACTTATGTATATCATTTTATAAAATGAAATAAACATAAGGAAGTATTATTGGGTGGAATATCTACAATATTTTGACTTTGAAATTTTATATGCTCTTGGTAAAGGGAACATGGTTTCTTATTCCATCAATGGGAAGATTTTCTATTAAATAGTAATAGAGGTGATAGAAGAGTGGTGATTGATTATTATCATATATTAACACCACATATATATATTCGGGGATCATAGTGAGGTGAATCAACACCACATTGATCACATTTCATCTATTTTGGAACACATAGAGAACTCCTATATAGATTATCAAGATTATCTCATTATTTAAGAGAGACCTGAGGGTGGGGAGATTCCTAATGGATGGTTCTAGGGTCTTAAATCCTTCCTATACATTCATGGGAGACTCATAATTACTTTTAATATAATGGTGTAAGTGATAAATAAGAACCATTAATCTTTATAGGAAGTTTATCCATGTATCACTAAAATTTATTGGGGTATACATCACCAGATTTAGTGGCATAGACTAAAGAAGTAATTAAGATTATATTTTCATACATTTTATTTTTTAATTAAATTTTTTTAACCCACTATTATATTATTTTTAGGCTAATTGTAGCATTTTTATGTTTTAGTAATAATTTGATCTTAATTATGAAATTGTCCTAATTATTGATTTTTAAGTACTTTAAATTAGTTTTGTATTTAGGCCATAACATTTTCTACACTCATTCAAATGGTGAAATTCCTTTTATTAGGATTAAAATTCATTGGGATTCAATTCAATAAATTGTATCTAATTATTAATCTAACCATATATTACACAAATTAAGCTTAAAATTTAGGACTCAAAATATGTGCATAGTTTTGATGAATTTCAATAAGTAGCTCATTTCACAAAATGATCCATAAAAAATGAGAAAAAAATATTTTTTATGGAAAATATAACAGCATAAGGAAGATTTTATTTATATATGGATTATCTATATTCCTATTTTTTCTTGGATATGAATACATTTTAAACTTTATAATGTGAATATTAAAATTCTAAAAAGAAAAAATGTTTTATTTTATAATTAAGTGGTAAATTTCTCTACACGTGTCCAAAGGAGACAATAACAATTGGGTATATAGAGGATAAATAGAAAATAAAATGGAGAAAACTACCAATATTAGGCTATTAATTTGGCTAAATATGTGTGACATTTTGAAGGAAGTATTTAAAGGGAAACCATACGCCCCTATTGTCTTTAAAAGTGTGCTTACATTTCCTTTTAAAAGATTTAGTAATTTTTAGTAGATTGGTAGGGAATTTATATGTAATACTCTTCTAAAATTTATATATATTAGTTTCCTCTTTCTATTTTTTTCTATTTTTTTGTTTCCCCCATTGTACGTATCTTATTTTTATAGTTGTGGAGAAATAACCCTCATTGTTTTTTTAGGAGGTTTGATGGTGATGTTTTGAGTTCATTATGCGTTAATGAATTCTTTTTATTTTATTCTAAGATTTTGTTAGAGATTAAATTTATTGGGTCATGTGGTCACCCACTTTTCCCTGCTACTATTTTATTCCTCTTATTCATCATTTATACTCTCTTTTTTCATTATAATGCTGCATATAATGGAGTTACATTGTGGTTATGAATTGAAGGAGATTGTGATGTATTTATAGGTATTAGTGTAGGATAATCACAATTCAAACAAGAGGGTGTTGATTGATAGGTATTTGTATCAAAATTTAATATAAAATCAATAATTAGTTTTTTTAAAATAATAATTATAGAATCTATGTGATTCCTCATGGATGACATCAACATTATTATTACCAACATTATTTCTTATTATTTCATATTTTTCATGAATCTATATTTTTATTTACATGTATATATATATATATCATATAAATTTTTTAAACCCCTATTTTAGTGTATTTTAGTTTAATATAATAGAGAATATAGTAATAGTTTGTTTGTGTGGCCTCCTCAAGAGATCAACCCTAGATGTGAACTATATTTTATTCCTATGTAAATAAAAAATATTGACTTTGAAAGGGTTACTATCATAGTGTGTCTCTCTATGTATTAGTTATAAACCCATTTGTAAAGGGTTTTTCCTTATAAAAATACACAAAATAAACTCTACACTATGACACCCACTTTTCATGGCATTACCCCTTTGGGTTCCCCCAGTCATGGTGTGACTTTCCCCTTCACAACATGATTAGCCACCTATAACCAAAATTTAGCTGAAGTTCCACCCCTATCTCAAACCAAAATTTACCCAAGCACCCAAAACACCTCCTTAGCCTCTGACCACATCTAAAAACAACTTTTTGAGATGTTATAACCCTCAGAATCCCAATATAAGTCTCAATTCTCAGAAAGTCCACTTCTTTAGGACTAAGAATTAAAATTTCCCTTGTTTTTCACAACATGTAATGACATGGGTCATTGCATGTTTAACCATATATTTTTTTATAAATATAATATAAATTATCTTCATCAAATAATCTCTAGTAAACCTTCATTAACCTTCCTCTAAAAAACTAACCATTTTCTCTAAACAATGGGGACAACTATAACATAGTATTATTAACCATGGTGCGGTTTTTTGTTCTCCACCCAAAACACCCATATATTCCATCATCATACCTATTATGATGATTTCAAAATACCAATATAATTCATTTGAAGGGTATTTGTCTACATTTATAAATAAAAACAATCAAAAAAAATTCTTAGATTTTTTCTAATTGGGGAAAAGAGCTAAAATTATTTTACTATAATGGATATATTATTTCATGAGTAGTGGATGTAATTCCTTTGGTATGATCCAAATATATCAAAAAAATTGGGTTGTTTCCTCCTAGAGTATCCATAAGTAGATGAATATACTTTTAAGTTTGGATTCAAGTTTCTTCCCATCATTCTAGTTATATAGTGGAGGAGTTTAAATGTTATATAGAGGTAAAAAAATATGTTATTAATGTCCATGGTTTATGAGATATAATCATTAATAAAATCACGTACTTGAAATACCATAAAAATACCTTAAAAATATCCTCAATATCCCTCTAATTATTTTGGTTTTTAGATATATAAGACAATCCATCCATTTGTAATTTGAATGAGATATTTTACTCATTTTGGACAATTCAAAAGGAAGTATCTTCATAAAATATGTCAAAATCCCACCTCATGTTTAAGTCATAAAAATATGTTGAACTTTTTTAGAACATTTATAAATTAAAATTAAGGGTTATTTGGTGAATTTATCCCCATACATTTATTTAAATAATATTTAAATAAATAAGAATTATTAAATATATTATTTTAAATTTAATTTAAATATGTATAATTATTTATAACATCATACATAATTAAATAATAACATATTAAATTGAATTAATCAATTCAACACTAGAATAAATGTATTAAATTTTATTTAATCCCCTTTTATAATAATTCTTATATTTATTTCTCTTTATATGTTCTCATTGACTATTAATAACATGTAAAGTAGTGTATGAATACAAAAAGAAATAATAAATTTCTATAAATACATGTTTTTTACTTAATACATAAGAGGGTTTGGATTGATACAATAAATCTCCATGTAAAAATACAATTATTGTGTATTCACTCATTCTCTGTTATGAGATCCTAAACAAGGATATATATTCTCATAAATCTCAAATCATTACATATATAAATATATATATCACTATGAGTGGGATAATAAAACATATATGTTCAAATAACTTATGAAAATTTATGTATAGTCAGACACTTTATTAGTCACACTCAATAATTTCTACCTGTTATGTAGGTAGAAAATATCATCTTGATACCACCACTTGATTAGTGGTTTACCCAACAACCCTCCATTGAGTCAAAATAAAGAAAAATATAATATGAGTGTTAAATTTTGTAAATGTTAATGTTGTAGGTCTATCTAAACTTAGGTATAAGTAACAAAAATCAATATACATTATAATAACATTAAATGATTGGTAAACAATATCTCATGTAATGAAATTATAGATAATCATTGGAAACTAGCCTAAATTTTTTATTCTCACGAGATAACTCATTATATTACAATATTATAGAAAAAAATTTAGACTTAGTATTTCATCACAACCCATAATACTCCATGATTTATATTGATCATATAGTAACTATGGGAAATTTTACCTAAACTTTTACTATATATTCTTATATAAAATAAATCCATTAGTAATGAATGGAGATTCCATACATTTATTAATAATATATAATACATGATCCAAATATCCAAAATCTATCATCACATGATTGGATTTATGGAATAAATTATTAATAGATACAAAAATCATATTTTATCTCATCTTCTTCAAAATTTCATTCATTGAAAAATATGAAAATAATAATGTTTTTTCACCAGAATTATATTTGATACCACAATTTGGATTTATAAATATAAAATATTACTAAAAATAATTATATATATATATCCCACTATAATCATAAAATAGAGGAATAAACACAATTAAAAATCATATAAATGCATAGTGGTTATAGGTATCTAGACAATATTGTTTTAATTTATTTAAAGATAAAAATATTCTATACAAAAGACTTAATCCTCCCCTGGTATCTATTCATGATATGAATCAATTTTAGTTTACTATAAACCAAAAAATAGGATCTCCTTACAATTTAAAGTAGTAAAAACATATTCTTATAGTGAATGAATAAATGAAAAACTATTTGAGCTTTATTTGGGAGATTTTAAGATGATTTTCATGTTCTAAATAGAGTAAATTTCACATATAGAGGATGTAAAAGTATATGTTACTCCATGTTATAAGTAATCTCCATCAATTATCAAATATTTTATACTTATTTTTTATTATCACATAACATATAATTACTCTTCTCACTCCCACTAGCATGATATCACATAATTTTTAAAAATTTCAATCATCAAAAAATTTCATATATTATCTCACAATGTAGAAATTTATTATTATTATACATATAATATACATAATTTGTGTAATATTTATACAACATTAACATTATAAATTCATGGAGAGTATTTTTTACCTACTTTAATATGATAATAAGAGAAGGACATGAAAACTAGAGAAACTATCATAAAGGATGAAACAAGAATCAAAAAGATAATATTAAAATCTTGATTCTTATTTTAAGAAATTGAAATTCTTAATAGGTACAATCTATCATAAATTATATGTGAAAAATGAAATTAATGATTTTGATGTATTTGGATGACATTGTTTTTTAAAAAAGTTAAACACGTAAATAAATGTTTTGGATTAAATAAATTTGAATTTGATCTATTTTTTATTTTAAATTTACCATATTTTATTAATTTTATTAATAGAATAAAACAACTTTTATTTCAAAATAAAAATATTTTATTATTGTGTGAAATAAACTCTGCATGAAATATAGTAAGTTAATGCTCACATCATTAATTATTGATACTGAAATTAGAAAGAATTATGTTGGAAAGCCTATACATTCCACTATTTATTGATGGATGATTACAATATTATTATATTTGGTTAAAATAATACATGGTATAGTCTATGAAGCATTCTTCACAATAAGATATGAGGGTTCACTTAAGAAAGGTCATTTAATCCCTATTAAAAAATATTAAGGCATGTAAAATGAACTAAAATGATAAATTATAGTATCATAACTATGGTGTAAGAGAATCTATTTACTATAGTGATGCTGATTGGTCCAAAGGAAAACATTAAAGAAAAATTAAATGTGGTTCATTTTTTATATTAAAAAAAGTGCATTGAATGGTTAAGAAAAAAATATGTAAAAACATTCTTAAGTATTACAAAGGTTGAATATATTAAAATAACTCAAGAATGTGCCCAAATGATTTGGATAAAGAAACAGTTGTAATATATTGCTTAATACTTTCATGTTCATATATCTATTTTTTGTGAAAATAAAAGTGCTAAAAAATTGATAAAAAATTAGTTAAATATTAATGAACAAATAATATAAAGATCTAATATCACTTTATTAAGGACTAAGTTATATAATGGCTTTTAAAAGTGTAATATACTGATAAAATAGATATGTTATCAAATAATTTCACAAATTAATTTATTATATCAATATTTAAAAAACATAGGTTGAAGCTTTATATTCATCTGCCTTTTTCAATTTGAGTAGATTTGATTTGTATTTCCTTTGTTTTCTTCAGGAATATATTTCATATATTTTTATACTATAACATAATCCCAAAAAATGTAATCTAAAAGTGTTATAAATTTATTTGGGAGAATATTCTACAAAAGGGGGTATGAGTTCATGATATTTGGAGATCAAGTGACATGAATAGACGGGGTGTTTCCTAGTTAACAATAGGGGTAAAAAATTATAAAATAAAAATATCTTCGATTTAAATGACTTGACTTATAAATATCTAAATTATTATTATCTTTTTTTATTTTAAATATTTATTTATATCACATAGACACAAAGTTTAAAATAAATTTTTATTGTCTTTATCTATTTTCATGAAGGGATGAATGATTTGTTTTTAAGAAAGCATCAGTAAATTAGGTTTTTATTATTCTCACTCTTTTATAGTAAGCTTTAGATTTATTTATAAATGTTGGATAGTATTATTTAAGTAATTATATAGGAAAACATTAAAATGTATAAGATAATATTAATTGTATATTAGATAAATTTTTAATTTATGTGATTTTTTTGTCAAAAAATACAAAAAAGGTGTTTTTTTAGCCCACGGTTATATTTGGTGGAGTTGTTTCCCTAAAACAAATTAAATATTTACTTTTAATTACTATTATATAAATTTATTTATATTATCACATAACAATTATTCTTTTATGTAACATTAATGTTATAATGATCATGAAATATATTTCGCATCAAAGTTTTATAGTGGTTCTCTATTATAATGAGAACCTATAGATTCTAGGACAATATTCTAAAATCAAGATATCCTTTAGTCTAGATATATCTATATAAAGGGACATATACTATGTTTTACTATCAAGTGATTATATCTCATAATATTTTAGACTTATTCTTATGAATTTATCACTTGTTGATCTCAAATAATGGAGTTCATAAGGATATACCTGCTAATATAAATTCCAATTGTTTTATATGTCATTGGATATTTTATCTATGAAAGTTTTTATTGGTCCTTAGAATAGATTTCATTAATAATAAGTATCATGAATTGTGTAATTTTATGTATAGATGACAATTCTGACAATATGTTCTCATTGTAAGATATCATGTGTTGGGTATGCCATAAGTGGTTTGGAAATAATTTAAAGGTCAAGAATAGATTTTTCCCTACCTTATTAATGGAAGAATATATCTTTTTCCCTTTAATTTAAATGGAACAATCTAAAAAATCATATTCATGGTAGTTATCATACTATTTACTTTTAGAAATTCAAATAAAGATAAATCAACCATATAGGGTGATGAAAAAAGTATGCATCCTTATTGTTGATATATTGATTAAAAAATGGATTAAACTTCATAATAAAATTCTTAAGAACGTATTTTTATTTTTTATTCTTACTCATTTCTCTATTGGTGCCCTGATTTATTGCTAGAAATGAATATTGTATAGTAAATAAGTTGCACCAATTTTCTTATAGAAAGGGTCCTATAGGGTCACACACTAAGTGTATCGAAAATCTCATTAAATTATATTGAATTTAAGTTTAAGGATAAGGTTTTTCCTTGGTATTTCTAATATTATTTATTAAATTAAAATTTTTTGTATAAATTAAATCATAATATATTCGTGTTTAGAATATTTGAGTTGAATTTTTTCTCTTGTTAAATTATTCATATGGTAATGAATATAATATTTAGTTATTCACATGTTTATTGAATAGTGTAACATAAATATTAACTCTATTTACATGAATATTAAAATATATATAAATTTATTTTCATGCTAATTGAGTATACTATTTATTTTATTTTATCAAATAAATATATTTTATTATTCAAGGTATTATAATTTTTATCAAGTAATATAGGTTGAGTTTAATGATTGAATAGAAATGATATATTTTATGTGATATCAATAAAATAATTATTAATTTATTTATTTAAGAAATGGAATTAGATTTAATGCATGTTATAGGATATAATAATATTATTATTATTACTATTTTCATGTAGATTATGACTAAAGTTAAATAAAAGGATAAGATCCTCTGTGTAATTAAATCAAATTTATCCTAGGTATAGAGTCTAAAATATGTCACTTTCTAGTGATGATGTGTTAGAAACAAAAATACATCATCTATTATTCTCTCAATCCTAAGAGAAAATTGTCCCTTCCTACCTTCATCTATCTCTAAAGAATCTAGAGAGAGAGCAAGAGAACATTATTATAGTAGCAACCTCAGTTTTTTCCATGAGTAAGACCTTACACATTTTTTATTTATGAATCCTTGATCTTTGGGAAGGATAAAATAGTAAATTTACCCAATTAAATGACCTGAAAAATATTTTATGATGGCTCTATTTTTCATGGGATGAGATGTTTACCCTTGGGTAGGAATTTGGTGAGATTCTAAGCTAGTTGAATCTTTCAAGATATTTAATATTTATTAAATAAATATAATTATTATCCCATGCTTTTTAGCACTGTTATCTACTAAATGGAGCTATGGATTGGAATTATGATTCTTTGGATGAGTCATGTATGGGAAGTTTTACCTAGGTAAGGTATAAACTATGTTTGTGTTTTGGGTCTCAACTCGAGCCTTTAATGAGCCCTTATTTTATTTTTATTTTATTTTTATTTATCCCTTCCCATAGAATTCCCCAGATTATCTCATTAAATAGGGTACTTATCATTGATCCTTGTACATTGAGGGAGAGATGTTAGTGAAGGATATTGCCACCCACGAAGGTATATCAAGTTGTGGGACAAAAGGAATGTGGTGGTGGAGCATGGATCATCAATGTATGACCTTGAAGCTTCAAAGATTCACCATGAGGTATGAATCATTATTTTGATTTTCACATTTTCCTTATTTCTTTGTCATTTTACATTCATATTTTGGGATTTAAACTACTTTTGGATGGACAAAGGCTGATTAAGGAGCAATTTGAAGTGAAATAGGCCAATTTTGTTGGTTTGTAGGGTGCCCACATTTAGAATTACCAATCACATAAAATTTGATTATAGAACACACATAGTGTAGTTTGTCAGTTAATCTAAGGTAGAATATAGAGTCCACATTGTGTGAAGGTTAAATGAACATGTTTTATTGGACCATTGGTTACATGACCTGGGTTTCAGCATATTACATGACCAGCCACCCCGTGTGAAGTACATGGCATGTAGCTTGTACATTCCGTATTATTCTACATGATATTACTTGAATATAGATTCATTAAATGTGAACTTCTTGGTTATCACACATAGTGTTCCCAATAGTACATGTTGTGTAGTTTAGTACTATATGATTTAAGGTACCATGTAGAACCGCACACTATATAGAGAAAGTGAGCATGCCATATATTTATATAATACATGATGATATGGTTCCAGTACATTCCTAGATGGAATACATGAGTTAAAATGGTATGTACTCCAGTGGTAATTCCATGTACTTTGTGATTTACATGGAAATATGGTAAGGATGCATTACCAACTCAATATTTGGGGCTTACATTCCATTTATGTCATCAAACATGTCATTGATTGTTCCCTCTAGTGCGTCTTGTGCACTATCTCACTCGAGATTCAGATTTGGAAAAGTGAGTAGTCCATTCTAAGTATCTTTCCACATAGATCATGATAGAGGGATCTTATGTGATATTATATTCCATCAGTGAGATTATTTATGGATATTTTTTTATTTTATCCCCAAGGTGATGATGATTTGATACTGATGATGATATAGAGCGATTACGTGGATGGTTATCCCTCCTAAAAGCATTAAAGTTACAAAGCATGGTACCCTTGCATGTTTTTTTTAGAGTTGGGTACTCTTATGGAGTTGGATATTATGTATCCTATTATAAAGGATGGATGAGTTTTATATAGAAGAGTCAAAGCTATTCTTTAGATATTCCCTCATCACAACAGGGGAGTCCAAAGGGACTTATAGTTATATGTGGATCTTAAGAAGATTATCTCATTCCTTTTCACCCCAAAGTTGGAGTTGGTTCATGTGGTATAGATAAGAGGGTGTATATTTGTTCATTGACTCTCATTACACTATGGTATTCATGGCCATATTTTGTTATGAATAATTTATTTTCTATCTCCATTTTAATTCCTCATGAGTTATTGTGGGAGATATAGTCAGATGATTATGGAGAATTATTGTTAGTCCTTTCATTCAACCCTTGGTTCCAATGACTATGAGGCATGAGTGTTATGGGATTAGTATTTGATAATCCCATAGGATTTTTATCATACCAAGGTGTGGTTCATACCATTTATTTATGGAGATGATACCCCCCTAAAGATGTGGGGTGTAGGTCCTCCATGCTAAATGTTTTTCCTAGAGTTATCCTTAAGGTATGGGTCTTCCCTTTCATTAATAAAGTTACTAATACCTTGGTGATGTGGGGTGTGGTTAATACATGATAATGAATAGTTTATTCAATCTCCATTAATATTGTGGGATATCCTTTATATGGACATTGATGGAATTAGTAGTCTCCAAGAGATATGGGGTATGGATTTTCTACATTAATCAATGGTTTTAAAGAGATCCCTTTTGAGGTGTGGGTTATCCCTTTATGGATAGATACAATTCTCACATCGATTGATCGGGATCTTTGGTGATGTGTGTGGTCTTTATTATGGGCCAGTAATGACCTCAGCTAGTTTACACACTCTTATGAGGCATAAGTCCCCCATTATAATTTTTTAATGGTGATATGATGATTATGGTATTTGAGAAGTATGGATAGATCATATGATTAGGGACTTGTGGTGAATAGGGTACTCTAGGTTTCCCATTTAGCGTGATACTCTATTAGAGTTAGGTAAATTGGTAAATGATACACCATTATTTTTTTGTTTCCACACATAATATATATCTAAGTCACAAGTCTCCCTTTTGATCCTAGTAGGGTAGGGTGGGCATGTTTTTCCTCTTATATGATGGGTCAAGGAACTCCCATATGGAATTTGGTGTGGTTCACCCATATGTAAGGTTGGTAACTCCCTCGGTTAATATGAATCTCTTCCATTGAGTTATATTCCCCATATTTGATCAGTATATGGGAACCGGATCATTAGAGTGGGCTCTTTAGATGGTATTTTTGTTGCATGGTGTGTTGTTTTAAGAATAATGATTCATTAGTTAGACTATGTTTGATTCCCTATATATTGAGAGAGTGGTGGAATTAATTCATGCATTGTATATTATTACTTAAAGAGCCTCCCATTTTGAATAGGATATTTTATATTAGATTCCTTGGGTACGACTGGGTGATTTGTCTTATGGTCCCTTAAGCGGACCAATAGTTATTCACCCATATGGTCACATATGGACAGGGATGTGGATTTTTTACTTATGGTGTGGGGTTTCTTTATAGATTCCTCATTTCAAGGGATTAATTAACTATCATGTATCTTTTGGTTTCCCCCATGGGACTCATATGGGTTTATTGGGAAGTAAATCTATATCTTTTTCCACATATTGTGTTCTCCCCTCTTATCTTCAACTAGGTGGCTATGCAGTTTTGCCTTTGATTGTGATCTGACCACAATTTGGTTTCCCTTGTCATTTTTTGGGAATCCTAATAGGTATTTTTATACTTACCCTATAATGGGATTTGTTCCCATACATGTTTCATTTGTGTAGATGATGGGAAGTCGGTGGTGATTTTTGTGAGAGTATTAGTAGTAGATCCCTATGGTGTCATATGTTAGTGATTCACGAGTTGGTGTTGGAACAATGTGGTGATCCCCATTCCTAGTTACTCATAGTTTGTTTATATTTTGGGGTATTGGGGTATGTATGTTTTCATTATATATTATAATCTTCATTGTATGTCATTGGAACATTTAGTGTGTATGCATGCATGTTTTATTTCAGATAGTTATTTATATCTTGCATGATTGTGGATATTTTGGTTTCATGGTGATGTATATCAGCTTCAAGTTGTATATTATAAGGCATCCAATGTATATTTTATTTCTTCTTGGTGTTATTAACTAGACCCTAGCCTATTGAAAGTGATCTTGGGGTGGCACACTCAACATAATTTCAATCCAGGTGGGGTTATGGTGGGTCAGATCATGTCATACTAGTATTAGATCGATTTGGTAATAAGAATAGAGTTTAGATATTGGAGTATCATGAGTTTTGGTTTGGGATATTTGGCACAACAATTATTTAAAGTTCTTAAGTCTAGTTGTGAGACTAGGGAACCCAACTAGGGTGTGGTGACAAATACATTCTAATGAAATGATTTTGATAAACTAATAACTAACTTAGGAATTGATTGAATTGTATGTAGGTTATAGTTAGTAGGTCCATGTATTATATAGTTATTGATGAATTTTTGGATTCACGATGTGACATCATGCTTCTGGAGATGTCTTTCTATGATGAGGATGTTGATTCCCTCATGAAAATGATTTCTCTAAAGGAGTGAAATGGAAATTTTACAGATGATGGGAGTGATGGGACTATTCATGGTAGTGAGGGATCTAGGTTTATGGTCTCTAGATATCTTATTGGTTTAATACCTAGAGTTTTTTCTTAGTATAACTGTAGTATAGGGATAAATTGAAGGTTCCAGGTGCAGTGGAAGTGCCTTTATGGCATGTCCAACTCAAATTTTTAGTATTAATTTATGAATAATCATTGTTGAACAAGACAAAACAACAAGTCAATTGAAAATCATATATTACTTAACTAGATAAAAATTTCATAACTATAATAGGGGGATCATCCCATGTAATGTATAATTAATTTATGAGAAGATATAGAATTTCCACAACTTGTAATTCCTTCTTTATTGATGATCCAATTGACAGAATCTTATAATGTCATCATTACACAGCAGAATCCAAGTATAGAATCCTTCTAATAGTGATCCACATTTTCACTTCAATCTCTGAACATCACTGTAAAATCTCTGAGTGCTAGCATAGATGATCTTGATCACTTGTGTTGTTCATGGTGGATCACTATATAATTCTTCTTAAAGGAGGAAGAACTTTTGATGTTCTCTCAATGGATTGAGGAGGAAGAGAGGGTATGTTATAGATCACTATATCTATCTTTACGGCTTGACAGTGTCTCTCTCTCTATCAATTGTGCATAAAAAGAGTGATTTAATGGTGTGGGTAAGGGGTAGAGTTCTTTCCTTTTTATAGTAGAGGGGGAGTGGCACTCTTGTAAATACCAAAAGGTATTCATTAATGGGAGGTCTAATTTACATAAACTACCTCTAAAATAGAAAAATAATGGATTAAATGGGAATAATGTATTATTAAAACCTCAACCTCACAAAATACATTCATTTTAATAATTTGGTTCCTTAACGTCTAAGATTTCCCGATTTTATTATTTTGGTTTTTATTAAAGCATCTAGTTTTCTAACCTAAGTAATTTAACCACTAAGAATAAAATGAAGTGATATTTATTAGAAAATATATTTCCACTAAATTATTAATATGATATATAATTTATAAAATAAAAATTCCATGTTTTTTGGAAATTAATTTTAAAACAAGCACATGTGACATGCTAAAACACTGCTTAAACTCGGACCGTGTTAATAGCGTTTTTACAATATATGGATCAATATGTTAATTATAAAATATCAATTGGTCCATTAATATACCATATTTAATATTTATTAAAACTTAAAAACGAATTTTCATAATATAAGATTTTTATTAATTTTAAATCATTTAATTAAATATCATTTATTATAAAATAACAAAAATGCCAATTTTTAAATTTTTTATTTAATTTTAATTTTTAAATATAAAAAAATAGAATTAAAATATATTAATTTTAAATTTTTATAAAATTATATATTCAAGTAAATAAATAAATTAATATAAAAAATAATTCAATCAATTCACTTCACTTTTGATATTTATAGTATCATTTATTTTAGTTGGTTATTAACTAAATAATCATTATGTTGGTGTTTCTTAAGAATTTTAAGTAACTAAACCATCTATAAAAATTATTGATAAATTATTATGATAAAAATAACCAATTTTTATTTTAAAATGATATGTATAACCTAAAATATGATGTTTTTTCCCTATCTCAAGGTTTTATAAATCTCAAAGGTATGGAAAGTTCCCTTTTTGTCTTTTTCCTTACTTAACCTTTTATATAGGGAACTTCTATTTAATAATATCCCAATAACCCATAAAATTTTAAAAAAAATGGGTATATGGTCAAATTATTTTCATCCAATGGATTTTTTACAAGTTTCTAGGTCATTTTGGTTCTTAATATTATGGTGTAGTCCCTTATTAAGCTAAATCTTTCCTTAATCGTCATAATTAATTTTAATCACATTCACTAATATTTTTGGTTAAAAATTAATTTGATCTTATTAGATCCAAAATATTGTACTGATTACAGCAATTTATGTTCATTTTTTAAAATTCAAATCATAAGAGTGGAAAAATTAAAATTAATGCTAATCTCACACACATGGAGAGAAAGTGGGTTTTTTTAAAGTAAAAACATTCAGAAGTTCAATAAGTTTTTATGTCTATATTTGATAGAAAAATAATTCCAATGACCTAAATTGGATTAATATATTTATAATAGATCTATTTTGACTTATAAACAAATATAAAATACAATTTAACATTAAATATTATTTAAATGAAAATGTATTTTTTAACTAAAATACAGTATTGTTCACTATTCATCAAAAAATGAAACTTCTTGGAAAAATACCATAAATTCACCCTAAGATAATTTTGACATTATTAATTCAAAAAAGAAGTTTATTTTTAAAAATAAAATTTATAATATTTCAATAATTTAGTTTTAAAATAGGTCCACCATTAAAAGGCTATAAAACCCAATCTTACGTACAACATAAGCTAACTCGATGTGGTGTGTAGCTTAAGCTTAACATGGTGTTATGTATAAAGAGAGAAAAAATATTATTTATTATAAATTGAAAATATTTTGATGTCTTGGGGTTTTATATTCTGTCCACCTTAATTAAACTGTGTCCTCACAATTTAAACTTGATATTAGTAATCAAGGAATTGATATTTGAAAAAACTATTATTAAAAAACCCACATTGTGAATAGGGTTAGTAACACATCTTATTAATAAGAGATAAAGGAAAGTATAATTTTCATGTAACTAAGATCCCTAGTAGGAGGACATAGGTTGGAAATGGAAACATGGATAGAAAGGAAAAAATCTAACAATCAAGTTCTGATGGAGATTGCTAGAGAATATTGTGAGGATAATGTTAACAATCAAAATCCCTAAATCAATGATGATCTAAGGAGCCATTTTATTTATTAGAAAAGAAGGTACTATGATAAAATTTTTGGTTTCAAGATATTTTTTTTTTATTTTAGTAATTCTTTCACTCTCTAAGATTATAAGTAAATTTACTTACTTGGTACATTTCTGCAATCTTATCCATTGGTCATGCCTTGAACTATTTCTACTTCATCTCTTAGAACATGATTAACCATATAGTGGTGTAATATATTAATCTTTAAAACAATATTCAAATTTCAACTTAAACCATTTCATAATTGGTTAACCTTTCCAAAATATTATGATCTAACACTTTAGAAATATGGTCACTAGATTTCCAAAATAAACTTATTTTTAGCCTTTAATCAACAAGAAGCATCACTAAATTTTCACATTCCAAACATGTGAATAACTTCATCATGTATCCTCTAGGAATATTATAATAACTTTAATCACCATAAAAACCTATTTTAAACATTAATTATTACTTATTATAATATAAGACACATGTTATTGGATATATTTATTGAATCCAAAAGTGTTGTAAACTCCATCAATGATAGCATAGACCACTTGTCTAGAAGTCATTAATCAGTTTCAAGGTAGTCAGCACTTTTCTAAATCACTTATTTATTCATAATTTTCTCAAAATTAGGAACATATTAAGGGTCATATTTCCCTCAATCATGTGTTTTATGAAAATTTTAACTTTTTAATAAATAACTTTTCTAATTATCATTAAGCATATGATCTCAAATCCTTAAATAAAAAAGTATTACAGAACAATCCTCATATATTCCATAATTTTTATAACCTGTATATTTCTGATAAAATATTCAAATAAAATAATTCTTGAATAGACATACTAATCATTCATCTTCATCTGCAGATGTAGCATAACTTGATCATTATCCAATAGTATTATTTGGGGTATATTCCTTTGATTCTTGATACATTGATTTTCATAGTGTCTCGTCTCATTACAGTTGAATCATTGTACATTAGAAACCTTTTTCTCACCCTTGAAATAAAAATCATGGTGTCATTTCTTTCCACACTTTTAGAAAACTCCCATTCCCTTTAAGAAAGTATCAGGATGTTTCTTTCCATAATTATCACATGTGGGAAAGTAATTCTTTCCCTTCTTCCCTTCATCTATATTTTTCTCTGCCGTCTTATTCTTCTCTTGCTTCCCCTAAAAGCCATTGTACTTGGGGAATTATTTAAATATCTCATTATCACATGATATTATTTCCTTATATGAAGATAATACTTCGGAAATTAATTCATTCAAAATGTTAGCTTAAGACCATAAAATATATTATCCTTATTACCCTTTGGATCATGTGAATTGGTGAAGTTCTTATTCCTTTTGATATGAGCCATTTATAAACAATGGAATATACTATATTAAATCATAACATGATGTATAATTACAAATATATTATAACAATCAATATAAATTCATCATAAATCATAGAATCATAAACTTTAGTTACTTTGGGGCATCTTTACTTTTAAATCCTTCATAATAGTAGGTAAATAAAATGGGAATTAGCCTAAGAATATCCCCTAGGAGTGTCAAAACAGGTGCACATTAAGTAACATTTTCATGTACCATGTTACCCCTAGTTATTCCCGAAACATCTTATTAGATTTATTACTCCATGGTACATCTGTTCCAGAACCACATCCACTTGTAGTATCCAAATAGGGATGTATTACTATGATTACCCACATAATATATACCTTACCAAAATACTAAAATGTTCTTCTATACCCATCCTCAATTTATATCTTAGTTTTATTCTCTTTAATCTATGTTCTCTAAATCTAGTTCCCAAGGTTGTTGTTAAACTTCCTCTAATACCAACTATAATGCCCCGACCCCATAATTTTGGAGTTGGTGCATTATTTTATTACATTGCCATGATTACAAGGAATCAAATCCTAAAGGACCATTTAGTTTAGCATCCTTGTAAATCCATATTACATACATTATACCCATAATAAATTGGTAAGAGAAATAAAAACATGATATGTAATAAAATAAAATAAACTGCATCCTTGAAAGCCTATTCAAATATTTCATCTTCATAACCTGGGTAAGGGAAACATAATAAAGGTGAGCTCAAATTCTCAGTAAGGTTAAGTAAAATAGAATAAATAATGAATCAATAGGAATAAATGAACATGTAAAGGTAAATAACTAATAACACATGTCATTCCAATAACTAGATAAGGCAATATCAATATGAAAAGGTAAGAAACTGAAACTTGTTCCATCTAAATCAATAAACTGAGAATGAAATGTATGCATAGATATATAAAAAAATATTATGAGTGAATAATAACTAAATATAAATGAGTTAATTATTAATTATTGGATTCCATATTTCCTAGGTACATGTAACTAGTACCATCAATACCTTTCACAAGACGGTTTCACTATCTGGTAAAAACCCATCTATTTTGGCCAACTATTTCATCTCATAAGACTACTGATGCATTGAGGGGCTATATATAACCAGGACCCGCCCATTTCATACATGTAAAAATCACTCCTCATATATAATTATCAATTTAAATAATAAACAATATTCCTTATCATATATTCATATTGAATGAAGGATGTTGATTTATCAATTATTCCCCAATTAATCAAATAACTATCAAAGTAAACACAATATGTAAAATGATATATGGTTTAGGAAATAATAATATCTATTATATGAAAATATGTATATTAAAGGAAATTTATAAGTAAAAATTATTACCATAAAGTTATTTTTTCAAGATAAATTCAACAATCACAAAGGGAAGTGAAATTGAAAAAATAATCATTAAGGACATTCTTGAGGAAAATAATCTTTAAACATCCCAAAGTATCCCATACCACTTGAAACATTTAAATAATAATTCACATGAAGTAAAGTTTTTAATACCATTAATAAAAATTATTAATAATATAATGTCTCAAAAGGGGTAGTATATACACTACACAAAATAAGTAAGTGGTATATATGGCATATACCTCACAAAAAGAAAACTATGACAAGAATCCCTTACCTTAACCTTAATTTTTTGTGTGGTATCTATACTCCTATATAGTGGTTTAAAATATGTTACTAACTTATACCAAAACCATAATAATGTTTATAATATCATATATTAAATTCTTATAATATTTTATTACCCTTTTGTTAAAACTCTTTCATTATTATAACTATTTCGGGTGTTAATTACCTAGTTTTATGAAGTATGTTTTGACTTGTTACTTATTATTACTATTTCTTATATCATGAGTTCATAATATAAATAATTTAAACCATGGCTTAATTATATTATATATTCAGTACATATGTATTTATAATTGTTCATAATATTTGGAGATAAGAAATGAATTTCACCATTCATGGAGATGGTAGGTCGTGCGTACATATGAACGCTACTTTCATTTCTTTATTGTATTTAAAAGAATTAAAAGTAAATTATAAATATTTATATTATAATTACAGTATCATAGATATTTTTATATGTTTCATAGGTTTATTAAAACCATCATTTATACATTCCATGTTTAGCGTGAACGCGTCACATCACTTTGAGGGGGCGGTAGTTCACACTTCCACAAATGATGTTATCATATTTACACAAAATGGAATGTATTGAGTTATGTGTTATAAAATAATTAAATAATAATAAATAAATTAAAAATATAATAAATATCATATATAAATATATTTTCTATCATAATTTTCACTATGATAGGCGGTAAAGGAAAAAATGAAAAATCATTGTTTCGTGAAGCAGTAGTTTTCCATACATGGAAACAGTATGTTCGTTACCCATTAGATAGATGTGTGTGTAATTATAGGTTGGAACATTATAATAAAAAAATCCTAGTATATTTATTATACTTTTGTTTTTATACAATAATTAAATAATAATATTTTAGGTATTGGAGAATGGAAATAAAACTAAAGAGCTTAAGGAAATTTGTTACCTCTTAATCTGGTAACTTCTTTTGGTTTATACCAAAAGGATTCCTTAGAAGGATTAATTAAAAAGGGTATTCTTATAGTATTAGGGGAAGTATGTTGTTGAGATATTTGGGTAGATATTTTTCAATTCAAATTTTATTTAGAGGTGTGATTAAGGGTAGAGTGCTTTTCTTTTTATAGTGGAGGGGGAGTGGTACTCTTGTAAATACCAAAAGTTATTTATTAATGGGAGGTCTAACTTACCTAAAGTGCCTAAAAATGGAAAAATAATGGATTAAATGTGAATAATATTATATAAAAACATCTGACACACAAAATTACAATCATTTTAATAATTTGGTTCCTTAACTTTTAAGAATCCCCAATTTTATCATTTTGGTTTTTATTAAAGCATCTAGTTTTCTAACCTAAATAATTTAACCATTAAGAATAAAATAAAGTGGGATTTATTATAAAATATAGATACACTGAATTATTAATATTATATATAATTTATAAAATAAAAATTCCATGTGTTTTGGAAAATAATTTTAAAACAAACGCATGTGACGTGCTAAAACACTACTTAAACACAGACCGTGTTAACAATGTTTTTGCAATATATGGATCAATGTGTTAATTATAAAATTGGTCTATTAATAGAATATATTTAATATTTATTAACACATAAAAATAACATTTCTGAATATATTATTTCTATTAATTTTAAAACATTTAATAAAATATCATTTATTATAATATAAAAATAATGTCAAGTTTTACATTATTTATTTAATTTTAATTTTAAAATATAAAAACAATATTAGAATTAAAATATATTATGATTAAAGATATTTAAGGTGATATATTCATCTAGAAAAATAAATAAATACAATAATTCAATCAATTCACTTCACTTTTAATATTTATAGTATCATTTACTTTAGTTGGCTATTAACTAAATAATCACTACATTTGCGATTCTTAAGAACTCTAAGTAACTAAACCATATCTAAAAATTATTGATAAATTATTATGATAAAAATAACCCATTTATCTTTTAAAATGGTATGTATAACCTAAAATAGGAAGTTTTTTACATATCTCAAAATTTTATAAATGTTAAAGGTATGGAAAGTTCCCTTTTAGTCTTTTTCTTTACTTAACCTTTTATATAGGGAAATCCCATTTAATAATATCTAAATAACCCATAAAATTATAACCCATTTGGGATATGGTATAATTATTTTCATTTAATGGATTTTGTACAAGTTTCCAAGTCATTTTGGTCGTTAAGATTAAGTTTTAGTCCCTTATTAAGCTTAATCATACCTTAATCATCATAATTAATTTTAATCACATTCACTAATATTTTTTGTTAAAAATTAAGTTGATATTATTAGATAAAAAATATTGTACTGATTACAAAAATTTTTATATATTTTTCAAAATTCAAAACACAAAAGTTGTAAAATTAATATTAACGCTAATCCCACACATGTGGCAAGAAAGTAGGGTTTTTTAAAGTAAAAAATGTTCAAAATTTCAATAGGTTTTCATATCCAATATTAATATTAAAATGATTCAAATGAAATTAATTGAGTTAATATATTTATAATTATTCTAGTTTTACTTCAAAACCAATTTAATATTAATAATTATTTAAACAAAAAGGCAGTTTTTAACTAAAATGCAATATTTTTCACTATTCATAAAAAAATGAAACTTCACACAAAAATACCAAAAAATCACCCAAAGATAATTTTGAAATTAAAAATTCAAAAATAAAGTTTATTTTGACAAATAAAATTTATAAAATTTTGAAAATTTAGTTTTAAAATATGTGCGCTATTAAAAGGCAGTAAAATCCAGTCTTATGAGTAACGCAAGCTAACTCGGTGTGGTGTGTACCGTAATCCTAACATGGTATTGTGTATTAAGATAGAAAAAATAATATTTTTTCTAACATGAAAATATTATAATGTATTGGGTTGTTACACTCAACAGAAGGTACACATCCATAAATTCTTATTCTGTCTTGTGGGTTAACACACAATGCAATTTTATTCCATGTATTTATTGTTGGAACATGATGTACAATAGTCAGTTACATGTCATGCATTGAACAAGGATTCTAACAGTTAATTCCAAAGATATTAATAGTGTTTTGTACGGTTATACACACCATGAAGACTATGTGGTTTGATCATGCAGAACAATACATCATGTATGTAGAGGAATGTCATATAGAGTTATATTATATGCAGTATATGCTAAATGACACATATATCATGTGATGTATTAAATTTCCACGAATGGGGTTTAATATTATTCTGGTAGTACATTTCATATAGCATCTTAAGTACGTATCATGTGCATAATTATTTAAAATTTGAAATTAAATTTATTTAATTTATTTAACAATAATAGATGGAATTCTTAAAACTTCTCAAGGATCAAAAATTGAGTAAAATTTCTAATAAGGAATTAATTTATTAATTCAAGAAAATTTATCTTAAAAGAAAATATTGGAAATTAATCTAGTAATATTAAATATAGTTTTCATTGCATGTTGTGAATGATCATGAGCATTGACTGATATGTGTGTATAATGTATTTATATATTTAATTTAATTATTTATTACATGGTTTATTATGTGATAATTAATATTAAATTAAATTTGGTGATCTCTCAATCATCCCTTTCTCTTTTATGTATTAGATTTTATGTACAAGGTTTATTTATTATAACCATAAACTCCTGGTACTCCTCACTTGAATGTGATTATACATTTATAAAGGATGGAGATCCCAAATAAAGGAGATAGTTTAAGACCCAATCTAAGATAAATCCAAACAAGGAGATGCATTGGATGATGATTGATTCTACAACTCAGGTCAAGTTTAGGATCAATGAGTTATTTTTCCATGGATAAATTTTAGTCTATCACCACTCGATAAACCGACCCATAGATAAAGCTCATGATTATTTCACGTCTTTATTTTACTATATTAGTGCATTGTTATTTATTTTTTACTATAATACATGGTTTATTGGGATGATTAAACATGATCACAGATTATAAATTAATTAAAATCATTCTAAAATAAAATAAAATAAATTTTATATGTTTATTTTATCGAGTATGGTTAATTACTTATGTAAGTTTCTACATAAAGTAATTAATAAGTATACAAAGGATAAAATAAGATATCTTATACAAGTAAAATAAATATGCATAAGTTATTTTATCAGACATGGTTAACTATTTATATATGTTTCACTTAAATTTAACAAACATGGAAAGAATAAAATAAAGTGAATTTATGCATAAGTTAATAAAATCCATCAAATTAAAATACTAATTCATTGAATAGTTTTTATCACTTGAATTAAAATACAACCATAGTTAAAAGTATTATTCTATCCCTTGTTAGGGTAATTTAAATTATCAAGGAGTTTAAATAAAATTATTAGGTTTACTTAACCAAGTTATAATCAAGATAATTTCCCATAGCATTTTTTTGTAACTTAGATGAAAATGTTGATGAAATTCAAGTATAGGATTTTAAGATTTTGGGGTATAATCAAGGAGTTCTAAGTTGAGGTAGTTATAAATAATAAATCCTATATAAATACCTTTGAGTAATTTTATAAGACCTCTATATATGTTATAATAAGGGAAATATGGATCCTTCCCACTAGAATATCCAAGTGACTGAATATTCTAAATCCAATGGAGAGGGATGTTGGGATTTTATAAAAGAGTGGAATAATTAATTAAATAATTTATTATAACATAATTGATAATCAATATAAATTAATAAAAAAAATTGAAGATAATGGAAAGATGCAACACAAATTAACTATCATTGTGATAAATCTTGGAGAAAGATAATCTCTTAATTGGTGAAAAATTCCAAAAGCAGTATAGGAGCCAGCGCATTGTACTATTCTAGAAAAGGGAAGTTATATATAATTGACTCCCCAACACCTACTGAGCATACTGGAGGAGGTTAGTGATGAGTTCAATAATTTATTCTGGAAACATGTGGATGATTTATTATATATACAATGTCTCATGTTATAATCCATGATTAGTGAGCTTCATAAGCTTCACAAAGACATGGATGTTTAGGCCATGTTGTCTCGTCTCCATGATCTTTATTAAGTGAAATAAAGATAAGAGTGGTATGAAATCTCCATGGAACTCTTTACATAAAATTTAGAATAATAAGTCTTTATCAAACCTCATATAGTCAATATGATTGGATACATTGTACATTTATAGTTTTTGGGATTCAAACTATATAAAGAGTTATACCCCAATCTCATCCTATCCTATTTTAATATAAGATTCCTAAGCTTTATTATTAATTTAAATATGAATAATATAGAGAAGTTACTTTTTGATCTTTTGACTATGGTACTCCAAGTGGATAAAGACATCAAGAAAGATAAGTAACTGGTCCTTATAGTGAATAAAATGAAATTAAAGCAAAAAAATATAAGGTAGGATATAATACAAAGTCACATTTGCGGCTATAGAATCCTACCCCAAATCATTAGATTGAGATGTGGAAGAGGTGCTACTAACCTTTTGTGACATTCCTCGAACACCGAAGGATAGAAATAAATGTCATGTATTTTAACCCAAAGTTATGAAGGGAGAATGGTTTAACCTATACACACACACATGAACATGAAAGGAAAAATAGAAATAAATAAACTAAATAAATCTCAAAAATGATGTATACACCAACCCAACCATAATAAATATAACAAATACAACAATAAATGATGAAATAAAGACCAAAAATAGTATAAAAAAAGAATTGAGTTAAATATAAAACTACAACTTTAAATTAGTAAAAGACTCTAGCACCGAAGTGGAACCACTCTAGACCATGACATGGACACTCTAAGCTCCACTTTTGGAAACCCATTTAGTGACATCAAAGAGCCCCACTAGTGAAGTAAGAAACCAGGCCTTTTATTATATCATGGAAAAAAATAGTTTCATTCTCACCAAAGTGTATATGTAGGGGGTGGGTAATCATACCCATTAGGCAACCCCAAATATTCTTTTCACACATTTCACTAATACACTAAATATTTTAACTCGCATGAGTATAAAATAGATAGGAATAATATCAAAAGCTGATAAAATAGTTTTCACAATATAAAATATAACAAATGAATAGGTTTTCTAGAAGTAGTTAAACTAAAAACAATTTCCCTTATAATAAACATAAGAAGTTCACAAATTCAAATTTGGTATAATCATTTATGATATCTCTATCACACACACATGCATTCCAAATGAAATCCCTTTGCTTTAAAGTGATGATATGTCCTCCTCTAAGCCATATCTTGGAATAAATTCTTTATTGCACCTTTCCAGTAAGCACCAAGCACCAAATTTGTTTCAATAAGGCCTAATACAATGAAAACAACGAACACTCACCAACCATGTGCCTTTCCATACAACATCCATAACCCAGTTATGCCAATATCATATACCAAAACCATTATTTATTTATTTTTTTAAACATTTTTTTCCACTTATTGAACTCATTGTAGCTAACACCCACAACCAAAATTCAATATCCAACTTTTAAAAGATCATTACAATAGATTTTTATCAAGGAAAATAATTTAAAGTAAAAGTGTATTTATTTACAAAAATAAAGAGACTTTATGATCCAATAAAAGTGTAAAGAGAGAAAACCTACCTACCTTGAATGATTGATCCAAGATTCCCTTTCTGATCCTTTGTAAACCATTTGATTACTATAAGTTAATTATTAAATATGTGATAGAATTATGTTTTTTATCAAATATATCTTCCACAATATCCTATAGAATGGATGGAGTTTGATAAAAACGGGAGAGAGTGATATGAGAAACATAGGACAAGGAAATTAAAATAAAACTGTTGGGATTTACATCAGAAATCTTTGGATTTCCACATACATATAAAAAACCATCACCTCAACATAAAAACCCACTATTCCATCCATATAAATAATAAAATATCATGTCACGAATTGTATTATCCCGCCTTTTAATGAAACCCATTCATGCCTTAAAATAACTCATGATATCTTCCCATAACACACTCACATTGTGAATCACCATTCATAGAACAAATATTTCCTTTAGAAAGATTGTAAACTCCCCTTATCTTAGTTCCTATGAACTCCTCCCATAATTTATCCCAATAAATCCAAATATAAAATAATAATTATAAAATGACAACGTACCTCAAACTAGGGATGATACATTCTCCCCAACATTAGTATTTCCATATTTATAAATCTAGATCTCTTCAAAAACTTTGAAAATATCAAGCCATTTATCTAACATAAACTTCTATCTTTCCCAAGTTTCTTCATGGATCTAACCATGCTTCCATAGTACTCTTACTAGAGAAAAATAAATCCCACATAAATTCATTTTCTATTTATCTAGAATCTGAACCAGTTCATAGATAAATGTTGCATTAACATCAAGAGTAACATGATCCTAACTGATCACATGACTGGGATCAAGGTGATACTTATTCAAATTAGAAACATGGATGAAATTATAGATATAACTAAATGCCTATAGTAAGGCTAACTGATATGAAATAGTTTCAATTCTTTCAACAATATAAAATGGTCCAACATACTGTGGAGACAATTTCCCTTGATTTCATAATAATTAATGAACAATTATAGGTGACACATTAAATAAGATGTGGTCACTCACATTAAAATATAAAGGTTAGTGATAATGAGATATATATGATCTTTTTTAGCTCTAATCCATATCCATTCACTTTTAGATAATATAGATCTTTTCCATAGTTTCATTGACCAAACTTAGTCCAATCGGTGATGTTTCCCCTATTCTTAGCCAACATAGTGGAGAACAAAAAGGATGGCCATATAATGCCTCAAATGGGTCCATGTGTATCATTTTATAATAGTTTTTATTATAGGGTAATTCAACCAAAGTCATATGATCCTCCCATGAGCCACCATAGTCCATAACATAATCTCTTATCATATCTTCCAATATCTGAATTGTGCATTCTAACAGCCCATCCATTTTTGGATAATATATCATGATCATGGATGATTGAGTTTCAAGAGCCTATTACAACAATCACCAAAATCAAGGAGTTAATCAAGGATCTTTGTCAGAGACAATTGATACTAGAACTCTATGAAACATGACCACTTATTAAATATATAACTTTTCTAAATCCCCTACCATGTTAGAATATTTGTTTTAGAAAAAGTTTTCTAACTTGGTGATTTGATCCAATAATATCCCAAATAGAATCATTATTCTGAAATGTCCTCATTATACCTAAGGAAAATCCTAAGGAAATATATTCTCACTTCCATACAGTTATAGGCATAGATTGTAGCATACCAGTTGGTCATTGATTATCAGCCTTTACCTGATGACAAGTTAGATATTTCATAACATAATTTCCAATCTAATGCTTCATATTTTCTTGTAAATTTTCTAAATACCCAAATGAATAGACCATTTTGAATGGTGATATGCTAAAAAAATTGAATGACTAATGTACCACAATTTAGTTATGAAAACATATCAAATAATTTTCATCTTTTTTCTATCTATTAGAAGAATCACCACCATATAGGTTTGTTCTAATAGTGATGAAATCAAGATCTACTATCTAATTATATTTTACCAAATCCATCAAGTTAGTATCAAGATTAAATGGAAATAAAATTTAATTTTTATCCTATATGGAACATCAAAGATGCATTTCAGTAATGATACTCATTAGCTTTCACTAGTTATAAGATTCCTTGAAAACTTCATTATAAAACTTACAACTCAATTCATTTTCCACTTAATTCCCTTTTCTTGGTTTTTATACCAAGTTGAAGTCAAAAATTTGGAGATACACCATCCATCTTTATTACCACAAGTTTAAGTATTATAGAAAGAAGATGTATCTAAAACTCTTCTGATCAGTTAATAATATGAAATTTTCTCCAAAGAGATAGTGGAGCCATGTTTTTAAGGTATGTAGTACCATAAATAATATCATATCATGTATAAAATAATTATTATCATGTGTTCACAACTTCTTAGAACCATAGGCCACAACATGATATTCATGCATGAGAATACAACTGAGACTAGATCCAGATGAATTAAAATATAACACATAGTTCTTATCTGGTTCTAGAAAGATTAGGATGGGTGTGGAGGTGATATGAGTTTTAATATATAAAAATCATTTCTGAAAGTCATCATTCTATGATAATGGAACTCTATTTCTTGTTAAAGCATTCATAGGAGAAACATGTATTGATAAATCCCAAAAAAAATATAATAATACTCTGTTAACCCCAAAAATATATGTACCATGAAAATATTCTTTAGTGACTGTTAAGAGATGAATACTTAAATCTTGGAAATATCAACTAATATACCTTATTTAGAAATGATGTTTCCAAGGAAATAGACTTCTTGTATCCATAAGTGGAACTTAGAAAACTTATCATATAATCAATGATCATGAAATATACTCAATACAATTTACAAGTTCTTATCATGGTTATTTCTTCTTTGAGAATTAACCAAAAAATCATTAACAAATATCATAATAAAAGAATCAAGGTACATTTAGAATATATGGTTCATTGATTCCATGAATATTATATAATAATTTACTAGACCAAATGGCATAATAAAATATTCATAATTTCAATAATGACTCTGAAATTTTTTCTTCAAAATATCCTATTTTCCGACTCTAGGTCAATGATACCTTGATTATAGATCAATCTTAGAGAACCACTTGGATCCCTTTAATTTATCAAATTGATCATCAATTCAAGGAATTGTATAGAGATTTTTTATCATAACTTGATTTGGTTTATGATAATCAATATGTATCCAAAGGTTCCCTTCTTCCTTATTTACTAATAAAATTAGTGCAGCCCAAGGTGATGTACTAGGTTTGATAAATCCCTTACTCTCCAACTCTTATAGTTGTACCTTCAATTCATAAAACTATATCAAATACATCCTATAATACATGAGTGAAATATGTCTTATTCCTAAGATTATATCAATGGAAAATTAGGTTTATCACTCAGGTTGTAACCTAGATAAATCATTTGGAAATACATCATAGTATTGAAACACTATATTAGGAAGAGTCCCATTTCTTGTTTTATTTAAAACATCCAGAGACATTTCTATTAATTGTCTCAAGATAGTTCTTTCCACTGATATTAAAGTTCATCATCTAGTTTCATTTATATTCTAATCCCCCTTTAATGCATGAATATTTCTATCTAGGGATGTGAATGACACTTGTAAAGTGTAGCAGTCAATATGGGATTTAAATTCCACAAGGAAATCCATACCAATGATAATATCAAAATCATACACCTATAGGATCATAAACTACCCAATAAACTACACTACATCAATTTTAATGGAATATATTAGGAATTTTAATCCTTTTCACTCTTTTTTTCTGAGTGGTATTGTGATACTTATGATTTGAGGTATCATTTACATATGTGATCCAAAATTTTTAACCATACAAGAACCAATAAAAGAATGTGATGCACCAGTATCAAAAAAGATGGTCATAATAGTCAATTTTAGAAGAATGGTACCACACACTCTAGAGGGGCCCAGTTTCTCATTCTATGTGGCTTTTTCTAATCTATATAACTATCGCTAAGCTAACATGGGATATCTCTTTCTTCCCTATGGATGTGTTGACTGAACAACCTATGTGTTCTTGGAGGTATCTCAGTTCACTTGGGTATCTAGATGAGAACAAGGTTGATGGGACTATTTATTCTGAACCTAAAAATCTTGAGGATTAGTTTATATAATTCCACCTACTAGTTTGATAAGTTTATGAAAACACTTCCTGAGATGCACTTTATTTCTGCAGTGTCTGAAATTCCTTAATGGTGCAGTGAATTCCTTCTTCCTATGTATAAGAATGACACACAAGAAACATCCTGGTTCATTGATGAAAAGTTTTGGATAAAATAATGATCCTATGGATTAGTTTTCTATTACTTTGATAACCTGTGAGTAACTCTCCCTCTTGTGTTTATTTCCCATAATAGAGTTCCCACCAAAACCCAAATAGACAAAGGTGCCCCCCTCCATTGGGATTCCTTACAAGGTATTTCTCTCCAATCAATGCCTTATTCAACATATCTATATAGTTAGTAATAAAAAACAATGTTACCTTTTTTCAATCCTCAAGTTGAAGACCCACCTCAAAAATAGAAGCTTTCAGTCTATAGATCACAACTACCTCTGGTGAAAAGTGAAAAAAGTGAGTTAATTTGGCATTATACTCAGTCACTGACATACTTCCTTATTCCTATTGAAATAAGTCTACACTATTTACCATTTGAAATGTTTTTGGAAATAATTTATTATTAAATAATTCCAATAATTATTTCCAAGTGAGGTCTTGATCCAACTTATCTAGGAAACTAAGTTCCACCATGCTAGCGCTAGGTCCTCGAGTATATAGGTTTCTATCTTGACCTTCACATAAATTATTTTATCAAACATGGTTAATTATTTATATAATTTTCACATAAATTTGATAAACATGTAAAAAATAAACTAAATTACATTTATGAATAAGTTAAAAAAATCCCTCATCTTAAAATATTAAGTCATTAAACAGTATTCATATCTTGAATTAAAATAAAACAATAGTTAAAACTATTGGTCTATCTCTTGTTAGGGTGATTTAAATTATCAAGGAGTTTTAATAAAAGTATTAGGTTGAATTAAAAAAGTTATAATCAAGATAATTTTTCATAACATTTTTGGTGCAACTTATAGGAAAAGGTTAAGGAAATTTTACTATAGGATTTTAGGATTTAGGGGTATACTCAACAAATCAAGGAATTGTGAGTTGATGTAGTTAAAAAGAATAAATCCTACCCAAATACCATTGATAAAACACAATTTTATTGAATATTTTATTGATAATAAATGATATAATTTCCTTAAATTGTGTTAACTGTGTTCATTTATGGAATATTTGGGATTAGATCATTTATTTGAAAATTTGATGAAAATTCTAGTTTTACCCCTTAAAAATTAACTGTAGTATTTCGAACATAAATAATTTTATTTAAATTATTTGAACTTAATATTTTTTACATGTGTTCAAGACATGATGTTTTAAAACTTTCATTTCGAACATTAGAGCTAAATCATGCATTTGTTTGGTGTAAATAGGCCATGAAGTCAAAGTTGGGCTGGACTCGCTAGATTGGACATGGGTTTTATATTTGGGCCATACCTTCTTAATAATTGCTTGGATTAGGCCCAAATTTTAAGAGGAGATATAGGTCTCATTTTCTCACTAATCATCCTTATGGAAGGGCAGATGATTCACGCGTTTTGGTTGTAAAATGGGCAGTTAAAGTTGGAATAAAATATTTGTCTGAGATTCCCTATTCACACTTGGAATCACTTTGAACCTAGCATCCTCACCACTCTATAAATTGGTTTTTTTATCATTTTGTGGGATTTTTAAGTGAATTATGAATTTTAGGGTAGAGGATAATAGGTTCCACTCAAATTATCCAATCAGTTCAATAAGGTTATCTCTTGACGTAAGGATCCCTTCGTCGAAGCCCTCTTCTTCTTCCTCATGTTGTAATGTTTGTGTTTTCAAAATAAACTTCTTTTTTCTTCTTTTATTTCTTATATTTTCTTATTTTTTTCAAATTTCTTATTCTATTAATCTTCCTAATAGTTATGGAATCAAAATAAGAAACGTGATTGGGTTCTACTCTTTCTAAACCATTGCACATGCAAAACATTTCTATGATGACTACACTGCCCATGGAAGAGTAGTTCTTTTTAGTAATCGATATACCTCTAAACTTCCTCATTAATTTATTTTAAATCAATGAGATAATGTAATTAACTTAGTATAATCTATTAATTGAGTTTTAAACTTATATAAAACTAATAAAGTAATTTAACAATTGACACAAAAATACGTGAGGTCGGAAGTTGTGTAAATTGTAAGAGTGTGACCTTAATCGGCAATAAAAGACCACACGAGATAAATTTGTAGAGTTAAAATATAATACATAAACTCAATTAATCCTCATTTCCAGAGTGGAAATGTGCTCTAATTAACCACTGACCATAAGCTAACCTAAAAACATCAATCAAAGTAGGGTGTTGTGATTGCATGTTCCGAAGCTAGCCTAGGATTTAAGTAATTTCATTTTTGTGGTTAAGTTAACTCTCGTAGGGTTAGAGGGTTAAAAAATTAGAGGATTATAATTAAGTGGATGTTAATTTAAATGATAATGAAAAATAATTGAGTGAATATCTAGAGTTATATTGATTGTTCCTTTTAAATATTTTCTAAAAAAACATCTTCTTATTGTGTCATTTTAATCGAACTTCATTTCAAAACTAAAAACAAAACAAAAATACAATCTAATTATAGCAAACTTATTCTAGATTTATAAAATATAAACAAAACCATCCTTTTAATTAATTTTTTTATTTAATTTTATTTTACTTTCAAAATACCTTTAATATGTTATTAAATTTATTTCCTCCTTTGAGAGACGACCTTGGTCATCCACTCTGCTACACCTAAGTAACCAACAATCACATATCATTTGAAAGCGCTCATGACAGCGCTTTTCAAATTGGCACCATTTTCAAGGAAGAAATTAATTATTTCAACCATTTAGAGGTACTTATTTTATTTTACATTTTATTCTCTTATTCTCTTCTTTCTTCCTTCTTTACCCAATCCGAATTTTTCTTCTTCTTGTGTTTCCTTATTCTTCTTCTTTTTAGACCATCAACTCAAACTTCTCATATTTTATATTATTATGGTCCACTTTTATTCTTTTAATTTTTATTTGATTTATGACACAAACTAATTCTAAATATCTCTTAGATCTTGACCCTGATATTAAATGCATCCTTAGGGCTCGAATCATACATTCTTAGTCTACAGGAAGTTTCAACATTCAACCAGTTGGAGAATTCATACACTCTCCGAACATTGAAATTGGAAGCAATTCAAATTGAAATATAAAAAAAGAACCAATGGATGAAAATAATATAAATTAACTTAATATAACCATTCAAGAATTGGATTCACCTGATATTAACTATCCACCAAATTGTATTGCATACCCAAATCTCAAATCGAACTTTGAATTGAAATCTGGATTAATTCACCTTCTTTAGAAATTTCATGGATTATCTGGTGAGGATCCAAATAAAAATTTAAAAGAATTTAATGTGGTCTAATTAAACATAAAACCAATAAATGTATCTGAAGATCAAATCAAACTAAGAGCATTTCCCATTTTCACTTCATGAAGCTGCAAAATACTGAATGTATTATTTACAACTTGAAGATGTAACTTGTTGGAATGATTTGAAACATCTTTTCTTATAGAGATTTTTTTCAGCATCAAGGACCACTTCCATTTGTAAGGATATATAAGGTATTAATAAAGCACAAGGGGAGTCAATGTATGAGTACTGGGAGTGATTCAAGAAGTTGTACGCAATCTGCCCACATCACTAAATCAGTGATCAAGTCCCCATCCAATAATTCTA
Source organism: Viscum album (assembly GCA_963277665.1). Taxonomy (NCBI): domain Eukaryota; kingdom Viridiplantae; phylum Streptophyta; class Magnoliopsida; order Santalales; family Viscaceae; genus Viscum; species Viscum album. Next base: position 1,825,890,820 of record OY728140.1, read on the forward strand.
TGAAGGACTCACACCTATGGAGAGGAGCATGGTGAATGCTACAACTGGAGGGGCATTAGTATAAAAGACACCAATATCTTCACGTGTGTTGATCGACAAGATGGAACAAAACTCCCAACAATTTTGCGATCGAGGTACACCACATGTCAGGGGAGTACATCAGGTAAGTCCTTCCTCTCTTGAAAATCATTTGATTGATACTAAGTTGGAAGAATTGACCACTATGGTGAGGCAGATTGCTTTGGCACAAAAGACATCCCAACCACCTCCTTAAAGGCCTTGTGGTATTTTTACTAAGGCAAGCCACCCAACTGACTATTTCCCCCAACTGCAAGAAATAGAATATTATGCAGTAGGGTTTCCTGAGAGACTATATCAGCAACAGCAACAACCACATCCCCAAAAGAAGTTTTATTCCATTGCACCAGCATACAAAAAAGGGTGTAAGGAACAATCAGACATGAGGTATGCATCTAGATAATAACAAAGGCCCCCCTTTCAACAAAACTTCCAGCAGCATTCACCTTACTAACAAAGTTTTCAACAACCCCAAAGGCGATTTGAAGCTTAAACATCAACAAGTAAACAACAATGGAATTATCAAACCAAAGTAGATTCTAACACTAATTATCTTTTGAAGAAAATTTTTCTTAATCAATAGAACGAGGTGAAGATTCAAGGTTCAGAGATGAGGGAGTTAAAGACTCAAATGAGCCAGATTTCTACCACCCTCTATGAACTGGTAAGTAAGAAATCCAGAAATCTTCCTTCCCAACCTACTCCAAATCTGAAGGGGAATGTCAGTGCCATCACATTGAGAAGTGGGAAGAAAAAAACTGATATATCTTCACTTATAATTCCATCAAGATTCACCTAAACTTTGTAGAATCCCCATTCCATAACAATTGATGACCAATCCAAGAAGAAAGATAAAGGTAAGAAAAATATTGATGATGTTCCTCCTAAACCCCTTCCATTTCCAAATATAGTTGTACAAACCAAGAATATGGATGAAGTGGAGATGAAAAAAAGAAGTTTTGGCTGCATTCAAGCATGTGTAGATCAACATCCCTTTACTTGAATCCATCAAGAAAATCCCAAGGTATGTGAAATTCTTAAAATAACTTTGTACCAATCGAAGAGTGCTCAAGGGAAATGAGTGGATAAATCTTGGAAGTAATGTGTCAGTACTCATTACACCAACTCTATCAATGCCAACAAATTGAAAGGATCTCAGGACATTCACTATCCCATGCACCATAGAGTAGTTACATTTTTCTGATGCTCTTTGTGATTTGGGAGCTTCCTTAAAAGTGATACCTCACACTTTATTCTCTTCTTTACAGGTTGGTGAGTTTAAGCTGATGAGAGTATTGGTGCAGTTGGCAAATAGAGTTACAGCATATCCAGTGGGATTCCTTGAGGATGTACTTGTCTGGGTAAGAGACATGATATTTCTAGTATATATCTATGTGCTTAACATAGAGGATGATCAGTTAAGTTCTCATTATACCATTATCTTAGGTATAACCTTCCTCAAAACTAAAAAAACTATCATAAATGTCAATGAGGGTACACTTTCCATGGAGTTTGGGGATGAAGTTGTGATATTTAATGTTATGGACTCCATGAAGTGCCCCTTAAAGGACCATTCTGCATTTGTTATCTCCCATTCTGAACCACCAAATAAAATTTCCAAGGAATTTGATTGTCCTTTTCTTAGAGAGATTATGAGTATTGGTTCTAGTTTTATGTCTAAGAGTACTTCCACACCTATTTCTAATGCACAAGACTTTATTATATTTGATTTTAAAATGGAATCATATTCTGATTTTGATCATTTGAACTCTGATTATGACATGGCTATTGAGTATGCTAATGGATTTGTTGCTTTATTCTCTGATTGTGATGATTTTTATTCTGATATTGATCCTCTTTGTGCACATATTTCAGTTCCTTCAATGTCTACATCCATACACCACCCCCATTCATTGGAGCTCAAGCCATTACCACTAAATCTCAAATACTCATACTTATTGAGTGGTGAGAGATTAACTGTTATCATTTCTAACAATATCCCTTTTTAACATGAAGAAAAACTTTTGAATCTTTTGAGGGAGAACATTAGGAAAATTGGGTGGACCTTGGCTGGCATATTAGGTATTAGCCCCTCCATTTTCATGCATATGATTCTTTTTGAGGATGGGGCTAAACCAGTTAGGCAGCCACAAAGGAGACTCAATCCAACACTTTTGGAGGTTGTTTAAAAAGAGGTTGAAAAGTTTCTCGAGGTAGGTATAATCTATCCCATTTTAGATTCCCAATGGGTGAGTCCTATTTAGGTTGTGCCTAAGAAAATTGGTGTTACTTTTATTAAAAATGAGAAAGATGAGTTAGTTCTAATGAGGGTTCAAAATAGTTGGTGTGTGTGAATTGATTATAGGAAACTAAATCAATCCACTCAAAAGGACCATTTTCCCCTCTTATTTATTGATCAAATTCTTGAGAGACTAGCTGGGAAGACACATTATTGTTTCTTGGATGGATTTTCTGGATGTTTTCAGGTTATTATTACTCCAGGGGATCAGGATAAGACAACATTCACTTGTCCATTTGGTACATTTGCCTACCGAAGGATGTAATTTGGAATTTTCAATGCCCCAGGTACCTTCCAGAGATGCATGGTGAGTATTTTTTCCGATTTTATTGAGACCTTCATGGAGGTATTTATGTATTATTGTACAGTTTATGGATCCTCATTTGATGAATGTTTAAGTAGTTTGGTAAAGGTTTTGAATCATTGTATTGAGAAGAATCTAGTCCTGAACATTGAAAAGTTTTATTTCATGGTAGAGCATGGAATTTTCTTAGGGTATGTAGTATCAAAACATGGTATTGAGGTTGATAGATCTAAGGTAGACATAATTTCATCCTTACCATATCCTTCATGTGTGCGTGATGTTAGATCTTTCCTAGGTCGTGAAGGATTTTATCGAAGTTTCATCAAATATTTTAGTAATATTGGTCTTTCTATGTCACAATTACTTTAAAAGGATTTTGATTTTGTGTTTGATGATTCTTTCAAGAATTTATTTGATAAGCTAAAGAAGTTTCTAACCACTCCACCGATCATATAGCCCCCACAGTGGGAGCTTCCTTTTGACCTTATGTGTGATGCCTCTACCTTTGCGGTCGAATCTGTCATATCTCAAAGGGTGGAGGGACGTTCACATGTGATTGTCTATGCATCAAGGACACTAGATTCAGCCCAATAAAACTACACAACCATGGAAAATGAGTTTCTTGGTTTTATATTTTCTATAGATAAATTCCATTCATATTTATTGGGCTCTAAAGTAGTTGTTTTTTTTACCATGCAACTCTGACGTACCTCTTGAAGAAGACAGAAGCAAATCCCAGGCTAATCTAATGGATGCTTCTTCTTCAAGAATTTGATATTGAGATAAAGTACAAGAATGGGTTGAAAAACTTGGTGGCAGACCACATGAGTAGGCTTACTCACACACTAGAGGATGACACCTTGGACTAGGTATCACTTTGGGACACTTTCCCTGATGAGCATCTTTATTCCATCTTAGGTATGCATCCTTGGTATGAAGATTTAGTTAACTACCTTGTTAACTATGAAATATATACAAATTTAAAGAAACATCAAGTCCAAAAATTAAAAATTGAGTCTTGGTATTATGTTTGGGATGATCCATACCTCTAGTGAATGTGTAGTGATAAAGTTATTAAGAGGTGTGTTCTTGATCATGAGTTTGAGCCTGTTCTGCAATTCTATCATACACTTGCTTGTGGTGGACACTTTGGACCCCAATGGATAGTTAGGAAAGTCTTATACTCTCGATTATATTGGTCTAACTTATTCCATTATGCACATGTGTTTTTTAAGTCATGCTCTCGTTGCCAACACACTGGGAACATTTCTAGGAGACATGAGATGCCTCAAAAACCCATACTATTCTCTGAGATTTTTTATGTATGGGGCATAGATTTTATGGGTCCTTTTCCTAGTTCCTTTAGTTTTTTTTATATTTTGGTTATTTTTTATTATGTGAGTAAATTGGTGGAGGCTAAGGCCATTAGGACTGATGATTCTCGTGTTTTTGTGGACTTTGTCAAAGCGCATATTTTTTGCAGGTTTGGAGTACCGAAGGCCATCATCAGTGACCAAGGGACACACTTCTACAATCAGAATATTTTTTCCCTTATTTGGAAGTATGGTGTGACACAAAAAACATCAACACCATACCACCCCTAAAAAAATGTCCAAGCATAGGTTTCAAATCATGAGTTTAAACAAATTTTGGAGAAAATTGTGCAGACAAATAAGAAATATTGGATCAAGTGCTTGGATAATTCATTGTGGTCTTATAGGATAGCATAAAAGACACCCATTGATATGTCCCCATTTCAAATTGTTTTTGGGAAAGCATGTCATCTCCCCATGGAAGTTGAGCATCAGGCTTATTAGTCTATAAAGAAATGCAACATGGATTTGGCCCAAGATGGAATCCAAAGGAAGCTGCAAATTCAAGAGCTTGAGGAGATTCGATTATTCATATGAGAAATCAAGGATCTACAAGGAAATATTGAAAGAATATCATGACAAAATTATCCATAAAAGAGAATTTCAAGTTAGAGAGAAATTCTTGCTCTATAGTTTACGACTGAAGCTAATGCCTGGTAAGTTGCGTTCTAGATGGTTAGGTCCTTATGTTGTGATTAATGTTTTTCCTTATAGTGAAGTGGAGATCACACAAGAGGACACAGGAAGAAGATTTACAGTTAGTGGGAAACATTTGAAGATATACATTGAGGGACTTCCTACTGATGCAGTGGATTTCATCACACTTCATGACCCCATCATCACTTGATCATATCAGGTTGTTTCTAACCCTTTCACTTTTTTATTCTTTTTTATATTTAAAATTATACATTTCATGTTCATATATCATCTCATGCATTAAAATTTAGGAAAATGAAATATTTTAAGTGTGGGTGAGGGAACCTTTTAGTTTAGTAATTTCAATTATTTCCTTGTTTTTCAATGATTTTCAAAAAAAATTGTGTTTTTTAAATTTTGTGTGTTTATTTTTCAATTTTTTTGTGTGTTTTTAAACTTTTGAGATGAAATGATTCTCATCACCATTTTGAAATTCATATCAATAAGTAGAACAATTTATCCCATGAAACTAAGCTTAAATGAATGCTGAAAATAACTTTGTTTCAAGTTTAAATATTTAGTAATTTCATGAAAAGTACTCTGAATTTTGAATCCCATGTCACATCTCACTGTCTTTATATTTGAAATCACTTTACTATGAGGCTTCTGAACCATTATTTTCATATTCTTTAAATTTACCTCACTTCTTGAGAGAACCAAACCATACTTGATTTAACCAGAATTTGATTTATTCCTATCAAAACTTGAGGGTTTGAGGTACTTGTGTTTAAACGATTGAGGCATTTGTTTGGTATTAAAGCCCCTATTTCAAAGAATTATTTTTTATAATGGCCTAACTTCAACATTTAATACTTGTATCCCTTAAAATACATGAACATCCTGTTAGGTTCACCACATTACAAGCCAATTTTCCCTATCCAATCAACTCTTGATGGGAAATTACATAATCTAGTTGAACTTAAGTGTGGGGGAAGTTGTATTGTGTTGTGCTACCACATTATGTGATACTTTGGGTGGAAAATTAAATTTTTAATACATGTGTTTGATGCTGAAGAAAATCATTATATTGAAAGTTGTGCCTTTTCTAGAGCTTTTATGATAAGTGAAGTTGTGCCTTTCTGGAGCTTCAAATAGAGAGAGAAAGTTGTGTCTATCTGGAGCTTTCAAGAAAATCATGTTTGATAAGATTGAAATTTTTACTACTAAAATGTTGAATGGTGTAAACATTTCTTTATTTTTAATGATGATTAACATGAATCAATGCTATGGGGATTGATGAGGAGACCATATTTAAGTGAAAATTAGAATAATGCAATTTTTCTTCAAAAAGAGTCAAGCTCTCCTCATTCAGCCTCAGATCCTTTCACATCTAAATCCTACCAACCAAAATCCACAGAAAAACCCTGAAAAGTCCTCATGATAAACATATGTCCTTGACTCACATCGGGTGGTGATGTAGGAATTTATCAATCCTATATTGACCCTTTTATGAGTTTGGATGGGAAATACATTGCTGAAAAATTGGCATTTGTGTGATAAGAGAAAATTCGAGTGAGCTAAGTGTTTTGTGTGCATGGGAGGATAAATGAAGTGGAAATATATTGAATGATATAAATACAGAACTTGAAATAATGTTTTTTTATGAGGCATGATATCTTTTTTTATTGGTGTGGAATTATTGGATCTCAAGGATATGTGTTTTAAAATTTGTTTTGATTTGATATTGATGTTTGCTTCTTGCAATTTTTCAGAATACATGATATGAGGTTTTGCTCGGGAGTGCAAAAGGGTAAGTGTGGGGGATTTGATAAAACATAATTTTATTAAATATTTTATTGATAATAGATGATATAATTTCCTTACATTGTGTTAACTATGTTCATTTATGAAATATTTGGGATTAGATCATTCATTTGAAAATTTGAGGAAAATTCCAGTTTTAACCTTTACAAATTCATTGTAGTATTTCAAACATATATAATTTTATTTAAATTATTTGAACTTAATATTTTGAAAATTTGTTTTTGGAATAATTTTATACAAATTTTATTTATAACATTGAATCTAAATCTTTCATTTAGTTGGTTCAAATGGGCCATGAAGTCAAAGTTGGGATGGACTCGCTAGATTGGACATGGCTTCGATATTTGAGCCATAACTTCTTCATCCGCACTTGGATTAGGCCCAAATTTTGAGAGGATCTTAAGGACTCATTTTTTCATGAATAATTATTCTAAAATTACATCTTATTTACGCGTTATTGTGGTAAAATGGGTGTGAAAGTTGGCATAAAATATTTGGCTGAGATTCTCTATTCACACTTGAAACCACTTTGAACCTAGCCTCCCCACCACTCTATAAATTGGTGTTTTTATTATTTGTTGGGGTTGGTACGTGCATTAATAATTTTATGGAAGAGGAGAATATTTTACACTCTAATTCTCCAAGAAATTCAATAAGTCTATCTCTTGAAGAAAGGATCCCTTCGTTGAAGCCCTCTTCTTCTTCCTCATGTTGTAATGTTTGTGTTTTCATAATAAACTTCTTTGTTGTTATTTTATTTCTTCTATTTTCTTATTTCTTATTCAAATTTTTTCTTCTCTTAATCTTCCTAATTTTACTGGAATCAAGAGTAGAAACGTGATTGTGTTCTACCCTTCCTAAACCTTTGCACATGAAAAACGTTTTTACGATGACTACACCGCCCATGGAAGAGTAGTTCTTTTTAGTAATCGATCTACCTATAAACTTCCTAATTAATTTATTTTTAATAAATGATCTACTTTAATTCACATAATATTATCTATTAATTGAGTTTTTAATTTAAATGAAACTAATCAATAAATTGAACAATTGACACAAAAATAGGCGAGGTCAGAAGTTGTGTAAATTGTGAGAGTGCGATCTTAATCGGTAATAAAAGAACACACGGGATAAATTTGTAGAGTTAAAATATAATACCTAAACTCAATTAATCCTTACTTATAGAGTGTATATTTGTTCTAATTAACCACTTAAAATAATCTAACCAAAGAACATCAATCAAAGTAGGGTGTTGTGATTGCATGTTCCAAAGCTAGCCTAGATTTTAAGTAATTTCATATTTGTGGTTAAGTTAACTACCATAGGGTTTGAGGGTTAAAAAATTGGAGGATTATAATTAAGTGGATGTTAATTTAAATTATAATGAAAAATAATTGAGTGAATAGGTAAAGTTAGATCAATTATGACTTTTAAATACATTCTAAAAAAATATCTTCTTGTTGTGTCATTTTAATCGAACTTCATTTCAAAACTAAAAAAAACAAAAAATACAATATTCTTCCAAAAAACATCTTCAATATTTATAAACTATAAACAACCCCATAATTTTAATTAATGTTCTTATTTACTTTTATTTTACTTTCAAAATACCTTTAATATGTTGTTAAATTTACTCCATCCTTTGAGAGACGACCTTGGTCAACTACCCTACTGCACCTAAGTGACCAAAAATCACATATCATTTGAAAGCACCCAAGATGATGCCTTTCAACCATTGAGTAATTTGATAAAGCCTTTTTTATATAATGAGAAGGTAAATATGGATCCTTCCTATTAGACTACTAATGTTGTTCTAACATATCCCATGTACTTTAGGTTTTTATGATCTCAAATACCCTTCATATATTACTAATGTTTTTTTAAAGTAGGTTTATCAGGTTTTATCATTATTTAAGTCTTTTTTAAATTAAAATAATTAATTTTTAAATTTTGGATGTTTTAGCTGAAATTTTCCTAAGTCTGTAAAATCAGTTATGTGAATCATTTGGCTATGTGTAGAAAGAAATGGATATGTCTAGAATTATTCTACTTCAATCATCTGCATGAATTATTATCCTATGTAAATCATCTATGTTGTGGAATCATTTGTGTGGAAATAACCTACATCAATGAATAGAATATGTGAGAAATTAGCTATATAGATCAATTGGCTATGTGAATCAGCTACATGGATTAATTAAGTACATAATTTTGATACTTGGTGAAATCGAAAATATGGATCCAAATGGATTTTTTATTCCTTTGGCTACATAAATTTTGCTACATAATCAATAAGCCTATGTGAACTAAATTAACTATGTGATCAAGAAAGATACATGAAGAAAATAGGCTATGTGAGAAACTCCTATATGAGAATTCATCTACATGGATCAATTTGAAAACCTAAATTCAAATTTGTAGAATTTGGCTACATGGTGATCTAAAATTAGCTACATCGATATGAAACCTGGTACTTATTAGCATTAGAGTACTTTCAGTGATATTTAATGTTGTAATGCATTCATTAACTATTAGATTAACTCTTTATGGTAAAAATGATTATAATAAGATTCAAGTACTGTGAAAGGAAATAAATATGAGGATAATTTAATAGATAGTGCTATTGTAGAGGTATTTCCAATAAAAGAACATGTGGATTTTAAATTTCAATCCCATGTTTTAATGAACTGTCATTGTAAGTTTAAAATAGAAGTTTTGTATGTTTTTATAATTTTTATTTAGTGAAAAATATATATACATAGAATAATAAGATTATTTACTCAATCATCCCAGAACTTTCTCTAAAATATCTTTGTTGAATACTCTATTTAATTAAAAAAGAAAGAAAAAGATTTAAGATATACAACTTCTCTGTAAAGATAATCTTGTTGATGCTTTGGAAGACTCTACTTAAGCTATTTTATCTTCATATCATCTATACTAGATATTTATTCTTATCTATAATTTTTATTTTACAATTGTGGGATCAATTTTTAAGCACTTTATTTGTTATTTTTTTTTGTAAAGGTTCCTGGTAAAATAACCTCAAAGGTTTTTTTGTAAAGACTTACTAGGGCCTAGTAGAAAGATCTTATTACTGTTGTACCAAGTTTTGAATGCTTGCACTCAATCCTGAAGTCTTTAGAAAGAAGGACCAGTATTCCCTATAAAAAGGATTGGTTTAGTGAAAATCACCAAACTCGTAGAGAAGAGTATTGGTGGAGTGTATTATGGGATTTATGTTCCCTAAACCACTATAAATTGTTTTTTTTTTGGTATATTTTCTCAGTTCTTTTATTTATTATACTACTTAAGTTTAGAAAAGATCATAATTTATTTATACCTATAAATAGGGTGGTTTTCTATGTCAATAAAATTTCAATAAATCAATTCCCCCCCCAAGTCTTAGTGCAGTCCTCTCTATATAATAATTGGTATCATAGGAACTAACTTTTGAGTTATCATCATTCAAAAATTGTAGGTAAAATATTATCTTTCAAGTGGCTGCTATTAATGATAAAATGTAAGGTATGTCAATGGTTATAGATCCCTATCTAAAGAACCTTGTTTTAAAGGCATATCTTAAAGTAATGATGTCTTATGAAATTCTAAATATACAACTGGAAATATGGTATGTGGATATAGAAACTAATTACGATTTAAACTCTAAATTAATTAATTCTATAATTTGTGGACTCGGTCTAGATGGGTTTAATCAAGTTTCACAATGTTAAACAACCCATGAAATTTGGACTACTATAGCGGTTGCTTATGAAGGTATAGACAATGTGAAATCTCTTAGATATAATACTTTCAAGATGAATTTTGACACTTTTTTAATGATATAAGGAGATAGGATCACTTAGTTAAATGAAATAATCACTAAGATTGTAAAAAAAATTGCAACTTTATGAGCACATATTGTTTAACCAGATCAAGCATTGAAATTCCCAAAATTTTACCACCAAGAAGGAGTGGAAAATTAGCTTCTATTAGGCAATCTATAGAGGTTGAGGATTTTCAAATAAAAGATATTATTGGAACTCTTATGATGTTTGTGTCTGAGATGAAAGATGAAGCTAGAGATCATATATTACTTAAAAATAAGAATGATTCTTTAAAAGTTTCAACTTCAAAGGATGACAAGTAAAGAAAATAAATTCAATTGGTTGATTCAATTGATGAAGGTACGTCAAGTAGTTCTACTTTAGATAGTGATCTTTCTCACTTTACTATAAATTTTAAGAATTTTTACAATGAGATAAGTTTTTTTAAGAAACCTTTCAATATGTTCAAGAAACATGATAAAACCCCTAAATAGTTAATATGTTATGAATACAAGAATCTTTGAAATATCAAACTATATTGTCCATAGATTCAAGATAACAAAAATCCAGTCAGAATTACTTTAATAAAGTTAGATATAATAAGAAAGAAAAAAAATATGTTCAATTGTTTTATATTTTAAAATAAATATGGAAAATTATGTTTCATCTTATGTTGAACATGTTAATAATATTAAAAAACTTGAAAATAAGTTAAATATTTCAAATATGTTCAAGTGTTTTCAATAAAAGGTGAAAATTATTTAAATCAAATTCTTGGAAATAATAAGTCACATAAAAATACTTTTGGTGTAGGAATTCAAGGTGAGAATCCAAAACTTTAAAAAAACTATTTTGTGCCAATTTCTAAGAATGATAACCTCTCTAAAATCACTTATTTTCATTATGGAGAGTTGGGGGATTATTATAACTATTTTAGTTAAAAAGCCCTCAATTTTTTGGAGTTAAACATGTTTTTATATCAAAAATGTTTCAAAATTCAATAATGAATTTTCTAAACAGTGAAAATATATCTGGGTTCCCAAATATTTAGTTTCTAACATTGTTGGACCTAAGAAAATATGGGTACCAAAACAATTTCTTGATTACTTTTCCTTTATAGGAAAAAATGTCTAAGAGAATCATTGAAAATGGTATATGGATAGTGGATGCTCAAGGAATATGAGTAGATATTTCTATAATTTCCACTCTATCAAATATTAATAAAGGCTATGTCACTTTTGATGAAAATGATAAAGGAAATATAATGGGAGTTCTATCTATTGGTAATCCAAACTCAATAATCATCAAAAAAAAATCTTTATGTGGAAGTATTAAAGCACAATCTGATAAGTATTTCACAACATTGTAATGTAAGTTATTTTTTTATTTTCCAAATAATGCATGTTCTATTTTTAGAGATAAAAATATTAAATTTAAGGAATCTAAAATATAGAATGTTTATACTCTAGATATTAATCCTTTGAGTAAGAAAAAATTGAATTGTTTAAATGATAAAAAATTAATATTGGACTTTTTTAAAGAATAATGGGACATTATAATGTATATTCTTTGAGAAAATTATCCAAAAAGAATTTATTTTCAGATTTACCTCAACTTAAATTGAATAAAAAGAAATTATGTGATACATTCCAAATGGGAAAGTAACACAAGTCGTATTTTAAATCAATTAAATAGGTTTCTACTTCAAGACCCATAAAACTAATTAATATGGATTTGTTTGGGCTATCTAAAACTACAATCCTAAGAGGAAAATATTTTATTTATGTGTTATTTTATGACCTTTCTATATTTAATTGGGTTTTTTAAGTTTTAAGAGTGAATACTATTATATTTTTATAAGTTTCTGCAAACTCATTCGTAAATAAAAAGATTCCAAAATTATTTCTTTAAAAAGTGACCATGGAGGAGAATTTGAAAACCATGATTTCAATTCCTATTGTTCAAAACATGGTATCAAAAAAAAATTTATACCCCTAAGACACCTCAATGAAATAATGTTTTTGAAATGTTTAATATGAATTTTCAAGAAATTTCTAGAATAATTTTATGTGAATATGACATGCCTACTCATTTATGGGATAAAGTTATGAACATGTCAGGTTATATCATAAATAGGGTTTAAATTGTATCTATTTTTGAAGAAAAAACCCTATGAGATATGTAATAATATAAATCCAAAATAGGGATACTTTAAAGTATTTATATGCAAGGTTTATATTCTAAACACCAAGGATAATCTTGGTAAATTTGAACCAAATGCTGATAAAAGAATATTCCATAGATATTCTACTACTTCCAAGGCAAGTATAGTTTTCAATAAAATATCAAAGATTATTGAAGAATCAACTCATGTGAAATTTTACGAAAGTGGTCCTTTGATCATAAAATGACTCAAATTAGTGAGTTAAGTGATTATTTTGAAAACATGATATCTAAACCTATATTTAATAAAATAAGGATGATTATTTGGAACTTGGTTTTCCAGAACCAAATTCTAAAAGTATGGATATTGGTGAACCTTTAAGTGTGCTGGATAGACAGCCTATATCTCTTAATAACCATCCCTTAGAAACTATTATAGGAAGTTTAAATGAATAAATTATGGTTATAAGGAGTATAGGAAATCTTGTATATTTTTTCCCTTTTTTATTAACTAAAATCTAAATCTATAAAGGAAGAATTACTGGATAAAAGTTGGGTTTAATCAATGCAAGAAGAGTTAAACAAGTTCAAGAGGAACAAGGTATGGTTATTAGTTAATAGAAACTCTGAATATCCTATTACAATAATAAAATAGGTTTTTAGGAATAAAAAATATGATCATAGTGTGATCACTGGGAATAAGTCTAGGATAGTTTCCAAGGGTTACAATTAAGAAGAAGTTATAGATTATAAAGAAACCATTACACCTATAGCAATATTAGAATCTATTAAGATTTTTCTAGACTATGAATCATATATTAATTTCAAATTATATTATATTAATGTAAAATCTTCCTTTTTAAATGTTTTTATTATATAATAAGTTTTTGTTGAATAACCTTTTGGTTTTGAAAATCCTCATTTCCCAAATTCAGTTTTCAAACTTACCAAAGTTCTTTATGGCCTTAAACAACAAAATAGATCTTGGTATGATCATTTAAGTTTTTTTATTTTATCAAATGGTTTTTTAGGGGGATTAGAAGATCTTACTCTATTTAATAAAACATTATCTTTAGCTATTTTTTTAGTTAAAATATATTTTGATTATGTGATTTTTGGTTCTAAAAATAAAAAATTGTGTAATGAATTTTCAAAAATCATGAAAAAAAGAATTTCAAATGAGCATGATGGGTGATTTAAATATTTTCTAGGATTTCAGATTTATCAAAAATGATTTGGGAATGTGAAACATCAAATAAAATTCATAATAAACCTACTGAAAATATTTGGACTTGAAAGTGGTAAATTAAATAAAAATCATATGAGCTGTAATAAAAGTCTTGAATTAGATGAAGCTAGGTAACTAGTTGAAAACAAGATATATAGAGAAATAATTAGGACTCTATTATATTTGACTACTAGTAGACCACATATCATGTTTACAGTATGTTTATGTGAAGGATTTCAAGAAAATCCTAAGGAATATCATTTAAAATTTTCCAAAAGAATTTTAAGATATTTAAAAGGAATAATTTCTATTTCCATACTTTTTCCAAAAACTTATGATTTTAATATAAATTCATATTTGGATGTAGAATTTTGTGGTTGTAGACAAGATAGGAATAGTACATCAGGGACATTCCATTTTCTACATAAATGTCTGGTATCTTAGTCTAGTAAGAAACAACACTCTATTACATTATCTACTATCAAAGTAGAATATATTTATATTGGTAGTTGGTGTGAACAATTTTTGTGTATGAATCACACCTTAATGGATTTCGGATTCAATTATAATCAAGTTTCAATCAAATGTGATGGCACTAGTTCTATCAACATTCCAAATAATGTGATAAATCATTCTAGAATGAAGTATGTAGATTTAAGTCATAATTTATTTAAATATCATGCTCAAAAAGGTGATATTACTCTTGAGTTTATCTCTACTAATAATTAGTTAAAAGATATTTTCACTAAACCCCTTATATGTGATAGTTTTCTTTTATTAAAATAGAATTGGTTTTATTTAAATTTAAATGAGTTTATTTATCTTATTTTGTTAAATTTTAAATATTTTATTTTAATGCTTTATGAAAATTAATTTGTTTTGTTTTGTTTCACTATTTTAATATTTTTTATTTAGAAAATTAAATTATTTTCTTTTAATTTCTATTTTATTTTGTTCATTTTTAGTCATAATCGATCCAAAACCAAATAAGGTACGTAAGCCTATTAGGAATCAAGTTTGTGACCTAAAACTTGTTTGAACCTCAACCCTTTTTCCTTTAACATACATTTCTTCTTCTAGAAGAAAAACCTTTACCCCTAACCTATTGATCGTCACTCAACCTCCAACCAACCTATCTGTATTGGAAAACCCCAAGTGTGGAGATAAAGTAATCTCTGGTTCATCCAAGAAAGATAAAGGTAGTGGTGCGCTGTATAGAGTTCTCACTGGGAAGGTAGTCGATTTATGCTAGTTGAAATATATGGATAGGTTGCTGAATAAAGTACTTTAGTTTCAAGTTTGAGATTTTTTGTTTTATAATAATAAATTTAATTTCCTTTTTTAGTAAGTAGTAAATGAGTTTATGAGTAACACTAAGTTTCAGTTTTCTAGAATAGAGGATGTTGTGCCATCTAATGTAAATATTAAAGTAGTGTTGGCTTCATTAGTGGAGTTGGATGAGATTCTTCATTTCCTCATGAGGGGGTTAAATTTCAATAAAATCTTGGTTGGTATAGGTTCTATAGGACTAACAGAGATATTTAAGTTTTTTTTAGGAACCTCTACTTTTGAGAAAAATCTAGTAAAGGATTTACTAGTTGAATGGAATAACATGAGTAAGTTTTTTTCATATTGGTATTTCTTAGAAATCTAGATAAATAAATAAAATGTTTTAGGACATGTATATATTATACATATTAATCAATAACCTAAAACTCAATATTACAAGGTATATGATGTATTTCACGTATCATTGTTGTATAGGGAAAAGGTAGGTTGAATTATTATCTTTATGGTAGGATAATCTACCTAGTTCTTAAAAATAAATAATTTGATCTAAATGGTGGAGAGGAAAAAAATTCCATAAGAGTAATAATTTATCTATAGTTCTATTAAATAATTTTAGATAGTTTTGGGACTCAATTTCAAATTCTTTGAAGCCTGTTGGTCAAGAAAGTGTGGATCAGGGGGAGTCATCCCAAACCTCATCACCTAAGGATGAAGCACCTGCTAAGATGGTTCCTGCTTGGGATGTTAAGAAGTCAGAAGTTTCCAAAGAAAAACCTCATTTTTCAGTGATCAATCCTATAGTATAAGTGGTTATTTTGGGTCAAGAAGCTGATTTTTCTAAATCTATTAGAGTTTTTTAGGGAGTTTAGCATGTGGATCTAGTTGTTAGGACATCTATTTTAGTTCCTGGGGTGAGTCTAGTTGAAACTATTCCAAGGGTATCAACTATTTATGACATACCTGAAGTAGTAGTTGATCATTAGATAGTGGATCAAATTCTTAATGGGTCACCTTTTAGTGCAGATAGATATGGTGATGTGGTTTTGGAAACTATTAACTATTCTCATATACCACTTATACCATCACATCCTCTAGTACTTGAGGAATCACCCTCACTTAGTAAAAGTTTTGATAGTTTTAAAATGAAATATTTTGTCTTATATATCTTTTCTTGTTTTTATAATCTTATAGGAGATTATAATTATTTTATAAAGGATCTAATTTCTTAGAAGTATGAGATCAAAGAACTCAAGGACAGTTCTGTTTTAAAGGCTAATTTTGATAAATTGTTTGGACTAATGGCAACCCAAATAGAGCTGATTAAGAATCCTTAGACAATACCTATTATTCAGAAATCTATTTCTGAAGTTAGTTCAAAATAAATTAAGGAGATAAAATCTCTTTTGATTGGCTTGGAAGATGTATATCCTACCAATTTGGAGTTTAATAAGCTTGTATTGATTATTTCATCTCAAAGAGACATGTTCCAAAATATTCCAATAGTGCAATATAATATGTCTCAAGATGTTCTTAATGAGATAAAGTCCTTTATGATAGAAATGAAGGAAATTATTTACACTTTATAAAGTTTTGTGCTAATCTAGTTTGAGTTCATCAAGAAAGATTGGAATTATTTAGGAATGTATCCTCCTGAGTAAAGTGGTCCACAATTTTTTGAATAAATGGCAGAAAAAAGTTATCAACAAGTTCACTATATGCCCAAAAAATAAAGATTCATGGGTCACTATAGGTGTTGTGTATTTTTCAAACACAGATCTTATTCATGATGTTATAACTTGTCTCTACCAAGTAACAAGTATGAATCAAGTAGGAACTATGATGGGAAAAGAAGATCAAATGTTCCTAAAAATTATTTGTAACTGAAAAAGGAAACTCGAAGGATAAATAAATCTGGGTATGTAAATAATTATGAGAATATGAAGAAATTAGATTATGTTTAAAAAAGTTAAGAAAAGAAAACATACTGAGTCCAAAAATAAATAATGCTTAGTTATCTATCCAAAAACAAGTTTCTATGTAGAGATAAAGTTAGAAAAGGAAAAAATATCAGTTAAAGAACATGGGAAGAAAAAGGTTTCTGAAGTTTAGAAAAAAATTGATAAAAAAATATCAACATATGATGATTTGAAAATTATAAAAAGGTGCAAAAAGTGTGAGTAATAAAGTCATATTAATAAAAGTTATATGGATCTCTTAACATCCCAAGAGGAAGTCATGAATAATTTGTTAAAAACTCACTATAAAAAAATGTTACTAAAGTTGAAAAGAAGGTGAGATCCTCATCAGAAGAATCTATATATGAAAATAAATCTATTACCAAATATGAGAAATATGAAGATAAGGAAGAAAACACATCCAATGAAAAATTCAAGAAGAATAAGAAAAAGTCATGATTGAGAGAGGAATCTCCGTCTGATCATTGATTCTAAGAAACTATAAGGTTCCTCCTTATTCCTTAAATATTTTTATTTGTACTAAATTTCATTGAATTGAAGGAGTTGAATTAAGAAAGATGAGAATTTATTCTCATACTTTTCTTGTAAAAGAAAGTAATGACGTTACGATAAATGAATTTTTTGGAAAGCAGTGTTTTTACACTTGAACTTTTCTGATGTATTTGCTGATATGGGTATAGGTTAATTATAATCTTAAACAAATCCTCTCAAGAATTTACCCCTATATGAGAATTATAAAATAAGAATGTTATGGTATTACATGAAATTTTTTTTATGGACAACATTGATAACATTGATTATACACTCTTATTTTCTACATTGGGTTCCCCCATGTAGACTTAGAGTTATTTAGTTAAAGGATATTTGTTAAGAAACTCATGTGATACTTATGTTCTCCTAATGAATAATTTCAAGATTTTGAGATTAAGAGTTCCAACCTTTAAAAATGAAACAATTTTTCAATAAGGGGGGAAACCTTTCATGATGGTCCCTTTGAATTTTATTTTTAATAAGGGAGGTAGAAAGGAAATAGGGGAGTGATAATAAATAGGGGGAGAAAGAAAAGAATGTGGTAAAGAGATGAAGTAGGATTATGAGTTTAGGTGAAGAATACATAGAGAAGACATGTATGTAGGGGGATAAGAAAAAAGTGAGAAAAGAAAACAACAAGTGGTATTGTTTTGAATGGGGTATTGACAACAAACACAAAGGGGGAGATTGTTATATCCAAGTTAAGTTTTGGTTGTATTTGTTATCAAAAGATGATATATGGTTAAATTTGATAAAATTTTTAGTTTTGGTTTTTGAACACACCCTATCGTACTGACTAGGAAGATGCACTAGACATAGTAAATCAGATGCACAACATAAAAGGAAACATATAACTTCAGACTCATTCCATCGGTATGAGGAATCAGACTCATCCCATCAGCATGATTAAATGGATATAGGCCATCAGAATGAGGCTTAGTTTGAAAGAAATAAGGTTCTAGAAGTATAGGAATTAATATAACTTTCCAATGTAAATCTAACTTTACTTTGTTGTTTGATTAGTTCTCAATATCATAAGTAATCTAATATACTTTTGATCTAATATGTGTGAAATAAATGTGGAGAATATATGATTGGCCTGAGATACATAAGCTGATATATCATATTCAGTTTCTTTTAGAAATATATATATTCTCTGAGAAGGAAGAATTAAAAGTTCTGATATCAACTCATCGTTACAACGAATCTGAAAGAAGGAAGCCACTGGAGATACTGGTTCATCAGAAAAAGTATTCCACCAATTCGTCAAATGGGGTTTTGACACTGATCCATTTTATATTATTTTTATTCTTTGTGTATTGGATGTATATTTTTATTAGAGGAAAAATGTTTAAGAATGTTTGAATTTTTGGAAATGATAATCCACCACAAGGATTGAGATACTGATCAATTGGATGATAATATACAATATAGTAAACTATTTTCATCAGGTTGTTTTGTTCTATAATTTAGCCAAGAGTTATCATACAAGAAGTGGTGTCGATCCATCGGTAACTGATTCAAGGGTATATTCAAGCTGTAATTGGATTCATATATCAGTCTGAGGAATTAAAGAAAAGGAGAAATACTTTGAATGTATTTTAGATTTGTTTTCAAAGAGGTGTTTACTAACAAAGTATTCTTGAAGGGGGTTTTAAATGCTATATAAGTTAAAACAATGTTTATGGAAGAACGGTTTCAAAGTTTTATTTTATATGAAGCATAATAATGAGGAGTTTTCATTTTTAAACATCTTTTCATCATAATGAATAAATTTATCAGAATTATTTATGTATTGGACTGAAGAATGGTTAGAAAGTTTAAATCTAGATGAAGTTTTGAGAAAATTAAAGAAGTTTTGAGAAGGCTCTAGAATTATTGAGAAGAGTTGAAGAATTAAAATATGAAAGACTTAAATGAATGTGAAATTTGGGATTTGTTAATTTCATTGAGAGGGATGTGTAATAGGTATCCCTCCTTTTTCAATTATGGGATGCTTATAAAATGACAACACAGTACATTCGTACTTTGAAAAGTTGAATTTTTCACATGTACTAAGAGATGACACCCTAATACTTTTGTCAGGTGTTGAGATTAAAATCATAATTTTGTTTCAAGTTGAAGATAAACAAGATCCATCGGAGTGAGGTTCAGTCCAATCATCAAAGAAAGTTTCATCAAACAATTTTTTATAAAATCAAGTCCATCAGAGTGAGTTTCATTAGAACCACTTCCATCGGAGCGATCCCAATTGGATTGAGTTTCATCAAATGTAGGAATGGTGATTTTCAGATTGATTTTCTACTCATCTAAAGTAAAAGGAGAAAAATTAGGATCAGATGTAGGCCAATCATACGGATACTATCAGGCTAAGGTTACCTAATGAAGGCCGATCAGAATGACTTTTGTTGAGTATGTTTTCTGGATAGATATTTTGGAATATGTTTCAAGGCCAAAAAGTTCATTAGATAATTATTGAAGTTATTTAATATTGTACATTGGTAGAGTTTGATTCAGCTTACCTGTAGAGGAAGCGAAGAAATTTCTAAAGTGTATCAGAAAAGAAGGAAAGTGAAGCTTATAATTGTGGATACTTACCATTTTTAGAAAAGGATTGTGTGTTTTCTAGGGTGAATAACTTTCTATGGGAGGTGGATATGAAAAAGGATATTTGGGGGGTATAACCAACTATAGAAATAAAGTTTCTAATAGGATTGCATAATTTTTCACTGTTTGTGTTTTTGTATTCTAGAAAGAATATAGTGAAAGAATCCATGTTAGTGGGACTATCCAACATGTAAAGGTTTAGGTATTTTTACCAAACCTTGTAAATATTGTGTGTTGCCTTCTATTTATATTTGTTTCATATAAATGGTGAGATTGAGAAGTTATATTTTAGTGAATCAAAACTTTAACAAATTTCATAGGATAAAAAAGATTACTAAATAAGTTAGGAAAAGTTATTATAAAATAAAAAGGAACCACTGATTCACCCCCCCCAATGGTCTCGATCATATTTTGGAACAATAGTTTTCTAAGTCAATAAAATTTCAAGAACTCAATTCACCCCCCTCTTGAGTCTTAGTGTAGTCCTCTCTAGATAACACTTCCCACTAGAATATCCAAGTAACTAGATATTCTAAATCCAATTAAGAGGGGTGTTTGGATTAGATAAAATAGCATAAGACTTAATTAAATAATTAATTATGAAATAATTGACAATCAATATAAAGTAATAAACTATTGTTTTATTTTTTATAGATAATGGAAAGCCATAGAACCAATTCACTATCACTGTGATCAATCTTATAGAAAAATAATATCCTAATAATTGAAATATTCCAAGAGTAATACAAGAGTTGACATATTGTACTATGATAAAAGGGGAATTTATATATAATGAACTCACATACTCCTATTGTGCCTATTGAGGAGGTGAGTGGGGAGGATAAGAATTTATTCTAGAAACGCATATATGATTTATTGGATGTCCAATGTCTCATGTTATCATCAGTGACTAGTGAGCTTCAAAATATTTACAAATATAATATGCTTATTCCATGTTGTCTCATCTTTATGATCTTTATTAGGAGAAAGAAATACAAGATAGGTATAAAATCTCCATGGAACTCTTTACATGAAAGTTAGAATAAGAAGTCCATATCAAACCTCATATAGTCAATATGATTTGATACATTGGGAATTTAGAGATTTTGGGATTCAAATTGCACAAAGAGCTATACCCAGATATCATCCTCTATAATTTTAATCCATGGTTCTTGATCTTTATTATTAATTTCAACATGAATAATATAGAGAATTCACCTTCATATATTTTTACTATGGTTATCCAAGTGGATAAATACATGAAGTAGGATAAGTCCTTAGTCCTTAGGGTGAATAAATTTAAAGGAAAGTAAAAAAGGATCAAAGTTAGGATATAATCCAAAGTATCCTTTTCAATTACCTTTAAATAATTGGAAAGTATTAATGGAATCTAAATATCAGGTTACTATTTTTATTCTTATAGAAATAAGGTCCACTGGAAGAAAAACTTTATCTCATTGAAGAAGAATAAATGGGAATCTTCTAGTGGATTTTTTATCAGGTTTAATCTTTCCCTTTCTACTAATTTGGTATTATATAAAACTTTTGTTTCACACATTTGTAACAAAATATAAGAATGAATTAGAATCTGTAAGATTTATAAAGGTGAGGTGTATCTTTGAACTTACAAGGAATAATCATTAATAGTGTTGGATATAGGATACTACCATATCACATTGTTGACTAGAATAGTATTATCTTTGAATAACTATTATTATATACCTAATGTAGCCCAAAAAGAACCATTTCTATGTCAAGTTTAGACATGGATAGATTTGATTTAAAGTTCAAAAATAAAAGTTTCTTCTTTTATAAATATAACATATGTTATAGTATACCACATCTGAATAATGGTCATTATATACTAGAATATCAAAGAGTGAGTCTTGTAAATTGATAATGAATCAAGATCACATGTCTCATTTTACACCCAGTTTTGATCAAAATTATCATGTAAACTAATAGAACATGATGAGAATATATCAATAAGGGTATTTGTATTCTTTTTAATTGAAATCATTATATAAATTTCATGCTTTTTTAAAAGGTAAAATAACCAAAACTCTTTTTAGTGGAAAAAGTGAGAGATCCCTAGAGCTTCTAGAATAAGTTCACAAAAATGTGTGTAGACCTTTTCAATTAGAGTCTGGAGGTGGATTCTCATAGTTTATTACTTTTACTAAAAATTATCATAAATATCTATATATCTACTTGATGAGATCTAAGTATAATTATTTTATAAAATTTAAAGAATGTAAAAAATAAAGTAGAGAATAAAATCAGTTATAAGATAAAGAAACTTTAATCAGATATATGTGGAGAATATCTTAACCAATAATTCATCGATTATCTAAAAGATTTTGGGATATTATCTCAAATAAATCCTCCTTATAAATAATAGTGTAATGGTGTTAATGAATAGAAGAACCACACATTTTTAGACATGGTGAGATTAAATATGAGTCATTCAAATCTTCTATTATCCTTTTGGGGATATAAATTACAATCTGCGATATACACACTAAATATAGTTCCAACCATAGAGGTAAGTGTCATCCCATATGTGTTATTATATAGGAATAAATATGGTTTCCCACATATTTAAAAATGGGGTTATGAAGAAGTTGAAAAGGATAATTCGAGAAACAATCTTTCATTACGAGGCATCATTATAGGATATCAAAAAAGAAAAGAAGATATTATCTATATGATACCTTATATAGAAAAGTAATTATGGAAATACATTCCATGTTTCTATAAAGGATTAAGATATCTAAAAGATATGGTGGGAGAAATATAGACTTTGATGGAGTTGAGTATTAATATATACAAGAGTTGGAAAAAGAAAAAAATCCACAAGACAGTGAAGGAAGTTGTTCCATAGATGCTAGGGTTGTATATGAGTACAAAAGATATTAGAAATATAAAGATATATGGTTTTATTATCATCAAGGAAGATAACACATTGTTTATTTAAGAGTGAAAAACCTTTATCCTATAAGGAAGCAATAAATAGCTAAGAAGTTGGAAAAATGATATGAATTTTAAAATAGATGCTACATGTCAAAATCAAGTTTGTGTTTTAGTAGATCCTCTAGTAAATATAAACCTTTTTAGGTGTAAATGGGTATTCAAGAAGAAACTATACATGGATGGTAAATTTAATACCAAAAAAAAATAATTTTTTTCTAAAGGTTTCATGAAATTATAGGGAATAGACTATGATGAATCATTTTCCAAAATTTCTATGGTAAAATACATTATAATCATACTTTCCATTATAGATTTCCATTATTATGAAATTTGGGAAGTGGATGTCAAGAACTATTTTCTAATGGATATCATATAGAAGAAGTATATATGACACAAGCATAAGGGTTTGTGGCACCAAAGGATTTCAATATGGTAAGAAAGTTCCATAGATCTATTTATGGGTTGAAGAAAGTATCAATATCATAGAATATTCATTTTGATGAAGAAATAAGTGTGTTTAGTTTTATTAAGAATAATTGTGAGCCTTGTGTTGACATGAGGTTTAGTGGTAGTTTCATTATTCTAATAGTGATATATTTTGATGATATATTACTAATCATAAATGAGATACTAGTCATATATATAGTTAACACAAGGTTGAATAAATTCTTCTTCATGAAGGAATTAGGTAAATATTCCTATTATAGCATCCCCAGCCTATCTTAATATATA
Organism: Viscum album; assembly: GCA_963277665.1. Classification (NCBI taxonomy): domain Eukaryota; kingdom Viridiplantae; phylum Streptophyta; class Magnoliopsida; order Santalales; family Viscaceae; genus Viscum; species Viscum album. The sequence continues at coordinate 1,825,914,661 of OY728140.1, forward strand.
GTAACTGGAACAGAGGTTCCACATGACCTCAGGGGTGCCTCCTCATATGCTAGAACTACCAACTAGTAGTGAGGGTCTGTGGTGATAACATGGGGGATACTATACCCTATTCTACAAGAAACAATAAATCATCATGGAAAGAACATATAACCAGTCATCTCAATATCCAATAGAATAAAATAAAATTTCATAGAAAAAACTAACCAAAATTAAACAACACACAACATGATATAATATAATAAACTATCTAAAATGTCACATGAGTTAGGTAGACACCAATAAGATCTCATGTGGGTAGATAATATGCATACTAGGACAAAAAAATAACCACTAACTAGTCCGGATTCCTAACCCAGTCCCATATTTTAACTCTTTCCAAGCTATCCAATTCAACCAATAAATATCAGTCCTCTACTCTTGCTATTCATAAAATCATAAGGCTTTATTAGGTACTAGAGTGTCAGGGTTTCTGGAGCAGGATGTGGGTACAACTCAGTAGACCTCCACAAATGATTTACCTAACATAGAAATTATATATAATTCATGAATGATGTGATATTATCAATATAAATAAATTAACATAACACTCATCCTAACTTAAAGTGCTTAACATGCTACTTAGGAGGAACCATACCAACTTCATCTAGTGATGAGGTATTTCTAAACAGGTCACATATCGAAACCTATAGTCGGAGTCAATTATGGCCATATTACTAAATCAAAACATAAATTCCAAGGGCCATAGTGGAACCCATCAATAATATTATCTCATAACATCACATTTTTCCATGGGTCAGAGTGGCACCCACCCATGATACCATCTTATCATTAAATTGAAGGTCATAGTGGTTCTCACCCTAGATACCATCACATCTCATCTACACCATGCATCAAAATAACACCCACTCAAGTTTCCACACTTGTCATCAATGCCATCAATACCCCAAATCAGAATAGTTCCCTCCCCTAGTTCCATCATATATAATAAAAACACCAGGTCATATTGAAGCCTACCTCTGGTTGCCTCAATTATCATCAATACACTTGTTCAAAATAGTGTCCGCCCCTAGTTCCCTCATATATCATCAGTAAACTGGTTCAGAATGATTTTTTCACCAGTTTCTTCACATATCAGCAATACACTAGGTTGGAATGGTTCCCTCCCCCATATCTATCACATATCAACAATACACTGGGATAGAATGGTTTATTCCACTAGTTCCAACACATATAACCAATATATTAGGTCTTAATGGTTCTCTCCCCTAGTTCCATCACATTTAATCAATACTCTGGTTCAAAATAAAGCTCACCCCTTGTGTCATCACATATCAACATATATGGGTTGTATTGGTTTCCTCCCCTAAAATTATATCACTCTATAAATTCCCTAGGGTTGGAATGGAACTAACCCCCAGTATCATCACATATCATTACTATCCATCACTTACACCAAAGGAAAGAATGGTTCCCACCCATGGTACCATATCAATTATTAATATGTTGAGTCTGGGTAGCACCCAACTCACATTCTAATTATGATAGTTTAATGAATAAACCTATTCAAGTATGAGATATCAACTTCATTTCACATTTTGAGCACTAAGATAAACCATATAAATACTAATAATATCATTAAGGTTTCTAAGGGGTTGGCCACTAGCTTAAAACCAACAACACATTCTCTCTAGAGTAGCCTCTCAAGAACACACACCCTATTTCCATAACTATATTCATTTGAGGTTATATCCACATTATCCCCTCTTACCAAACTTATTCAAAAGCCTATACTATGATAGGTTACCTATAGTTCTACCACTAAGTCCTTTCATATCACGTATATGCATGGTGTTCACCCCATACTACAACTATCATCCTAGGGAATACTAGTAGTTAAAACTACACTACAATAATATCACTTAAGGGTCGGCATAACTTCCAAAACACCCTCAAGTATTATCTAGTTCATCCCACACACACCCAAACCATAACCATAATCACATAAAAGGTACTCTCTCTAAATTATATGTGTTATTAAAGGAGGAACACTCACCTCACATATTAATTTTCTGGTTAATAAAAAATAAGTCACCATAAAGGATCTCACATTGGTCAAACCCTAGGTTGATCACCACTAACCATGCACATACCTTACTTGGAGAAGACTAAGGAATATATTTATAAATCACAATATATTTTAATCAATAAGGTTATATCACTCTTAAGTTCATATACCATGTGTCCCACATTCATGGTCGATACCTTGAACATCAATGGAAAAGGCATCAAACATAAGAGTCAATGGTTTTTCATGGACCTAGACATTTAAATAATATTATTAATTATTGAATAATAATAATAAATTTTATGTTTAGGATTGATCATGAATTAGTGGCTAGGATAAATATCATATATACTATATAAAAATCATAAACCTTACGGAAGTTTTTAGGGAGCACTAACCTCTATCAATTGGAAGACCGATCATAGAATATTACCATATGAATTGGATCTGATCATAGGTCTTTCCCAAAATATGAAATAAAAATACCTAAATTATGGAATAATAATTAAAAATGATAAAATAATTGAAGAAACAATAAATATATTTAATGAGAGTGATGGCCATACCTTTAGAAACCAGCTAGGATGAACGATGCTTGAATCCATGCACAAATAAGGGTGATATCCTCTTTAAAAGAGGGAAATGAGAGGAACGAAAATCCACAGGCGTAAATACTAAGATGAATAAGGGAGATATCATTATTAATGTTTTTAATATTAAAAACCATTAATTTAATTAATTAAAAAAACTAGCCAAAATTTATTTCATCGTGACAATAATGGTCATGGTGAAATTCCCTTACCATGGTTACCATTATGGTATGTCCCCATTGGCTACATCATGGCACCCTACACCCAGAAGAACTAGAAAACCAAAAATACCCTACTTTGGTCACATGTTAGAATTATTATCTCTTTAATGGAATAACCAAATCCCTTATACCATAAACTCATAGTGAATTCCTTTTCCTCACAACACAACACGCCCCCCATTGTCCTGGATTCATGGTACGGATCCCCCAATGGAAAGCTTTCATAGTGAAAGTGCAAACCCTTCATTACAACGCATCACACCCCCCCCCCCCAAGTTGTCCTTCATGTAATTTCCTAGGTTTTCATGGAATTATTATCCATAGAAATATAAAATATTTAGTCTTTCACTGTAAAAGATTTAATTTTATATAGTTATAGAGTTAATTCCACACAACCTTCACCATGATAAAAATCCTTACACTACATGTGGTTTTTCTGAACTCTAGAAAACTAATATCATATAGTATCAACATGGTGAAATTTTATAATAAAATGGTTAAAACAACCACTTGGAGCATCACAATAGTACTACTTATTGAGAACCCTCCATAAAGTTTCCCACCCATTACAGCATGAGCCTTCCCCCCTCGAGCAACCCTTATGGCATAGCCCCTCAGGATGTGGTGTGATCCCTACCTTAACCTTATTATTTTAATCTTACATAGACTATACATCATAAACTACAACATTTTAATCTTTTATATCCCAAAAATATACTCTTATGTAACACCCTTTATGGTTCGACCTTTCTGTTATAGCAGAGAACCTCACATATTAGTATCCCCCATCGCATAATGCCTAGGTTACAACATGAAACATCCCAGACTCTAAATTTTTAACTCTAAGGTACTATAGTGTGATCCAAATCCATAATATCTCAACCATATTATATCATTCAAAAAATTTATCTCACACAACACCCACCACACTGTAACACCCCCTGGTTGTAGCATGATCTATCTTATGCAGCATGAATATGTACCCCAGCCACCTTAACCCTACTCTGATTCTCACCTGATCACTTAAGAAACCTCTTAGGCCTCTTAAAACATCCAAAAACAACATCATATATATGATCCAACTCTTATAATTTTTATCCAAATCCTGATTCTCAAAACAACTCCTACTTCAGGACCAAAAATTCAAATTTTACCTAATTTTACCAACCTATATTGGCATGGGTCATTACTCCTATATTATAGGGATAATTATACATTAAGATAGATCTAAGAGACTACTTAGATAAGTAAATGTATATATGTTGAAAAGGTATTGAAAATATATAATATGGAATAATCCAAGAGTGGATTATTTCCTATGTAGCATAGTATACATCTCTCTAAGAAAATATTTCCTCAAATAAAAGAGAGATATAAAGGATAAGTAGAATCCCTTATGCATCATTGATCGGATATATTATTTTTTTCATTATATGTACTAGGATTGATGTTTTACATTCCTTAATCATGGTATGAAGATATCAAGAAGACCCGGGAGATCCACATTGGTCAGTTTTAAAGACTATCTAAAAGTGCTTTAGGCATATAAAGGATATGTTTCTAGTTTTTTTATATGAATATAAACTATTAGTGGGGGATATAAATATTCCAATTTCCAAATATATCAAAATGATTTTAAATCTTAATAAGTATATGTTTTTTTTAATGGATGAGTTATGATCTAGAAGAGTTATAAGTAGCTAGTGGTCACCGACTTTATAGAAAAAACTGAGTATATTATGGCTTCTGATGCAACTAAAGAAGCAAAGTGGATAAGAAACTTCATCAATGAGATTGGTGTTGTACATAGTAGTATAGAACCCATTACTTTGTATTGTGATAATACTATATTAGTGGTTCTAGTTAAGTGACCCATGCCACATCAATGGATAAATCATATTCTTTAGAAGTATCATCTCTTGAGATATTTTACTCAAAGGGGTGAAGTTGAAATGATAATAGTATCCACAGAGGAAAATTTGGTAAACTAATTGACAAAATCCATAGCTTAGTAGAATCATGAACATCATTTTAGAGCTAGTGGGTTAAGATTTGTTATTAATTAGATCTAGTGAAAGTGATAGTTTATTAGATTAAGTTCCCTAAAACCAACTAAATTTGTACTTTAAATTACCAGAATATAAATATGTTTATCTTATCACATAATGGTTATTATTCAATGTAAAATTAATGTGATAATGTCCTTGTAATATTCATCACATCAAAGGTTATAGTAGTTCCCCACTATAATGATAACTCAGAGATGATATGAAAATATTATTAAATAAATATCTCTCATGGTTTAGATAAATCTATCTAATGGGATGCATATAATGTTTTAATGTTAGTTTTTTGGGGCCCATAAGCATTCAGATTTATTCTCATGAATTTTTCACTTAGTGATCTCCAAGAAGGGAGATCATGAGGACAAACCCACTAATAATAATTCAACATGTTTTAGGTATCATTGGATATTCCTATATATGAATATGTGTACTATTAATTATAATTGATTTAATTAGTCAAACACCTCAAAATTTTATTATAAAATAATAATAATCTAGATAGCTTACTTAACATGCAATACTAAGCTTTAAGAGAATTGAGATGTGTTGTAAAAAATTTATTATTTAAATGTGACCTAACCATTGAATTATAGGGTTTGAATATGAATAACCACATTATGAAATATTTTTTATTATTACTTCTCAATAAAAATGTATTTAATAATTAATTTTAAATAAACACACAACATTTAGTGAATTCGTTTTTTGGTTCAAAATGCATTTTTTCAAAAAATTGATTTTTATTACATTTTTTGTGTGGAAATTACAATTAATTTTTGCCACTTTTATAAATTTTATTCTAAAAAATGAAATTAATTTTTTAAATCATCATATATAAATTATATTAGGCTGAAATTTTGGTATTTTTTACGAAATATTGATTTTTAGTGAATAGAGAAAAATAAAGTTTTTTGTAAAATTGCCTTTTCTTTTTATTTAAAAGTATAATTATGATTTTAATTTTATATTAAATTAATATGAGTCTTATTTAAATATATATATAATAACTAATTACATAGGTATATTCCTTACACCTGATTTTTGTATATGTTCATTTTTTGGCTTAAAAATGTACTTTTTCTAAAAATTGTTTTTCGTTGTGTTATACGTATTTATAATAAAATTGATTTATGAAACTTATATAAATTTAATATTGAAAAATGGGTTAAATATTTTTAATTATGAGGTTCATATTTGGTAAATATTCCCTTTTTATTTTTTCATTATGAATAGTAACCTCAGCAAATATTATCACCTTGATAAGGGTAAATCGGGTAATTAAGGTTAAAAATAATATGATAAAGAGTGAAAATAACCCTAAAACTTGTATTTAATATATTTTATTAGTGTTTTTAGAACATCCTCGTCCAATATTATAATTTATGGTGATTTTTTGTCATTTTGTTTTGAAAATGACTTATATATTATTTTAAGTATATATAAATTCCAAAATGTCACTCTCTTGCTTTAAATATCTATAAACTTTTGTGAAAGGGATAAAAATAACTTGTATTTGGTTATAAATTTTTATTTTAAATATAAATTATTTTTTAATGGTAATTTATTTTAATTTTTAGTGATGAAATAATTATCTTAAATGTTTAGGCAGTGCTGACTCAGTGCTTGTGCAAGTAGTAGAAAAATCAAAAAAATAATTTTTGAAACTCTAAAGGAAATATTTATTTGGTGAGTTAAAGTGTACCAAAAATTTTGAAGATAAATATAACATATTTTAGATTTTTTAAGGTCTTATATTATATTTATATTGTTTTCATGTTGTTTTCAAAGTCAAATTATGTGAATAATTCTTAAAATGACATTAATTGTATTTTATGTTAAATAATTTTTTATTAAATTATTTAAAAAAATTAAAATATTAAAAGGTTAAAATTAGGATTATAAATGTTAAAAAATATCCCTTATCCATTTATGATCCAATTATAACCTTATAAGTAAAATTGTAACCCTTTAATATTGAAAAAGACATTGTCGCGGTTAAGGTTCGAATTGGTTAACCAATGGGTTAATCCAAAAAGATAAGATCTAAAATGATATAAAAGCCTATAAAAATTTTATTGTGCAATTATATTAAGACCTTATCCTCCTTATATTATAATAAATTTCATTTTGGAACCATTTTACATGAGTTAGACACATATTATATTATAATATTTCATGTATTTCCAAAAATAAAATTAATTATATTTTATAATAAACAATATTTTATTAAATGATTTAAAATTATTAAAAATCATATACTCATAAAATAAAATTTATATGGTTTAAAATATCAACCATGATCCATTTATGAGCCACATTTCTTTTTATGGTAACATTATTGACCCTTAAATAGTAAAAAACTTTGATATTGTGGTAAATTTCAAAAGGGGTAATGGGGAGTTACAAAAAAGAGATAAGGGTGAAAACATAACCTAAAATTATACCCAAAATAATTAGATTATTTTTACTCATAACCATAATATATTATAAACATATCAATTTTTAACCACATGAACCTAAAATTTAATTTATATTAATTTAATAATTTAAGTAATTCTTAGAGTTCCCCTCTCTTCAATTATAAAAGGGAACATCTTCTCCTCTCTTACTCGCACCCTTTTAGTCGTATAACTCAAAAAAATCCTAAAAAAACTCTTATAAACTTCCCTATAAATAAATTATAGGTTTTGGTATTATTAAAATACCATTCCAAGAGTCCTTAAAAAGGGATCTAAAGGAAGTCTATTGAAGAAGAGGTAATCATATTTATCGACTCTTTCAAATTTATTTCTTCCTATACTTCCTCTAAATTTGTTTTTATAATCCTAAAATATTAAATCAAGTATTCTAAATATAAAAAATGTTATTATTATTATGGTAAAAACATTTTAATCTCTTTTTCATCTTATGAAAAGTGAAGACATTGCTCGTGCGTATGTACAGTTTACAGTCTCCACAAAGTGGTGAAATTCATTTTTCATCACCATTTTATTTAGATGGTTATAAAGATTAAATAATGAATATATATGATATTTATGAAATAATTATACTTTTATAATTATAATATCATATATACATTCTTAACTTCCAATCTGTTGTAAAATGATAATGTTGCTCATGCGTGTGTGTGGGAAACCACCTCCAAGAAGCTATGTGATCTGTTTTCATTTATTATTTACATGAATGGTAATAAGTATAGATTTAATTAATATATATGATATATAATATAATAATAATTTTATAAATGTAAATTATTATTTACCTTTATTTCATTCCATCTATCAAAAAGTGAAAACAGTGTTCATATGTACGTACGGTCTACCGTCTCCATGAACAGTGTAATTCATTTTTCTATATCTATATTTTATGAATAACTATAAAAATACATATAATGAATATATATAATATTTCTATCATTATTAATATTCTGTATATGATTTTACCATGATATAATTATAAGGACCTGAACTACCGAACAGAAATTCTCATGAAAAACGATAGAGTTAACACCTGAAAATGGTGATTTTAATAAGGAATTATTAATAAATGGGTGTTAAAATTTTATAATTGGACCATATATGATATTATAATTATTTAAATGATTCTATTATATAATTATAATACATTTAAATTTATTATAGAGGATTTTATAGTGATTTCAAAGCAATTCAAACTTGAGGTAAGGGTTTATTATCACAAATTTTCTTCTTTGGGACATTTGTTCTGTTGTGTGCCTATATTCCTTTATAAGATATATATATACAACAATTTTTATATGTTATTTCATGGATCTACTTATTATCATGAAATTTAAAGTTTCATTTGAAGTTACTCATTCATGGGGTTTATGATTCAAAAGTTACCAAAGCGGTAGAGGTTTTATGTTACAATTTCATTATTTATCGAGATTGTTTATGATTAAGTTTTTAATGATGAAATTACATGATATTCTTATCAATAATATCATGAATTTTATTCTAATATATTTATTTCTATATGATACATTTTTTACTTTCATTTTATTCTCTTTAAGTACTCAAGATTTCAAAATAATGTTTTTAAGGAAAAACTGACTTGATTTCTCTTTTCAGTAAAAAATCATTTTTCTTCCATGTACATGTTTTCTAAAAAATGTTTTCAAGAATTTTTTTAGTATTCTAAAATGATTTTTTAAATTCATTTTCACCCATTTTTTTACTTTTTACAAAATGGATTAAGATGAATCTTCTTGTCATTTTCCAAATGAGGAACTTTTGACTTTTATCAAACAAGTGAAAGTAATATTTGTTTTAACATACATGACATGAATAAAATTTATAATTGTCATGAATACTCAATTATTTTAAGAATACTTTAAAAAATTTCAAGGTTATTTTTAAAGAAAATGTTTTCCTAAATATTTGGTAATTTTTTATAATTTTAATACGTGATGAAAGGGGTATTTTCTTTAAGAAATATTCCAGTGGTCTTTTAAATGAATTTTTCATCTATGATAACATCATTTGATATTAATTAGGATTTAATAGTTATATGATCCAATGTTATCATATTTATTCTTTCTCTAGATGTTTAATGTTTGTGATGCTTAAATATCAATGAAACCCATTTTCTTTTCCACGGGTTAAGTTATGATGAATATTTTTATGATCTTACGGAATACATATGAATGGATTTATGATAGTGTGATAGGTGATCCTAGAATTATATATCCCTTCCATGAATTGGGTAGAGATTAATGTTCTCTGAGATAAAATGGTTTATGTGAGGTTATCACAAGCCCAGAAGAGGGTATATGGGAGGTTATCCTAGGCCCGAAAGTGGGTACATGGGTGGTTATCCCAAGCCTCATAGAGGGTACATGGGAGGTTATCCCAAGACTGAAGTAGGTTCATAGAAAGTTACCTTAAGTATAACATGTTATGAATGTCTTATTGGGTAACCTTGACATTAAATTTCTATAATTATGATTATACTACACTTTATTCCACTCTTTTATGACATGATATTATACTAATGTTATATTCTCATAACTCATGTTATTTGATCCCTTTATGATTCATGTCTTCCAAACTTTATGAAATAACTCATGTTTATGATCTAATAATTTTTTGTTATGATTTTGAAAGGTTAATCTCATGTTATCATACCCTTTATGCTTGTTTTATGTTTAAATTATCATTGATATCTCCATTTTTTATCCTTAATAAGCATATGATCTCACCCTTTATTATGTTTTATTTTCCCTAGGATATGAAGAAAGGTTTTAATTATGATGGGTTTAATAAGGGTTATAATTATGAAGGACTAAGTGGGAGATTAGGTAGAAATTTTATGAACTAGTTTTTTATATATCCAGGTTTCCAAAGACACTAAAACTTTATGGTTATGTAATTTGTCATAATGTTATGTAATGAATATTCATCTAATAATATATAATATTTATGTCTGAAAAGTATGGGTCATTATAGTTGGTGTTAAATCATGGTTTATTCAATCTTTATATATTATGGTTAAATAACTTTTTTAAAACCTTGGGGGTATTTCTAAGTATAGGATAATATCCTAAAGTTTTGGTAAGGAATATATTATATGGTTTTCCTATAAATACATCCTTGTCTAGGTACTATAAGTATATTTCATTTTGGAATAGATTCATCCAGGGGTAATAACCACAAAAAGAGTTGTTTGAGTATATCTTTCCCATCATTCTGGTGCACGGTGAGTGTGACCTCACTAAGAACCTAGTTTGACACTCTCAAAGTATATTATTATGTTAATTCATATTTTCTATTTGATACATTATGAAGGATTTGAATAAATAATGATCATAGATGACCTAGGTTAAACCTAAGGTGTTATAAATTGAAAATAAGGTCTCGTTATTTGGAAGTCCTATAAATTATTTTTTCATGATTATGATTACTATTACTCACATCATGATTTTTGGTTTTAGTTAATGGATATAACTAGAAGGAATAATGTTAACCGTGAATATCATGGAAAATGCAGTGATTTTGAGAAACCAAATGGGATTATGACTAAATTGAAAGATATTTTGATTATGGATAATAAGTTATCATGGTATTTGATTAAAAAATTGTACCTTAACCAACTCTTTAAATCATAAAATAAATGAATAATAGAGTACAGTAAGAGCTTAGGTGGTAGAGACCATGGAGGAAAGAAGGATAAATTTCATTCATGTTGGAAATTTGGAAAGAGAAACCTAATAGAATGCCTCAAAGGAATATGAAAATACTTTATAGGTGTAAAATAAGGGCATAGATAAATTAATTGTTGAGGAAAAATTAGGAGTTAGATGGAGGGAAATAAATTTTATCCTAGGGATATATTTATAGTTTGTTGTCTTAAATGTGGGTAACCTAGGAATTATCCAAGTAAATGTCCTCTTATAAAGGTTAACTCATAGATTAAGGAAGGACCTATGTTATACCTATAACATACCATTACCTTATTTCAGGTATTTCGCATCTCTCTTTTCATTTCCCTTTTTGTTTGGCTATGTTTTAGACCTTTCAAGAATGAGAGAATATGTTGGGGTAAATCAACTAAATTTCATGGATATATGTTTGTTTGAATTAATGGAGTCTAAGTATAAATGTATAAAATGATTTAGAGGTTTATACTTGGTTTTTTAAAGCTTCATAGTTGGTTTATATTTTTTCTACAGAATCGGGACTATGAACTGCCTGTTGGATGCCTTCACATCGTTAACTAGTTACACAACATGAATCTGTTGTTGGGAAGATGTCGTGAACTGGTTTATAGAATGAAATTTTTAAAATTTGTGAAACTATTTCACTTTATGAAAAGGTCAATTAGATTTATTTTTAATCCAATTTGATTCCTTTTTCTACATATCTTGTAAATTTTAAAATTCACATTGTGATGGTTCGGGGCTGGTGGTTTTAACCATGCTGCATGTATGATTTCCTTTTAATTAAACATGAAATATTATCTCTCGAAACCTAGGATATTTTCCAAAATATTTTGGGGATATTTTACCCTTTTAGGTCATTTATTTTGGTGATTGGTCTTAGTGGTGGATGTGTTTCATCTATCTAGGTAAGTGATCTTCATGCTTCTTCATTTTTTTAGTCATAGTAGCACTATTGAACTACATTTTCAGATCTGTTGATCTTATGGTGATGTTATTCTTGATCCTTTATGGATCCTATGTGTGAACTTATTATGGATTCTAGTCCTTTGTTGGTCATGGTGCATTTCATGACCCGTCCCTCAGGGCCCGTGTTGTGACATACCCCAAACCCGCCTCCTGAAGGCCAAGGGTTAGCGACTATAACTGAAGGCGTGAACCTGAAAATGGGAGGCATTTTCCTGAATACCTATATCAATGCACACACAACCACGTCCCAAATCTGTAAAATGAAACATTCATGCCACTAGAAAACCATTGAGTCAAAGTACAAACTGTAGTTCAAATGGGCCAGAATACAAACCCAACAAAGGATGAACTGAAAACAGGAAAATACTAGGAAACTTTGATAGTTGTCTGATAAAAACCCTACCAGATAGGAAAGTGTAGAGTATCTATCGGAATATGTATAAGCGCATCCCGCCTACCTAACCTCATTGGGCACCACCCGGTCCTGGGACACCAAGTCCTCCACTAAGTCATCGGTTGTCTGCACCAGACACAACATATGCGGGTGAAGCCCGTGCAGGGGTGAGTAATGAAATACTCAGTAGGGACCCCAAAACCAACTCGGGTCTCACAAAAATCCACAAAGGAAATCAAAAAATAATGCACAAAGATTATATTTACTAGATTCAGCTCGACACAGGTATAACTTAAAGTGTTGATAGCAAAACCAACGGTTACAAACACTAAACATCAATCACTAAAAAGACACTCGTCCCTGATGAGTCCTTTGGCTAGAAAAGTCACCTAGACCTATTAAGTGGCAGAGCCATAAGGCCTCACTAGGTAGCTGAGTCACGGAGCCTCATTTATAGCTGAGTCACTAAGTCTCCCTAGGTAGCTGAGTCTCGAAGTCTCACTGATAGTTGAGTCACAGAATCTTACTGGGTAGCTGAGTCACAAAGTCTCACTAATAGCTGAGTCATGAAGTCTCCCTGGGTAGCTGAGTCATCAAGTCTCGCTACTAGTGGATTCACAGAGTCTCGCTGGGTAGCTGAGTCATGAAATCTGGCTGATAGCTGAGTCACGGAGTCTCACTGGGTAATTGAGTCACGGAGTCTCACTCATACCTGAGTCACAGAGTCTCGCTATGGAAAATTCCATGAAATCTTACTTAGAGTATTTCATAAGGAACGCCTTGTCACGTGGGTACCAACTCCATATACGGCGTGTCAATCAGACACATGTTCTGAGAGATATGTCTCTTTTTGTAAATAGGGTCCAGTTGCGTTCGGGCCCGATCCGACTGGTTTGGACTGACCAGACCAACTCGACCCAGGGTTCCACATGATCCGATCCTCTCCATCTGGCCCATTTTCCTAGCCCATTGGGACTCACTTGAACCAATCGAGGTCGTTCGTGGATCCAGTCCGCTACCATGGCTGATGGGCCACATCCCTCCTCTATCATTGTGCACACAGGTCATGTCACCTCCACCAGCACGGTCGGTGGGGGTCGGCCGCTTCATCACGTATGTGGTGTTGGTTGGCACTACCTTCACCTACATTCACATATTGACACCTTCTGCGGGCCACCAGGTCCACTCCAGTGGTCTGATCTCAATTATTCATGCACCCTCGGGCCTCTCGGGTCACCACCATCACTACCACATCCTCATATCCACCTTGTCACCATTTCAAGGATACGGCCACGAAGAACGCACAAGCGGAGAGGCTTGGGCCTTGTTCATGTCAGCATGCGCCCTCCATGTTAGAAGTTTAAAAACAGGGGAGGCTTGGGATCATAGTTCTATCGGATAATCATCAATCCCAATGCAAAAACCCTAAGGTAAACACCCTCCCACAAGAACACACGATTTGAGGATCAACCTGTTGGTGGGTTTATCCACATTCGTTGTTTTAGAATAAGAACATGGAAAACTTAAAACAATTAAACCCCTACCAAGGTCAGATCATTCATTGGCAATGAACGGTGTCACTGTGTTCTTCGTTCTATGATCTTCTGTTTATGGCCATTGGTCGTTCATCATGGGTGATGATCTGTTCGAAGGTTGTAAGAAGAACGCATCCTCCGTTCATCACTCCACAATCCAATTTTTGGCGGTCATTGGCACTCGTCATCATCACCCCCCAGAGCTCCAGAGCTGAACCAGGATTGTGCCAACAATCCTACATTGTTTGCTTGTCCATTGAAGTATGAAATGGGAATAAGTGTTTCGGTTGTGTTTCTGTTATGAAGTCATTACAGTTTTTCATTTAATGAAACGGAATATTCAGTTTCTCTTGGTTGGAAAACCATTGAGTTGCAACAATTTTAAAATTTAGAAAAATAAAATAAAGTAAGTTTATTTTATTTTTTAACTTTTTCTTTAAAAATTAATAAAAATGAATTTTTCCCTCGACCCACGCCAGTTGATGTTAGGTCCATTCTAAGAAAATCCCGTTATTTAGAGTTCAATGGTGCCCTCAAATTTTTTATCTGAGCACCGATTTGAAAGTTAGAAAAACCTACTCGCACGTTTATTTAAATGAACCTTAAAAATAGTTCAAAAATTAACTTTCATTCTCAACCTATGCTGGTCGAGGTTAGGATCTGCCTAAGGGGAACATTCTCTCACAAGCTCAATGGTACTCTTAGGTTTTTAATCCGAGTTACCATTTAGGAGTTATAAGTATTTGACAATAAAATAATTGTTACTTGATTATTTTATTTACGGCCAAAAACTAACTTCTACTATTTGACTACGCCGGCCAATGTTAGGATATGCCTAAGGAAATAATACCCTCAAGAGCTCAGCAGTGGTCACTGATTTTTAATCCAAGTCATAGTTCATGAGTTATAAGCATTTGAAAAATAAAATAATTTTATTTAACTATTTTATTTACGGTTATGCCATTTTTGGGTTTTCTCACTGGAGGATTGTGCCGACTAAAATTAAGTCATTCCTAGGGTAAACCTGCCATCATGAACACAACGGTGCCCTAATATTTATGATCTGGGAAACCGTTTAAGAGTTATTCTACTTTTTCAAGAAAACTGCTCACATGTGTTATTTAAAGCTTAACATTTTTTGATGAATAGTTATGGGCACTTTGGGGCTCGGAATTGCACATCATCTCATCACCTGGTCTCGAAATAATTTCATATAATAAAAAAATTATATGGGATTTCTGATACATTATATTACTCCCCCCTTTGGGATTCACATCCTCGTAAGCCAAAATAAGGCTAAACAAACAAATGGGGGTACTGAGCATAAATTTGAGCTTTCCACTACCATGTGCTCTCCTAGAGATTCTCATGTTGCAACTGAACGCAAACCAGAGTAATCGATTGTCCACAAAGGACCTGCTCCTATCGATCCTCTATCTCCACTGGGAATTCCACAAACGTCATCCCATCGTCAATGTCCAGCTCGCCCTATTCAATTGATGTGTGATAGATTATTTACATACCTCCTCAGCTACGACACATGGAAAACATTGTGCACCTGGTGCATCTGTGGGGGAAGATCTAGGCGGTACACCTCCTCTCCAACTCTGCTAAGAATCTAAAAAGGTCTGATGAATCTTAGATATAACTTGCCGCCCTAGCCAAATCACTACAATCCCCATCAGGGTGAGACCCAAAGAAACATATGGTATCCCTCCTTAAACTCCAAGGGTCTCCATCACCTGCTAGCATACAATTTAGCCTACTCTGTGTAGTCCTCATCCGTTCTTGGATTATCCGCACCTTCTCAGTGGTAGCTCATACCAACTCTTGACCCATTAGTGCTAACTCCTTTTGTTCTATTCAGCATAGAGGTGATATGCATGGCTTCCTGTACAATGCCTCAAATAGTGTCATGCCAATGGTAGAGTGATAGCTGTTGTTTTATGTAAACTTCATCAGTGGTAGGTGGTCCTCCTAACTATGACCAAAATCAAGGATGCAAGCATGAAGTATTTCCTCAATGGTTTGTATAGTTTTCTCTATCTAACCATCTTTCTGAGGGTGAAAAGTTATGCTCAAGTGCAACTAGGTCCCAAATGTATGATGCAATCCCTTCCACAAATGGGATGTAAAGAGTGCATTAGGATTTGAGATGATCATCGAAGGAACCCTGTGAATCCACACTATCTCTTAGATGTAAAGGCATCTTAAGACCTCTACCGATCGTTTCTCCTAGATGGGTAGGAAGTGAGCCGACTTGATGAGTCAGTCAACAATAATATATATAGAATCATGGCCCTTGGGCATGCATGGTAATCCTGTCAAGAATTCCATAGATATACCATCCCACTTCCACTCTGGTACCTCAAGTGGTTGTGCCAAGCCTACTAGTACCTGATGCTCAGCTTTCACTTACTAACAAGTGAGGCATCTTGAAATAAACTCTTCCACAGCTTTCTTCATCCTTGGACACCAGTACTAGCATTGGAGGTCCTGGTATATCTTCACCACACCAAGATGTACCGCCAAAGGAGATGTATGGGACTCCTTCAACACCTCCTCCCGCAATGTCACTGGTACTATGGTGCGTCCTCTAAAAAGTATGACGTGCTCCCCACCTATCGAAAATCCATCAGAAGCTTGTCCTGAGGATAACTGAGCATGTCGGGCCTCACAGTCAATATCCACAAGTTTTTCCTCCCTAACTCGCTATAAGAGTAGGTGAGTGACAGTCATTGACTAAAGGTAAGATACTCCATCATCATCCACGAAGGATATCTGCATCGTGGCTAACTGCTCCTTCGCTTCACTCAACATTTGTAGGCCAGACCTCCTACTGAGTGTGTCAGCAACCACGTTCCCCTTCCCAGGAGTATAGACTATCTCAAAGTCATAGTCGTAGAGGAACTCCATCCATCGCTACTATCTCAACTACTGAAAATCCTATGGGCACCTTTCCATACCCCAATCCCTTCCTTTGTAATTCCCCCACCTATGCCCCTTACTTGCGAAGCTCTATGAAATCCCTCGGATATACTGATGCTGATATCAGTTCCATCTAGGGGTGTAGAATGATACAAAAGTACCTCCCCCTACGAGGAGGTAATCCTGGAAACATATTTTAAAAGGATGTTCTCATACTCTACATCTACTATTGGTAACTGAAAACTTAAAACATCTACTACCATGAGGATATGGTTGGTCGACTCAAGAGTGATCGGCTGCACCCTCCTATGCATGAGTTTATCTCGTGCTTCCTGGGTTTTCTTTTTCTCTGACCACGGAAAACCCCATTCCAGCATTGTGGATATACCACATCCTTTTGCCTAAAACAGTCAATCTGAGCATGAATTTTGGATGACCAATCCATACCCAAACTAACGTCATAAGTCCTCGAGGATACCACCAAGAGGTTCCAACTAGAACTCTCACCTCAAGGGTCAGATCACACTATCGGAATAAGTGTAATTATTGAATCTCCTCCCATGGGTATCTTCAAATGTAAGTATCAAGTCAATGGTTTAACCTAAAACTATATATCTTGAACAAGATTCATAATAATAAGGAATTATTAGAACCTATGTCTATTAATACGACAGCTAGTAGTAAACACAGACCGTACCTTGAATCATTCCTGGAGCCCTCAGGTTATACTCCTTGACAGCATGCAGCTACTCCCTTTCCATATTCTATAGCTCCCTGAGCCTATTGTGGACCTCCTTGGGGTGGTGGTTGTAATATGTTGAAATTTATACCACCTCCTCTTGCTCTCCTGAATCCACTGTCATGTCTTCCGCCCTACAGATTCATCTATTCCTATCACTTCCTCTACCCTGGTAGACCATCCATCATTTCACTATCATCAAGAAGGGCTGGAGAATCTCTAGAGAGATGTCCCCTACCATATTTTGAAAATAATTACCTCTTTCTAGTCTGAATAGACTCACCCTATGATCCCTAAGTTGTAGACCCCCTACCTTGGGACCTCTTCTCAGAACATCTCACACGTGCAAGTATCTGACACTAACGTTAGCTTCTTGCTTACCCATTGGTGACATCCACTGGTTTTATCTACTTTTCCAAATGACCTCTAACCAAAAATGTTCTCTCTAGAACCCTGGAATAAGTAGGAATACATAGATAAATAGCACTGACTTGGATGTCCCTAAACACACTTTTCTCAAAGGTCCGATCCCTGAAGCAATGGTCGTATCGTATTCATCAAGTACCAGGAAAAGTCAAAATGCCTCAATGAATACTCATCTACCAATGCATCGTCCTGTAGAATCTATTGGGCACACATAACCCTTATATTTTATGTAAGTATCCCTTTATCTGAGAAATTTTCTCAAGCGCTGTCTACAGAAAAGTAACCTCATCGTAAGATCGGGTAATCTAAACTCTGCCATCACCCATCTAAGCCACGTAGAATGATCACTGCCAGGACCGCCATCTAATCTAATGGTTCCCTGGATAGATGGAAACTTGATCACCACCACAAGCCAGTCCCTAACCACATGTGAATTGGGATTTCCTCGGAACCTTAAGGGTCTATGTCTTTGAAACTTATGTAAGGCACTGATCCTACATGTGTCCTCTACCAGTAACACCGGTAGTAACTTCTGACTAACGGGAAATGATATCGTTGGGACACCGTTCGAAGGTACCATCTCAGGAAACGATCCATGTACCAAATCCTCGTCACTCTGTGGACTATCCTCATGGTCACACACTGGAATCCTAGTTGGCTGGCTGCATGGAGGCATCTTGAAAGAGAATCAAGATGAACCACGGTCAATTTATTATACCTGATGAGCAGACTCTGACTCAAAAATATCATATAAAAACACTCAAATATGTATTCAACTAGTGTTTTCATGTACCAGGTTGGAAAATAGAATTCAAGGCCCCGGTGTATGGATACATCGGTCACTGCACCAACACTAGACTCCCTAGCCTGAAAGCCGAACTCGAAACACTTAACACCATTGCCCCATCCAAATTTATAAACTCTTAGTTATTCTGGTAGAATCGACCACCTATGATACCACTTTTTATGACCTGTCCCTTGGGGCTCATGTCATGACATACCCCAAGCCTGCCTCCTGAAGTCTAGGGGTTAGTGACTAGCACTGAAGGCGTCAACCTGCAAATGGGAGGCATTTTTATGAGTACCTATACGCACGCACACACAATCACACCTCAAATCTAGAAAAGTAAACATGCATGCCACTAGAAAACTATTGAGTAAAAGTAAAAACAGTAGGTCAAATGCACCAAAATACAAACCCAACAAAGGATGAACTGAAAATAGAAAAATAATAGGAAACTCTGATAGCCATCCACTGGAAACCCCACCTAATGGGTAAGTGTAGAGTCACTGCTGAAAACCGTAGAAGCGCGTCTTGCCTGCCTAACCTCACTGGGTACCACCCAGTCCTAGGCCACCAAGTCCCCCGCCAAGTCATCGATCATCTGCACTAGACATAACACTTGCGGGTGAAGCCCGTACAGGGGTGAGTAACGAAATACTCAATAGGGAACCCGAAACCAACTCGGGTCTCACAAAAATCCACAAAGTAAATCACAAAATAATGCACAAAGATTAGAGTCAGTAAATTTATATCAACACAGGTATAACTTAAAGTGTTGATATAAAAACCAACTCGGGTCTCACAAAAATCCACAAAGTAAATCACAAAATAATGCACAAAGATTAGAGTCACTAAATTCATATCAACACAGGTATAACTTAAAGTGTTGATAGAAAAACCGACAATTTCAAACATTGAACATCAATCACTGCAAAGGAACTCATGCCCGATGATTCCTTTGTCTAGATAGGTTTCCTATACCTATTAATTGGCTAAGTCGCGAAGCTTCATTGGGTAGCTGAGTCATGAAGCCTCGCTGATAGCTGATTTATGAAGGCTCACTGGGTAGTTGGGTCACGAAGACTCGCTGATAGCTGATTCATGGAGTCTCATTGGGTACCTGAGCCACGAAGTCTCACTGATAGCTAAGTAAAAAAGTCTTGCTGGGTAGTTGATTCACAAAGACTCACTGCTAGTTGAGTCACAGAGTCTCGCAGAGTATTTGAGTCACAGAGTCTCTTCAGGTAGTTGAGTCACAAAGTATCACTGATAGCTGAGTCACGGAGTCTCACGGGGAATCTGACTCACGAAGTCTCAATATGGAAACTTCCATAAAATCTTACTTAAAGGATTTCATAAGGACCTCCCCATCACATGGGTCCCAACTCCATAGACAGCGCATCAATCGGATGCATGATCTGGGAGATACGTCCATTTTTGTAAACAGGGGTCAGTTGCGTCTGGTCCTGGTCTGACTGGTTCGGACCGACCCAACCAACTTGACCCAGGATCCCGCATGACCCGATCCTACCCATCTATCCCATTGGCCTAGCCCATTGGGACTCACTGGACATGGCCGAGGTTCGTCATGGGTCCAATCCACTTGGTCACCCAATGACCCAAATTTATCCATCCCGAACCACACTGGAAGGCCGGTCTCTTTTCCTAGCCTGAGCCACCACACGGCTCATATTTATCTCATCGGCCCGGTCTTCTAAATAGGACTATCTTGAAAGTTTATTTAGACCCCTCAGGCAGCCTGGTCTGGTTGGGGCACATGTGGTCGGTCAGCCGACTGCCCCCTATGGTCAGCACGTGGCCGGCATGGAACAGGCCTCTCCTCCTACGCGGCGCCACACTAGCACTATATCTAGCCCGCTGCCATGACCCCACTCTATCATGGCATGCTACAGGCATGACACCTCTACCGGTGCGACAGACAAGGTTCGACCACTTCATGCCACACGCGGCACCGATTGGCGCTGCCTCCCACCTGTAGCTGCCACTACCACAGGTCGTCAACGCCACCACGCTAGTGATGTCATGCTGACATCACCTTCCATGGGCCACGGAGTCCACTCTGATGGTCCAATCTCCAATATTCATGTGCCCTCGGGCCTCTCGGGTCACCACCATCACTGCCACAGCCTCGAATCCACCTTACCGCCATTTCGAGGATGCGGCCACAAATAACACACAAGTGGAGGGGTTCGGGCCTTTTCCATGTCAGCCCACACCCTCTGCATTAGAAGTTTAAAAACAAGGGAGGCTTGGGATCATAGTTCTATTAGATAATCATTAATCCCAAAGAAAAAAACCCCAAGGTAAACACTCTCCTGCAAGAACACACAATCCATGAATCAACCTGTTGGGGTTGATCCGCATTCGTTGTTTTAGAATAATAATGGGGAAAACTTAAAACAATTAAACCCCTACTTTGGTTGGATCATTCATTGGCGATGAACGGTTTTGATGTGTTCTTTGTTCTCTGATTCTCTGTTTATAGTCGTTGGTCATTAGTAGTTGGTGATGATTTTTTCGAAGGGTGGAATAAGAATGTGTCTTCCATTCCTCGATCCACGATCTGATGTTTGGCAGTCGTTGGGGCTCATCATCATCACCCCCCAAAGCTCCAGAGCAGATCCAGGATTGTGCCAACAATCCTGCGTTGCTTTCTTGGCCATTAAAGGATGAAACACGAATCAGAATTTCAGTTATGTTTCTGGTACAAATTCTTTATGATATTTCATTTAATGAAACAATGTATTCAGTTTCACTTGGTTGGAAAATCATTTAGCTACAATGATTTTAAAATTAAAAAAAATAAAATAAAAAGAATTTATTTTATTTTTTAACTTTTTCTTTAAAAATTATGAAAAATAACTTTTTAGATTGACCCACGCCAGTCGAGGTTAGGTCTATTATAAGAAAATCCTGCCATTCTGAGTTCAACGGTGCCCTTTGATTTTTTATCTGACCACCGGTTTAAAAGTTAGAAAAAACCCACTCACATGTTTATTTAAATGAACCTTAAAAAAAGTTCAAAAATTAAATTTCATCCTCGACCCGCGTCAGTCGACGTTTGGCTCCACCTAAGGGGAACAGGCCCTCACAAGCTCAATGGTACTCTCAGATTTTCAATCCAAGTTACTATTTAAGAGTTATAAGGATTTGACAATAAAATAATTGTTACTTAATTATTTTATTTATGTCCAAAAATTAACTTCCACCGTTTACCCACGTTGGACAATGTTAGGATCTGCCTAAAGAAAGCATACCCTCACGATCTTGGCGGTGGTCTTGGAATTTTAATTTGAGTCACCATTCATGAGTTATAATCATTTTAAAAATAAAACAATTTTATTTAATTATTTTATTTACAGTTATTCCATTTTCAGGTTTTCTCACCAAAGGCCTGCGACGACTAAAATTAAGTCATGCCTAAGGAAAATATGTCATCCTGGACACAAATATGCCTTCATATTTCTGATGTGGGCACCTATTTAAGAGTTATTCCACTTTTTCAGAAAAAAATTCTCATGCGTACTATTTAAAGCTCAACATTTTTTTATGGATCATTCCAGGCACTCCGGGCCTCAAAGTCGCACACCATCTCAGCACCTGGAATCAAAATAATTCTATATAATAAAAACATTACATGGTATTTTCGAGACATTACAGTGTGTTTGTTGATATTTCTCTAAGGTATATGTGACCTTACCTCTCCTCCAACCTTGATTATTGTGTAATAAAATTCTGAGATATATGAGTCATAGGTAGGGCCTTTATTTTATGTTATGTGTTCCTTCTGGTGGTTGTGGATCCAGTTGTGGGTGTGTAAAACGTAAGTTTGAGGTAGTTGGTTCTATCTCTAGCCTATGTGGAATGAACCTTGATTTCTCTGATTTTGATGAATTGTTTTATAAATAAAATGTAATGATTGATTTATTGATTTGTGTGTGTGTGTGTGAAAATAGGTTCTTGAGAATAGATTTTTTCCCCTTATTTTGGTAAAATAAATGGTTTTTTCAAAGAATCGTGAAACAGATTTGTGAAATGGTTTTCAAAGAATGGTTTGATGAAATGGTCTAGAAAATTTAGCACATAGGAAGCCTTGGGTTCTTAGGTGGAATGTGTAATAATAATCCTCATCCATTGATACTGTCGGGGGAGTTCACTCATGGGTTGTTCCTCTTCTCCCTAGGATCATTGTTCTAGGGACTTGTTAGACCTATTGGGAGGTTCACTTTATAGGGTGCTCCTCTACTCTCTATATTTTATGCATGTATCTAGATACATGATGCGCATGATTTTCTATGTCTGGGTACAAGTGTTCTAGCTAGCCTATCCTATAGTGATCCTTGGTGTGATTTTACCTGTGATTTTGGTTTGTACTATTTTGGATTTAATATAACATGTGATACATGCTTTGAACTGGTTTGATATATGTGATATGCTTTGAAACTATTTTACCTAAATTATTTTAAATTGTGGAAAAATGGGAATGTTTTACCATGATTTTGATACAAATTTTTTTAACTAATTATCATGCATTTTTTCTTTAAAGTTGAGCATTTTCAGATTATTGTACAGAGACTGGTTATGGAAAACCTGGGTAGGATCTTGCTATTCATGTTAGCTCACACCCTTCACACCCTTTCAGTGGTGTGTAGACATTATTATGTCTTTCAATGTAGTGAAAGGCAAGTTACTGCATTGAGAATGCAAGGTTTTTGTCGGATGAGTTGGGTAGCTGGTGGTGAGATAGTAGGACATCATTTTCTTAACATATGGAGAATCTATTTCTCATTTTGGGTTTGGTCCTTTATTTTTGGACTCGTACCTTAGAGTTTATCAAGTTTATTTTGGTTTTTATCCCTTCTTCTATTTCCTTTTAGTTATGAAATATATTTCCTATTATCTATTACACTTTGTATGTATATATATGTCATGTTGTCTACTTCAGGTTGGGTGAAATCACACCTTATGTTTTTTTTATCTGGGTTCTAGTAGCTAGCTTGTGGGTATCAAGAATTCATATAGGGTATGTGATAGTAAGTTCAGGTAAGAATTTTTATCAGTATTTGAGTCAGGTTGTTACATTTTCGTATCAAAGGAAGGTTTGGTCTTAGTTTTAGAAATTTGGTAGATTGGAGATAGGATTGTCGAGACTTTAGGGGTAGGTTGTGGTGAGTGTCTATCTAGATCTTGTTGTAATGAGACAAAAGCTACCATGGGATGTTGGGATATTAGGATGTGTGTATCATGTTTTGATTTATTGATCTTAATATTAGTTTTTTCTTGTGATTTTCTTGTTTGAACAAATATTTTCCAATTTTATGATCACTTCTTCTATTTTCAGTGTGAAATGATATGACTCTAAGACATCTTCCATAGGTTCCTCCGGAGGGTGTAGTGTATGATCCTCAAAGGAATCTCCCTTTGGATCAGAATTATGGAGACTATTATGCGAGTAGTTCGCAGAATGAACTAAAATGTTCCTCAATTCCAGAACATAGTTGTTGAGGTATATCCAGGATTTGGGGGAGAAATGAATCAATCTTAAGAGTTCTTACATGAAAAACGGTAACCTTTTAAAGGTATGAATTAAACTTAAGAGGTAAAGAACTTGATGGAAAATATTGATCAAATATTCTACTTCTCAAATACACCTTAGAATATCAAGGTTAATTATATGGTGTTCAGACTTGATGGTCCCAGTAAGTGATGATGGGATTCCATGGTATATAAGGATAGACAAGTGGGCTTGGACTAGAAGGGTTTCAAGAATCTATTATTCTATAAATTTTATCCAGAGTCTCTGATGATGGAAAAGTCTCTAGAGTTCCTATCTTTATAGTAATAAGGGTGTTTGGTGTTGGATTACACCAATCAGTTTGGGGATCTGGTTCATTTTTCTCCCAATGTATTAAAAAATTATTGGATAAAGGCTTTGAAGTACCTGTAGGGTTTGCAACCAGATATTAGATCATATAAATTTATAATAAATATTTCTACCTATGTGAATATGTTATATAGATCCATGATAGAAGATATGGATATGAAATTCAAGGTTGGTAATTCTACCCATTCTCTTCCACCTAGTGGTATCTTCAGTGACATGTAGGGGAGGAAGAGGAAGTGGAATGAGCATTATAGGGGTGGTGGAGGTAGTTCTTAGTGATAGTAATCTTCCATGCCATTAATTATATATAGTGGTGTGCCCCTTACTTTTTATCAATGTGTAAAGTTCAAACACACCTGGAGTTCTTGTCATGTGACTGTAAAGATGTGTAATAGTTGTGGATATTATATCCATCTTCAGCAATTCTTTACGGCTATTTATACACCCCATTATGGTCCGGGATCATCATATCCAAAGGATACTATGGAAAATCAATATAATTCAAGAACTATAGGGCTCTAACCATAGTCCTCATGAGCGAAGCACCATCATACAGTAGATAAGTTTTTGAAAGAGATTGATGAGGGTCTGGCTATAGTGAAAGGCTACATCTTTATTGCATCTTCTAGAGAAACTTCTTTATTTGATACTATTGTATCCCACTCATTTATTTATACCCATTTTTCTTAAACTTATAATGGATCTCCTATCCTTTTTATGGATTTAGTGGCATATCTTATAAATATTAATGAGAATAGGTTTTGGTGTCCATGTTCTTCGTTATTGATAACTGATGTAGAGTTAGTCTGTGATTTCCTCATTCTCAATCTAGATCTGTTCAAAATAATCATTAAATATATTGTACTATTTCTTATCATAATGATATTTATTTTTATCATTATTTTGTTTTGTTCTTCACTACCAATAGGGTCTCTTGGGTGCTTTTGGGAGAGTGGGATCTGAGGTCTGGTCATGCAGGACCTTCCCACCCAGATCATAGAAGTTTTTTTCTATGGTTTTAATTGATACTGATGATGTTTCTTATATTATTAATCTTCATACTGTTGTTTGGTACTTTCCTGAAATTTTCCTAGATTACTTCTTTAGTCTTCCTCCAAAAATAGAGGTAAATTTCATGATTGATCCGGTACCAGGTATGCAAATGATTTTGAAACACTCTTATCATATGAAACCAGTGGAGTTGAAAGAGCCCAAGATTCAGTTGGATGACCTGATAGAGAATGGTTTTGTATTCCCTAGTTTTTTTATATGTTATACCCTATGCACTTTTCCAAGAAGGAAGATAGTTCACTATGATTATGTGTAGACTATCAAAAGTTGGATTGGGTGATGATTGAGAATAAGTATCATTTTTTGTGTTTATATGATTTGTTTGACTAGTTAAAGGGGGGAAGTGGTTTTCAAATATTGATCTTTAGTCGCATTATCATCTGCTCGGAGTTTGAGAGTCTAATATATCAAAGTTATCTTTTAGGAGTAGGTATGTCCATTATAAATATATTGTTATGACTTTTGGTCTGACTAATCCTCCTATAATTTTTATGTATTTGATAAACCAAATATTCCATTAGTATCTCGACAATTTTGTGGTAGTGTTTGTAGATGATATTTTGGTTTATTCAAGATCTGAGTGTGATCATGATCACTATTGAGTTTGGTTCTAGAAATCCTGAGGAGTCTCTATTTATATGTAAATATTTTGAAATGTAGTTTTTGGATCTATGAAATGAAGTTCTTGGGGCACATTATTTTTTAGTATGGATTATCTTTAATCCTGAGAAGGTGAAGTTTGTCTTGTCATGGTAGGATCTAAAGAATGTCTAACATTCAGAGCTTCCTTGGTCTTATTGGATACTATCTATGTTTATTCAATGATTTCTAAAAGTTGGCATCACCTTTGACTTCTCTTTCTAGGAAAAGGGTGAAATTCATATGGGATGCAAAGTGTTATACTTGTTTTGATTATTTTAAATGAATCCTGACATCAGACCCTATTCTGGTCTAACCTAATCCTTATAAAGGGTATGTGATGTACTATGTTTCTTATGGTGTTGGTCTAGGTTGTGTGCTTATACAGGATGCTCATATTATGGATTATGGATTGAATCATCTTTGGATACATGAAAGTAATTACCCCACTCTTGGTTTAGATCTTTTCATGGTTATGAATACTCTTAAGTGTTGGTGTTACTATCACTTTGGTGAGAGGTTCATAGTCTTTTCTAATAATAATATTTTGAGCTATATATTTTCTCAGAAATACTTTAATCTTAGACAGAGGCAATGGGTGTAATACCTTTAGAAATTTAACTTTGACATATCCTACACCTTAGGGAAGGGGAATATAATTATTGATTCTCTTATTAGAAAATTTCCATTGTAAGATACTTTTGAATCGAAGGAAGAGTGGAACCTTATGGGACTCTTCACTCAGTTTCATATAGATTCTCAGGAAGTTGTTTTAGGCATGGTTCTAACTAGTGTTCAATTTTCATCATCTTTCCTTGAGACTATTCTAAAGTTTCAGTAGCAAGCTTATGAGTTCATAGGAATTCAAGAAACCCTTTATAGTGGGGAGACCATTTGTGGTTGGTCTCTTACTTCAAATGGTACTCTCCTCTTTGGGGATTAGTTTTCCATACTAGCACCTATGAGGAGCTTAGTTTTTTTACTGGCATAATTCTTAGTGTTCCATTCATTTGAGCACTAATAATTTGTATTATGACATGAGACAACAATTCTGGTGGTTGGGTATAAATCATGACATTGTAGATTATGTGGATCGATGTTACACCTTCCAATAAAGGCAAAGTATCTAAAACCGTTTGGTTTTCTCCACCCACTTTCAGTGCTAGTTTGGAAATGGTACAAGTTGTCCATGGATGTTGTTGTTAGATTTCCATAGACTCACTGAGGGAAGAGTTCTATCTGGTTGGTGATTGATTAGTTAATGAAATCTACTCATTTAATTTTGATCAGAGACACCACTAAAGTTGAAGATATGGATAAGTTGTATGTGCGATAGATCATGAAGTTGCATGGGGTTCCCTCTTCCATCGTTTTGAAAAGTGATACTAGGTTTGATTCAATATTTCATAGGAGTCTTCAATAGGTTATGGAGACTCAATTTAGGTTGAGTATGACTTACCATCCACAGAAATACAGTCAGAAGAAGCATGCTATTCAGATTCTCAAGGATATACTCCATACATATGTCTTGTATTTTGGTAGATCATGTGATATCCATCTGGGCATGTTGATTTTGATTATAACAACAGATATCAGTCATTGATCATAATCCCTCCCTTGAGGCATTGTATGCTCACCCATGTAGTTCACCTATTTGTTGGGAAGAGGTGGGTGGGTCTTATTTAGTAGGACTGAGTCTTGTTTAGGAGACATGGGTGAGGATTTAGGGTATATATTGGCATATGGTTACATCTTAGAGTCATCATAAATCATATATAGATCATCAACGTCATCTTTTGGAGTTTTCCATTAGTGACCAGTTTTTCTTAAAATAATCTCCTCAGTTGGGTCACCATGAACTTTAAAAATAAGGTAAGTTGGATCCAAGATATGTTGGAACATTTGACGTCACTGGGTTTCTTGGGAAAGTTTCTTATTGGTTGGAATTTTCAGTTCAATTGATGGTTATGCAAGATATTTTCCATATATATCAGTGTAGGAAATATCTTACCAATCCCTATCATGTTCTAAGTTGGAATTATATTAAGTTAGATCCATAAATTTCTTTTATAGAGCATACAATAGATATCATTGACACTCAATAGAAATTCATTCATGGGAATTCTATCATGTTAGTTAGATTTTTATGGCAACACAAATTATATTCTCATGAGACATAGGAGCGTGAAATGTTAGTGAGGGAATAGTGGACTCACCTCTTTCCAGATCTCCATTCTTCCACATAACTTCCTAGAGATGTAAATTCTTATGGTGGGGAGATTGCAACATCTCATTACCTTCATTTAGGTATTTATCATCTCTCTTTTTCATTTACCTTTTTGTTTGGATATTTTTTGGACCTTTCAAGGATGGAGATCATTTATTGGGGAAAATGACCTAAAGTTCAAGGATATGTTTTTTTTTAATTAATGGTTTTCAGTTATAAATGTGTAAAAGTATTTTAAGTGTTTTTTTTAGGTTTGGAAAGATTCAGAGGTGTTTTGGAATTTTTATATAGATACTTGATTATGAACTGCCTGATGGATGCTTTTACATCATGAACTAGTTACATGATTTGAATCTTTTTTCAGGAAGATTCCATAAACTGGTTCATAGAATGAAAATTTTACAATCCTTGAAATTTGTTCATGTCGTGAAAATGATTACTGGAGTTATTTTTTGTAACACCCGAGATTTTTATGAGTAATATTTTGTTCAAAGGAATCTTTCACTACACACTTGCTTGGCTTACTTTACACGCAATCGTGACCTTCCTCGATAGCTTGCGTCGTACGCAATACCGAGTTTAACTAAGCAACGATATGCTATTAAAATATTATTAAAACTAGCCGTTATGAATAGTAATAACCACTTTTTGAAATTTTGTGAATTTTATTTTTCAAAATGGAATTCATTTTTGGATTCGGAATACCGAAATTATCCTAGGGTGAAATTTTGGTATTTTTCTGAAAACATTCAATTTTTGATGAATAGTGAAACCACTAAGTGGTAGGTTAAAAACTGAATTTTGCATAAAACTTAATTTTACCGCTTCTGTGAATGGAATTTCGAAAATCCGACAGACACGGTTAATATCAAGGACTAAAATGTGGTTCAATGAGATGAAAATAATTTTTAGTGAATAGTAACTTTTTACTTTTTTTACCACGGTTAATAGTAAATAGGGTAACTAAGGGTAAATATGATATTACTATTACCCTAACACATGTCCTAATTCTATTGGATAAGTGTAATTCGACCAAAAACAACCTTATGAATATAATATGACCATTTAGGTCCACTTGGATTAGATTATGACATTTAATATTATTTTATTTAATGAATAGTTAAAATAGTTAAAATCAATGTTTAATAACTAAAACATTTTTAATATGGGGTTATACATAAGATAAATTAGACTATAAATATTAATTAGAAAGCTAAAAATATTTCCTACATAATTATATTTTATTTATAATTTTTAGACTTTAAATAAATTAATTTATTTATGACACAACGATGATGCAGTAATTACCCTTTTAAGGAAATGTTAACATAATTGATGTTATAAATGCTCAAATAAATGTAATTTGAGACTTTTTATGAATTAAACTAATTTTATAGGTTACTATGATATATTAGTGTTGATTTAATCAACTTGGTTTGAACATATAATTCTGTTATGACTTTCACAAAAAATCATATATCAAATAGTGTCAAAATTGACACAAAATAGTTTTTAAATCAAATATTATATTATTAATTGTTATTTTATTCCTAAAAATCTAAGGTTCGGCCAAATGACTTAGATAAGGATATATATATTAATAATAAACAATTTGGGGTTCGTTTGGCATGTTATAGTAAGTGTATTAACCATATAGTGAAAGAAAACAAAAAGACATGGTAAAAGTTAAATTATTTAACTTAGAGTTAAATCTAATTGATAAGGTTAAAATAATACCCTAAACTTGTCTAAATCCTATTGGTTGATAGGATTTCGACCCATCCCCACTTTATCTTCGAAATAAGACCCTTTGGAACCATTATAACCCGATTTTTACTTTAATATAAAATAATATTTTGAGATATTCCTAAGGTGCCCCTCTCCTCCCTTATAAAAGGGAACCTCCTCCCCCTCCTCCTCACACCAATTTGAGCACCCAAGCTCGTCCAACCTCTGCCATTTTCTCCTATCCACTTCCCTAGAATAATCCTAGAGGTCCTGGTCTTCTTCAAAGACCAATCTTAGTTCCCTAAGTGGAGGATTCAAATAGGCGTTCCAAAGAAGATGTAATATCCATTACCGATCTTTTCAATTTCTTTCTTCTTCAACTTCTTCTTCTTTAGTTGTTTCATGATAAAGTAATAACATCAGTATTACTTACATACTGATATGTTATTATAAATATGAAACAACCCTAATTCACCTTCTATCCATCCTATGGAAAAATGAAATCACCGCGCGTGCGTACGTACGGAATACCGTCTCCACGTCGTGGTGTAATCTATTTTCCACCATCACCTTACAAGGATGGGTATAATGGTTTAATGAGTAACTATTTATGATTATTATAAAGTAATATTGATACTGAAATAATATATATATACTCCAATACAATCCCACGATCATAGGAATGATATCATCACTCGTGCGTACGTACGGAATACCGTCTCCACGATGTGATGTGACTCGTTCTACATGATCATCATTACATAGTAATTATATAAATGAATTGAATGAATAAATATGATATATGTTATACTAATACCATTCTGGATATAAGGTATCTATAACCTTAAAAGAAGAATAAGAATTTATTCGTCAAAACACGCATAAGAACAAAAGGCAATAAAGACCCGAGTAACAAGTAACAATGAAATATTACTAACAAGAAGCTAAGAATATGACCATATATGATATTATATCAATATGTATGATTCTGGAATAAGTAAATAACATTATTTAAACCATTATATAGGAGCTTCGGACACGTACAAAGCAAATCGGACCTAAGGTAAGGGAAATATCACAATCTCATTTTTATCCGAGATTGTTTATACTTTGGCATTTACTGGGGTGTATTTTATCATCCACATCCATGTTCCCTCAATATGTAATATTGTTTCCATCCACTTACAATAGTTTAAATCCAATTTTACCCTTTGGTGAGTTTTTAGTAAAGAATATGAAAGGAATATTTTGTCGTTTTTTTCGTACGAGGTACTTTTTGACTTTTCCGACAAAGGTACGAAGAATGTTTTTTTTTTAAATTATACGGCATGAATGGATTTTTAAAAAATTATTGACAAGAAGCTTACTTTAAAATTTTTAAAGTTTATTTTTAATCAACTTCTTTTAGTTTAGAATTATATGACATATTAAGAAAGGAAAAGTGTTTTTGAAGAAGAAAGGATATTTTCCTCAAGAATGGAGTTCAAGTGTTTTATCAAAATTATTTTCCATCTAAGATAATATAGGGTTATGTTTTTATCCCTATTATTACATTGATTTGATTATGTTTTGAGGGAATTATTTTTATGAAGTCATTTACCTTATATGATTTGTTTTATGATGTCATGATGTTTCAAGAATCCCATTTTTGTTACATGTGTTATGCGATGATGTATGATTTATGATTATGTGGCACACATAAGAAAGGATTAATTATAAGATGGGTGGGACCTATATCTCCCTCCAATTCATTAGGTAAAGATTTTATATCTCATGAGATAGACATGGCTGGAACGGTAGGTTATACCGGTTCAGTGAAACAGGACTGGAACGAGGGTGACTCGGTTCAGAAAGGGACTTTGTCCACTAATATAGTCTTGGAAATGAGTCATGACTAACAAGAAATGATTTTCCATGATTATGTGTGCATGCCACAAAGTTTCAAGTTTCATGTTATGATTATGGTGATCTCATTTTCACTTCTATGATTTGTTCCATGTTAAGATATTATGATCTCTTTTGTAGGTTATGATTTTCAAAAAGATATGATATGATTTTTATTTCCTTTATTTTCCCTTGCTGAGCATTTGAGCTCACCCTTTTATGTTTTCTTTTCCCCAGGTCATGAAGATGGATATTAAGTAGAATATGCTACAAGGGACCCTAGATATGATGAAATAAATGGGAGACACTGTAGAAGATTTATGAACCAGTTGTTTATGTTTCCCAGTTTCTAAAGACACTATACCTATACGGTCCTTTGTGGTTTTGTCATATGTTGTAATAAGTGTGCTTCAATTTTGAAGTATTAACAATGTATGTAAATTATGGGTCGTTATAGTTGGTATCAGAGGAAAGGTATAGTCAACCTTTGGAAACTAGGATGTGAAAGCCTTAGTAAGAACCCTAAGGATATGTCTAAGCATAGAACACAATCTTAGTGTTTTAGAAATGGCCATGAATAACCTAGGATAAGACCTTAAGTGTGAAATTTTATCCTTGATTATGTGGTTTTCCTATTATAATTAGTGTTACTCACACTATTCTTCTTGGTTTTAGTCAATGTCTGGAACCCGAAGTAACCGTGTTAATGCGGAATGCGATGGGCAATGTAATGATTGTCCCCCTGAGCAACCAAACGATATGGGAGCTGGAATGAAAAACCTTGTAGCCATGCTCACACAACTTTCTCAAGCTATGAATCATGCAGGACTTCCAAACGAGCAAAGGAAGGAGCAACATTCTGTTTAATCCTTCATGAGGCAGCGTCCACCTTCTTTCAGTGGGTCTACTGATCCATTAGTTGCTGAACAATGGATTAGTACTACTGAAAAGATATTTTCAGTTCTTCAATGTTCTGAACATGATAAAGTCATCCTAGCAGTGTATCGTTTGGAAGGAGATGCTGATCAATGGTGGAATCTTATTAAGAATACGAGGCAAAGGGATGAAATTGATTCCATGGAATGGGACGAGTTTAAGAACTTATTTTTTAATAAGTACTTCCCTCGTATTCTCTGAACAAAGATGGAGAAAGAGTTTCTTGAACTGAACCAAAGGGATGATGAATCTATTGGTACCTATGAAGCAAATTTTACAAGACTTGTAAGGTACGCTTCTGGTATTATTATCCAACCTGAGAGTAAGATCGATCGATTCTTTAGTGGCTTAAAACCAATTCTTCGAAGGGAGTTAGCCATAAGGGACTTCAATAGCTACGAGGAAATCGTTCGATGTGCTCTCAAAGTCGAGATGGAGATTGGAGTAACCCATCAGTCACATGGGTTTGATAAGAAGAGGAAGATGGAATTCAAAGAAAAATCTAAAGAGAACACTGAAAAGAAGATGAGCTTTCCCTTATGCTCAAAGTGTGGAAAGAAACATGGAGGGAGTTGTCTTAAAGGGACAAGTAAATGTTTCAAATGTGGAAAGGAAGGTCATCGGGCATTTGAATGCCGCGATAATGGGAAGAAGATGTCTAATGATGCAAACAAAGGAAGGGATACACAGAATGAACCTACTACACTTCAATGTTTCAAGTGCAAGGAGATGGGGCATTATGCCAATCAATGCCCAAATCCAAGGGTTGATGATGATGGTCGACGTCAACAAAATCTTAAGGCTAAAGACAAAGGAAAGTCACATGCAATTTCTATCAGCGATGTGGAGTACGATAACGATGTGGTGAAAGGTACACTTTTCATCCACTCTAAAGTAGCAAATGTTTTATTTGATTCTGGATCCACCCACTCTTTTATTTCTGAAAAATTTTCTAAGGGTATCACCGTATTACCTCAACAATTAGATGTTGAGTTAGCTGTGACAACACCTAATGGCACATCAATCGCATCAAAAGTTTATAATTCTTCTCCGATCAAAGTTTGTGGGAAAGTGCTTCCTGCAAATCTTGTGATCCTTCCTATAGTGGAATTTGATGTGATTCTTGGCATGGATTGGCTTTATTTATACGGAGCTCGTATAAATTGCCAAAGAAGGGAAGTCACATTTCATATTCCAGATCAATCTATGATCATCTATCAATGCAAGGATGAATATAACCTTCCAGTGGAAATTTCTTCCATTTTATGGGTATTGATTCCACTCAATGAAGGTTATTTATCTCAAATGGTTGGTGAGAAACTCGCGATTAAGAATATTCCCATCGTACGGGAGTTTGATGATGTCTTTCCGGAGGAATTACCGGGTCTTCCACCAAATCGTGAAGTTGAGTTTTCAATAGAACTCGTACCGGGTGCTTTTCCTATTTCAAAGACACCTTATAGAATGGCCCCAATTGAGTTGCAGGAATTGAAGAAGCAACTCCAAGAGAATATTGATAAGGGATTCATACGCCCTAGTGCGTCACCGTGGGGAGCACCTGTTCTATTTGTTAAGAAGAAAGATGGATCAATGAGACTCTGCATTGATTATCGAGAACTTAACAAGATCACTATCAAGAACAAATATCCTCTCCCACGCATTGATGACTTATTTGACCAACTACGCGGAGCTCAATACTTTTCCAAGATTGATCTTCGTTCAGGGTATCATCAATTAAGGGTCAAAAGGGAGGATATACCAAAGACGGCTTTCCATACAAGGTATGGACACTATGAATTTATAGTGATGCCATTTGTTCTTACTAATTCCCCTGCTATCTTCATGGATCTAATGAATAGAGTCTTTAAAGAATATCTTGATCAATTTGTGGTAGTCTTTATAGACGATATTCTTGTCTATTCAAAGAGCAAGGAAGAGCATGAAGATCACTTGAGAATTATATTGAAGACCCTGAGAAAGGAGAAGCTTTATGCCAAATTTACCAAGTGTGAATTTTGGCTTCAAAAAGTTTCATTTTTGGGTCACATAATCTCAAAAGAGGGGATATCTGTGGATCCAGAAAAAACAGAGGTTATCGAAAGATGGTCGAGACCAACAACAGTAACTGAGATCCGAAGTTTTCTTGGTTTGGCTGGATATTATCGACGTTTTGTAAAAGATTTTTCACGATTATCTAATCCACTCACCAAGTTGACTCGGAAAGGAGTTAAGTTTGTTTGGACAGAGGAATGTGAAGAGAATTTCAAGGAGTTGAAAAGAAGGTTATCCAGTGCACCTGTGCTCACACTACCTTGTAGTGGAGAAAGGTTTGTGATCTACAGTGATGCATCCAAGAAGGGGTTGGGGTGTGTTCTTATGAAAAATAATATGGTGATAGTTTATGCATCACGACAGTTGAAAATCCATGAGCAAAAATACCCAACACATGATTTGGAGTTGGCTGCGGTAATCTTTGCATTAAAGATTTGGAGGCATTACCTTTATGGTGAAAGGTGTGATATTTATACTGATCATAAAAGTTTAAAGTATATTTTCACACAAAAGGAGTTGAATATGCGTCAAAGAAGATGGTTGGAGCTGATTAAGGATTACGACTGCTCAATCCATTACCACCCTGGGAAAGCAAACAAGGTGGCAGATGCATTAAGTCGACAAGACCATGCTAGTTTATCCATGATGAGGATCACAAAAGATCCAATATTTATGGATTTAAAAAGGATGGATCATGGAATTATAATGGAAGGGGAAAAATCTTATCTTTCTCAAATGAATGTTCAACCATCTATACATGTAAAGATTAAAGAGGCACAGAAAGAAGATGTCGAGTTACAAAAGAAGGTGAGAAATGTTCCTGAATTCAACCTTGATTGTGATGGGATAATAAAGTTCGGGAATCGGGTTTGTGTTCCTCCCATACCCGAATTAAAAAAAGGATCTGCTAGATGAGGCTCATAATTCTTCATTCTCTATTCATCCCGGAAGCACGAAGATGTATAGGGGCCTGAAAGAATACTTCTGGTGGGATGGCATGAAAAGAGATGTTGCTGAATATGTATCTCGATGCTTGGTTTGTCAACAAGTTAAAGCTGAGAGACAGAAGTCTAAGGGGATGTTACAACCATTACCCATACCTGAATGGAAATGGGAAAACATCACTATGGACTTTGTCACAGGACTTCCTAAAACATCCAAAGGCAATAATGCTATCTGGGTCATAGTTGATCATCTTACAAAGTCTGCACACTTCATTGCTATTAGAGAGGATTTCTCTCTAGATCAGCTTGCCATGATATATGTAAAGGAAGTGGTAAGATTGCATGGAGTACCACTTTCTATTATATCTGATCGGGATCCGAGATTTACCTCGAAGTTCTGGCGAAGTCTTCAGCATACTCTGGATACAGAGTTGAGTTTCAGCACTACTTATCATCCTCAGACAGACGGTCAGTCTGAGAGAACAATTCAAACCCTAGAAGATATGTTGAGAGCTTGCTCTATGGATTTCAAAGGAGGTTGGGATCAACACCTACCTTTAGTGGAATTTTATTATAATAATAGCTTTCACTCCAGTATTCAGATGGCTCCTTATGAAGCTCTCTATGGAAAGAAATGCAGGACTCCAACTTGCTGGGATGAAGTTTGGGAAAGAAAGCTATTAGGACCTGATCTCGTTGATGAAATGGCAGAAAAGGTTAGATCTATTCAACAACACATAAGGGAAGCTCAGAGTCGACAGAAAAGTTATGCCGACAACCGAAGAAAAGACCTAGAGTTTGAAGTGGGTGATAAAGTGTTCTTATGAATTTCTCCCTGGAAGAGGGTTATGAGATTTGGAAAGAAGGGGAAGTTGAGCCCTAGATATATCAGTCCTTTCGAAATACTGGATCGTGTTGGAAAGGTAGCTTACCGATTGGCGCTTCCACCGAATCTCTCTCAAGTTCACGATGTGTTCCATGTATCTCTCCTGAGAAAGTACATACCTTATCCTTCACATGTACTCAGCTCAGAAGTTGTACCGCTGGAGCAAGATCTTTCTTATGAAGAACAGCCGATAGAGATTCTGGATCGTAGCGAAAAAGTCCTACGAAACAAGACCACTCGATTGGTGAAAGTTTTATGGAGGAACCACCAATTAGAAGAATATACATGGGAGATTGAGGATATGATGAGGGAGAAGTATCCTCATCTGTTTGTTACAAAGTGACGAATTTCGAGGGCGAAATTCTTTTTAAGGGGGGTAGAATGTAACACCCGAGATTTTTATGAGTAATATTTTGTTCAAAGGAATCTTTCACTACACACTTTCTTGGCTTACTTTACACGCAATCGTGACCTTCCTCGATAGCTTGCGTCGTACGCAATACTGAGTTTCACTAAACAACGATATGCTATTAAAATATTATTAAAACTATCCGTTATGAATAGTAATAACCACTTTTTGAAATTTTGTGAATTTTATTTTTCAAAATGGAATTCATTTTTGGATTCGGAATACCGAAATTATCCTAGGGTGAAATTTTGGTATTTTTCTGAAAACTTTCAATTTTTGATGAATAGTGAAACCACTAAGTGGTAGGTTAAAAACTGAATTTTGCATAAAACTTAATTTTACCGCTTCTGTGAATGGAATTTCGAAAATCCAACAGACACGGTTAATATCAAGGACTAAAATGTGGTTCAATGAGATGAAAATAATTTTTAGTGAATAGTAACTTTTTACTTTTTTTACCACGGTTAATAGTAAATAGGGTAACTCAGGGTAAATATGATATTACTATTACCCTAAAACATGTCCTAATTCTATTGGATAAGTGTAATTCGACCAAAAATAACCTTATGAATATAATATGACCATTTAGGTCCACTTGGATTAGATTATGACATTTAATATTATTTTATTTAATGAATAGTTAAAATAGTTAAAATCAATGTTTAATAACTAAAACATTTTTAATATGGGGTTATTCATAAGATAAATTGGACTATAAATATTCATTAGAAATATAAAAATATTTCCTACATAATGATATTTTATTTATAATTTTTATAATTTAAATAAATTAATTTATTTATGACACAACGATGATGTAGTAATTACCCTTTTAAGGAAATGTTAACATAATTGATGTTATAAATGCTCAAATAAATGTAATTTGAGACTTTTTATGAATTAAACTAATTTTCTAGATTACTATGATATATTAGTGTTGATTTAATCAACTTGGATCGAACATATAATTCTGTTATGACTTTCACAAAAATCATATATCAAATAGTGTCAAAATTGACACAAAATAGTTTTTAAATCAAATATTATATTATTAATTGTTATTTTATTCCTAAAAATATAAGGTTCGGCCAAATGACTTAGATAAGGATATATATATTAATAATTAACAATTTGGGGTTCTTTTGGCATGTTATAGTAAGTGTATTAACCATATAGTGAAAGAAAACAAAAAGACATGGTAAAAGTTAAATTATTTAACTTAGAGTTAAATCTAATTGATAATGTTAAAATAATACCCTAAACTTGTATAAATCATATTGGTTGATAGGATTTCGACCCATCCCCACTTTAGCTTCGAAATAAGACCCTTTGGAACCATTATAAACCGATTTTTACTTTAATATAAAATAATATTTTGAGATATTCCTAAGGTGCCCCTCTCCTCCCTTATAAAAGGGCACCTCCTCCCCCTCCTCCTCACACCAATTTGAGCACTCAAGCTCGTCCAACCCCTGCCATTTTCTCCTCTACACTTCCCTAGAATAATCCTAGAGGTCCTGGTCTTCTTCAAAGACCAATCTTAGTTCCCTAAGTGGAGGATTCAAAGAGGCGTTCCAAAGAAGAGGTAATATCCATTACCGATCTTTTCAATTTCTTTCTTCTTCAACTTCTTCTTCTTTAGTTGTTTCATGATAAAGTAATAACATCAGTATTACTTACATACTGATATGTTATTATAAATATGAAACAACCCTAATTCACCTTCTATCCATCCTACAGAAAAATGAAATCACCGCGCGTGCGTACGTACGGAATACCGTCTCCACGCCGTGGTGTAATCTATTTTCCACCATCACCTTACAAGGATGGGTATAATGGTGTAATGAGTAACTATTTATGATTATTATAAAGTAATATTGATACTGAAATAATATATATATACTCTAATACAATTCCACGATCATAGGAACGATATCATCACTCGTGCGTACGTACGGAATACCGTCTCCACGATGTGATGCGACTCGTTCTACATGATCATCATTACATAGTAATTATATAAATGAATTGAATGAATAAATATGATATATGTTACACTAATACCATTCTGGATATAAGGTATCTATAACCTTAAAATAAGAATAAGAATTTATTCGGCAAAACACGCATAAGAACAAAAGGCAATAAAGACCCGAGTAACAAGTAACAATGAAATATTACTAACAAGAAGCTAAGAATATGACCATATATGATATCATATAAATATGTATGATTCTGTAATAAGTCAATAACATTATTTAAACCATTATACAGGAGCTTCGGACACGTAAAAAGAAAATCGGACCTAAGGTAAGGGAAATATCACAATCTCATTTTTATCCGAGATTGTTTATACTTTGGCATTTACTGGGGTGTATTTTATCATCCACATCCATGTTCCCTCAATATTTAATATTGTTTCCATACACTTACAATAGTTTAAATCCAATTTTACCCTTCGGTGAGTTTTTAGTAAAGAATATAAAAGGAATCTTTTGTCGTTTTTTTCGTACGAGGTGCTTTTTGACTTTTCCGACAAAGGTACGAAGAATGTTTTTTTTAAATTATACGGCATGAATGGATTTTTAAAACATTATTGACAAGAAGATTACTTTAAAAGTTTTAAAGTTTATTTTTAATTAACTTCTTTTAGTTTATAATTATATGACATATTAAGAAAGGAAAATTGTTTTTGAAGAAGAATGGATATTTTCCTCAAGAATGGAGTTCAAGTGTTTTATCAAAATTATTTTCCATCTAAGATAATATAGGGTTATTTTTTTATCCCTATTATTACATTGATTTGATTATGTTTTGAGGGAATTATTTTTATAAAGTCATTTACCTTATATGATTTGTTTTATGATGTCATGATGTTTCAAGAATCCCATTTTTGTTACATGTGTTATGCGATGATGTATGATTTATGATTATGTGGCACACATAAGAAAGGATTCATTATAAGATGGGTGGGACCTATATCTACCTCCAATGCATTGGGTAAAGATTTTATATCTCATGAGATAGACATGGCTGGAACGGTAGGTTATACCGGTTCAGTGAAACAGGACTGGAACGAGGGTGAATCGGTTCAGAAAGGGACTTTGTCCACTAAGATAGTCTTGTAAATGAGTCATGACTAACAAGAAATGATTTTCCATGATTATGTGTGCATGCCACAAAGTTTCAAGTTTCATGTTATGATTATGGGGATCTCATTTTCACTTCTATGATTTGTTCCATGTTAAGATATTATGATCTCTTTTGCAGGTTATGATTTTCAAAAAGATATGATATGATTTTTATTTCCTTTATTTGCCCTTGCTGAGCATTTGAGCTCACCCTTTTATGTTTGCTTTTCCCCAGGTCAGGAAGATGGATATTAAGTAGAATATGCTAAAAGGGACCCTAGATATGATTAAATAAATGGG
Source organism: Viscum album (assembly GCA_963277665.1). NCBI lineage: Eukaryota > Viridiplantae > Streptophyta > Magnoliopsida > Santalales > Viscaceae > Viscum > Viscum album. The sequence continues at coordinate 1,825,955,668 of OY728140.1, forward strand.
AGACACTATAGAAGATTTATGAACCAGTTGTTTATGTTTCCCAGTTTCTAAAGACACTATACCTATACGGTCCTTTGTGGTTTTGTCATATGTTGTAATAAGTGTGCTTCAATTTTGAAGTATTAACAATGTATGTAAAGTATGGGTCGTTATATTTTTTATCCAAGTAGATGAATTTTTCAGTATATCTTATAAATTTTTAAATTCACATCTTGAAAGGGTTTCACATCAAGAATGGTTTGGGGCTAGTGGTTTTATCAATTCTTCATATATGATTTCCTTTTCATTCAATGTTCAGGCTTCTCTCTCAAAACCTTGGAGCTCTCCTAGGTGATTTTGGGGATCTCCACTCCTTTCAGATTATTTTTTTCAATTGATATTCAAGGTGGATAAACTACATATCTCTGAGTAATTGATCTTTATACTTCTTCATTGTCATTAGTCATAGTAGTGTCATTGTACTATGTTTTTAGATTCATTAATCTTATAGAAATTTTTTTCTTGATCCTTTCCATATCATCTATGTGATCTTCTTTTAGAGTTCATTCCTTCATTGGTTGTGATGTGGCGGTTATGATTTCTCTAAGGTATGTGTGACCTAACATATCTACTGACCTTGATTGTTTTGGAATACAATTATGAGGTGTGGGAATCATAGGTAGGGCCTCTATTTTTTATTCTACATTTGTTATAATGGTTATGGATCCAGTTGTGGGTGTGTGTGACCCAATTTTGATGTAGGTGGTTCTTTCTCTGGCCTATGTTGGATGAAACTTGATTTATATGGTTTTGATAAATTATTTTATTAATAAAATTTCATGATTTATTGATTGATTTTTGGCTGTTTGTGTGTAAATGGGTTTTTGAGAAAAATGTTTTTCACCTTATTTTGGTAAAATAAAGGGTATTTTCAAAGCATTGTGAAATTTATTTATAAAATGGTTTTCAAATCCTAGTTTTAGGAAATTATTTAGAAAATTTAGCACATGTTAAGCCTTGGGTACTTTGGTGGAAGTTGTTGTAATAGGTCTCACCTGTTTATATTGTTAGGGGGGTTTACTCATGGGGTGTTCCCCTGCTCCCTAGGCATGTTATTCTAAGGAATTGTTAGACCTATCGGGAGGTTCAATTTTTGGGGTGTTACTCTACTATCAATATTCAATCCATATATCTAGATATTTGATGCATGTGATTTTCTATGTATATGTATGAGTGTTCTTACTATCCTGGACTATAGTGATCCTTGGAATGATATTACTTGTGCTTTTGTTTTGTAATATTTTGGATTTGATATGATATGAGATACATGATTTGAACTACTTTGATATATATGATATGATTTCAAACTATTTTTCCTAGATTATTTGAAAATGTGGGAAAATGGGAATGTTTTAACATGATTTTGATAAAAAAAAATTAACTGATTATCAGGCCTTGTTTTCTTTAAAGATGAGCATGTTCATATTTTTTTTATAGAGACTTGTTATGGAACACCTGTGTGGGGTCCTACTAATCCTGTTAGATCACACCTTGTGCACCCCTTCAGCGATGTGTATACCTTATAATGTCTTTCGATGAAGGTAAAGTCAAGGATCCACAGTAAGGAGGTGAGGTTTCTATTAATTGAGTTGGGTAGCTGGTGGTAAGATAATGGGACATCATCTTCTTATCACATGAACTAACTATTTATAGTTTTGGGTTTTTTCCTTTTTTTTGACTCATACCTTGGAGTTTGTCTAGTTTCTTTTGGGTTTTATCACTTATACTATTTCCTTTCAGTTATAGAATATACTTCTTATTATATCTTCCACTTTGTATTTATATATATACCATGTTTTTTACTTTAGGTTGGTAAAATCATTCACTCTAGTTTTTGTTGACTTCTAGGTTCTAGTTTCCAGTATGTGGGGATTAGGAACACCCTTCGAGTATGTGACGGGTTGGGTTAAGTATGCATTTATATGGGTATCTGGGTTGGTTCATTACCAATCTATGAAGTAAAAGGATTGAAGTGTTTATGTATTTTAATTCAATAATTATATTATAGAAGTATTTTTATTAATGGTTTTTAGATTATAAGAATCATAAAACATATAAGGATTTTTTTACAATAGTTTTTCTTTAAGTATTTGCAAGAATATATTGAATGGTATTGATGACCTAGAAAAGTGATTTAATAGTAAGGATGTGTTTTTATAAAACACATTATTGAGGGAAATATAACGCTTAATATGTTCTAAATGTTGAGATAATAATGTTTAGTAGAGATAAAGAGATGATTTCCATTGAGAAAGTAAATGGGAAGTATTTGTGAACTTTTAATTGGTTAATTATTTGATGTAAAAGTGATTTAAGTCATCTTTGATGATGTTTATTTAATTTTTGGATTTATGTAATATACTAAATAATCTATGATTTTATTTAAGGAATAAGTATTTTCTTAATATTTTTAAGCATGTATGTTTTCATTGAGTTTTTATGGTGATTTAGGATGTTAATATGTTCCAAAAGAATATATGATCAAGGTATTCACATAATTGGTATGTGACATTGTGAGTTTCTTTATGTTGTATGGGGATAAATTTTAAATTTTATCTTATAAAAAAAATATTAAAATATCTTTTATTTTTGGGTTTTTAATTTGTTTATACATATTTTGTAGGAGTATTAAGGTTAGTTATTTATGGAATGGATTAAGTTTAACTTTGGGGGTTATTGTTGAAGTTTTAGAAATTAATGTATTATATTGGATAACTTTTGATAATCATTTTGGTTTTTAAAAATATTTATATAAATAAGTAATTATTTTTCATTATTTTATAGATCTTATGATTCGTTAAAAGTTAACTTTAGTACTTTAGGAATGAAATTTTCATCTCAGAATAAGAGATGAAGTAGAAATTCGTCAAACCAAAACCAAAGGATAAAATTTTTCTTATGAAATGGAATAAAATCAAGTAACTAAATTTTCTCATGTTATCTATCATGAAAGTAAATGAACCCCTTAACTTTAGGAAAAGGATCTTTAAATAAAAAAATATCCTTTTACCTTCATTTATAATGAATTGGTGGTCTGTTCACCCCTCACTAATTTATGGTTTTGTGGTTATTAACTTTTTCATGACCATTATCTACATCACTCTCCATTATTATTTGGACATTAAGTTTTATTTCATATCCATATTTTCACTTCCCACTAATGTTATACTATTTGGAAACCTAGTTAGGTGTTATTTAAGATTAACTTCATATTTCTCATTCCCTCTTTTTAAGAGGGAGTTTTATTAACCCTTTTTATGATGTGAGTTTTAAAAAAAGGTATTTTAAAATGTCAAACCCTTGATTACTAATCTCAAGTTCAAATTGCATGGATGAAATTTATTTTTAAGTTGGTATAACGTAACACCCTAAAAATTTAGTTTAAAATAATAATAATCTTGACATCTTTCTTAACACGCAAAATCAATCTTTAAACAAGTTGAGATGTATTATAAAATTATTATTATTTAAATGTGAGCTATTCATTGAATTGGAAGGTATGAATATAAAAAATTATGAAATATATGTATATTATTCCTACTTAATACAAATTTATTGATGATTCTAAGGAAATAAATATTTTATTTTTAGTGAATTCATTTTACTCTTCAAAAATGAATTTTCGTTAAGAATGATTTTTATTGCATTTTGTGTGTGGAAATTATAATTAATTTCTACCAATTTTATAAATTTTATTTTAAATAATTAAATTTATTTTTAAAAATATAATATCAAAATTATATTAGGATGAAATTTCAGTATTTTTCTAAAAAGATTGATTTTTTCAGTGAATAGTGAAAATATCAATTTTTATAAAACTCTATTTTATTTTCATTTAAAAGCATCATTATGATTTGAATTTGATATTAAAGTAAGAGGAGTATTATTTAATTATATCTAATCTAATTAATTACATATGAATCATCATTATACCTTATTTTGGTATATGTTCATTTTTGGGCTTAAGAACACATTTTTTCTAAAAAATATTTTTCATTGTGTTCTACATATTTATATTAAAATTTATTTCAACCATATATATAAATTTAATCTTGGAAAATGGGTTCCATATTTTGAATCAATAAGTCTAAATTTTTTAAATATGTCACTTTTTTTTATTATGAATAGTAACCTTAGTAAATATTGTCACCTTAGTGAAGGTAAATCTGGTAATTAAGGTTAAATATAATATGATAAAGACTAAAAATAATCTTAAAACTTGTGTTTGATCTATGTTATAAGTTGTTTTCAACCATACTCATCCAATATTCAAATTTATGGTAATTTTGTGCAATTTTTCTTTGAAAAATACTTATATATTATTTTAAGTAAATATAAAGTCAAAAATGTCACTCTATTACTTTTAATAACGATAAAATTTTATGGTCGGGATAAAAACAAATTATGTTATAATATAAATGGTTATTTTAAAGATAAATTATTTTTTTATCATGGTAATTTATTTTTTATTTTTGATTATGAAATAATTTCCTTAAATGCTTACGCAACGCCAACTCTGTACTTGTGCAAGCAATAGAAAAATAAAGTAATAATTTTAAAAACTCTAAAATTAATGTTTTTTGGGTTATTTAAAGTATCCTGAGAATTTCAAAGATAAATATAACATTTTAAATAAATTTTAAAGGTTTATATTTAAATTCTATTGTTTTCGTGTTGTTTTCAAAGTCAAATTATGTTAATAATTCTTAAAATGACTTTAATGGTATTTTATGTTTAATAATATTTTATTAAATTATTTAAAAATCATAAAAGTATTTAAATAGGAAAATTAGGATTATAAATGGTTTAAAATTACATCAATTTTCCATTTATGATCCAATTTTTACCTTATAAGTAAAATTATAACCCTTTAATATTGAAAAAGTTATTACCATGGTTAAGGTTAAAATTTGTTAACCAATGGGTTAATCCAAAATATAAGGTATAAATGATGTCAAAACATATAAAAATTTTATTATGTGATTATATTAAGATCATATACTCATTATATTTAAATATATGTCATTTTGGAACAATTTTACTTGAGTTATATGTATATTATATTATAAAATTTAGTGTATTTCCAAAAATGACATTAATGATATTTTATAATAAAAAATATTTAATTAAATTATTAAAAATTATTAAAAAATAATATATTTGGCCAATTTTATGATATATGGTTGAAAATATCAACCATGGTCCATTTATTTTTCAATTGTCTTTTTATGGTAACATTCTTGACCCTTAAAGAGTAAAAAACTTTGATATTGTGTAATTTTGAAAAGGGTAACAATGGGTTAAAACAAATATATAAGGGTCAAAACATAACCTAAAATTGTCAAAATTTTATTGTATAAGATTATTTTTAATATTTATTTTCCTGACTTATAAATATATCAGTTTGGATCCACTTGAACCTGAAAATTAATTTATATTAATTTAATACTTTAGGTAATTTCAAAGAGTACACCTCTCCTCACTTATAAAATGGCGCCTATTTTCCTCTCTTAATCACACCCTTTGAGGCATATATATCAACATAAACCTGACCAATTATCTTATAAACTTTCTTAGACATGAATTAGATGTGATTTTATTCTTAAAATACCATTCCAAGGGTCCTTAAGAAAATATCTAAAGGAATTATACTGAAGAAAAGGCAATTGCCTTTACCGAATCTTTCAAATTTATTTATTCTTCTACTTACTCTAAATATTTTATAATCATTCTAAAATAATAATTATAGTATCATAAATATATTTAGATGTTATTATTATTATGTGAAAACCATTTTTTCATCTTTTTTCATCCTATGAAAAGCAAAAAACATCATTTGTGCATATGTACGGATTATCATCTCCATGAAGTGGTGAAATTAATTTTTCATTGCCATTTTATTTGGATGGTTATAAATATGGAAATAATAAATATATATTATATTTATGACATAATTATTTTTTTATAATTATAATATCATATCTACCTTCTTACTTTCTAATCCATTGGAAAATGATAATGTCATGCATATGTATGGACTACCACCTCCATGAAGAGATGTGATCCATTTTTCATTTTTGATTTTCATGGATGGTAATAAAGATATATTTAATTAATATATATGAAATAATAAGAATTTTTTAAATCTGATTTTTTTTTTCTTTCCAACTATCGATAAGTGGAAATAGTTTTCATGCATATGTACGGCCTACCATCTCCATGAACGATGTAATTCATTTTTATATCTCTATATTTTATGGATAATTATAAATATATATGTTATGACTATATATTATATTTATATAATATTTAATATTTTGAATATTATGTAACCAATATTAAATTACAAGTACTGAAAATACCAGACCGAAATTCTAATGAAAAACAAAACATTTAACACCCAGGAACAATGATTTCATTAAAAAATTATTAATAAATGGATGTTGAAATATTATAAGTGGATAATATATTACATTATAAGTATGTAAATTATTCATGTATATAATTATAATACATTTAAATTTATTATACATATGGTTAGAGAACTTTTGAATAAAGTCGAATGTGAGGTAAGGGTTTATCGTCTCAAATTGTCTTCTTCGGGACATATGTCGTATTGTGCACCTATATTCTCTTTTAAGGTGTATATATATAAATTTTTAGATGTTATCTAATTAATATCTTTATTATAATGATATTTAAAGTTTTATTTTAAGTTATTCATTTAGGGGTCTTATAATTTAAAAGTTACCAAAGTAGTGAGGGTTTTATGTTAACATCTCATTGTTTACTGGGTTGTTTATGAATAAGTTTACAATGATTAAATTTCATGATCTAGCAATAAATAACCTCATTAATTTTCTTATACTATGGTTATTTTTATAGAATACGTTTTTTACTTTCATTTTACCCTCTTTAAGTACTCAATATTCCTAAAGATTGATTTTAAGGAAAACCCAAATTTATTTCTATTTTTAGTCAAAAATTCATTTTATGCCATGTATATGTTTTCTTTAAAAAGTTTTCAAGAATATTTTTACTATTCTAAAATGATTTTTTTAAGTAATTTTCACCCATGTTTGAATTTTTACAGAATTTATTTAAACAAATCTTCGTTTCATTTTTTGAATGCGGTACTTTTGACTTTTTACAAAAAAAAATGAAAATAATTTATGTTTTAACATATAAAACATGAACATAATTTTCCACTATCATAACCTATCAATGCTTTGAATCTTACTTTAAAATTTTCTAAGTTTCTTTTCAAATAAAATTTTTCATTAATATTTTGTAAATTTTTATATTTTAATATGTGATGAAAATGGTATTTTCCTTAAGAAATACTTTAGTGATATTTTAAAGGAATTTTTCATCTATTATAACATACTTTTATGTTATTAATTCTTTATAAGGGATATTATCCAATTATACCATATTTATTATTTCCTTGGATGGTTTATGGTTATGATGATGAAATATCGATGAAACCCATTTTTCCATGGGTAAATTTATGATGAATGTTTTTATGATCTTATGGAATAAATATGAATGGATTTATGATTTTATGATGGGTGGGACTATAATTACATATCCCTCCAATTAATTGAGTGAATATTAATGTTTTATGAGCTCAAAGGGTACCCGGGATGTTATCCCATTTCCAAAAGAGGGAACGTGAGAGGTTATACCAATCCCAAAAGAGGGTATATGGGTGGTTATCCCAAGCCAAAAATAGGGTTAATGGGAGGTTATCCCATGTTCAAAGTATGTACATGGTAGTTTATCCCAATCCTAGAATGTTATGCATGTCTTGTTGGGTATCCTTGACATAATATTTCTATGATTATGATTATTCCACACTTTATTCCACTCTATTATGACATGATCTTATTCCAATGTTATGTTCTCATGGATCATGTTCCATGATACCTTTATGATTCATGTCGTATGAACTACCAAGATTTATTCTATAACTCATGTTTATGACCTAATAATTTCTGGGTGTTATTTTAAAAAATTAATAACATGTTTTCATACCCATTATAATCATGTTATGTTTATATGATTATTGATATCTCCCTTGTTTACCCTTACTGAGCATCTTATCTCACCCATTTTTATGTTTCCTTTCCTTTAAATATAAGGAAAAAAAATTAAGTATGATGTGTATAAGAAGGGTTCTAGTTATGAATAACTAAGTGGGGGATGATTTAGAACTTTTATATACCAATTTTTTATGTATCCATGTTTCCAAAGAAACTAAACCTTTATAGTTCTTGCATGGATCATAATTTTATGTAGTGAATATTTATCTAATAAGATGTAATGTTTATGTATGAAAAGTATGAGTTTTTATAGTTAGTAATGTGTATCATGAATCGTGTAATTTTATGTATGGATGAAAACCATGATGATATATATTTACGATGAGGTAGAATGTGTTGGGTATATCTTAAGTGATATGGAATTAATTGGATGGTTAGGAAAAAATTTATCCTTTACATATTAATAAAAGAAGATATCTCTAGCCCTTTTATTGAAATCTAATTTTCTAAAAAAAACCATATCCATGCTAGTTTATAAACTAGTTTGTTTTGAAAAAGAAAAGAAAGATAAATTGAGTATATAGGGTGATGACACAAGTATGAATCCTTCTTGATGATATATCAGTTGAAAAATGGGTTGAATTACATAGTAGAATTCATAGGAAGGTTGTTGGATTTTTTACACTTACTTCTTTTCTTGTGGTACCTTGATGCTTTGTTTGATGTTGATCTTGGACTTAAGGTAAGTTCTATTTATTTCCATTAAGAAAGGGTCTTAGAGGGTCAAAAACTGAATGTATCAATAATTACATTAAATTATATTAAATTTAAGTTTAAGAATAAATTTCATTCCTATTTTTTGTAATGGTATTTAATCAAGTGAAATTTGATCATAGAAATTCAATTTCAAGATATTTTAGTTTAAAATATGTGAGTTCAATTTTATATCTTGCTTAATTATTTACAAGGTAATAAATATAATATTTATTTATTCATGAGATTTTTTAATAGTGTAAAATAAATATTTATTCTAGTTATTTAAATATTAAAAAATAAATATTTATGCTCAAGTTTATTGAATATAGTATTTATTTTGTTTTATCGAATGAATATATTTTATTATTAAAAGTTCAATAAATTTTATAGGATAATATTGGCCGAATTTAATGATGTGATAGAAATGATACATTTTATTTAATGTCATTTAAAAAAATATTAATTTATTTATTTAAGAAATGATATTATATTTAATGAATTTCATGGGATATAATAATATTATTGTTAATATTATTTTGACATGGGGTATGACTAAGGTTAAATAAAAGTATAAGGACTTGTATACAATTATTTCAAATTTAAACTAGGTATAAAGTATAGAATATGTCATTTTACAAATAATAGGTGTTAGAAACAATGAGACATCATCTACAATTCTCTCAATCACAATAGAGAATTCTCCCTTCCTCCCAATCTCAATAATCTATCGAAAGAACACGAGAACATTATTTTGATCAATGTTGAATAATGTAAAGAACTTGATTACATGCTAGTACCTAGGATATCATGAACATAATTTTAATATTAATGGATAATGTGTGGATACATCTAGAAAAATCATCAGTAAGATCATCCATTGCAATGAAAATTCAACAAGAGCGGCGATGGAAATTTTGATCAAGAATATTTTGGATGATTTAATTATATATTTACATTAATTATAAATTAAATTTTTATAATCTTATCTATGAGATCCCAGAGTTTTTTTGTTGATTTATTTAGATCTATAAATTGATTTTAATGAAAAACTAAAATTAGTCGCCCACCCAATGCTTCTGTTGCGCCCTAGAACCTTCAATATTTATCTTATATTTATTAACAATTACATAGATAAAAGGTTTTTTATCAATATATTATATTTGAGTTTTTTTTAGTGCCATTAGAATTAATGAATAGGTTTATTGAAGGGTTTGGAAGAAAATATATGAAAGTATTAAATATTGGATAAGTAATTATTTGTGGGAAAACTGAAGATCATATGTATAAATGTTTAGTTATGGTATACTTTAAGGTTGTCTATATGAAAAATATTTATTAAAAATGAATAAATGAGGTGAGAATAGGATTTTATGTCTATATTTAAGTATATATTCTAAATTACCTTATGCATATGATGTATGTTTACTATATTGTATGTGATGATATGATATATCATATGGTATGATATCCTTGCATATACCATATTGTTTGCGTATATCATTCCTTACGATATAGGGATATTGTAAGGAATTTCATTATCTTGTAATGTTTTTGGGAATTTAAAAAGATAACATTCAAATCTTCCATGTAAGTTAAGTTATTATTAATTAAGATGTTTCATATGATGAAATTCATGGGAGGATCAAATGATGCATTAATGTGATGAATAAATGAAATCATTGCATGCATAACTCATATGTTTCATAACATATGAGTTAATGCATGAAACAATTGGGAATGTATTGATGACCATATAAAGGAGGTTTAACACCATCAAGATGATGGTTTGAACTATCCAATCTTCCTATTGACTCTCTCACACCTAAAGTTCTCTTCCTCTCTTTCTTTTCCATGATAGGTGTTAGCATTCCATGGAGTGGAGAAGAGTCTCAGCCATGTGATAGGAAATTAATCACATTCAATGGATAAACCATGAATATGGGAGTCTTATGTTTACCCTTGAGTGATATTTATCAAGAATGATGAAATATAGATGCAACATTGATCATTGGTGTAAGGTAAATGGTTTATTCATTTATAGTTTATACATGGTTTTGGTTTCATGCATAGTAGATCTTGGGTTATTATGTTTTTAATTAGTTTTGCTATGATAAAAAAGCATTGTTTGATCCTTAGAAACTCATAAATGGTATCAGAGATTCACCATATTATTTAATTATTTAAATAATGTTTAAAATTAATAAATAATCATTTTGTATTTAATTCATATGATATTTCATCAAATATGATTGAGAATTTGTATTGTACCTTGTTTTATGATTTGTGATATTATAATATGCAATATAATCCCCGAACATGATATGGGATATCATTTTTAATGGAATAGTTCAATCCTTTTATTTTCAACTGATAATAACAAATTATATGTGATATTTTATGTTGCGATGGCATCATTTCATGGGTGAAAATAGAGTATCGCATTGTATATGTGATATTGTGGTGTGTCATTAAAACTGACTCATGGGGCATGGAGTTATCCTTATGCAGGCCCTCACACACTATATTAATACTACTCAATTCTTATCTCATGGTATAATTATCGTGCGTCATGGTTTTAGTACTATGTAGTTGATCGCGCATTGGGTTTAATCCTATTCAGGCCTCAGTCATAAGCCATGATAACCCATGCATGCTGAGTTAATACAATGCAGGTTTCACTATACGGGATTAAACTTATACAACAAGCATGTTATAAGGTATGGTCAAATAGAATACAGTATTAATCTTACACAAATCACCTAGAGCCTTGTTTAATATTATACAAGACCTTATATCATAAGGTGTGATTTCAAACCATGTGAGTTATTCCTACATTGGTTGAATGCACTGAGTTTTTATAACATGAGCCATAATTTATCTATCATAAGGTATGATAGATAAGTTCAAGCTCCACCTATTAAATGCAGTATATCATACCTAATGATATAAGGTATATCATTAAAAATGATATATATAGAAAAAAATCTATATTTGAATTAATAATTGCATTGTATGCTTTATGAAATGTTTATAAGTCATAATAAAAGTCATTTTGATATATTTATTTAATCTATAAAGGTGTTTATAAATTAATTAATTATAAAAAATATAATTAATTTATTAAATGTTTATGAAATAATTATTCAATAAATATTCCATAATATTAAATATTATTATTAAAATACTTTTTCAAATTATATGGAATGAATTATAATTTAGATATAAATGGATCATATGGTGGAAATTATAGGTGTAATTTATAATTTTTTATAAATTAAAAAATAAGGCTATATATAAAAGGGTGTGTATTAAAAATTATAAATTGTTAATAATTACTTAATTTCAATTATTCATGTAACAGCCCGAGATTTTATGAAAAATATTCTTTTTAATCTCATTAATGTCTTGTGTTGTACGCTACACCAAAAGGAGCTCGCAAAACACGCATCCTTGACTTGCCTTGCATTACACGCAATCACGACCTTCCTCGATAGCGTGTGTAGTACGCAATAATGAGTTTCATTAAACAACAATATGATATTAAAATATTGTTAAAACTAGCTGTTATGAATAGTAATAACCAATTTTTGAAATTTTGTAAATTTTATTTTTCAAAATGCAATTAATTTTTGGATTCGGAATATCGAAATTAGCTTAGGGTGAAATTTTGGTACTTTTCGGATATCTTTCATATTCTGATGAATAGTGAAAATTACTAAATTTTAATTACAAACAACTTTTTTAATCGAAATAATTAATAGTGATAAATTATTAATTTAAGTGGTTTTAAAGTATATTTAGAATATATTTTTAAAATTTAATACAATGTTGGTCATTGGATGTAATTTCACATTTAAACCAGTTATAAACAAGTGTCAATCTTTTGAAAGTTATTATCTCTTAAGAACACGCTATTTGTTTTGACGACGGGAATTAATTTTTAAATTAATTAATGCAACTAATATGTTTTGAATTTGGTAAAATAGACATCATTTTTGAGTTTATAATATCAAATATAGCTTAGGCCTAATTTTTGGTATTTTTCTGAAAACTTTCAATTTTTGATGAATAGTGAAACTACTAAGTGGCTGTTAAAAAAAACCGAATTTTTCATAAAACTTAATTTTACCGCTTCTGTGAGTGGAATTTCAAAAATCCGAGAGACACGGTTGATGTCAGTAAGTAAAATGTGGTTCAATGAGATGAAAATAATTTTTTAGTGAATAGTAACTTTTTACTTTTTTTACCACGGTTAAAAGTAAATGGGGTAATTAAGGGTAAAAATGATATTATTATTACCCAAACACATGTCCTAATTCTATTGGACAAGTGTAATTCGACCAAAAACAACCTTAGGAATAAAATATGACTATTTATTCCCACTTGGATTAGATTAGGACATTTATTATTAATTTATTTAAAGAAGGGTTAAAATAGTTAAAATCAAAGTTTAATAACTAAATCATTTTTAATATAAGGTTATACATAAGATAAATTCGACTATAAATATTCATTAGAAAGCTAAAAATATTTCCTACATAATGATATTTTATTTATAATTTTTAGACTTTAAATAATTTAATTTATTTATGACACAATGATGATGAAGTAATTACCATAATAGTGAAAAATTAGAATAATTGATATTATAAATACCTAAATAAGTATAATTTGAGACTTTTTATGAATTAAACTAATTTTCTAGGTTAATATGACATGTTAGGATTGATTTAATTAACTTTGGTAGAAGTAATCATTCTGTTATGAGTTTCAAAAAAATCAACTATTGAATAGTGTAAAAATTGACATAAAATAGTTTTTAAAACAAATATTATATTATTAATTGTTATTTTATTCCTAAAAATATAAGGTTAGGCTAAATGACTTAGATAAGGTTATATATATTAATAAAACACAACTTGGGGGTCTCTTGGATGTATATGGTAAGTTTATTAACTATATAATATAAAAATACAAAGTGACATGGTAAATGTCAATCTAATTAACTAAGAGTTAAAACTAAAAGATAAGGTTAATATAATGACCTAAACTTGTCTAAATTCTATTGGATGAGAGGATTTAGACCCATCCCCACCTTATCTTTTAAATAACTCAATTTGGAGCTATTTAAAACCGAACTTGACTTTATAATAAAATAATATTTTTAGTTATTCCAAAGGTGCCCCTCTCCTCCCTTATAAAAGGGCACCTCCTCCCTCTCTTCCTCACACCACTTTGAGCCTTCAATCTCGGCCAACCCCTACCACTTTCTCCTCTCCACTTCCCTAGAGACATCCTAGAGGTCCTGGTATTCTTCAAAGACCAATTTTAGTTCCCTAAAAGAAGGTCTCAAAGAAGCACTTCAAAGAAGAGGAGGTTCGGACACGTACAAAGCATATCGGACCTAAGGTAAGGGAAAATATCACAATCTCATTTTTATCCGAGATTGTTTATACTTTGAAATTTACTGGGTGTATTTTATCATCCACATCCATGTTTCCTCAATATGTAATATTTATATCCTTATACAATATTTTATATCCAATTTTACCCTTTGGTGAGTTTTTAGTAAAAGATATGAAAGGAATCTTTTGTCGTTTTTCGTACGAGGTACTTTTTGACTTTTCCGACAAAAGTACGAAGAATGTTTTTTTTAATTTATACGACATGAATGGATTTTTAAAAAATTATTTCCAAGAATCTTCCTTTACAAGTTTTCAAGTTTAGTTTTTAATCAAATTCTTTTAGTTTATAATTGTACGACATGTTAAGAAAGGAAAAGTGTTTTTGAAGCAGAAAGGATATTTTCCTCAAGAATGGAGTTCAAGTGTTTTATCAGAATTATTTTACATCTAATATAATAAAGGGTTCTGTTTCTATCCCTATTATTACATTGATTTTATTATGTTGTGATTAAATTATATTTATTAATTCCTTTATCTTATATGAATTGTTTTATGATGTCACGATATTTAAGATTCCCATTTTTATTACATGGGTTATGAAATGATGTATGATTTATGATTTTGTGGAACACATAAGAATGGTATCATTATGAGATGGGTGGGACCTATATCTCCCTCCAATGCATTGGGTAAAGATTTTATATCTCATGAGATAGACATGGCTGGAATGGTAGGTTATACTGGTTCAGTGAAACAGGACTGAAATGAGGGTGACTCGGTTCAGAAATGGACTTTGTCCACTAAGATAGTCTTGGAAATGAGTCTTGACTAATAAGATATGATTCTCTATGATTATGTGTGTATGCCACAAGGTTTCATGTTTTAAGTTATGATTATTGGGATTTCATTTCACTACTATGATTTATCCCATGTTATGAAATTATGCTCTCTTTTGCAGGTTAAGATTTCCAAAATGTTATATTCTTATGAAAATGATGTGATTGATATTTCTTTTGTTTACCCTTACTGAGCATTTGAGCTCACCCCTTTTATGTTTTCTTTTCCCCAGGATATAAAGAAAGGGTTTAGGTATAAAAAAAATAAGATCTTTATGGGAGATGTTGAAGATCTTTCTCCACGATTAGAAGATTATATTCCGAGTTTCCAAAGACACTAAACTATTACGGTCCTTGTGTGTGTGTTTTTCTTATGTAATAAGTATTCCGCAAAAGTAATGTAATGTCCTTGTATGTCAGGCTTCGGGTCTCTACAATTCAAATGAAAATCCTTATTTGATAAATTATTTAAATCATATCAAAATTATTTTTGATAATTTATTTGATCAATGTTTAAATAATATTATTAAATGTGTGATATTTATATTACATAAAATATTTTACATAATATAATTAGAATATAAAATGTTTATATTTCATATAATATCATATATTTAAAGTTAATTCCATATAATTAATGATATTAAGAAGTTCATATTATAAAAATAAATATAAAATATTTATGATTATTTAATTATGCAATGTTTATAACGAATGGTTAAATTATAAAATATTTATAAAATATTTATTTATGAATTATCATAAATGATTATCACATGTTTAAATATATGAATTATTCATTTATTTAATTTACTCCCTACTCTATTCATAATTATAATTTTTATATTATGAATTTTTATGTGTATTCTTTAGTTTAATGTTGTTAAACTACTTCTATGTTATCAAACATGCATCTAAGGAGTTACATGTTATGTATGATAATTGATTTAGTTCCATTCTACCTTGACTTTGAATTGTACTAGGTTATGACCTTGAATTAAGTAGTTAATTATTATTTATATATATTAGGTGTTAGAATCTTGATGGTATTAAAGTCTCTCTTGAGTAAATTATCACTAGGTAGAGGGACTTTGAGTTGAACTGATCACTATCCTGGAGGCTTATGCCATGTCTAGAAAAGTAGTATTTGGATTTATGTGTCTCTAGAATTATTCATGTGGGGGTTATTAATTTCATTTGATTATAAGACTTTAAATGTAAGGGTTTCATATACCTTATACATGGGATTCATTTAGATATGTATGAATATAATTGGATTTTATTTTGGGTTAGTAACACAAGTTTTGTGTTGTGTAAAGAGTTTCACATCAATATGGTTTTCACATATTGATTTGGTGGAAGGAATATGATTTTAAAATAAATCATTAGAAGTATTAAAACATTTTAAGGTAATTCATGAGGTAAAATGGTGGGATTAAATCCCCTTAAAAACTAAGTGTTAGATTCCTTGTAAAGAAAATACTTTTCAAGTTTTTGATCATCCAACCGGGTAGGCCATGCTAAAATTAGGCTCCCTAGATTATCTTATATAAGGAAATAAAGTAATGGTTTTCCCTAATATTATTAAGTTTTTGTTCTTGGAATTTTATTTGGGTTACACTTAGCTAAAAAACTCTAATAAGATTAGGTTACTAGAGGAATGGTGATGAGTTTTTTCATATAATGGATAGGGGAAAGATTTTTCCACTTAACCATACAAGAGTCATATATGATATGACTAGAATAATGTTCTACCTAAATAATTAAGTAATGGGACAAATGCTAAATTTACCCAAGTATTATTGAAATATTTATCTTGGGACACTAATGGATATGATGGATTTTAAGATCATTTTTCATTTTAGTGAGATATTATTTAATATAATTCCTTATTAAATGAATTAAAAACATAATAATCATCTAATAAAATATTTAGTTATAGATAAATAAATAGAATCATCATCATCCAACTTAACTTTTAGATCAACCCTAGAGAAAGGATAGTATTATTAATAAACTTGTTTCACTTGTATAATACATATGAATTATTATTCAGAAATTAAAAACTATGTGTTAGGAAAACACATTACAGAATTGATGAATTGATGAAGTTTTTCAAGATGTGATTCTAGATGCTTATGAGAATAATAGTTTGATTCACTCAAAGTTTCCTTAAGTATTTTTCTACATATATAATTCTCTTTTTTCATTGATGGAAATGTTTTGATAATTTGAATGAGTTCAAAAATTTATTACTCAATATTCTCAAAGTGTTTAGTATAGTTTAACTAGGGAATTTGATTTCTAGGTTAAGTTTTTGTTTTGATGGTACAAGTGGGTAAATGTTTTAACCATAAGAAGAAAATTTAATTGGATAATCTATCAATGTTTTTTTTGGGTATCTATTCAAGGTCATTGAAACCTAAAGGAGGTTTCGAGAAAGAGGATAAATGATTTCATATGATGGAATGACCAAAAAACCTAAATAAGTTTTTAAAACTTTATGGAATATCCATGTTAGGTACCGGTATTATTGATATGGGTCTAAATTAAGGATTTGTATTGTTATCTCATTTATATTATATGATGATAGGATTTTTTTACTAATAATGAGTTGTTATGAATAATATGAGATTAATGCACATAGTTTATGATTCATTAGATACTATAACATACTTGATAATAAGATAAGGATGATAAATGATTTTATCTAGATGTTTATAAAATATGATAGATTTGATCCCACCACCATTAGTAGAATATTTTAAAGAATAAAGACTTATTTTAAAGAAATTACTACAAACACATAGAATACCATATATGATATGGATGAAATGGTTTGTATGTTAAATATTCCACTTAAGGAAATAAATTTTATTTCCCAACACAAAGGAGTTTTTTTATATTATCATGATATTATAAAGAGAATATAGCATCTAAGAGGCTAGTGGGAGTGTGTTTGGACTTAGATAATTTCAAAGTTTAATAACAAAAATATTATACCAGTAAAATAGAATATCACTTTATATTATAAAGTGGTTTAGGTTATGTCAGTAAAGTATTGATATAAAGAGTTACATTAGTTGATAAAATATTTTAAGGGAAAATTTTAATGTAAAAGGTTTAAAGTAGTATGATGATAAACTTAGAAATAATTCTTTATACACAATAGATGTTATTAAAATTATAAAATTTGATGTTGTAAAGTTAAAAATATTGAGTATATTTAAGGAGTAGAATAATAAGAATATGACTGACTCTTAACATTATTAAAACTAGATTTCTTAATTGATGTTACACACTAAATAGTTTAATGATAGGGTTTTATCAGATGGTCACATAGTGATGTGGCAGGAATTACATAGATATGTAATGAGTTTAACAAGACTACTTAAAGTGTAATAAATATAAGACTAATCTGGAAGTTCGTCATATATTATATATTAGATAGCCACTTATGTATGGTTTTGGTAAGTATTCTTAAATTAGTTTAATAATATAAAATGTATCATGTTATACATAATGAAATCTTTACTTTATCATCTTTCACATTGGTTGTGTGTGTGTGTGTATCGTGAAGTGAAATGATAATTTAACTTTAAAATTGTGGATTTAAATTATTCCTAGTCAATGTTATTCATAGGGTATTATAGGTTGTGATGAAATGATAAAGTTAGTGTGAGTGTAATTCTTATATTGAGATACAGAATATTCTTATGAAGCACAAAATGAGTTTTGTGTATTGGATGACTCACTAAGTATATACCACATAGAGTGTCATACACTATGTCATTAGTATAATATGGGTACATGGTTCATATTTGGAGTCCCCGCCTCTTGATTTTGGTGAGATACCTAACATGAGAACCTTTATACTTTGATACTTTTCTTATATAGTCCTTGAGGCTTAGATAATTAGGGGTGGTTGAGTATATTTTTGATCATGTCATTAGTTGAAGCTTAACTGAGATAGGATTTTTCTTATTGTATGAAGAGTATAAAACATGGGACCTATATTGATATAGACTAAGGATGTTTAAAATTATACCTAGATATTATATATGATTTTATTATCTATAGGTTAAGGGACATATAATGTGATCATCTATAAAGGTGGATGTCATGTGATGTATTCATCAACCTATTGAGTTTATACTTGGAGAATTGATAATTTATGAGAATCTTATATGGTATTGACATAATTTGTTTCCCATGGTCACTTGGTGACTTGGAAAAATATATCATATGAAAATGAATTTACTCATAAGATGTAGCTAGTGGACACATGTATAGAGATACATGTGTTTAATAGAGATTATGCCAGATCCCTTTATATAATGAGTAGCATTGATGTTTTTCTAGAGTATTGTCTTTGATTACATTGAAAAAACTAGTAATTCATGTTTTTTTTAATTCTATAAAGTCCCATGGGGTTTCACTTTTTGGTTGACTGAATGGGGATTGAGTTTGACTTGTCGGGATGCTCTAAAATATATTTAGTGTTTATCCAAAAGAAGTTTTGGATGGGTATTCACAATGTGTTACATATGATGTGATACAAGATGAATTTTATGATAGATTTCCAAAATTATTTTGGAATATATCCAAAAGGAGTTTCAGATATGGTTTCATAAGTTATTGTATATGATACAATATAAAGTAAAATGGGACCAAGTCTTCGAGGCTTTAGTGAAAGTGGTAGATTAAAGGAGATGTTTCCAAAACCCTCATATATATGATGTATGTATACCATATAATTTATGAATATTTTAGATATAGTATGGTGATATATCATTTAATACAACATGATTCTTGGGAATATCATTCTTTATGATATAGAGATTTCATAAGGCTTTCTACTTCCATGGCATGGTAATAGAGCGTTAAATATTTAACATTTGAATCTTTCATATAAGTTAAGCTATCATTAATTAAGACATTTCATATGATGAAATTTATGAGAGGTTAAAACAACACATTCATGTGATTAATTCATGAAACGGCCACATGCATAACTCATATGTTTCATAACATATGAGTTAATGCATGAAATGTCCAATAATATCTCAATGGTCATATAAATAAGATTAAATTCTATCAAGATGGTGGTATAAAATAGCTAATATTCATGTTGATTCTCCCACACTTGAAGTTATATTCTTCTTTATTGTTTTCCATGATAGGTAGTAGCATGTCATGGAGTAAAGGAGAGTCTCACTCATGTGATGGGTTATTCATCTTAGCATGTTGATTCATCATGGAGAGAAGAGTTTTATGGTTTCACTTGAGTGATATTTATCAATAATGATGAAATATAAATGAAACATCAATCATTATTTTAAGGTACATTATTTATTCATTTAGATTTTATACATGGTTTTGGTTTCATGAATTGTATATTTTGAGTTCTTGGGTTTCTAATTTATTCTACAATGATAAACATGAATTTTTTGATCCTTATAAACCCATCATATAGATATAATGATATGTGGTTATATAATACTTCAAAGTTATATGTTTGTGTATATATATATCTGTGTGTGTGGGTTTTAGTAGTCATAAAGGTCATATATAAAAAAGAGAAACCATGCCTGAAAGTTCATTAAAATTTCATGAAAGGTTATTTGTTTCATCGTAGTGTGTGGAAGGTTATATGTATCATATTAGTTTATAAAAGGTCATCCATATAGTGAAACTAGATTATATATATCACACATGACTATCCATAAGGGATAAAAATAAATAATTTCATTTTCATCAAGTTAGTCATTCAAATGAATTCAAGGTCACTTGTACAATCTTGGGGATCCCATAAATTATTTGTTTAAATTTTTAAAGGTATCTAACATCTATTAAATGTATAATTATATGTTAAAGGATGTCAATTGAGATAATATAATATAATTATTTATAATAATTTATCTTAAATTAAACATAATCCTCTAATATTATAAATAATTTATAAACCTCAATAATCATGTAGTTATTTAGCATGTTTACAATGAAAATAAACAAAAATAGAAATTCTATCCACTAAGGATGTGGAGGAGAATTGATATATCTTAGAAAAATAATTTTAAAATGGATGTAAAAACTTATGAGACACAATATATTTATAGTTTAGTTATTATCTTTGATTATTTTAATATTTGAAAAGGTTTTAATCATTCATTTTCATGTAACTGTTTTCATAGGTAGTGTACCTAGACATAAAGATGTAGTATGTAATTAGGATTGGTGGTGAACCAAAATAAGTAATTTTATATTCATAGAAACAGTGAAATTAGTTATTTGATTGAAATAATTTTAAACCACATAAATCTTTTTTTCCTTGTTCATGTTTTATATCTTTGATATAGTTCCTATATGTATAGTAAAATCTAAAGTAAAATGAGTGTTCTTGGTAACTTAAGAGAAAGGTCATCATATGATACATTTTCTTATTAAAATAAATATTTTTAAATTTATCCACCTCAATTCACTCCTAGGATGACTCTCATATTTTAAACCTCTCATTAAAAACAAAATCCAATTTAGATCAAAATTTACAACCCTGTTGAAATTGTTTATTAATTTATCAATTTTACTCATAAGAAAACATCATGTATATTTATAGTGAACATCATCTTGTTAATTTTTAAAATTCTTCAAAGATGGTAAGGTATTATTAGATCGTTACATTTTAACTTTTGTATGAAAATAATTATGATACTATTGCACAAATAATTCATTATTGTACTTGTATGTAGCCATAACATATCATGCATTTTTTACCTTTGGGTGATCTATATTCCTATCCAGAAATTTTTTTCCATTAAAATAGAGGATCATTTATGTAAAAAAATATATAGTATGTTTAACCAATTATTTTATAGTAAATAAAAAAAATTAGAGGCGGAACATTTATTCTTAGAATCAATTGATGATAATGAATCATATATACTTACTTTCATATCATGACTTATGTAATTTTAATTTTCATAATCACTAAAATTATCCTTTATTTTTTTCATTATGTTCAATAAGAATCATATATGATACATTATTGGAAAACCCATCTCTATTACTCTTTTTATTATTCTATATTTATTTTATACAATACTAATAGGTGGATTTTCTAATATATAATAAAATCTAGACTTAAAACTACCATAAAAATATATGTGTTTATTTTGAAGGTTACAGGACAAATCCTAACAAAAAAATTATGACAGTTGACCCCTATAAAGGTCAAAAATTATATCCCATACTTGTTAGCCAAATAAGTCTTATCAAAACTAACAATATCCTTGTAACATCCATATGATGACTTATTCTATTGGATTATAACACATTCATTATTTAAATAATCATCCAATTTTATATTATAATATTTTACTTACATGCATGAGAAATAGTTATTTAATTTCCTCCCATTGCATTTATTTCTAGTGAATCACTTTTAAAATGAACTAAATTTCTAACAAAAAAACTCAAAAAAAATTAATATCCATACCCACTTTAATTTGAAACAATAGAATGTTTTTATAAAACTAAGCCTAATATAATCATTTAATAATATTTTTATCTATACTTGAATATTGATTTCTTTATCCATCCTTCATATGTAATCCTATGTTGGGATAAAATTCTTATTATGTTACAAAATTATAGTTTTTTGTATATTTTTTCAAGTCAAATCATAGTTATTTTGTAATAATTTTAGTATGGTTTTGTTTTATATTCATAATAGTTTTTTAATAACTTATTATATTAAATATATATTATGTATCTTTATAACATGATAATGCGGAGTAATTCATCTATCAAACAATGATTTTTTTAAAATTTATTATAATGAATTGAAAGCTAGATTCATGTTTTTTATAAAATTTATTAGTCTTGTCAATGGATGTGAAGGGAATCTGAAGTGTAGGTTTCATTAGTTCTAAAATACCATATACAAATTTAATTATATAGTTCTATATTCAACCTTTCTTGGATACTCCAAATCATTCATGCCACAAACATCCCTAGAATAGTACGTACTCTAATCAATGAATATTATTTGATGTTCCATGTAGATATTACTTTCACTCTCATAAAAAATTAATATATATATATATACACACACAAGTTTTTCATCTCATTAGATTGACCATATAAAAAATTGTATTACAAAAGCATATTATATTTCATTATAATGAAAATGAATCTTAATTTGGGTCTATACCTTACTAAAAGTGTATCCCCCCAACTAGAATAACACTTCTCAATATCTTTATTCATATCATCAACACATATCAAGGGGAACTACTACATATCGGCCTTTTATAAATTATGGAATTCACATTTATCAATATTAAAAAATCACTGATATTGTAAGCGCCATTAAAATTCGGTCACTTTTATCAGCATTAATAAAAGCGATTTTTATCAGCGCTAAAAATTAATTAAAAGGGGGGATTTTATCAATTATAGTTTTCTAGGGAAGATAAAATATTTTTGAAATATTATTTTAGAAAAAAAACATGATTTTATAATATTTAAAAAAAATATGGAAAAATCTATTCACACGCCACACACATAGACCCTATGGTAAAAATGGGTGCCCTAAACCCAACTTTATTGGTACTTTTCGATTATCATACCATATATACATGATGTACACTTACCATTATAATATTTATATTTATGAATCCACTATTTAAATGGAAATTTATATAGATTATTTGTCATATCAAAAGGTTGTAGCATCTTCTATGCTATAATGAGAACCTTGAGATACTATGACATTACTCTTTAGCATATGTCGTATGGTCTATATACATCAATATGACTAGACATAGTTGATGTATTACTATTAGGTGTTGTGGGATCATAATCATTGAGACTTCTTCTCATGAAGTTTTTACTTGGTGACCTTTAGTCGATGAGATCATGAGAAGAGACCTGCCAATAGGAACACCACATGTTTCAGGTGTCATTGTTTCTTATCTACAAACATGTGTATTGGTCTCCTAGATTGAGATCATTACCAATGTGTGTCATTTGATCGCATACTTTGATGTAAGGAAAAAAATATGACATTGAATTCATGGTGAGGTAGCTTATGTTGGGTGTGTCATTAGCAGTGTGGCATTGGTTGAGTGGTCAAGATTGAATTTTTCACTTCTGAGTTTAGGAAGTGATATCAGGGGCCTAGTTGATCAGGATGGTGGTACCTTTATAAATTCTTATCCAAGGTATTAAAAGGTATGTATATCTAGTTAGATCAAAAAAATCAAGAATTGATGATGACACAATCTATGCATCCTACTTTATGAGATATTTCAAGGCAAGGAGATTATATAACATAGTGCGTGTTTATAGGATGGTTGTTATTTTTATGACTATTAATTATCTATTTAGGGGACTTTATGGGTTTCTAGACTCCACTCTTATTCTATGAATAGTATTCACTACTATTGAGATAAGTTCCTAGAAGGTTACACACAATAGCATATTCAAGTGTCTGCCCTATTCTGGTGAATTGGAATATTGGACATTGTGGGCCCCACTACGGGGTCTAAAAGTTGTCCAAGTAATCGATCACTGACGAATAAATAAATTCATTATTATGTGAGTATATAATAACAGGTTTGTATTTATTTATTAAAATTATTCACAAATTATTTAGTGAATACATGGAAAATATTATATAAATGAATATTAATTCAATATCAAGGTTCATTTAATATTAGTGGAAATTATGAGCCATGTTAAGGAATTAGTTTTATCATATAATATATTTATTATATATTAAAAGTATTTAAAAAATATAAATGACATTATGACGCATTTAGTTCTTCATAACCTGTTATTTACTGCTTATTTAGTGGGTGTTTTATTTCTAGGGGTCGGGTTACCCTTTTCAGGTATTTGGGCCTCCCAATATATAAGTAGAAGAGAGAGAATCAATCCACGACTATTAATTAAAATTTAATTTAGTTCATATCTATCCTCCCACATCCTAGAGAGAGAAATTCATCATCTGATAATTCGATCTAAGAATGCCTTCATAGACTGAAGGGGTGAGATTAAGGTGATCACTGCGATGTTGAAGGAATCATCAGAGCTCTATACTAGCACCTAGAATTAGACAATCGAAATCCATGAGTATTCTTAAAGAATGTGTGGATTATCTATAGGGGTTCGATCTTGTATATTTTGAGCAATAATCATCAGTGTCAATCTACAGTCGAACACGCCGCCAATTCGAATGAGGTAAACATTTGTTACATTTTTTGTGATTATTAAATTTGTGAAAGATCCTCAAACCTATACCGAGTCTCAGATCAGAATAGATGAAAAAGTTCCATTGCTCCTATCATGAAATATTTTAAATATATAAACCACCTACTTCTGTTGTGTTCCACGGTACAAGGAATTTGGATCAAAGGGATTGCATGAATTTTTCTAAGACAAGAAAAATTAATTTGTTTTAAATTAAGTATAGGGATTTAATTTGGTCCTAACGCCACAGACTGAAATTCAATCCAATATTGAATGGTAAAATTGTGGTCGTCATAATTTTTTAATATGGATTTAATTCATCGATGTACATATTAAAAATTGAATAATGTATATTATTATACGTGTTAAAATTTACCTATATTTGGGTTCTAGTGGTGAGTCTGGCATTTTTTGTTTTTTTGGTCAGTGTGAATAATTTTCATCAATGAAGAATAATTATAATATCCTATGTAAATTAGGATGTGAAATTATATGTAAAACAAAAATGCAGCTACTTTCCATAGGTCTACAATTCAAAAAGAAGAAGAAAAAAACAAAGGGGTTGGTAAAGTCTTATATGGTTGGACATTAAAAAACAAAAGGAGCTAAGGTTTTAGATTCTTACATATTTAAATATATGTAAAATAAAAAAACATTCTATTTTTTAAAGGTTCATATTCCCAAGGAATCCAACTGCACACTGCCTCCGTGGTTCGACCCCACCGTCATCTACCACACCACCACTTGGGTAGTCGCCACCTCCTCTGCTCCTTGACATCGGCCCTCATCATGCTGCCACCTCCCCATCTAGCCAGCACATCAGCCTAATTGGTTGTACCCTCATTGACTCCCTCCTCGCCGATAGTCATGGTCAGTATTCACACCCTCCCAGTGACCCGAGAACCTACCACGGCTCCCACCACCTTTTGCCACTTCCCGCATGCCATCATTATTGATCGGCTTTCCACGATCCCCTACATGCAATACCCCATTGGGTGATGACCAGTTGTTGTTACAACCTTGATCCTGAGCTTCAGATCTCTAGGTGGTGCGCCTCCCTTATGTATCAGTCCGAATAGATCCTGTAACATCCTAGGTTTTTAAACGGGTCATTTTGTAGGTAATTTCAAAAAATTTAAATTTTTGG
Organism: Viscum album; assembly: GCA_963277665.1. Lineage (NCBI taxonomy): Eukaryota > Viridiplantae > Streptophyta > Magnoliopsida > Santalales > Viscaceae > Viscum > Viscum album. The sequence goes on from OY728140.1 coordinate 1,825,982,150, forward strand.
AGAAAGTTACGGATGTTCAGGGAAACACAGGAGGGGTTCTGAGGTCCTAGGCTATTGAAAACAGCTGCTGAAAGATTTACATGTCATGTAAATCAATTACATGGTGTATGATGGTTCTTGGGGTATGGTCTTGTGGTTTCATAAAATGTAAGGATCGGGGGTCCAACCTAAGGAATACACAATGTGTAACTGGGTTAAACATCGTGTACTTAATACATGTTGTGTAAGATTCAAGAAATGGTTTTTTAGATCCAAGATGATCGGTTTTATCCTCTTTCATAGACAAAAGGGGGCAGTTCCAAGATCTTTTATGCCTCTCCCCTTCTCATCTAGGTTTCCTTCATTCTCCATCATCTAATCTATGATCTTCAATCCATTGGTGGATACATATTCATCTCTGTAAGACATTCAATCTGGTATCCTCTTCTATTATTTACTCTAAACATACAGTGTGCTAAATCTATTCCAGATGATTTACCCTATTTTCATATCGTTCATCTAAAACATTGATTTCTTCCCAATATAATCAAGTTAGAGGATGATATCAGATGAGATAATTTCTATCAGTACGAGGTAGGTGGCGCGCTTTCTCTTTGATTTTGTTCATGTTTTGGGGATGTGTTCTTGAGTGTGTTATTGGGTTATCCAAGAGAGACCCTAATAAACTAATGCTTGTCTTTTAATTAATAAATAGACCTTGTGAGATGCTTGTGGTCATGATTCACTATGACTATGAACGGTTTAAGTCTGGTGAGAGGCTTTAGACCTAGGCAGATTAATCCAAGTTTTTTATTTATTAAATTAAATTAATTATAACTCTTGTGATAGTCATACGGGAACATGAAAGGCTTGGAATGAGGATTGAGATAGTGATGACTATCTATCTTGAGTTGACATTGGTCATCATGTTGGGATTGGCCTAGATACTTGGGTGATTTTGATCACTTATTGGGTGACGTGGTCATCATATTGAGGTGATGAGGTAGTTAGGTTGTAGGAATGGCTCGTGTGATATTAGATGGTGATGGCCATCAGGATTAGTGAAATAGTCATAGGGGTACAAGGTGTTGGGATGATATGGATTACGTACTATGTTGGTGATTTCCACTCACTATGTTTATCCAATATGTTGTTGGAGTCATGTGCAAATAGATAGGACTTAGATGCTGAGGTGGTGTTGACCACTCATGTGGGTAGAGGACTCCATTAGTTGTGGCTTAAGATGGTGTTGACCATCAGTATAGTTAGAGATGATTTCCATAAAAATCCATGAGGATGGTGAGGAGCTATCGGTTGAGTGTGATGAGACTGCTAGTTGGGGGATGAGGCTCACCACATATTGAGGCCATTGGGACAGTATTATTTGGTAGGATAGATATTTTTGTTTCTTGGGATGTTGGTTGTTGAGCCAGAGATGTTTATTATTTAGATTAAAGACATTGATGTGCCTCGATACGTTGGCATTTGTGCTGATGGTATATTTTTATCAGGGGTATAGGGAACCAAGTTATTATTATTTTAGTGTTCCATTATGTACATTTGTTGTTTGATTGATGGAATGAGGTTTTGAGTGACACTTTTAGAGGTGGAACATGAGGGTTCTCTTGGGATTATTTTCAACAGAGGATTCCTTGGTATTTATGCTAAGGACCCCCCCCCCCCCCCACTATAGCTATACCAACGATGGCTAAAGCAGGTTATTTATTCCTTGTGGATGTTGAGAACAAGGGAAGAAGGTTATTTAAATTATTTTCATGTGCTATTTTATTTACATTTAGTACACCTACTTAATCACATTTGTAAGTTAGGAACACATTGGTGGTGGGCCGCTAGATTATTCTTACACCCAACATGGTCCCTTCAGGATGAATGTAGAATTTGTGATCTTACGATTAGGTAAGGGCCTAAGCTCAAGAGATGGACCTTAGGAATCATGTTAGAAATTTTTCATGGGATGGATGGTAAGGGGCCTCAGGGTGCTTGCATCAGTTGGAGTTTAATTTTGAGTCTTTATTTTTTATCAGTATACTTATATATAAATATTGATATGGTCGGACATGGGAGAACCTTTCTGCTTATTTCTATGTATAACCTGATGTGTATGCATGTTTTTATAAATGGTATGTTTGGATCTTTTATTTATTTATTTTTGTTGTTTTTTGTTTATGCTTATGTTATTATATGATATTGCTTCTGTTATGGTGGGTTACTAGTCCATTCATTATGGTATTTTTTTTTCTGATGATTTATATTTATATAGGACATTATTATTACCACAGCCATAGGGTATAGTCTCCCCACTATCACCTCTTTACACCCACACTGCTAGTCAGTGGCCTTTGGTGTGCGGGGAGGTGAGCCTAATTCCTAGTGTCACACCAACCCTGAGCACCATTTGGATGGAAAAACAAGTTAGAGTGTTGTAAATGGTATCAAAGGTGGTTTATTTTACTTTTTTTTGGTCTTACTATTTTAGATATTGTAGACCATAAACCAGTATGTTTTTGGAACTGGGTTTAGAGCTCGTGTTTGGGTACCTACAGCCCCATGCACAGGAGACATAGAAAGTTGATAGGGGTTTGAAATTGTTGTTTTGCTTTGCTCTTTTATATTTGATATGATTTCCACATCGAGTGGTAAAATTGGGTGTTATTATTACCTATTATGATATGTGACCCCTAGCCCAGTATGGTAATGGAGGTGATATAGACCCTTGGACCAGTATGGAAAGGGATGATTATTATACTTTCTTGATGGGAACATAGAATGATTGGTATGTATATATGTTCCTGTGATAAATTTATTGTGATTTTAATTGGGAAAATGGATTTTGATAATATGGTTTGGGTTATTTAAAGTGTCAACAAAGGAAGCTAAATAGTGTTTTCCTTCTTAGCCTCTCTTTGGTGTCATTCTACTCATCCAACCCAAACATGGGGTTCTAATGAAATATATTTATAATGTTATGTGATGTGATTTTTGATATATATATGTGGGTATGGCTCTTATAGGATAATGGATGATGATAGGGTGCGTTTTGTTTAAAATTTCAATAAAGAAGCTAAACATCATTTCCCTATATAGCCTCTTTGGTGGCATTCTACTCAACAACCTCAGATTTTTCTATGACACCTAACTCTGTTATGGGAAGTTAAAGGACCATGAGGCTAGATTATATGTTATTTATGACTTATATGTGGGTAGGTGAGGGGAAATGAAGTTGAATTTATATGTGATACCTGGCTCTGATATGGGCGAGTAAGAGGCCATGAGGTCGGATGTCGTGTGACATGATTGCGATGGGGGAGTGTAAGGACGGTTTTTTTCCTCTTATTATTATATATTTCCCTATATACAATATATATATATATATATATATTATAGATTTATAACCATGTTATTAGTATTCATAGGGTTTACACCTAGGTGGATTCTAATGGAGCGTCAAGCGAGCAGTGATATGGTGTCGCATGAGTACGTATAGGTTGAGGCCCCTGGGGGTTGGGTTAAGGCCTTGGAGGGTTGGGATGAGAATGAGAAGTAGATACATTCTCAGGTATAGGTAGTTCATCCATAGAATATAGCATCTTTTTTTCCATGGTTTGATGAGTAGCTCTGGGTGATTCAAGTTCAGGTTATACAAGGTATCGACAGACGAGCACATGGAGTGAAGCCTTTGATGACATACCTAATTTGTGAGTTCCAGTCACAACACCCACCACTCTATCAGGGTGAGGGTGAAATATAGGAAGAAGAGAACTGGATCAAAGATATTTGGTCCATCCTCAAGCAGCTTGAGACACCCCTAAGCTGGAGGGTGAAGCTAGCTATGTACATGCTCAGAGGAACGACAAAACATTGGTGGGATGTACAGGTACAAGGAGGAAGACATAAGGGAATGTCTTGGAAGGACTTAGAGACTATGTTATTTGATCACTTCTTCCTAGAGATACTGGGGGTAGAAATAGTTTTGGATTTATTTAGCCTACAATAGGGTGAAATTTCTTTTATGTACTATGAAGCTACATTCACCGATATGTATTGTTTCACACCCAGTATGATGGGAAATGACATCGTGAGGGTGAGGCATTTCGAGGATGTTTTATGGAATGCCATCAAGGTGTTGGTAAACATCTTCAAGTTATCCTCATTCTATAAGGTAGTGAATCAGGTGCATATGGTTAGGTAAACTTGATGAAGTGATCATACTCAAGTCAGGTGACAACTTCAAGTGATTTCAGCAGTGATGCTTCGGATAACATGAAGCGATCCCATGAGGAGTCTTAATAGGTCATTCAGTATAGGGACTCGAGTAGACCACCAAAGAGTGGGTATTTGATGGTGTGATTCCAGTGTGAGTATATGGGATATGTGTGGACACAGTGTGATCGAGGATCGAAGGAGTGCTAAGTGTGTGGCCAGGTTAGGTATCTCGAGAGGTTCTGCAGGAAGCCTTCTCAGACAGTTTGCATATAGGGACCAGGGTAGACTTGGGGGTATAAGGTTGGACTGGGAGCAATATCAAGAGAGGGTAGCTTAGATTCATCTACACATGGATATCGTGTAAGAGGCAGTGGGACTCAGTAATGGGGTTAGTTTCTGGTAGCTTGTGCGACCCCGTTGGGAGGCCAGGCCTCAAGTAGTCAGGCTTCAAGCCAGGTGCACCCAGTGGAGCTGCTAGGTGTAGAGTAGGTCAGGGAGCTGACTATAGTTAGAGGTAATCCATGGGTGTGACCAGGGGTACTTTTTATTTTTTCATTCCCCTTTTTGTAGGAATGTTCAGTTTTAGGTGCATAAGGTGCACGATATGTAATTTTGGACTAATCAAACGCTGGTTAGTAGGTTGACATATGCTCAAATGATTTATATATATATATATGAGGTTCATGGAACCAAGATTATCTATTGGAATCAATGAAATGTGGGATTATCTGAGGTGTGGTGGCATCTAGGAATCGACATGATGCAGGTTTCTTTAAGGTGAGTTGGCATCTGGGAATCGATGCGATGTGGGATCTATGTGAGGTGTGAGGCACCAGGACTTCTTATGGGCATCTGATGAGATGTGGAACCTCATAGGTGCCTGTGTGATATGGTCATGAGGTGTTAATCTACTAAGATGTAGTACTTTATAGGTTCCATATGTGAAACGAACATGATTTGATAATCTAATGAGGTACAGGAGTGAAAATACACCACAAGAGGAATTTTGAGTCTAGGGATGGTCAGTAAACCATCATAATTTTGAGTTTTGGGTCAGCAAGCAACTAGGGTAGGTAACTTCTAATGTGGGGATCACCTTTAGGTAGTTAACATGTGACTTTTTACTGGGGTATAATAGGTTTTTTTTAAACAAGATCGGTGTGGTTGGTACCATCTCCAGGTAAGGATTGATAGCTCAAGGAAGATCTATGTTAAGGTGGGAAGATTGTAACATCCCAGGTTTTTGAATGGTTTGTTTTTCAGGTAATTTTAAACTCTTTAAAGTTTTAGGGGAAGTCTTAGGTTTTTTGGAAAACACTGGGGGAAGGTATAAGGGAATTGGATATTGAAAAAATACACTACAAGATTTACATGTCATTAAAATCAATTACACTACATGTGATGGTTCATGGGGTACGGCCTAGTGGGTTCACGATGTGCAAGGATTGGGGTCAAACCCAAGGAATACATGACGTGTAACTAGGTTACACATCATGTACTTAATACATGATGTGTACAACTTACACACCATGTAAGTTGTGGGGAATTTTTTTTAAGAGCTCGGGGCTTGGTTTTCTCCTCCTCTGCGGACAGAAGGGGGAAGTGCTAGGATCTTGCATGCCTCTCCATCTTTTATTTAGGATTCCTTTATTTTCCATCATCTGAGCTTTGTTCTTCAATCTGTTAGTGGATAAAAATTCATCTCAGTAAGACCTTTAATATGGTATCCTCTTTTCTTATTTTCTCTCACCATACGATGTGCTAAATCTGTGTAGGATGATTTTCTCTATTTTTAGGTTTTTTGTCTAAAATATTGATTTCTTCCAAACTGGATCAATTTAGAGGTTGATATTATATGAGTGAACATATACCAATATGAGGTAGGTGTTACCTATATTTCTCTTTGATTTTTCTTGTGTTTTGGGTGTGCGCTTTTGAGCGCACTATTGGGATGTTCGAGAGATACCTTAATAAACTAATAATTGTCTTTTAATTAATAAATAGACCTTTTGATATGTCTATGGGCATGCTACACCATGAATACGAATGGTTTTATCATATTAAGAGGAATCTTTCCTTGGGAAGATTAATATGAGGTGTTTATTTAATAAATTAAATTGATTATAATGCTTGAAATGGTTCCACGAGAACATGACGAGCTTGGCCTGAGGATTGAGATGGTGATAACCATCTGGCTTGTGGAGACGTTGGTCATCAAGTTGTAATTGTCATGGATACTTGGGTGATGTGGTTGACATAATCATTATATTGAGGTGATGAGGTTATCGGGATATGAGAATGGGTAATGTGATATTGGAAGGTGATGAACATCGGTATGAGTGGCATAGTAGTAGGGGCATGAGGTGTCGAGATGATGTGGATTAGGTACTATTTTGGTAATTTCCACTCACCGTGATCGGCTGACGTGTCGTTGGAGTCATGTACACATATATAGGACTCAAATGATGATGTGGCTTTGACCAATCATGTGGGTAGAGGACTACATTAGTTGTGACTTAATATGGTGTTGACCATCATTATGGTTGGATATGTTTGTCATAGAAAGTCATGAGGATGGTGAGGATCCATCGGTTGATAGTGATGAGACTATAGGTTGGGGGTTGAGTCTCACCACGTAATGAGGCCATTGGGCCAAGATTATTTGGGATGATTGTAAGATCTAGGTTTTTGGAAAGGTGTGTTTTTGTTGTGTTCTAGGTGAAACCCTTGCTTTTGGGACTTTAAAAGGTTTCTTGAAAGTGTGAGAGGCCTTGGGGGTGCTCCAGGGGCTCGGGGCATGGAAGAAGGGAAGTCTGGACATAGCAGACCAATGCGCACGGCCTGCGCACGATCAGCCAAATCGTGCGGCATGCCCAGGCGAAACCATGCGACCCTCTCTCCTCTAGAAAGAAGCGAGCGCACAGTTTGTGCATGGTTTTCCAAACCGTGCGGCTAAATCATGTGACTCCTCCTCCTCCGGGCAGTGGCATGCACACGATTTGCGCACGGTTTGCCAAACCGTGTGGACAAACCGTGCGGCCACTTAAAGTTGGGAAAATTTACAAAATTGCCACTCTGGGCTTTTTAAACCCCACTCGGTATTTTCCTCTCTTCCTCCTATCTTCACCTTAGGCACAAACCAAACCTCCAAAGGACTTCAAGAGATCAAACTCCTTCGATTCTAAGGCGTTTTTGGTGTTGTTGGTTGCGGATCGAAGCTCCGGGTAAGGATAACCTCATCCTTGCTTCTCTTTTTGGTTTAGGGTTAGTACCCTCTCTCCCTCTTGTTCAGAAACCCTAAAACCCTATCTTTTGGGTGAGTTTTAGGTTGAATCTCCAAAGGTTGGTTGTATTGAGGTCTAAGGACTCGATTAAGGGTGCGTTCAACCGCGGTTTCGAGGTAGGTGGCCTACAAGTGATATCCCATAGTTATTTGGGTATTTGTGCATGTTTAGTAGTGTTCTTGATTTCCTTTGGTTATGTTTTGGATAACCTTGGTATGTTTGGAAATAATGGTGTTTAAAATGAAAAAAGGGAACCCTCACGATCCCTGTGGGATGTGTTGGGATAGACTTGACCTAATTGGGGCAATCCATGGGATGTGCCGGCTTTTCCCGGGTTTAGGGATTGATATTAAACAAGTGACCTTGTTGTAATGAATTGTAGAGCACTTGATAAATATGTTGTCATGATTGGTTGAACTTGGAATATAAGTTAGGTGATGCACCTAGACTTGGCAATAACCTAAGGGTTAAAGTGGAATGAGTTAAATGGTTGATTCATGGGGATGATGAACGGGTTAAATGGGTTAATGTGTAAACTGATTAAAGACCATAATGGGATAGATTATGGGTTTAATGTTGAATGATTAGTGTGATAGGCATAACACATGAGAATTGGGTGAATGGTTAAACGATGTGAAATGGTAATGTGTTAATGGGTTAAGGCATGAGGTGGTTTCCCATGTGGGTTGTTGTGAATAGTGTTTGCCGAATGGCAATGGTTTGGATGGTTGATGGTTACTTATATATAAGCATGTGCACATGGCTTCGTAGAGTGGGGTATGACTTGAGGATCTACACCCACGAGTCGAGTGAAGACTGAGGTTCTAAACTCCACCCTAAATGCACGGTTTAGGAAAGGGGACTGAGGGTCTATTCTCCTAATGGTTGCATCCACCCGGACTGATGCTTCGAGGTGAGGTTATGATTTATATGAGGGGTTTAGTCCTAGTGAGATAGGATAATGATGTGTTTACCCTCTTGCATGTGATTGTTGGCCTTAGACCCATGTAACATAATGTATGTGATTAACCCATGGAAATGTGATGAAATGGTAAATGGTGATAATGGGTGTGTAATGAACGGTAATGGAAGTGGAAATGGCTTGGCTCTAAACTGGTTGATGGAACCTTAATTAATTACTTGGAATTTATCATTAATTTTTCCTCTTGCATGCACTACCTGTTTATACTGGATATTTTGTAGATACCATTGGTGGTGGCCTACTGATTTGTACTCACACCCTACTCGGGCCGTCGTTGGGTACCCGAGCAGACTTCATGTTTGCAGGTCAGGACAAGGGAAAGGGTCCTTGCTAGATAGTTGAGTGGACATGGGTAGCACTTGGTGGAGGATCCAGACTTGGAGTCGGGACCATTTTGGGGATTTTGGCCGTTGTCTTTATTTTGGGGTTGTGTCCACTTTTTCACTTGTAGTATGACATGGCATATTTATTATTGGAAATGGTTTTTATACATGTTCCTTGTTATTGGTTATTTTTTCCTCTATATGTTTTATTTCTGTTGTGCTTACTCTGATAAAAAGGGGGTATAGTCTCCCCACTTGACACCATAGACCCCCCGCTGCTAGTCGACGGCCTATGGCATACGGGGAGGCGCGCTTAAGGTCATGTAACCACCCAGCTCAGAGCATCGGTTTAGTGGATTTCGGGTCGGGGACGTTACAAAGTGGTATCAGAGGAGTTCTTTTTTCTTCTTCTATGAGGTCTTGTTGTTTGAGATTGGTAGCCAAGGGTTATATGTGTCAGGCCTTGGTAATGAGCTCATGCTTGGGAGTAGCTAACCCAAGTACGGGGGGAAACCCAAGTCACCCTGGGTGGGAAATGATGTTCTTGGTTGTGTGATGTTACAGTTGATGATATTTCACCACTGGGTGATGCACATGTGGTTTGATGTGATTGTTTTATGACGTTTGGCTTGTGGCCTTAACGGCATGAGGATTTGCATTCATGCATCATTGTAATCACCTAGGGAGATAGGTGACATGCATTGTATTAGACACACGCACGGGGTGGGTGTGTGAGGCGGAAAAGTAGGGTGCATCATGAATTTCATGAAACCAATAAATAATGAGAAGAATGAAATAAAACAAGTGGGTAAATGACGTTTAATGGAGTAATAGGGTTTTGAAAAAAGTTGGAAAAAATGTTGTTGGGTTAGCATATGAAAAGTGGGTTGTTGTAGCTAGTAAAGAGCTTTTGATAAAGTTGTGAAAGTTATGTGGTATGTGTGCTAAAACTCGTTCTTGGCATTGTAGAGAAATGCCACCATGACGTCGGTTACCAGTTGGGAAACGGGAGGGTATTGCTGAGAACACTCCTCCAGTAGAGGAGCAAGAAAATGTGGGGATCAATGAAGGTAGAGAAGACCAGTTCTGAGAGAACTTGACTCAGCTTATGCAGATGATGGATCTGGACCCAGGGCGGGTTGCACCGAGTATGTTTGAGCTGACCAGGGAGTTCCAGCTGCAGCACCCTCCGACTTTCACCGGAGAGGGTGGGCCAGATGCAGTGGAGTTCTGGTTAGAGTCATTCCAGACGATACTGAATCGTTTAGAGACCCCTGTTGAAAAGCGAGTAAAGATGGCCGCTTATATGTTGTGAGGCCAGGCTAGGCGTTGGTGGGACATTCAGGCCCAAATCGAGCAGAATGAGGGAATGACGTGGAAGGTTTTTCAGGAAAAGTTTCTGGAGCATTTCTACCCAGAGACCTTGAGACAGGAGCGGGCTGCAGAGATTATTAGCCTGACTCATGGATCGCTATCGGTGATGGACTATGCTAGTCGCTTCACTGATTTGAGACACTTCGTCCCATTGTTAGCAGGGGATGAGGCAGTAGTAGCAAGGCGTTTCCAGGATGGGCTGAGACATGAAATTAGGTCTCAAGTAAACATCTTCTTCTTGAAGAGGTTCGTAGAGGTAGTAGATCAGGCACTGATCTCGGAAGGAAACCTGAAGGGAGCTTCGAGTAGTGGGCTTGTGGTGCCGGTGGGGCAGACGAGTGGTGCATCTACCGAAGGTTAGAAGTGACGCTATGAGAGCTCACAGTATGGAGGAAGTGTGAAAAGTGGCTGGAAGAGATGGTCATCCTCTCAGAGTGGAAATCAGGTGTTCTTCTATCAGTGTGGTAGGTTGGGGCATATGCGTGGTTAGTGTCCTCGACCTCTAGTCAAGTGTCGTTCGTGCGGTCGGATTGGACATGTGCAGAAGTTCTACAGGAAACCTCAGCAGGTGGGAAAGTATGATGGTGGAAGGCAGATACCGGATACGGGAAGGGGATCAGTTGCCCCGTATCAGGCAGGCAGTTGGAGCTCCACGGGTCGTACTAGTAGGGGTGGTGGACATGGAACTCCAGGGAAAGATCGCTCATGCCAGCAGGGCATTTTGGTGCAGATTACTCAGGCTAGAGCCCAGGGTAGAGGGGCAGGGTAGCTTCGGGCAGTTTAGTTTACACTGGGTGATGGTGAGGTCAGGTCGTCAACTGTTCGAGGTACGATCTTTGTGGCTTCTACTTTTGATAGTGCGTTGTTTGACACAGGTGCCACACACTCTTTTATCTATGCTCAACTAGTGGTAGCACTGGGTTTACCTATGGAGGGGGTGTGTGGGGTGATGTCAATTGACACTCTGTTGGGGGTACGGGTTGAGGATATCAAGCAGTGCAAGGGATGTGCCTTGGAAGTTGGTGGGTATCGTTTTCTGTGGGACTTGTTCATTCTCGAGATGTCAGGGTTTGACCTAATCCTGGGAATGTATTGGTTGGTGTTGTATCGGGCGCACATAGACTGTTACTGTCATAGAGTATCGTTCAGGTCGCTTGAGGGTGACGCTTACGTCCACTGTGGCGAATGGGATGTTCGAGCAGGGCGTGCGGGTCCGTTTTGTCGGCAGATGAATGGACTCACGGCTCGAGTGGCATGTCTCATGCTTGATTACAATGAAAGAGGGGAGTAGTCCATTTTCCCTCCTATTTTGGATCAGTTTTAGGATGTGTTTCCTGAGGATTTCTCGGGGTTACCACCCGAGATGGATGTTGAGTTCACGATCGAGTTGCTACCGGGAGCGAAGCCAGTTTCTATTCCGCCATACCTAATGGCACCAAAATAACTCCAGGAACTGAAGGTTCAGCTTGAGGAGTTGGAGCATAAGGGTTTTATCCGTCCTAGTATGTCTCCTTGGGGATCTTCAGTGCTTTTTGCAAAGAAGGACGATGGGTCGTTGAGGTTGTGTGTTGACTATCGGAGGTTGAATCAGATGACAGTGAAGAATCGGTACCCTCTTCCTAGAATTGATGACCTTTTTGATCAGTTGAGGGGTGCATCAATGTTCTCTAAAATTGATCTGAGGTCGGGTTATCACTAGTTGAGGGTGAGGTCTTATGACGTACCAAGGACCGCTTTCTGGAGTCGGTACGGGTTGTTTGAGTTTGTGGTAATGCCTTTCGACTTGACCAATGCACCGGCAGTGTTTATGGATTTGATTAACCGGATCTTTCATCCCCATCTAGATCGTTTTGTGGTTTTATTTGTTGACAATATCTTAGTGTACTAAAAAACTCACGACGATCATGCCCAACATCTTGACATCATCTTGGGTACGCTAAGAGAGCACCGGCTATATGCCAAGCTATCTAAGTGTCAATTCTGTATAGGTGAGGTACACTTTCTGGGTCACATCATCTCGGAGGTAGGTGTGTCAGTGGATCCAAATAAATCTCAGGCAGTTGTATCTTGAGAGCAGCCCAAGATCGTTTCTGATGTTCGGAGTTTTCTGGGTTTGTCCGGGTATTACCGAAGGTTCATCCAGGATTTCACTCTCAGGCTTGACCAAGAAAGGAATCAGGTTTAAGTGGTCTGAGTCTTGTGATAACGCCTTCCAAGAGTTGAATAAGCAGTTGACAACCACACCTATATTGATCTTACCTGAATCAGGTAATAAGTTTATCGTGTTTTGTGATGCGTCTGGAATCGGACATGGGGCTGTGTTGGTGCAAGATGAGCGGGTGGTGGCTTACGGGTCATGGCAGTTGAGACCCCATGAGCAGAATTATCCCACTCATGACCTTGAGTTGGCTACAGTAGTGTACGCTTTGAAGTGTTGGAGGCACTATCTATTGGGATAATGGTTTACCGTGTTTACCTACCATAAGAGTTTAAAGTACATCTTCTCACAGCGGGATCTGAATCTTTGGCAGTGAAGATGGGTTGAATATCTCCAGTCTTTTGAATTCAGGTTGGTGTACATGCCGGGAAAGGGAAACAGTGTTGCTGATGCTCTGATCAGGAAGGTTCAAAATCAGATGGTTCAGGAGTCCAGCACTGAGTGGAAGGTGATGGCTTTGTTTGCAGAGATTCACCTATAGGTGCAGGAGGAGAGTGGTCAGGTCGCTCTTGCTTCCTTAATGATGGATTCGATGCTCCTGATTCGATTTAAGGAAGGTTGGCTTGATGATACTGAGTGTTTGATCATGAAGGAAAAATCTTAAAGGTGGGGATCTACCTTCTAGTTGGGTCGTCGGTGAGGACGGCGTTGTTTGCATTCGTGATCGTGTGGTTGTGCCAGAATGTAAACTGGAAGAGTTGATGCGTTATTTCTATGCATCGAAGTGGGCAGTGCATCTTGGTATGACCAAGATGTACTATGATCTCTGAAGTCAGTTTTGGTGGCCTGGAATGAAGAAGGAGGTTGCGGGCTTTTTGGCACGGTGTCTTACCTGTCAGCAGGTGAAGGCCGAGCATCAAAGCCCAGGTGGTTTGTTGCATCCATTTCCCATTCTGGAATGGAAGTGGGATGATGTAACGATGGATTTTGTCATGGGGCTTCTGAGGATTCCATGGAAGAATGATTTAATCTGGGTGGTTTTGGATCAGTTAACAAAAGTGGATCATTTCTTACTGATTCAGGAGACCTTTACAGTCAACCAATTAGGTGAACTATATGTTCGATAAATAGTGCGGTTGTATGGGGTGCCACGAACCATAGTTTCGGACCGAGATCCACGTTTCACATCACGTTCCTGTCAAGGGTTACAGAAGGCGCTTGGTACGCAGGTATTTTTGAGTACGGATTTCCACCCGCAAACGGACGGGCAGTCAGAACGTATGATCCAAGTGTTGGAAGACATGTTAAGAGCTTGTGTCTTGAACTTTGGTGGTTCTTGGGAGAAGCACCTATCATTGTTTGAGTTTTACTACAACAACAGTTTTCAGGCTATGATTCAGATGGCACCATTTGAGGTGCTTTATGGGAGACCATGTAGATCTCTGTTGTGTTGGCTAGAGGCTGGTGAATCCGAGTTGTTGGGGCTAAGTCTCATGCAGGAGACTTCAGAGAGAGTTAAGTTGATCAGGAAGTGGATGGCTATGGCTTAGAGTAGGCAGAATTCGTATGTAGATCGGAGGCGTAGACCTCTTGAGTTTGAGGTGGGTGACAAAGTGCTCATTCAGGTGTCGCCAAGGTTGGGTCACTAACGGATTCAGAAGCAGGGTAAGTTGGCGCCCAGGTATGTGGGACCTTTTGATATTGTGGAGAGGATCGGACCAGTGGCTTACCAATTGGATCTTCCATAGCGGTATGGTGGGATGCATGATGTGTTTCATGTGTCACAGCTCCAACGGTATCACCCTGAACAGTCTCATGTGGTTGATATTGAGGATGTGGAGCTTGAGGCTGATGCGTCCTTTGAGGAGCATCTGGTTCGTGTGGTGGATCGTAGTGAAAAGGTCTTTTGAGGCAAGGTTTTACCATTAGTGCGAGTACTATGGTAGCATGGGAAAGTTCAGGAAGAAACTTTGGAGTGGGAATTGGATATGCAGGCTTAGTGGCCTGAACTTTTCTCCTCGGTGGATCAATGAGGTTTGGAACCTTGGCTCGAGGACGAGCCGTCATAAGGTGGGCAGGTTATAAGATCCCGATTTTTGGAAAGGTATGTTTTTGTTGTGTTCTAGGCGAAACCCTTGATTTTGGGACTTTAAAAGGTTTCTTGAAAGTGTGAGAGGCCTTGGGGGTGATCCAGGGGCTCGGGGCACGGAAGAAGGGAAGTCTAGGCAGAGCAGACCAAGGCGCACGGCCTGCGCACGGTCAGCCAAATCGTGCGGCCTGCCCAGGCAAAACCATGTGACCCTCCCTCCTCTAGACAGAAGCGAGCGCACAGTTTGCGCACGGTTTTCCAAACCGTGCGGCTAAACTGTGTGACTCCTCCTCCTCCGGGCAGTGTCATGCGCACGGTTTGCGCACGGTTTTCCAAACCGTGCGGACAAACCGTGCGGCCACTTAAAGTTGGGAAAATTTACAAAATTGACACTCCAGGCTATTTAAACCCCAATCAGTATTTTCCTCTCTTCCTCCTCTCTTCACCTTAGGCACGAACCAAACCTCCCAAGGACTTCAAGAGATCAAACTCCTTCGATTCTAAGGCGTTTTTGGTGCCGTTGGTTGCGGATCGAAGCTCCGGGTAAGGTTAACCTCATCCTTGCTTCTCTTTTTGGTTTAGGGTTAGTACCCTCTCTCACTCTTGTTTAAAAACCCTAAAACCCTATCTTTTGAGTGAGTTTTAGTCTAAATCTCTAAATGTTGGTTGGATTGAGTTCTAAGTACTCGATTG
Organism: Viscum album; assembly: GCA_963277665.1. Classification (NCBI taxonomy): domain Eukaryota; kingdom Viridiplantae; phylum Streptophyta; class Magnoliopsida; order Santalales; family Viscaceae; genus Viscum; species Viscum album. Next base: position 1,825,997,256 of record OY728140.1, read on the forward strand.
AGGGTGCGTTCAACCGCGATTTTGAGGTAGGTGGCCTACAAGTGATATCCTATAGTTATTTGGGTATTTGTGCATGTTTAGTTGTGTTCTTGCTTCCCTTTGGATATGTTTTGGATAAACTTGGAATGTTTGGAAATAATGGTGTTTAAAATGTAAAATGGGAACCCTCATGATCCCCGTGGGATGTGTTGGGGTAGACTTGACCTAATTGGGTCCATCCATGGGATGTGCCAGCTTTTCCTGGATTTAGGGATTGATATTAAACAAGTGACCTTGTTGTAATGAATTGTAGAGCACTTGATAAATATGTTGGAATGATTGTTTTAACTTGGAATAGAAGTTAGGTGATGCACTTAGACTTGGCAATAACCTAAGGGTTAAAGTGGAATGAGTTAAATGGTTGATTCATGGGGATGATGAACGGGTTAAATGGGTTAATGTGTAAATTGATTAAAGATCATAATGGGATAGATTATGGGTTTAATGTTTAATGCTTAGTGAGATAGGTATAACACATGAGAATTGGGAGAATGGTTAAACGATATGAATTGGTAATGTGTTAATGGGTTAAGGCATGAGGTGGTTTCCCATGTGGGTTGTTGTGAATAGTGTTTTCCAAATGGCAATGGTTTGGATAGTTGATGGTTACTTATATATAAGAATGTGCACATGGCTTCATAGAGTGGGGTATGACTTGAGGATCTACGCCCACGGGTCGAGTGAAGACTGAGGTTCTAAACTCCACCCTAAATACATGGGTTAGGAAAGGGGACTGAAGGTCTATTCTCCTAACGGTTGCATCCACCCGGACTGAGGCTTCGAGGTGAGGTTATGGTTGCTATGAGGGGTTAGTTCTAGTGAGATAGGATAATTATGTGTTTACCCTCTTGCATGTGATTTTTGACCTTAGACCCATATAACATAATGTATGTGATTAACCCATGGAAATGTGATGAAATGGTAAATGGTGATAATGGGTGTGTAATGAACGGTAATGGAAGTGGCAATGGCTTGGCTCTAAACTGGTTGATGGCACCTTAATTAATTACTTGGCATTTATCATTCATTTTTCCTCTTTCATGCACTACCTATTTATACTGGATATTTTGTAGACATCGTTGGTGGTGGCCTACTGAGTTGTACTCACACCCTGCTCGGGCCGCCGTTGGGTACCTGAGAAGACTTCATGTTTGCAGGTCAGGACAAGGGCAAGGGTCCTTTCTAGATAGCTAAGTGGACATGGGTAGCACTTGGTGGAGGATCCAGACTTGGAGTCAGGACCATTTTGGGTATTTTGGTCGTTGTCTTTATTTTGGGGTTGTGTCCACTTTTGCACTTGTAGTATGACATGGCATACTTATTATTGGAAATGGTTGTTATACATGTTCCTTGTTATTGGTTATTGTTTTCTCTATTTGGTTTATTTCTATTGTGCTTACTCTGATAAAAAGGGGGTATAGTCTCCCCACTTGACACCATAGACCCCCCCACTTCTAGTCGGTAGCCTTTGGCGTATGGGGAGGCGTTCTTAAGGTCATGTAACCACCCAGCTCGGAGCACCAGTTTAGTGGCTTCTGAGTCGAGGACGTTACTATGATGGATATCACCATTTCTCTAGATATCGACTATTGAGCTGATAGTTTTTATTATTTGGAGGACAAACATCATTGTGCCTCAGGATGTTGGGCTTCGAACTGATGGGATATTTTGAGTTGGGGTCTAAGGGACCAAGTTATTATTATTTAGGCATTCCTTTGTGGATATTGGTTATTTGATTAATAGAATGAGGTTTCTGGTGACACTTTTAGATGTGGAACCTAAGGGTTCACCTGGGATGATTTTCATCAGAGGATGCCTTGGGCTTTATGATAAGGATCCACCCCACTAAATTTATATCGGTGATGGCCAAAGAAGTTAATTTATTCCCTTTGGTTGTTGAGCACAAGTAAATTAGGTTATTTAAATGATGTGCATGTTTAATTTTATTTACATTTATTACACCTTCTTAATCACTTGTGTAAGTTAGGAACACGTTGGTGGAGGCCTACTGAGATTATTCTCACACCTTACATGGGCCCTTAGAATTCATGTAGACTTTATGATCTTTCAATAAATTAATGGTAAAAGATCATGAGTTATACCTTAGGGATCATTTCAAACCTTTTACATGGGATAGATAGCAATGGACCTCAGGGTTCTTCCATCAATTGGAGTTTAATTTTGAGTCTTTCTTTTGTATTAGAATGATTATATGTATATATTGATATGGTCGATCATAGGTGACCCTTTCTGCTTATTGTTATGTATGACATAGTGTGTATGCATGTTTCTAAAAATGGTATGTTTAGATATTTTATTTATTTATTTCTATTATTGTCTATTTATGCTTCCACCATTATATGATACTACTTATGCTATGGCGGGTTACTGGTCTCGTTGTTATGGTCTTTATTTTTCATTGCTTTATATTTATATAGACCATTATTATTATCACTTACAGAGGGTATAGCCTCCCCATTATCACCTATTTATACCCTCACTTCTAGTCAGAAGCCTTTGGCATATGGGGAGGCGTGCCTAAGGCCTAGTGGCACACCGACCCTAAGCACTGTTTGGATGGAAAAACGGGTCGGGGGTGATACAGATTTGGTGGGCACTTCCAATACCTATTGAAAACTAGTCTTCCTACATATAACCACCTTAGATAATTAAAACCCTCTTTTATGGTGGTCCTAGCTGCATCGTCCACTACCAGCAACATTCGGGCTACTGTGATCGGCCCGTGTCGCGACTTCATGCCCAAATCTGGCTACTAGTGGGTAATCTAGGTCCTGTCTGACCCAGAATTGGCTAGGATGGATATACCTGACCCAAAAATGGGTCAGGATAGGTCTTTCTATCCTAGAAAATCCTTTCAAAAGGTTTTTCTAGCCTGAAACAAGCTTGTGGGGTTTCGAGACCCAAGAAAATTTTAATACAACCAAAAATTAATTTATTAATTTTGGATCAAAAAATAATAATAATTTTATTATTTAAAAATATTAATTTAATCTTGGTATAAAATTAAATTAATGTATTGATTTAATTTTGTATTTAAAAAATAAATTAGTTATGAAACCAACTGAATTAAATTGTTTTAATTTAAAATAATTCTTTTAATTTGTTAAATTATCTAAAAATAAATTTATTGTATTTTAATTTTATCATACGTTTATTTTATCCATAGACTATTCTTGATCATTGACTAGTTTTGCATGTCTGGTTTATTTTATTTTATTATTTATTACAACTATGTGCGATGTTTGTAATATTTAGTTAAGTTTTTTGGCAGTATGGGCATCGTCTTTTTCATTTAAATATGTATAAGGTTATGCACATCCATCAATGTTTTTGTATGTATTTTTTACATCCTGAGACCCCCTCATCTGCATGTGATTATTTTTATATTATGATGAAGACAATGTAAGACATGGACCATGCCAATATGGGGCGGTATACCATATGAGAAGTGAAAGCACTCGATTGGGGGTGAGTTGCATCATGGATCAAGACCCAACTCAGGTATTGTACCCCTAGTTCATTGTTGATGCATTGGGTTTAAATGGATCAACCAATATTATATTCTCAAGAATAGTCAAGTAATTCATTTCCTTTATGTATTGTTTATTCTTTATGTATGATCATGTCTACGAGAAACACATAAAATAATAAATAGATCAATGCATAAAGACAAAATGAATGTATTCTATTATTAAATGTTCAGTTGTGTGGGTGAAAATATAATATGAACCTATTTAATATAAAGGTATTATATTCATCAAAAATATTTAAAAACCCCTCAATGAAATATTAAGTTGTGAGCGCCTTCTATCACTCAAATTTTAACAAAATCGGGTGTACAAGGTTATTGTCATCCAAATTTGAGAGTCCCTACTACTACCGAAGAGTTATTATGAGAGTGATGGGTTTGCTTAACTAAAGTTGGCAGTAGATGAGTATCCAAAGATAACTTGTTGTGGATTTAGATTAAATCATTGAGTAAATTGTGTTTATTATTTTTATAATTTAAGACTTCACTCAACTAATCAAGGAGACATGAGTTAATGAGGTTGGCCAGTCTAGTGCCTACCTCAAAACTCTCCACGTAGTGTCATAGCCAAAGCTTATAGACTATTAGGAGTGGTTTTAAGGATCCTTTCCACTGGAATACTTCTGATGTGGAGTATTCAAATTCTAGTATGGAGTGTTTCTAGAGTTTGAAAAAAATAGTGGGATACATTTAATTATTTAATTAATCAATAATTTATAATCAATAATCAAGATAAAAGTATTAATCTTCTAGTGTTTATTTTATAGGAAATAGAATATAAAACTATAGATAATATATGATCAATAATGGATAAAGATCATGTTTGCATCGGCACAAATTTATAAGAATGGTATAATCACTTTCACATAGTACTACAATACAAAAGGAAATTATATGTGATGGAGTCCCCACAACCTAATTAGCCTACACATGGTTCTTGTGAGGATGAAAAAGATTCTTACAGGAGACTCATGGATGATGTATCTTATTTTTATATCATAATACTAACATCAATGTCCAAATATTTGTAGGAGAAACATAAGTGCATGGATGTATATACCATGTTTTCTAATCTCTAAGAAGCCTGTGAGGAGAAAGTGAAGCGAGAAATCAATGAGATAATAATTAGAATGATCATGTATTTATTGATATATGGAAATCAAGATGTTCTTCATGTAATTAGGATGATAAAGTACATTGAATGGATACAAGAATTTGGTTTCAATTAAAAACAATAACTTTTAGTTCATCTCATTCTCTCATCCTTACCACCCAATTTTTCCAATTTCTTTGAAAATTATCAGATGAATAGTTTGAAAAAATATATTCAATATCTTTTGGGATAGGTTCTCCAATAATATGATAATTTAAATAAATTTAAATATTTAATTCTTAAGGTGAACAAATAGAAATACATGGGTAAAAGTCCAAATGCAAGTATACTACCAAAGGCACTTTCACAATGTCTTTCTAAGAAACCAAAGGTGAAGAGGGAGATCGTTGAACATGAGGCTATTTTCTTTTCATGTGGTGAGATAGGTCACTAGAAGAGGAACTATAATGAATTGAAGTAGAAATAATAATGATATTCTACTTAAGGTATATTCATCATTAAATGTAATATTTCATTTATAATCCTTGGGTATTAGATACAATATGTTCTTACATACTTTCTTCTAAATACAGGAACCAAAGAAGACAAGAAACATTAATAGAAGTCAAGGTGTGTTCTCCAAGTAGCTGAGGAAGGGTGAAACCAACATTAATGGTGAGAAGTACATGATTTCAATTACAAGTGGGTGGTTCTTTTAAAACTATAATTTTGTGTTGGATTATACTAAAACATTTATGAATGAATGTTGCTTATAGTATTTCATACACAACCAATAGTTAAGTAAAACATGAATCATGGGAATTATATGAGGAATATAAATTATAAGACTTTAATATCCAGTTGTGGAAAGATAATACTTTGTCAATAAAAACTAAGTAGTTTTCAAGGATATACCCAGTATGGTTTTAGACTCTTTAGATTTAAAGACCTTAGGTATTATCAACACACTTATGTACTTAGTTTTGGATAAAGAAACCCTTATAAATAAAGGTAAGTCGCCAATCTTTCATAATTAGTTTAGCTGGAGAGTGTGAACTATTCCAAGGGTAATATAGTGGTAACTAAACTTCATAAGATTCCTTTAAGTGTTTTAAGGGATGTAAAAATGAAGTCTGTAATATGCATGGTGAGAAGATATAAGTAGCTTTGGGCCCATGTGTCAAATAATATCTTGACCAAGTATACATTTATCAATAAAATGTAGCATAGATTAATTCCTAAACACAATTTACTTATATTAATTAGAGTCGTGATGTTTCTAAGGTGGATAAATGATGATTATCACATGCCAACATTGACCAATAAAATGTAGCATGGAGTAATTATTATACACACATTTCCTTATACACATCAGATCCATGATTTAAGTACGAGGAGAACCAATGTTAATATTTATTTCCATTGAAAATACTTTCATTATTGTTCAAGAAATTCATCTCAAATAATAGCGTTATCCCATAACTATTTACCAACTATAATGAAAAATAGATATCATATGAGTTAAAGTATGATATAAATCCATTATTTCATAAGAACATGTGTTTAGATGAAAAGAGATTGTTATGGATATAAATGAACTTCCATCAAGAGAAAAAAAAATGTGAATCTAAATTAGTTATCCTAAATTTTTCTAAGGATGTTACTTAAATCCCTATGATAGAAAAGATATAGTGATGTTATAGACTATATTTATATAAAAGGGTGCATATCTATATTTGAGATAGTGGGATCATAATTGACTTGGGTTTAGTAAATCCTAAAGGTGTATAAATAGTTGACATAGGAATAAGTTCCACAAGAGATAGTGGAAAAAGAATGTTCCAAAGACACATACTACATAGGAAGAATAAAACCATTTTAATTTTTTTTTGTATTCACCATGGCTGTTGATGCATTATTCATTGAGAATAATGAATCCTATAAGTAAGCGGTATATGGAAATAAGCTAATATTGACAAGATCAATTGAAATTCAATAATGGATTTTGTGTGTCAAAGAATATGAGCTTATTATTTTGAATACTGTGATGTGTATTCAAGTGATATTGTGTATGGGTGGTATAAGCATGGTACCAATAAGGCTTAATCAGTTATATCAAGTCATTGTGCCTAAATCCATTATAATTTTACTTGCCATAGATAATTTCTATGATCATTTTATTTCTCATTGGATGTAAAGACCACTAATCATGGAGGGCTTCTATATAGTACAACCAGAAAAGGATGGTGACATCATAGAATGCCAATAAGGGTTGAAAGTTACTGGAATCCGATTTAGGATAAATTAAGAAACCAAATCATATAATATTCATTCTAAATGAATTTTTACCATGTGTCTACAAGTGGTTAGTGGGGGCTCCATTATTTTACAAGTAAAATATGTTTGGTAACATATGGAAAACAACTATTGTTCTTATAGTTATTCGAGACCAGAATGAAAGCAACTCTCTAGAGATTGACTTAAAGTAGCAACATAAGTTCTAGGGAACTGGATCTACTGAGGTATACCTAATGATTGATTAGAACTAATCAATAGTACATATACTGAAAAGTTATTTAAAAATACAAGTTGGAATAATTTATGAGAGAATTGTTACCAATATCACATGGCATAAATCTCTCCAAGATGACATGCAGAGGAATAGGAGGATATTAATGCGGTGAGTTGAATTCCATGTGCTTCTATGACTGATCAATCACATTTGCAATGATATGTACAAGAAATGATATTGCCAACATAAATTTTATGATATTAAAATATCAATTATATTCAAGAGAACTATAAGGGAAGCGGTCAGAACTATCCAATTTTACTTGAACAAGTATAAAAGGTATGTACTTGGTATATAGAGAGGAAGGGATGCTAGTTACAAGGGGACACAAACTAGTATTCCGCTAAACCAATATGATCTTATATCATAGTTAAGATAAGGTAATTAGTGATACAAGATCATACAAGCTAGTGGTATCCATATCTACAAATACTGAGTATGTTTCAACTTTTGAGGGAGGTAAAGAAGTAGTGTAAAATATGTAATGATTTGTTTCATTTCTTGGAATCAAATATAGCAATTAAATTTTTATCATAATATAAATTATGATAATTATACTACTAGTACTAGCCAATATGTAAAGTTTTAATAGTGTACAAAAGGGATATACTCAGAGATGTCATATCTTGAGAAGTCTTATTCAAGAAAGTAAAGTCACAGATAGCAGAATAGCCATGCAGTGGGCATATGCCAGGACCATGAATAAAGACCCAACTCTACAGAAACATGATTTTATCATGTGAGATCTAACAAGGATATTCAGTAAGTTGGATCTAGTGTAAATGGGGTATTATAAAAGTGGGTGACCTAAACCCAACTTTAACCATAATTTTCGATTACCATACCATGTATACATGATGTACACTAGCCATTATAGTGTTGATATTCTTCATCCACAATTTAAATGGTAATTTTCATAGATTATTTGTCGTATAAAATGGTTATAGCATCTCCAAGGCTATAATTAGAACCTCGAGATACTATGACATTAATCTTAAACATATGTATTATGGTCTAGATACATTAATCTGATTGGACACAGTTGATGTCTGACTATCAAGTGTTGGGGGATCATAAGTACTGAGACTTATTCTCATAAAGTTCACACTTGGTGATTTCTAGTAGGTGAGATCATGAGGACAGACTCGCCAATAGAAAAACTACATGTTTTAGGTGTCATTGGTTGGTCTTATCTATTAACATGTGTATTGGTCTCCTAACTTGATAATATTACCAATGTGTTCCATTTGATCATGTACATTAATGCAAGGAAAAAACCATGATATTGAAGTCATGGTGAGGTAGCTTATATTGGGTTCGTCATTGGTGGTATGACATTGGTTGAATGGTCAAGATAAAATTTGTTGCTTTTGAGTTGAAGTAGTGATATCTTGAACCTAGTTGATCAGGATGGTAGTACCATTATAAATCATTGTCCAAGGTAGTCAAAGGTATGTATGTCCAGTTACATCAAAAAATAATAAATCAAGAATATATGATGACACAAGTTATGCATCTTGCTTTATGAGATATCACTAGACAAAGAGATTATAATATAGAATGAATATTCGTATGATGGTTGTCATTGCTATGATTATTCTTTATCTCTTTAGGGGTGTTGATGGGTTGCTAGATTCCACTCTTTGTTTATGAATAGTATTCATTGTTGTCAAGATAAGGGCCTAGAGGGTCATAAAAAATAGTGTGTTCAAGAGTATGCACTATTCTGATGAATAAGAATATTGGACATAGAGGGCCCCACCATGGGGTCCGAGAGTTGTACAAGTAATCGATCATTGATGAATAAATAAATTCATTATTATTTGAATTTATAATAATTGGGTTGAATTTATTTATTAAAATTATTCACAAGGAATTTAGTGAATACATGGAAAATATTATACGAATGAATGTTATTTTAATATTCATGCTTCGTTTAATATTAGTAGAAATTAAAAGTCAAGTTAAGGTCTTGGGTTTATCACGTAATATATTTATTATATATTTCAAGTATGTGATGAAAATATAAATAACATTATGATGCAGTTAGTTCTTCATAATGCGTCATTTACTGCTTATTTAGTGAGCATTTTATTTTTAGGGGGCGGGGAACCCTTTTTGAGTATTTGATCCTCCCACTATATAAGTAGAAGAGAGAGACTCAATCCATGACTATTTATTCCAATGAAATTGTGACAATATCTCTCCTCCTGCATCCTAGAGAGAGAAATTCATCGTCTGAGTGTTTGATCCAAGAACGCCTTCACGGATCAAAGGGATGGGATCAGGGTGATCATCACGATGTTGAAAGAATCATCAGAGCTCCACGCTAGCACCCAGAATTCGACGATCGATGTTCGCATGGATTCTTGAAGCATGTGTAAACAATTTAGAGAGGTTCAAACTTGGATCCTTTGAGAAACGATCTCTGATGTCAAGATGCAGTCGAACACGCCACCGATTCGAATGAGATAAACACTCATTACATTTTTTATGATTATTAAATTCACATGAGATCCGCGAACCTGTACCAGGGTTTGGATCACTAAAGACAATGAAATTTCGTTTTTCCAGTGATGAAAAATTTTAAATCATCAACCCATCTGTTACTACTGTGCACCCCAATACAACAACCCCACCCCCTCAAATCAAGAATTAATTCACAACATGTGATATTCGAACGCCCTACCCATTGCAATCTCAACAAGCACCCTTACCACAAGCCCATCAGATTTTACTTGTCATATATTGACATATTTATATATATCTGTATATATATATTGCAATATATACTTATTTTAATGTATATTTTTATTGATTTATTTATTTTTATATATTAGAATATATATATATATATATATATTAATACACACATATATAATTATATATAAACATATATACATTTATATAGGTATATACATACCCAAACATTTTTATATGGTAAATAAAATGATTAAATTTTTATTTTAAATAAAATGGATAATGATTTTTTATTTTCATATACTTTATATATTTAAAAAGATATTTTATATCTAAATATATTTAAATATTTATTTATACAATTAAATTTTTATATGTAAACATATAAAAATATGTATATATGTATATGTATATATGTATATATGTAGTCATAAACAACACTATAATATGAAAAATGTTAACATTTCAACACCATAATAGTTATATGAATGTAACCTCGGGGAATAAATTCATTCTCTATCGAAAAAAAGGCAAAAATATTCTCTTAAACAAGGATGAAATTACATCGAATGTTCAAAAATTAGGGTATCTCAACTAAAAACTCAGTTTGGAGGCCTTCCAGACCTTTTTAACTGAGAAAAAAACATGGATTGGGGTTTTCCCAATCCAGACATCATATATATCTTCACATGCTTTGATTTGACATCTCGTGGAGCCTAAATGGGGATTTTGGTCAAAATTTATAGTCATTTCAAGTTCAAGACATGTTTTCAACTTATCTTAAGAGATTAATTGGTTTATTAATTTTTTTTAACATCAAAATGTTCTTAAATGTCTATTACATGATTCTAATTAGAAAACTATTAATTAATATTAATTTTAATTACTTTATAAACTATTTTCCACTAAATATATTAAATATTATGTGTAAATACATATTTAGTATTATATAAATCACATTTAAGAAAATAGTATATATATATATCAATATAAATATATTTATATATTAAAATTTGATTTTTTATAATATATAAAAAAAATTATGAAGGACATCTTTTATCAGCACTAAAAATAAGCGATTTAGCACTGATAAATAGTGATCTTTATCAATGCTAAAAATGTATTTATTAGTGTTTTTTTAACGTTGATAAGATATCTTTTATTGTGCACTACCACAAAACTGGGTTTCCGCAGCATCACTCTTTAACAGCACTAAAAAAAGTACTGATAAATGAGTTGTCTTTATCAGCGTTAAAAAAAGCGCTGATAAATGGTCACTTTTAACAGCACTTTTTTTATCACTATTAAAAGTGCCCTTTATCAACGTTTTTTTTAGTGGTGATAAATGCAGCCCCTTTATCAACGCTTTTTTTTAGCGCTATTAAAGGGACCTCCTTTATCAGCGTTTTTTTTAGTAGCGCTGATAAAGGGAGGCTTTATCATCGTTATTTCCAAGTGCTGATAAAGTGTATATTTCGAAAAAAATATTTTTCATAAAAAATAATATATTGATATATAAGTATATTTATATTAATATAAATATAATATATATTTTTTAAATATGTTTTGGATAAGGATAAATTGAAATGTAAAATTAATGTATAAGATATCTAGTAAAAGAGGCTTATAAAATATTTTAAGAAATATTTTTAATTAATAATTTTCTAATTATCATTGACTAATAATTATTTAATAACATTTTGAAGACAAAAAAAATAAAAAATAAAGTAATAAAAGATCTAAAATAAGTTGAAAATGTAACTCAAAATTCAAACGGTCATAACTTTTGATCCGGGTGTCCGTTTGAGCTCTACAACATATCAAATCAAAGCCTGCAATGAGATCTACGCGTTAATAATCAAAGAAAACCTTCTATAATATTTTTCAAGGCCAAAAAAGTCCCAGAAGGCCTCCAAAACTGAGTTTTTAGTCCGGATATCCAATTTTTTTAACATTCAAATATAACTTCTTATTCAGATGTCCTCTAGGCCTGTACCACATATCATATCAAAAATTCTTTCATTTTCTTCGATTTGAATGGTTGTGGAGTTGAAATTGACTTCTAGATTAGAAGTTATGGTCGTTTTAACATTCTATGGCTTTTCATATACACATATATATGTATTTATTCATGTGTGTGTGTGTGTGTTGTATATATGTATGTATGTATTTATTTATTTATTTATAAACACACATAAGAAAACATATTTTATAAATGTATTTAAAAATAATCTTATAAATATATATTAATATACAAATAAATATACAGATAAAAAATTATAACTAAAAATAAATATATAAATAGATATAAATATATATTAATATACGGATATATATATATATATATATATATATATATTAATATAACTATATATATATATATATTAATATGACTAAATATATATATATATATATATTAATATAACTAAATATATATATATTAATATATATATATATATATGTTTATATATATATATATATATATATATTAATATACAGATATATATATTAATATAAATAAATATACATATATTAATATATATATATTAATATATATATATATTAATATATATATATATATTAATATACAGATATATATATATTAATATAACAAAAAATATATATATGTTGATATATATATATATATATTAATATATGAGTAAATATAACTATATATATATATATATAAATAAATGAAGAGCAAAGCAATATGGTGGAGTGGTAAAGGGTTTGGCGCGTAGGCAATAGGTCTCGAGTTTGAATCCTGGGGGAGGCAGGTCGCGCGCGCAGGTGGGGAGAATAACCTAGCGCTGTTAAAGGGGGTGGGGTGCTGTTAAAGTCAAGTGCTGTTGAAGCCCCACATAATTGCAAAAAAAAATATTTTTTTGTAATATTTTTTAACTTTTATCAGCGCTTTTTTTAGCGCTGATAAAAGACCTTTTTTATCAGCGCTTTTTTAACACTGATAAAAAGGGCCTTTATCGGCACTTTTTTAAGCACTGATAAAAAGGACCCCCATCTTTGTCTCGATTAACATCGCTTTTTAGCATTGTTAATGCCATTTTCTAGCGCTGATAAAGGCCATATTTGTAGTAGTGATGGGTAAAAGTACTCATTTATCATTGTTTTTTCAATGATGATAAATGATAGTGCTTAATATAGAAAAAAATTTTGTAGTTGGGGAACATGCAAAACACATTTTGTTAGGCTATTTCAACACTCACATAATAAATTATCTTAATCGACAAGTATAAATTTGTCACAAAGTTAATAATTTTATCCTTAATAGATCTGATAAACATATTTTTAAATCAATAATTATTTACAACAACAATGGAACACTATTTCATTCTAAACGCCACACATAAAACAACGCACAACATATAAAAATGCACTTTTCAATTACAAATACAATATCATTATGAGAAAATAAAAAATATTAAATAATCATCAAATGTTAAAATGAAAAATGTTGAATGTTGACGAAAAATACCACCGGCTCATGGTAGGTGGATGCCAGAGAAGACCGCAATAGGGGTGGTGCCACCAAAGATGACTCACACCAAAGGGTTGGTGACCACTAGAGGAGACCCACTGTAGTGTTTGGTGATACCCAAGAAGAATTGACTGGTGTTGGTGGTCGTCTAGAGAGAAATTGCAATGGCCAATTAAATCTGCTCCTCCTCTCCGGCTATAAATATGGGTGCCTCTATGTGGGAAAACATATGGAGAATTTGTAATCTATGTATTCTTGTTTGAATAATAAAATCTTGTGTCTTCCCCATGGACATAGGTCACCCCAGTCGAATCATGTTAAATTTGGGTATTCCTCCTCTTTTTTTTTATTCCTCTACTTTTGTGCGTGAGTTTGAGAGCAAGATAGAGAGCACTTCTGCACAAAAAACTGGTATCAGAGGTGAGTTCAATTACATGGAAAGAATTACACTCCAAGTGAACTTTCTATTTATGCATCTGCAACGTTGTTCTTCGCCTGATCACACTCACGTGCATCATTGTTGTTCACCCCACACCCTTTCGAGCCCTCAGATCTAATCCCTAGAGACCAACCTCCATGTGCGACCCCTCGACAGCTGATCACAACCAAACCCTTCTCTAGTTTGAGCCCCTTCTATTTCCCTCCCCGTTGTGTCTGTTTTTTTATTTGCATCTAAGGTGCGACCAGATCCATGAAATCAAGTGTTGAAGAAGACAAGAAAGGTGGGGAATGCTTTGAGCGTGAGAATAAAATAAGAAAATAAAAAAAAGGAATTAGGGCCACTTGGAAGTGAGTGGCACATGGAACCACGCCCTCAGAAAAAGAATGAAGGGATTTTTTATTTATTTCTTTTTTGAAAATAAAATAGATTTGGCATTTTGGTATATTTTTGGAAATAAAATATGGAAAATTTTGGTATTCATTTGGGGTCCGATTGAAGCAATTAAATAGTCAATTCTAGAATTTTCGACTATTCCAGATTCATTGGTGTTGTCTGTTTTTTAAAATTCTGATCTGCTTTTTGGATGGAGAATCCATAAGCCGAAAGTAATACGGTACCACCCCCAGAGTCTGTTTCAGATACACATATTGGGATTGCAAGTACTTCCAGACATAGAAGTATGATGTCCATCCCCAAATTTGTGGTGAAGAAATTAGACGGGACGAATAACTTCAACATATAAAAATGTGATGTTTTAAATGTTCTAACTCAACAAGAGTTAGATATCACCTTGAAAGAAAAGCCCGTCGACATATCCGATAGTGATTGGAGGAGACTCAACCATCATGTATGTGGTACGATCTGATTTTGTTTGGCTAAAGATCATAAATATAGTGTGATGTGAGAAACCTCTATGAAAAGTTTGTTGAAAATTTTGGAGAATGAGTATCTGGCCAAAAGTATTGAAAATTGGCTCTACCTGAAAAAGAAATTATTCAGATTTCAGTACAAGGAATGTATGCCTGTGATTGAGCACATGGACTGTTTTAATAAAATCCTTGTAGAGTTTAGTAAAGAAAGGGGTTTTGAAAGGTGCCAAGAAGGGAAAATTATACTTTTGCGAGCATTGTGTAATAGGTAATGACTAGAGTCGTTTTCAGCACTGCAACTCATCACACAAAGGGAACACTTGACTACATCCATACCGATGTCGGGGGACCATCGAAAAATGTTTCATTGTAAGGTAATCATTATTTTGTCACATTTATTGATGATTACTTACGATATGTTTGGGTGTATGCCATGAAGCATAAGGATGAAGTGTTGAATATCTTCCTTAAGTGGAAAAAAGTGATTGAAAATCAAACAAGAATGAAAATCAAGAGACTGAGATCAGATAATGGTGGAGAATACACATCAAATACATTCAAGAAAGTTTGTCAGGATGAAGGTATTGTGAGACACTTTACAGTTCTTGGAACATCGTAGCAGAATGGCGTAGCAGAACAGATGAACCGTATGCTCGTTGAAAAAGTACATTGTATATTATCTCGGTCTAGTTTGAACAAATCATTTTGGGCAGAAGTATTGATGTATGCATCACACATCATGTTCCGATTACCTACTTTCGCAATTGATGGTAAAGTTCTGATAGAGGTTTGGTCTAGTGAAAATATTTTTTATTATAACAAACTTCGTATCTTTGGTTGTACTGCCTATTTTCTTGCAACAGACTCAAAGTTGGATCCAAGAACGAAGAAAGTTGTATTCACTACTATAATTAAGCCTTTTAGCGACCGCCAAAAGCTGCCCCTAAAGGTCTTTAGTGGCCGCCAAACGAACGCTTTTGGCGGTCACAATTGCTCGGCCGCTAATGACCAACAACGACAACTTTTAGCGGTCTCTAATGGCCTCCATACAAAACATCCAATTTTGGGTGCAAGATACGGACGATGATAATCGAGGATGCATGAGGCGGCGTAATAGGATGTAGGGAGCTTCATTCATCGGCCATGGTAGATGCAGGGTGGCTGGAGAGAGTCAAGGTACGTCGGTGGCACTTGAGGCGTGGTGGATGGATGTCAGGGTGCAACCAAAGGGCCACCTGAAGTGTTTGAGGGTAGGTTGAAGGTGGTCAAAGCTTGTTGGGGGTCACTTGGAGCGACGAGGGCGACAGAGGATTTGACGGTGTGCTGCAATCGCGTGTTGTGGTGAAAACGCAAAGAAGGTGACTAGAGGCGGGAAAAATCCCCTGAAATATTTTTCAGTATTAGCGGCCGCCACAAGCGGTTGCTAATAATCCCTTTAGCGGTCACTAATTTCGCCAGCGCAAAAACTCAAATTTCTAGTAGTGACTTGTTGACTTCAGTGATGGTGTGGAGGCTTTCCAATTATAGGCTTCAGAAGAGATGAATCATGATCGAAGTCAAAAGGCGAGCCCAGCTATAAACCTCCTGTGAAAGATGAGTGTGTCTAAAATCATAAAAAAGAGAATTAAAATAAGAATTGTCCCAAAATTGGGAAACCAAAGGCGAATGTTATACAGAAAACAAAGGATGTTGAAGATACTGCTTTCCTCGTTTCCTTGATGGTCAACCGTTCGAAAGGTTGGATTCTTGGGTCGGGTTGTTCATTTCATATGTGCAGTAATCGATATTGGTTTTCAAACATCAAAGAGTCAGATGAAGGTGTGGTGCTTATGAGAAATAACCACCCTTGCCACATGAGATGTATTGGAACAATATGGTTGAGAATGCATAATGGTACAACTCGATGCCTTACAGACGTAAGATATGTACCGAAATTGGAAAAGAACTTCATATCGCTTGGAGTCTTGGATAAGCTTGGTTATCAGATAACCATTGAAGATGGAGTCATTGAAGTTATCTGTGGTGCACTCCTTGCAATGAAAGGTATTCAAAAAGATGTTTTGTATTATATGAATGTTGAGATTGTTACAGGTGGAGCAACAATATCAGAAGAGAGTATCACCACTGATAAAACACAAAGAACCATGTGGAGACCTTCCAGGTATGATGACATGGTTTGTTATGCTCTTTCTGTAATTGAAGATGATGTTCTAGACACCTATCAAGATGTTTTGGATAACAAAGAAAGGAACTGGTGGAAGTCGGTTAAGGAAGAAGAAACGAGTTTATTGCATCAGAATATGACATGAGATCTTGTTCTTCATCCGAAGGACAAGAAGGCAGCTACATAGATCAAGTTCCAATATTTTTTGGACATGATCAATATATATCGTACTTAAGATGCCTATGGGCATCGAGAAGGCAACAATAGCAAAGAGATTTGTTTGAGCAACAATATGATAATACTTTGCGTCAAGGTGGAGATTGTTGAATATTGACAGAAAAATATCACCGTCTCATGGTAAGTAGATGTCAGAGAAGATCGCAACAGGGGTGGTGGTGCCGAAGATGGCTCACATCAAAGGGTTGGTGACTGCCAAGAAGACCCACTGCAGTATTTGGTGCCACCCAAGAAGAATTGAAAGGTGTTTGCGGACATTCAAAGATAAATTGCAGCAGACATTGGAATATGCTCCTCCTCCCTAACTGTAAATATGGGTGCCGATGTGTGAGCAAATATATGATAGTTTGTAATCTCTGTATTCCTGTTTAAATAATAAAATGGTTGCATCAGACTAAATCATGTTAAATTTGTGCGGGGTGCCAAACAAAAATTGAGAATCCGTTTTTTTTTTTGAAATATAAATAAAACAGGTGATAATAAATTAAATAATTGGAATGAAAACCAGTGATCAGTCTCATTTCAGCGGATGATTCTAGAAAGAGATTAAATCTGGAAGATCCTGGTAATGAACGGGGACGGCCGGTGGTCCTCCCGGCGGCCGGCGGTAATCGATCATCATTCGCTGCTCGCCACCGGCCACCGGCATTGAATCCTCATCGAAAACTTCCCACCGCTCCTTAATCACCGTCTTTAATCCGCCGCTCCTCTCCCCCTCGCCGCCGTGACCACCGCGACGGCGCGCCTCTGGTTCTTCCTCAGCGTTTTCGACATTCCCACCGCACTTCGACTTCGACCGATCCGAGAGTCCCTTGAGGATCCGCTCCACCTCCACGATGTCCTCCTCCGGGACCCGCTCCAGCCTGGGGAGCTCCTTGGCGTGAACCGCCCCAATCTCCCTGCATAACTCGAAATACGCCGATAGCTTCTCGCTCTGAATCGTCGCCTTCTTCAGCACCTTGAGCGCCATGCTCGCCTCGAACGCCATCGCCCCGTAAATTCGCACCAGGATCCTGGCGATCCCGTTGCAGATGCGGCTGTAGACGTCGAAGATCTCGATGATGACGCAATCCATGGCCTCCCGTACCAGATCGTTTCTCATTCCTGCGCTCATCGGCCGTATCTGGATGACCAGATCCAGGAGGTGCTGCCATTTCTGAAGCTTCACCAGCTCTCCCCCAATCGACCCCTCCGCCTCCGATTCCGTGCTCAGGTACACCGCTCGCTGGTCCAGGAAGGCGAAATAGGCGCGGACAAGGGCGCTGCAGGCCCAGGTGTCGGCCGCCCGGGAATGGCCGTCGACGAAGCTGGACAGGTCGAAGGGCAGCCGTCCGATGCGGCGGACGGCGGGGATCTTGCAGCAGAATACGCCATGGAGGAGGATCAGGCACTTTAGGGCAACGGCCCAGCTGCGCGTCCTCTGGGCGCGCCGGGACAGCGCGTAGACGAGGGGGCGGAGGCAGGAGGACGGCGAGGCTCGGAGCCACTGGAATACGCGCTGCGCATTCCGGTAGTCGACGGTGCAGTCGTCGTGGCCGGTGGCCTTGATGATCGCTGTCTCAAGCTCCGGGTGCCGATTCGCCGTCCGCCGCGCGACGCCGGCGAGCCAGATGCTGTTCCGGTCCTTGATCGCCCCCGCCGCCCTCCGCCATAGCTTCATGGATCGGCGGCCCGATCGACCAGTCGGGATCGCAACGGTCTCTCTGATCCCTGATTGGTGGTGATTTCATAAAATGTCTGTTCCGAATTGCAGTTCCGCGCGCAACAATAAGAGTGCTTCTCCGCCGGCCAAAATCACCGGAAATGGCGGTGGTGGTGTGTGTTAAATATATATAAATATATATTTCTTATCATATTTTAGTGTTGGTTATTTATATGAATATTAACATCAATTTATAAAAACTATATTTATGCATATACATATATACAAACACATATATTCCAAAAAATATAAATTGAATATTTAATTTTAAATTTTAATTGAGAATTGAAATGGAAAAGCTAATTAGAAATAAAATTAGAATTGAAATTAAAATCACAATTAAAATGTTTAAATTAAAATTGAAATCTAGTATCATGTATATTTATATTTATATTATATTATAGTAATGGTAATATATATATATATATATATATATATATATAATTTTTTAAATTTTAATTTGATATATATATATATATATATATATATATATATATATATTTGTGAGTGTACGCACATTTAACTGAAATTTAAAATAAAAAATAAATATAATTTATGTAAATAATATATTTGTGTGTGTGAGATCATGAATAAATAAATATGTGTGTGTGTTTGCATGTGTTTATATAAATAAATAACTTTATATTTATGAAAGTATGTGTGTGTTTATATATATTATGTATATTTATTAATAGATAAGCTCTTTGGGTCAAGTGGAATAAATGTTGCTTCCTAAGTTAAGGTTGCGGGTATGGTTCTTATCACCCTCCCAATGTTTGTTTTTTCTCGTTTATATTTAACTTTTATCAATGCTTGTTTAGCGATGAGAAAGGATTTTCACTTCTCTGCACTAACAAAAAATCACTAAGAAATTGAGTCTTTCAAAGAGATAAAAATAAGTGTTGACAAAAGTTGTATTTCTTAATGATTTTTTCCTATAACACCAAGAAAAGTTATCTTGATTATAAACAAACCCAAGTGCATTGTCTACTTGTTTTTCTTTGTTCTCTCTTTCCATCAAATCATGATTCCTTATTTCACTTTTCTACACTAGTCTCGTTTTTCTTCCCCGATCCCAGCCTAAAAATTACGATATGTTGATAAAAATCCAATAATTTGCTTCCTGTGCACATATATACATGTGTGTGTATTGAGTGTATATGTGTGTGTATCTGATTTGACAGACACACACACACATGATTTATTTATGCATGTGTGTACAAATGCGCATGTGCATGTGTGTGTAAGTACGTCCATGTGATTATCACACACACACACACATCTCTCTCTGTGTGCGTATCGATATATATAATTTGATAGATTTTAAGTGTTTTTTAAAATATTAAAAATGGTTTTATTTCAGTTTTTTAAAAGGCAAGATTTTTTGGAATCTCGCATCATAAAGTGGGATGAAACGAGTCTCCTTTATTAAGGGGAACACATTTATTATTATTTAAAATGAAAAAGTGTAAAGAG
This sequence comes from Viscum album, assembly GCA_963277665.1. Lineage (NCBI taxonomy): Eukaryota > Viridiplantae > Streptophyta > Magnoliopsida > Santalales > Viscaceae > Viscum > Viscum album. The sequence continues at coordinate 1,826,017,596 of OY728140.1, forward strand.
AAATATCATGGGGGGGGGGGGGGGATGGTGCACTGCATTGTCTAAGCACACACATGCAATCTTGTAATGCGGTGCTTTGATGACACAATTTGCACACCACATTAGTGTGCGGTGCCTTAATTTTTCTCAACAGATTAATAAACCACACCGGTTTAGGTCTAGGCCCAAACGGGTATGTCCGATGGGTCGATCGAGTTCACCGAATGGGTACGATATGGGCTGTCAATCAGATCAGATGCAATCTAATGGACATGTTTGTTCACAAGCGGGTGCGATTTGGGTCACTTAATCGATCGAGTGCGATCCGACGAACATGATTAAATATGAAAAAGACATGCCTTTCCAGAATAGATATCAACTAAATTCTAAGCGGTACGATGACTTATCTAAATGAGTGTTTCCATGCCTATAAAATGGAGTCTCCATTGGATGGAAAATTAAATTCACATTGATTCTAAATACTCAAATATCTCTCAAAGATTGAGATTCCTTAAAAGCCTTCTAAAAGCATTAATGACACTTTGTTGGTGTGCAACACCAAAGCCCTTTCTTACTCTCTTGTTTCCAAAACCTCTTCAAGGGATACTCACCACTAAGTACATGTGTAGAGTATCGACCCACTGTTGTATCCTAAAGAGGATTCACCATGACCCATTGTACTACCAATTTGGTGGGGGTGAATATACTCTTAAGGAGAGAAACATCATAACATGCCTCAATGAGGTTTATCTACTACCATTCAAAGAAAAGGTCATACCATCATCCACCAATATCCCCAACAATCATAAGAGTAGATTCTATCAACATGGATATGGTGATGCTCAATAATGTGATATAAGTGGAGCAATTCGATGGCAATAATTTCAAGAGGTGACAAATGAGGACACTCTTCTTGCAACTTTCGATGCGATGTACATACTCTCCAAAGCCCCTCACATTCAAAGATGAGACACTTCAAGTTTCTCGTACAAAAAAAAGGAAAACGACGATCTCACGTGTCGAGGATACATACTTAATACATTAGACGATTATCTCTTCAACACTTACCAACACCTCCTAATTGAAAAAGAGATATGGGATGATTTGGAACAAAATTACGTCACCAGGGATGCACCGAGTAAGAAATTCCTGACAAGCAAGTTTATTTCATACAAAATGCTAGATAATAGATCTATTGCAGAGCAATTTTATGAATTAAGATCTTTCAACATTCAAAAAAGAAGAAGAACATGGATGATTCCATAGTTTTCACATTCATCATCTATAACCCCTCTCTTGGAAGACTGTAAAACATTATCTAAAACACAAGAATGAAGATATTTCCCTCAATGAGTTACTCAACTATTTAGAAATTGAGGATGAACATAAAAATAACAAGGAGAAAAGTGAACCTAATGATGATAAATCCAAGGTCCTCATGGCGGAGGGAGTGGGTCAATCCAAGTCCTCAAAGGGGAAAAAATGTCCAAACTATCCTTTAAAAGGAAAGACACAATTCAAGAAGAAGAAAGAGGCATGTTACTTCTATGGAAATCTGAGATACTTCAAACATGATTGTAATCTCTATAAGAAGAAGGATGGTAATAACACTATTAAAGTGCACTTTGAGACCATGATAATCAAATCTAATGTTCTCTAGGATATCTCTTCTTGATGGATCAATTCTAGATCCACACGACACATGTGCAACAATAAATCTCCCCACAAGAGGATGGAATCAATCAATGACACGACATCACACTACATGGGGAAATCTACAAGCATAAACATATAAGGGAATGGTGTGAATGATATCGAGTTTACCTCAGGAAAAATCATATCTTTAAACGATGGCTTGTATGTGCCCGAAGTTCATATGAACTTAGTTTTGGGGAGCTTGTTAAACATGCATAAGTTTAAGCTTGTATTTTAGGTAGATAAATTTGTTCTATCCATGGGTGGGTGATGGTTTCGGTTGTAGTAAAAGCACTTACGAGGGACGATACTAACTCAAAAAATATCGAATTTGATGGATCATTCACATATTGTAAAATATGTGAACGTCATGACCAATAAATTTTTTCAAAAGAATATTGACAATGTAATACATCAGAACCAAGAGGGGATATTTTCATGTTAAATTTATAATTAATTTAAATAGACCAGAAGAAATAATACCTCAGTCTTGAGATATTTCTTCGATGAAGGTATTGATCAAATGAAACCCTTTTTGTTCTACCATCATTGCGTTTATAGGATCATAGTGTAGAATCCATCTAACGATGATTCAGACACGCTCCTTTGATCTTCGAACAACACTAATGGATTTTCGGGTGGTAGTGCAACAAATCGATAATCTTACAGTGTTCATCTTTATCACTAAGATGATTACTTTGGGCTTGAATAATCATCCTTGAAAACTCGTTCTTGAGAATATGGAGGAGGAAGGAGAATATATAGAGTGTTCTTCTTCCATGAGAGAGAGACCTCTATATTTCATTGTGCATAATGATTCTAGATTTTGATCAACCTCGATCAAACTATACATAATATACATAATCGCCTATTTATAAAGATAGAGTTAAGGTTAAAATATTATACAATTTCACAACGACCCTTAAATAATATATCAAACCTCATCTGACCCCATGCCATGTATTATTATTATTATTATTATTATGGTGTGCACAAATTGGCGCAACGATAAATATTATTTTACTGGCTTGCAAATTAATATTTATCATTAGATATAATCTTGGTCCACTCATACTTCTCAACATTTATTGACAACCCAAATAAATATTTAATTAAATATTTATTCATAAATAAAATAAATACTCCACAGTCTGACAAATTAATGTTTATTAAATAATCACGTAATTAAATAAATTATTTATTAATGAATAAATAATTATTTATTACATTGAAAATAATAAAAAATAAATAAATATTATATATTCTCATAATTAAACAATTACCCTATGAATAAATATTTATTTAGTATTTGCGATCAATAAATCTAGAAAAAAATTATTCCTCAGTCATGAGAATAATATTTATTCCAATAATTATATTCAAATAGAATTTAATTGATATCAATAGTAACACTTGGTGTGTGACCCTCTAGGATTATTTCTCATTAGCATTAGACGAGATTGCCTAAAGTCCAAGATTACTATCTAGCAATGGGTCAAGACACCCAAGAGAAAGAAGTTAATGTCATAATGTCGACAACCACATACAAGCGATCACTATGTAATATAACCCATTTGTCACAATATCTCATTAAGCAGGTTTCACAATCATTTCATTAACCTATATGCTTGATACATCTTTCTTCGAATATCTGAAATAAACTAATCATTACACCATGAACATGGAATTTAATGCAAAAATTATATTTTAATAAAAGTTTTGAGATATCAATTTCCATTAATATGGATGGGATACATCCTTACTCAGATTATTCATTAGTAACACATCATTCGTGACACACCCAACATACCCAAATTTTCTATAAACTATTATCATCATGGTTTATGATAATAGATCTAAGCGTGTGAGTCCTGACATACATTAATAATTATCTTAAAGTCTAAGGACCATTACACACATTCACTGATGGGAATATCCAATGACACATAAACATGAAAAATTCCTACTGAAGGTTATGTTATCATAATCTCCCATCTTGGAGATTACCAAGTGCAGACTTCATGAGAAGAAGTCTCATTTTCTTATGCATACTCACACCTTATAATCAACATACTATGTTCCCCATCATAGAATTTTATCCAACTGTAGAACTGTATTTAAGAATATATTTATGAAATTTAAAGTTTCGCATCATAAAAAAGAACTATTATGCCCTTTTCAATGCGACAAATACTCCATGACATTATGACATTAATGTTATGTAGAAGAACAATCAATTTGTGATAAGGTATTTAAATTAATAATCACTTCTTTGAATATACATGTAATCTAAAGTACTAAGTAGTTTTTTATAGGGTACCAACTCCAATAGAATCCCACTTACAGTAGAGAAAACTACTAAAGACTAGTTAGTTCTCACATCTTAAACATGATTTTGTTGAGTATTGCTACAACTGCTAGGCCTACCATATTTCCATGACTAGGGTTGGTAAAGACACATGTCTGTGTGGAGAATATTATTACTGCAACATTACTACCTTAAGAAAACCCCCCAGTAATATCAAACTTCAATAAATATCATGGAATATGAGATAAATTCCCAACACTTAAGATTGTGAAATTCTTTTAATCTCAATAATCTATTCCTATTCCCATGCATGTTCTACTGGAAAAATTATATACCAATAAAAATTTGGTCTTGAATTTTTTCAACTTTTATTTTTCAATACTTTTTTAATATATATACTATGAATAGATTTAGAAAACCCATGAATTTATTTTTTATATATCTTGTTCCTTATAATACTATTTCTACTTTAAGTAATACTAAGATAAATTCATTCCCTAGTCTTAAAAAACTAGTAAGACATAACATTTGTTTTCCATATGTTATATATATATATTGAAAACTTATAGTGATCCCACTAACCTATTAAATACATATTCCACTCATTCATTCCAAACATATATTTTATGATCATTATGCATGATTTATTCATAAATTATTTTTTGTAATATGCATCACTCATTGGAATTTATTGATGTCACCGAACCTTTCTAGTTATATCTATTTTACATATAGAACGGGGTCTCCTTTTGGTCACGTCATATAGACATATTCTGTAAGGATTTTACCAATGGGATGTCCTTGACTATCAATAACCCAATATGATGATAATATAATTATGCTTTGAAAAGTATAATTAAAAAGGATTTTATTCATGATTATTGGTGTATAGGTTTTTTCATAGACTAAACCTTTAAGTAATCAATCATGATTTATTGGTACCATATTGTACCATCCATGTCCAATTTCACTTGAATACTCACCAGAAGTATCAAGTCTTTGTAACATTCAAGATAAAGAGTCATTTAATCTTGATTCATGGTGTCCATTGCTTAGATTTAGACATAATTTTCAACCTTATCAAGTTTCCATTTACTTATACTATATAGAAATATTTATTATAAAATAATATATATATATATCACCCACCATAGTGAACACAAACCAAATCTTTGGTTTTGAATTCCTATGAATTATATGTCTTTGGAACTACTCCTCCCACTATGCTTAGTGAATTCCATCATTCCTATGCCAACCTAGGTGCATCCAGACCTTTAACCCATAAAATTTAAGTCTTCTCCCACTATCCTCAAATAGATATTCTTCCTTTATGGAAATATAATCAGTCTTGACTTGATGTTAATATCCTTAGTGGCCATAGGATCATTAACTTAGATGCACCTTAGTGATTGATGTATGTTTTTAGTTAAAGAAAACTTTAAGATTTTTTTTAAATAAACACTTGTGGTTGCATCCTAAAATATTCTTATCATATCGCAATTGATATGATATACATTAGTCAATATAGTTGGTATATAGTTAGTTGTTTCACTTCAATTTTCAAAACATGTCTTGGAAACATTAGGGTAGATTTTCAATTTATATAAGACTCATTATTGATCTTTATTTTAAAACTATCATTATATTTATGTATATAAGGAAATGTGAGTATGGAAATAAATTTAATCCACATGTATGATCAATGATAACTTGTATAAGATGTTCTCAAACAAACCATCTTGAAGATTCATCAACCTTTACCCAGTGAAATCATTTTCTTCACTGAGAATTTCTAAAATTTATTAAAGGAATATCATGAAGTATAAGAAGTTATCTTTATATTTAGAATACTTCATGTGTCTATGTTTAAATATCTCTAAAATATTTGTGGCATAACTTTATTTTAAATTTTTTTATCTAAAACATGATAAATAGTTTGTTTGTATACCCAGTATATTAACTCAATTGAGAATAAAACACTTTTATGGATATAAAAAAGCCAAATAATTTCATTTTTATTTGAAAAATAATTATATTTCCACAATTGGGTAAGAGTATTATATTTTTATATTCATTATTCATTAAAATGGATAACTATGATTCAAGAGTTAATGAACCATTATTTTGGAATTGAAGTCCCATAACAACATTTATTCCAAATGTGAAATAATGTCTCATTGTGTCTAGATGGACACCAAGATAAATATTTTAGTAACACTTATTACAAACTTAAATCATTCCATTTTAGTAACCAAAAGTATTGACCTCCACTTGGATAACATAGTAATATCCCTTTCTCATCTCCTTTTGAGTTCACTCCACAACCTTTCTATTCATGCCCATTTCCTATATTTAAATACATTTATGTTGTCATAATATTTTATTTCAATACATAAGTGGTGAATAGAAACTTGATGAATATACCTTAAGTGGATGAAACTATTTGATTCTTCAATTCATTGGAATTTATTTTCTAGTGTCCATTATTTCCACATAAGAAGAAAATATCTTCCTGTTCATTCTTCTGCCTATGAATCCTCTATCTATTTGAAGGAAACTATAAAGGATATTTTTTTCTTTATATCAGCTATGGGATATTCAGAATTTTATTTCATAATTTTCACCATAAGGTGTGGATAAATTTTTTTCTACTAATACTTATCCTCCAGGTGAAGTATGGTCAAAAGATTCCTAAGCGACCTATCCATTTCATTTATCTAGGATTAGATGAATAAGGACAACCTTGGCGGAAAAGATAATAAAATAAGATTAATGGATAATTTCTTATCCAATTAGAAGCCCAATTTCTCTAACTGATCAATATACCCTATCATTTTGAAACTATGATCAATATCTAGATTCACTTATTCCATTTTACATTGATATAGTGTATTGATGATCTTATTTATTTCACGCCTTTCCTTCTCTTTATCAAGAAAAATAAGATGAGATATTATGGTGTAAACATCCATTTCCTTATTTTGTATCATTAAATCTTCATACATAGTCGATAATATAATACAACATACATAGGAATCATCCTCTACCTATATCCGACATACATCCTTTTCACTTTTTCTCACTTTATGGGGTGGAAGAATAAGAATAGAGGATTCCAATATATAATACAAATTTTTTGATAATAATGAATTGCACAAACAATTATTTCATATACATAAATTTATATTTGTAATTACATACCTTGAGATATGGAATTATCATAGTGTTTTCATGGTTTTTCTTAGAATTGTTTTACAATAATTAAAATAGATGATTAACCTTTTCTTGATTACAAATAATGTGAGACATAATAATTTTAATTTTATTTAGTCTACCACTATTTTATCAAGTCTCAACGACCCTCACCATTGAACTTAGAATTCTACTTAACTTTAGTAATTATAGTGGAAAGGATATATATTTCACTTATTATAATCTAGATGGAAGCCATGAAAATTATAATAAATTATTTAGGTATGCGGTCTTTCTAACTGAAAACTGATAGCTTCTTGAATCGTTGAGTGGACTCCCCAACCTAAAAATATTGTCTCAGAAGTCCTCAAAACTTTCCTCTATTTTTTTATTGGATAGAAGGGGTCCATTAGCCCAATAAAAATTTGGTTAAGTTGACCCACTATATTAGTCAAGGCTTCCCGATAATTAATAGTGACCCTGATGGAGGCTGAACATACACTTTAACTATGGGTTCATTTTAATTAAGATAATGGAAGTTTTAATAGCTTAATATCAATTTGAGGTATTTTGTTTATTATTTATAAAATCTTCTTATTTTATCTTGTACATGTCTTGTTAATATTAGGTAGATTTTACTTTAGAGACTAACCATGTCACGATAAAACATTTACACATAATCCTTTTATTTTAATTACATATTTTCATATTAAACTATTAATTTATGTGATAGTGGTCTTGAATCCATAAAATAAATCGTACATAAATAGAAATAAAATAAATAAATAAATTATGTGATCATGAAATTATTTAATGGTTGATTTATTGAGTAGACAATAAATCAAACTATTATCCTAGGAAAAAACTCCTTGTGTCAATCTTGAAATAAGTTTTATAATTCCACATATGAAGCTATGTATCACCCGAGTTGGTTTTGTTTTGGTTCTATATTGAATCGCCTTTACCTCAGTTCTATCTTGAACTGATTCCATTTACCTTAAAATACCCATTTTACTACATATGTTTTATAACTCACATGTAGGTTAGGAGAAACAAATGATTAGTTAAAGGGGATTATATAAAACAACCATGGACATGCATGTCCTACATAATAAAAGAGGGAGGTATGATACACATACCATCATATTTAATTTAATAATAATTAAATTGAAAAAATGTAATAAATTTAAATTAAATAAAACCAACACATGCATAGGTCTGGTCAAAGCTCATGGTCGGTCATAACTATGAAACAATTAAACACTTAAAACAACTAGATAACATTCATTTCAATTCGTTCTTCAATAAGATAAAAAATGCATGAATTAATCTAATTAATTATCTTATTAATCAATCAATTCATTTTATCTTATTCCGTACAATCATTAAGAAATTACCATCCGCTATGATTTTAAATAAAATAAATAATATTTTTGTTATTTTAAACTCAATAAAATAGAACACATCTTTTTACTTGGAAGTAACTCAACGGTTACCTGTTCAAACTACTCAGTATGGTTATAATTATAAATAATTCACTCACACAACATTCATGTACATGGAATTTTTCATAATTTCATAACATTTAATAACAATTTAATTCCACACATAACACATAAAAATTACATGGCCTATACAATTTAATGCATTGAGTATTTAGTATACAATATCCATAAATGATACATAGTTTTAAATATTATGTGGAATTAATCAAGAATTTAATATAGTATAAAACCTAACAACCGATGAAAAATATCAACATAATGGCCCATGAAACTCAGGTTGACGAGGTTTAATGTATTAATTAATTGAATTTAATATTTTCTCACAAATAGGAAAAGTACACACCTTGTGCAATCCAACCACACAACATGTACTTATCTTTATTGGATATCCGCAGTATACGCCAAGAGACTCAACATGTACTTCTTATGAACATTTATGAAGAACACGACATGTAAAATGAATACACGACATGTACTTCAAGTTAAATGGATTCCAGTTTTTATGTATTATGTATTAAATACACATAGTGTATTAATTACACAATATGGTTTGACCCTGTGTTTTCCTACTTGAAAACTTGCGGACAACATATCATATAGTCAATCTACACAGTGTGTTCTTTGAAAAATATGTGTTCCACCTTGGCTAGTCAACAAATAGTGAATTTATTTCATGCAATGTGTACTAATTACACAATGAACCATAATCCAAATGGGTGGCCTTGTGCAATAAAAAAAGATACACAACATGTAATAAAGAAATATACACTGTGTAGTCTTATATTATCTAGCCAGAATTCTTAGTACCTCTATATGGGCTCTTCAGATGCGATCTTCATTAATTATTACCCGATCTTGGTAATATGAGTGATAAATGAAGAAGTGAAAGTATAAATTTTGATAATGGATCAATAATTAATTAAAACTTAAAATAAAATTTAACTTTAAAATGTGAAATAATAAACAATTAAATAAATAATTATAAATTTGAACGTGACCCCCTCTGATACCACTTGATGGTTTTGGGAATAACAGAATCACTTATCAAGGATAATCCTAACTTAGAAAATGTTAGATTTGATGGACCATTCACATATTTTACAAGACATGAATGTCATGATGAGTGAAAATTTTCCAAATAATACTGACAATGAAATAATTCAGAAACAAGATGAGATATTTTCATGTTAAATTTATAATTAATTTAAATAGATGAAAAGAAAAATACCTTGGTCTTGATATCTTTCTTCAATGAAGGGTTTGATCATAAAAAACCCTTTTTGGTCTATCATCATTTCATTTATATGATCTAATTGTAGAATCCCTCCAGTGGTGATCAACATATGCTCCTTTGATATTAGAACAACACCAATGTATTAATGGGTGATAGCATGGAAGATCAATCATCTTGTGGTGTTCACCTTGATAATTATAATGATTCCTTCAAGATTGAAGAATCATCCTTGAAAACTCATTCTTGAGCTGATAGAGGATAAAAGAGAATCTCTAGATCATTCTTCACTCTTGAGAGAGAGCTCTAGATTTTGTTGTGCACATAAATTCTCAATTTTGATCATTCTAAATAAACCCATACATAATAGAAATAATCGTCTATTTATAGTGATATGGTTAGGGTTAAAATATTATTTAATTGTACAAATTTAATGACTCTATTTTTTCTCTGTAAGACTTTGGAATACATTATGTAATATTTTCAGAGTCAAGAACATCATTTTTACCCATTTTTTGGGAACATGGACTGAAAATATGAGAACACGGTTGAATTTAGAGCATGGAGTTTACCTTAGGCATAACCTAAGGCTAGTAAACATCAGATGTTCAAAGGAAAGCAACCGTTGGTGGATTAATTTAATTAAAATAAATAAATATATTTTTTATATTATTTTAAATACCCACAACCTAAATTACTCTATTTATAGATTTTTATAATAAATCATTAGGGTTATATGAATAACCCTAGGAGGATTTGAGAGGAGGTCTTAAACATACTTCATTGGCGAATCACAACAGAGGATGATAAGTGATCAGATTGAGGTGGATTGAGAGGTAGAGAACGTAGAAGGACTTCTCCTTCATCTAAAAACACATTCTTCACCAATGAATGATCTATAAACAAGTAAGGACTCATAAAATGTGGTTTACAACCTTTTTATTAAAATTTTAAATCATGGATTTAATCTTCCTTATTTTTGATCTACGATTATTCACCTTTCGCATGAGACCTGCCGAATTATTGATTTAATTTATCTGATTAAATTCGTTATTTCACTTGTTATCACCCTTGATATCCATGATTTATGATTTTTGGCCAAGAATTCTTGACTAATGATAGTTTCACTTTGTTTATATGCTTCACCCCCTCCGTTCTTCACGTTATTCGCTGTTGGCCTATAGGGTTGCGATTTGACATTTCCGGGGTGGTTTCGATCATGATAGAACCCATGGATTTATGGTAGTTTCATGTATGATGAACAAATTGATGATTCATGGATGAATCATAGTGGATCATGGGTTTTGGGTGATGTTTCATGGATAAGGGATCCTGAGCAGCAACAAGATCGATCAGGAGACAACAATTGGTGCGATGGGCGGCATTATAGGATTCGTGTAGATTGTTGGATTCTGATTTATGGCCATTGAAGGCCAAAAATTAATGTATGGAGGTGTTTTTCATCAATACCAGGCAGTCAAATGGAAAAAATTATGGCGACGAAAGTAGATATGGAGGCATGTGAAAACTAGGCTGTTTGGCCTATAAAAAACCCGACTACATGGCATGTAGTTCGAAAGAATACACATCATGTAGCATATCCTAGATTTGGTACTAGGGTTTTAGGTGGAGAAAAGGATCACATTCCATGTGGCTAGGACCACATGTTGTGTGACCCCCCCAATGTCAAAGCCGTGTTGAAGCTAGAACACACCCAGGAACCCATGCGGGAGGACACGCAGTGTACTCTGAGAGTATAAAGGAATGAATAGAGGTATACAGGCATGACCCGATACCCAGACATAGCTAGGTACAAGGCTAGGTACACAAGCATGGCCCAAAGTACACGGGTATGACCCAAAGTACATTTGCACGACCAGGATCACACATGTATTCCCAGAGTGGCTGAGAAACGCTGTATACCACCAATACACACCATATATCATGACATTTCTTCCCAATCCATGTCCATAGGAGGACACATCCAGGAGACAAGGTGGGTTCACATGCTGTTTGGACCACCATACACACTATGTATTCCTTCTAGAACTTTTTTCTCTCATATATCATTCGTTTGGACTCAAATTTTGGCCTTTGAGTAGCCTATAATGAGTAGTTTTACACATAAAATGAGATAAAAACCTTCATTATGAAATATTAGGTACGTCGTGAGGTGTTTAAAGAATGATTTTTCTTCAGGCGATGCTTGGAGATGAAAATGATCAGAGCAAGATCATTAGAGAGATGCCGGGTTGGTGCTCCCCTATCACACAAGGGAACGAGTCCCCCCTTCTGATTTATATAGGTAAATATGGTAACCCTCTACATTGGGTGTGGGTCCTCTATCCATAGTGTGATACTCCCCCATCTTTGAGCTCCGGTGGAAAACAGGTCCTCCACGGAAGTTATGGATCCCTCGGTTATGGAGCGTAGCGATGAGGGGAGAGCCCCTATACATAGATTATGGTGAGTTTGAATTGGATGTTGAGAATCAAAATGGATTTTTGGAGTTTTAGGAAGACTCATCAACTATGGAATGGGCTATGAGATGAAGATCCCCTTTCTCTTTCATATGGGTTTCTTTATGAGCACATATATATTATGGGTTTCATTTCCCTCTTGTTATGGAATGAGTTGAATTTTTGTGTATCTTTCTATTGCCTCCTCTTCAGTTTTTGGAGCACCCTACTAGGTATTTATATACTCACAACTACATGGGATTATCCCACATGTGTTGTGTCTTATGCAGACGATAAACAGTTTAGCGGTGACATCGATGGAGATTAATGATACTCAGGTGTATTGACTGCATATAGTGGTTAGGAATTGGATATAAGGAGCCAAAATCTATTAGTTTTTATTTATTCTAGTTGTTGTTAGGTTGGGACTTCATTCTATTTAGGCATGTATTTTTCTATTTCATTTTGGTTTATACTTCCATACTCGGTTTTGTTTTTCCTAGAGGTTATTGCATGCACGTTTACACTCTAGATGTATTATCTTTTATATTCCTATACACTATTACTTGGAGATAGTTGGGTGTGTGCGTATAGGTATATTAGGCTATGGACTACCATTTTATATTATTATTTCTTTTAACTTTCCACCATACCCTATCCTATTGGAGGTAGGATTAGGGTTGTCATAGCTCAACTTGCCGTCGGCCAGGAGGGCCCTTAGTGGGTCGATTCATAACAACAAAAACCCTTACAAAATATATTAAACCTCATCTGAACCCATGCCATGTAATAATAATAATAATTTTATTATTATTTTTATGGTGTGTGCAAAATGGAGAAATGATAAATATTATTTTACCATCTTGAAAATTAATATTTATCACCAGACACAATCTTGGTTCGCTCATCATCCTTGGTATTTATCTAATATCCAAATAAATATTTAATTAAATATTTATTCGTAAATAAGATAAATATTCCATTCATTGTATGGTGAATAAATATTTATTAAATAAAATAAATATTATATTCACAATCTGGATAATTAATTTTTATTAAATATTCACATAATTAAATAAATTATTTATTAATGAAAAAATAATTATTTATTGTTTTTTGAATAAAAATAATAAATAATATTATACATTCACATGATTAAAAAATTACTTTACAAATATATATTTATTTAATATTTGTGACCAATAAATCCTAAACAAAATTATTCCTCAGTAATGAGAATAATATTTATTCCAATAATTAAATTCAAATAGAATTTAATTAAGATCAACATAAACACTTAGTGTGTAACCTTATATTCTTATTTCTCATTGGCATTAGATGGGATTGAATAAAGTAAAAGATTTATATCTAGTAATGGGTTAAGGCACCCAATATAAAGAAGTTAATGTCAAAATATCGACAACCACATATGGGTGCTCACTGTGTAATATAATCACTTTTTCACAATATCTCATCAAGCAGGTTATACAATCGTGTCATTAACCTATATTATTGATAAGTCTTTATTTTACTATCAGAAATAAACTCATAATTACATCAAGGACATGGAATTTAATACAACAGTTCAATTTTAATCAAAGGGATAGGATATCAACTCCTATTAATATGGAATGGAAAAATCCTTCATCAATTTATTCATTAATAACATGCTATTCATGACGCACCCAGTGTACCCAACTTTATCATGAATTTTTATCATCATATTTTATGGAAATACATATAAGTGAGAAAGTCATGACATGAATTAATAATAATATTAAATTCTAACGATTATTACACACACACACACACACACACACACTCATAAACAGGAATATCCAATGACACATAAACATACAGAATTCCTACTGGTAGGTTTGTTATCATAATCTTCTATCTTGGAGGTTACCAAGTGGAAACTTCATAAAAATAAGTCTCATCTTATTATTAGTATTCATACCTAATAGTCAACATACTATGTACCCCATCATAGAATTTTATCTGATCAAATAACTATATTTAAGAATATCATCATGACATTTCAAGGTTCTCATCATAGCGGGGAACTGGTATGCCCTTTTCAATATGATAGATACTCTAAGAAATTATTAAATTAATTTTAAGCAAAATAAAAATCAATATGCGATAAGGTATTTAAATTAATATTCACTTCTTTGAATATACATGTAATCTAAAGTACAAAGTAATTGGTTCTAGGGCATAAACTCCAAAAGTGGGGTCATTATTGTAAAAGGTCACTTGTATGTTGGGTTATTCAAAATAAATATAAATATTGTTCATTATTACTAGAATATTTAGATTTATTTCATAATCATTTATATCACATAAATAATAAGAAAATTCAAGACATATAAAAAATGGAATTATTACCCAACATGGATAGATATGATCATAAATGTGTGACTTTCATGAAATCTAAAATAGTTAGGAAGCCATTTAAAACTATATAAAAGAAAATTAATTTATTATAATTAATACATAGTGATTTATGTTATTATTATATTAAACCCACCACAATAAATAAAAATTATGTTTTAATTTTTATTGATGATTATTCAAGATTTTTCCATGTCTATATTTTACATGCTAAAGATGGAGTTGTAGACAAATTTAATGTCTATAAAAGCGAGGTTGGAAACTAATGAAGGCTTAAAATTAAATGCCTCATATCCTATAGGGGTGGTGAATATTATAGTACTTTATTATTTTAATCCCTAGGGATCATACATAAAGTGAAAACTCCCTATACACCTCAAAATAATGATGGATTTGAGAGAAAGAATAAAAAATTAATGGAAATAGTTAATTCCAAGATATCTATCTCTAGTCACTCAAAAGTATTTTAGGGAGAAAAATTATTAAATATAGGTTATATACTAAATAGGTTTACAAAAAAAGGAAATGCTATGAATTCATATTAATTATAGAAGCACAGGAATCTGAACCTAAATTATTTAAAGGTTCGGGGTAGTTACACAACTATAAGAGTGCTCAAACCTAAAAAGGACAAGTTAGGTAAAAGAGGTATTAATAGAATATTTTTTGGATATGTAAATCATTAATAATATTATATATTCATGGTCTTAGAATCAAAATATTTATTAGTGGTTAATACAGTTATTGAATCAAGAGATTCTATTTTTAATGAATCTAGGTTTACCACTTTGCCTAAGCAATTCCAAATCATGGAATCTAGATCAAATAAAAGATTATCTCAAGAAGATATGTATAAGGAGGTTTGTAATAGTAAATGAACTTGAATACACTAGACATATGGATCTGATTTATATATGTACATGTTGAAAGTAAATAATGATAATATTTTTATACAAACTCTGATTTTTTTAAATATAGAGTTTGACCCAATTTTTTTAAAGAAACTATGTAATTTTTGATTAATCTCTTTGGAATGAAGCTATAAATGATGAAATAGACTCTATAACCAAGAGAAATACTTAGATATTAGTTTATCTTACTCAGGGTTCACAACTAATTAGTTGTTAGTGGGTATTTAAAATGAAGTGAAAATTTGATGATACAGTTAAAAAATATAAATCCATATTGGTAGCCAAGGAGTTTACTCAAAAAGAAGGAATAAATAATTTCAATACTTATGATCCCATGGATAAGACTACTTATATTAATATTCTTCTTTCTTTGACATCCATATATAATATTTAAATTCACCAAATAGATATTAAAAAAACATTATTAAATGGTGAATTAGATAAAGAAGTATATATGGAACAACTAGAAGGATTCATAGTACCTAGAAAAGAAAAGAAGGATTTAAATTTGGATCTATCACTATATAGTTTAAATCAATCTCTAAAATAATTCCATGAGAAATTTAATGAAGTAATTTTATCAAATGGATTTTTATTTAACCAAGTTAATAAATGTGTTTATAATAGGTTTCATAATAACCATGGTGTGGTTATTTGTTTATATGTTGATGACATGCTCATATTTGGAACTAATATGACTCATGTAAATGAGGATATATCTATTTTATTTAGAAATTTTGATATGAAATACTTAAGTGAATAAAATTTCATTTTTGGAATCAATTTTTTTAAGAATAATAATTTTATTTTGCTTTATCAATATCATTATATTAAAAAATCTTAATTAGGTTAGAACATTACTTTTCATCAATTTTTACCTCATATGCTTTTAGGAGTGTGATGATACCAAATCCTGATATAAAAATTTCTCAATTGGAATATGAAAGGATTATTGGGCATCTCATGTATAATATGACTAGAATAAGACTCAGTATTGCATATGATGTTGGAAATTTGAGAAACTGTAGAAGTAATCTAAGATATACATAATGGGATGTAGTTAAAAGAGCACTCAAATATCTTAAGGGTAATATAGATTACTATATATATTATAGTGTAAACCCAAGGCTATTGAAAGGGTTTTACGATGCAATATAGGTTAGTAATATGGTGGATCTCCCCTATATGAGTGGTTTTTTTTACACTTGGAGGTGGAGTGATCACTTGGGGATCCAAGAAATGGAATTTTATAAGAGAATATACAATGGATTCTGAGTTTTTTTCTTTAGTAACTATTAGAAAAAAGAAAAATGGATGAAATATCTTTTATCAAATCTACCATTAAGGTCTGTGTCAATGTATCTAGTTTATATACATTATGATAGTAAATAAATACTGGATAGGGTATATAGAAATACTTATAATGGAAAATCAGGACACATTGGTCTTATACATATCCATGTGAGGTAGTTGATACAAGATGCAATCATAATTTTAGAGTTTGTTAGATCAAGCTATAATTTGGTGCATCCACTAATAAAGTTACTTTTATGTGAGTTGGTATACAAAAATTCATTAGGGATGGGTTTAATGTATTTTTAAAAAATTCACCAACGATGGGGACTCAACATAACATGTGATAACTTCCATGTATAAGTTCAATATAGAAAATTCCATCATATGTGTGAAGGGAACACTAAAAGAATATATCATACCAAGAAAAATGGTGTTTGGTGCCCATGATAAAAAGGAGGGTGAGTTTAAAACTATTAATGAGCTAAAGATATAAAAAAAGTGTTGAAAAATGAGAACATTTTTTGGTATAACCTATGTGAATGTAGAGTGGGGACACTACAAAGAGCTTATGTGTCACAAACCAACTCTAGGACACCCGAGATGTCCCGCGACATACCCAGGGTGTGTTTCTGATAACCCCAGGTAGACAACTAGTGATAAGGAATCAAATTATATCAAGTGAGAACTATTTTTTCCCCAAAGAAAGAAATTTAATAAGCATAGTAATTTCACCAAAAATTCTGGAATGACCCATCCCTAAGTTATATGTCCATTCCAAAACATACAGAAATAAAAGAAACAAAATAAATAATTTAAACAATTTAAAGCAAAGAAATTTGTTAGATCACATCTAAATCTAGCCATAGAAATAGCCCCTAAGATCCATCATTCAGTATCCACATATATAATGCACCACCAATTAAATAAAAAGAAAAGTATAAATACCAATTTTTCTAAGGCGATAAAGAAAACTAAATAAAATAAAATAACCGATATACATCCATGTGACTCCATGAGTCACCATCCAACCCTAATATAAACAACTCTCCACGAGTGATAAAGCACTGAACCCAAAACCTAAAATGTTAATAGGTGTGAGCATGAAAGACTCATAGGTATTCTAAGAGAAACCAAATCCCATGCATTGTCTTTAAATAAAAGATCTATTCCATTCTAGTTTGAAATATGTTATTAAAAATAGGTTTTTCATGTATAAGAACATAAAAAGAAATATCATTTTTGTAGTCATTTTATAAAATTTTCTTTTTTATTTTCCTTAAATGAAAAAAATAACTTTGAAAGAATTTCTAGGGTCAAATCCACCTTTATTAAAAACACCCATTTGAAAAATAATTTTTAAACCATCTTTAAAGTATGATTTCTAATATAATTTTGGATTTTTTAAGGAAAACACGATTTAAAGTAAAGAAAAGATAAAATGAAACACATTCCAATAAGTATAAAATAATAATATTCATCATGGTAACCTAAAATATTTGGGGGGGGGGATAGGACATGACTATACAACTACCAAATAATATTAACACCAAATATCAACAACCTTCCACAACACTCAACATTGACCCATATTATAACACCCATGTTTTTATGGTATGTTTCTTTTTAAATAAATTTAATTTCTTTAATATCTTGTAGTTCATGTAATCACAATATTTTAAAATAATTCTATGTTCGATAGCATATATAACACACAACACTAAGCTTAAAAAAATCACGACACACTATTAAAATATTATTTTAACATGACTATTATAACCTAGCCATTAAATTGGAGGGTGTGAATAGGATTAAACATATTATTAAATATATATAAAGTTCATAATTAATAAAAATTTATTTATTAATACTTAGAAAATAAACACTCAAATTTTAGTAAATCCATTTTATACATTTTCTTCAAAAATGATTTTTATGAGAAAATAATACAATTACTTTTTCCACTTTTAGAAAATTAATTTTAAAAAAGTAAATTCATTTTTGAAATCATCATATCAAAATTTTCTTAGTGTGAATTTTTGGGATTTTCTCTGAATTTTTTTTCTAGTGAATAGTGAAAAATACCGCTTTTTTGTAATTCCCTGACACAAGAAGCCCGGAGCCGATGCATTATTTTAATACATTGACATGATTACAAGGAATCAATCCCAGAAGGACTGATCAGTTTAGTAGTCTTGGAAAATATATTACATACATGAATGTTACATTACACATTAAAACATAAAACACAACATAAATAATCCTTTGAGAACGCCATTATTACCTTATATTAACCCTACATATCAATCATAATACATTTCTTGGAATCCTGGGAAAACAAAACATAATAAAGGGGTGAGGTCAGATGCTTAGTAAGATTAAATAATTTAGCGAAAGCTATAAACTTTTAAGGCAAGTTGTGTAATAAAAACAACAGCCTTTTTAAACATAAATGTGAACATAATAAGGAAAAAATAAATCAAACATTACCATATAAACATGCATATGGATATTCTACTAGTCAAATAATCACATGTAAAAACTAATTTCATAATGAAGAAATGCATAATTCTGGACATCATAACCACATAGTCAAGGCCTCGTGCCAAGAACAAAAATTAAAATTTTGTCAAGGACTTGTGCCAAGACACTAATTTTTCTCATGAGACCTACCAATGCATCGAGGATCTATAGCAGGCTTCACCCATCACTTACTAAGTCCAATGCATTCCTCATATGAAAGTGTTGAAACATAACATAAACATTCGTATTAAAACTAGCATACGAAATGTCAATACTTTAACCATAAACCATAAATGGTATAAAAATAGAACATCCATAGTAAAACATAGCATAACTCATTCAATACAATATGGAATATTGTATTATAATAAATCAACCTCAATCAAGAATAATATTCAGTAAAGGATATTGACATAATTGAAAATGATCAGTAAAACTCTTTGAGAGAAATAACCTTTTTTGAAAAATCATTTAAAAGTCAAAAATTTATAAAGTAAGACATTTAAAATATATTTTTGAATCAAATTTTCCCATAACACTTGGAAAATTTTAAAATTAATTAACATTTTAAAACATTCATGTCCATATAAATAAATCCTTAAAACCATTTTAAAAACATGGACATTAATGAGAAAGGTTTAAAAGAATAAATATTTAAAAAATTTAAAAATAATGTTTTAGTTAAAGAGTCCCTTAAAAAAATTCTTCTAAAAACTCTTTTATGAAACATGGACATGGATGATAAATATGTCCCAGTAAATAATTACACATAAACAATCTCAGATAATAAGGAGATTGAGGAATTAACCCTTACCTTTTACTTTACTTTAGTCGAGGGTACGTTTGACCTCCTTTATAATGACCATAGTATATTATTAAATTATACTAGAACAATATTAATATTTATGATATCATATATGATTCATTTATTACTTTATACTACCCATTTAACAATAATTTCCATGTTAAAGTAACATTTTAGGTAATAATCGCTTTCTTTATCGTATGTGTTTTAACTTATTATTTTTGATCGTATCACTTAGATCATGATTTACATAATTCCAGAATATAAAACATTATTTATATATCATATATATTCATAATATAAATATGTATAATATATAGATATATGAAATGGAAAACACCATTTATAGAGATGGTAGACAGTACGTACACATAAACAATGTTTCCATTTTCATATCGTATTGAACGAAAGTAAGTGAATTAGATAAAAAAACACACCCAAATATATATATATATATATATATTTCTAGTATCATTATTACATCATAATTATTAATAATATATATCTTTATAATCATCATTTAATGGTGAACGTGGAAATGAATCTCATCGTGTTGTGGAGACGGTAAGTCGTACGTACGCACGAGCGATGATGTCATTATATTGATGAAGAAATAGTATGTAATTGGATGATATATTTTATATAAATAATAATTAACATGTTATATTTATTAGTTACATCAATTATATTCATTATTATACCTATACAAACAATAAAGTGTTTAATAACAAACTACACCACGACGTGGAGACGGTAATCCATACGTACGCACATGTAGTGACTTTGTCATTAATAGGATGGATAGAATAATGAATATGGTTGTACCATATTTATAATAAAATCATAGTATATATAAGGTACTGTAGTTATTATTTTGGTATGGAAACAATAAAGAAAGAGGAAGTTTAAGAAGAAAAGAACATTGAAAGAGGTGATGAAATAATTACCACTTCTTCAAGTTCTTCCTTTTGATTTGAACAAAAGGGATCCTTAGGTTGGATTTATGATAAAATTAATGACTCTAGGTATAATTTAGGGTAGTTGTGATTATATTTGAGTATGGTTTGGCCGATAAAAATGCCTTTGGAGGTGTGAAATTAAGATAAGGGGAAATACCCTTTTATAAGAGAGGTGAGGGTCACTTTAGAAAAAACGTGAAATATTATTTTATTATAAAATAATTTTTGGTTTCTAATAGATAAAAATGGATTTATTTAGAGGCTAAGGTGGGTATGGGTCGAATTATTCTCAACCAATAGGTTTTAGAAAATTTTAGTTCACCATATTAACCTTATCTTTTAGATTTAACTCTTTGTTAAATAGTTTAACTTTTACCATGTCTTCTTGTATTTTTATATTACATGGTTAATAAAATTACTATAAAATGACAAGATAACCTCAAGTGGATCATTAATGACATATATATCATTATATAATCTCTTTGACCAAACATTAGATTTTTAGGAATATTATATCATCTAACAATACAATATTTGTTTTAAAAACCCATTTATGTCAATTTTGACACTATTTAGTATTTGGTTTTTGTGAAAGTCAAAAAAACTTGATTACTTCGAAAGAAATAAATTAAATCAACCCTAACATGTTCTATTAACTTATAAAATTCGTGTATGGCATAAAAAATCTCAATTTACATTTATTTTGATATTTATAATATCAATTATTTTAATCTTTTATTAATAAGGTAATTATTGCATCATTATTATGTCATAAATAAATTTAATTATTTTGGTTTAAAAATTATAAATAAAATACAATGATTTAGGAAATATTTTTATCTTTATAATGAATATTTATAGTCAAAATTATCTTATGTATAACCCTATATTAAAAATGTTTTAGTTATTAAAATTTGAATTTATCACTTTTAACTCTTCTTTAAATAAAATAATAATAAATGTCCTAATCTAATCCAAGTGGATAAAAAAGGATCATATTTTATTCCTAAGGTTTATTTTGGTCTAAATACACTTATATAATAGAATTAGGACATGTTTTGGTGCAATTTTATATTATTATAATATTATTTTTACCTTTAATTACCCTATTTACTTTTAACCATGGTAAATAAAATTCAAAAGTTACTATTCATAAAAAATTATTTTCATCCTATTGAAACATATTTTACTTACTGATTTCAATCGTGTCTCTCGGATATTTGAAATTCAATTCACAGAAGTGGTAAAATTACATTTTATGCAAATTTGTAAATGTGCTTAGAAGGTGGGTAAAAAGACGTTAAAATGGTTCAATAAAATTTTATATATCTAATATTTTTATAAAATGACACCAATGAGTTAAATTGTAATAATATATGTATCATGTATCTATTTTAAGATAAAATTTTAATTAAAAATAATTATTTAAATGAAAAGGTTAGTTTTTATGTACTGTGTAGTATTTTTCACTATTCATCAAAAATTGAATGTTTTCAGAAAAATAAAAAAAATTCAGCTTAAGATAATTTTGATATTACAAATCCAAAAATGATATCTATTTTAAAAAATTCAAAACATAGAAGTTTCATTAATTAATTTAAAATTAATTCCAATTTTCGAAACCAAAAAGTAGGTTTTAAGAAGTAAAAACTATCAAAAGATTGACATTTGTTTATGTACAATTTAAATGTGAAATTACATCCAATGACTTAAATTATATTAAATGATAAAAATATAATCTAATTATACTTTTAAACCACCCAAATGTATAATTTAACACTATAAATTATTTTGATTAATTTTTTAATTAAAATTTAGTATTTTCACTATTCATCAAAATATGAAAGTTATCAGAAAAGTACAAAAAATTTATCCAAACAAAATTTTTATGTCCCAATTCTAAATAAGAAGTTTATATTGTCAAATTTAATATATAAAAGTGTCAAATATTTGATTTAAAAAGGGTTCTCCATTAAAAAGCGGTAAAATTATATTTTTGAAAAACACTTATTTTATCTAAAAAATTGAATTTTTTCTTATATTATGTCTAAAAAAACACATAATATGGATGTTAAAATTATATGAAGTATATAAAATTCAAAATATAGTTAATACTATTCATAACTTCTTTTTAAATGGCTAGTTTGGTAAGTTGTGGTGCGCTCAAACTTGATGTTGTGTGTGACACAAGCTATTGAATCACTTTAAAGAGATAACGTATTATGAAATCCTAGGGTGTTACATTCTCCCCTACTTAAATAAATTGCTTACTCGAAATTTGAAATTGTTCTTCTAAAAAAGTTTGAAAATAGAAAATACCTTTGTGAAAAATCCATATCGAAAATAGGGTTACTAAAATTTAGTCTTAATAAGAGGTAAAGGGAAATGAAAAAGTCACCAACAAATTAGGATTTTGAATAGGAGAACATTGATGGAAATTATAATTGTAGGAAAAACATAAATATTTATAGGGTGTGATTGAGGTATTTAATCACAATCAAGTGAATGGAAAATTGAGGGCCTCAAAGCCGTAAATCTATGATGATTTAAAATATCATCGGTTCAACAAAACATATGGTATTAATACAACACATTTTTGGTTTTAAGGTCCTTTTCCCAAAGTTTAAGAATTAATTTCTTTATAGAATAAGAAAAAAAAGAATACTTGACAATTAAAGTTCCATCCTTTAACTAATTTATACCAAAAACTCATCTTTCACTCCAAAAGATAACAGAACTCAAAAATATTCTATTTATCATAATAGTATAGGGTTACAAAAAAATGAATTTATCATTTATCTTTCAGACCATTTAAAAAAAACTACATTATACACACCAGAAAATCACATAGGCCAGTGGTAGGTGATGCACCCTTACCGCCCTTAGGTTGTGGGTTCAAGTCTCACGGCCTTGCCCGACGTGACGGGTTGTCACCTGACCTCCGAGTTGTCCTTTTTATAATAATACAAAAATAATATTATGAAATGATTTAACCTTAAATAATAGTATACAATGTCAAAATTAATGCATTCCATCCTTAAAACTTATCCACAATACTTCTGTCCAAACTCACAGTCCAAAATTTACAAGTAAGGTCACATAATATACATGTGAATACCTTCATTGTGTATTCTCTTAAAACATGGTAATAAACTGAATTACCAGAAAACCACATTGAATAGGTTCATTATTGTTCATTCCTTGTGTAAAACATAGAATACTGGATATACACCTTAAATTCAAAAAAATGTTGAAAACTCCCAATAATGATGGTATGAAACACTTTTTAAAAAAACCATTAATCAGTTCCAAGGATGTCAATAATACCCAATTTATGTTATCCAAATCACTTATCTTAGTATCAGGACCATATTAAGGTTTATATTTCCCTCAACCATGCATTTTCCAAAAATTTTAACTTGATATTGATTCAATTTTCTTAGCACCATACAATCTCAAATCCTCAATGAAATAGTACTACAGTACAATCCTTATATACTCTATAATTCTTATAACTTGTACATCATTAATACAATACTCAAATGACACAATTCTTTAATAACAACTTAAGAACACTAATCATTCCTCTTCATCTGCAGTAGTATGATAACTTGATTATTATCTAACAACATCATTTGGGGTATACTCTGATGATTGGGACATTGATTCACGTAGTGTCCCAACTCCTTGCAGATGAATCATTGTAAATTTGAAACCTTTTTTTTACCCTTACAATCATGAACTTGGTGTCCCTTTTCTCCACACTTATAACAAACTCCCATTCCTTTTAAGCA
Source organism: Viscum album (assembly GCA_963277665.1). NCBI lineage: Eukaryota > Viridiplantae > Streptophyta > Magnoliopsida > Santalales > Viscaceae > Viscum > Viscum album. Next base: position 1,826,042,647 of record OY728140.1, read on the forward strand.
CTTACCAAGGTGATTCTTTCCACAGTTATTACATGTGGGAAAATCCTTCTTTCCCTTATTCCCTTTATCCATATTTTTCTTTGCCATCCTCTTCTTCTCTTGTTTCCCTTCAAAGCCATAGGACTCAGAGAATTCATTACTTATCTTATTAACACATGATACTATTTCTTCATATGATGAGAATATGTGGGAGACTATTACCTTTATAAATGCTAGATTAAGACCATGAAAGATATAATCATTATGACTCTTTGGATCATGCGTATTACTAGAGTTCTAATTCCTTATACTAGGCACAACTTTTAAATGAAGACATACACTAGGTTAGATCATATCATATTGTATAATAAAAAAACTAGAAAAATTCTCAACATTAATTGAATATTTTCACACATATAGTCTCATAATCATAAAAATGGTTTCTTTTCTGGTATATTTACTCATAAATACTTAAAAATGGGTTGTAAATAAAATGTGAATTATCCTAAGCATATCACCCGGGAGTGTCATAACCAAAAGTGGAGCAATGCCCATTGTCGTGCACTAGTTCCCATTCGAGTCTAGCTCAAAGCGGTGTTTTTGTGTTTTAAACCTAGATACATCTGTGCCAGAGCCACCTCTACCTGATCATATCCATACAGTGATGTATTTCTTGGAAAATTTACAAAATCTCTACATTACCAAAATTCTAGGAAGTTCTTCTATACTAATCATCAAATTTTATCTTAGGGTAATGTTCTTTAATCATAGTTTTTCTAAATCTAGTTTTCAAGGTTTGTACTAAACTTCCTCTGATTCCAACTGTAATGCCCCAACCCTAGAATCCCGGAGCCAGTGCATTATTTTAATACATTAACATGATTACAAGGAATCAAGTTCCAAAGGACCGATCAGTTTAGCAATCTTAGAAAATAAATTACATACATGAACGTTACATTACACATTCAAACATAAAATAAAAAATAAATAATCCTTTTAGAATTCCATGATTACCCTAGCTTAACCCTACATATCAATCATAATACACTTCTTGGAATCCTGGGAAAACAAAACATAAGAAAAGGGTGAGCTCAAATGCTTAGTAAGGGTAAATAATTTTGCGGAAGCTATAAAATTTTAAGGCAAGATGTGTAATAAAAACAACAGCCTTTTTAAATATAAACTTGAACATAATAAGGCAAAAATAAATCAAACATTACCATATAAACATGCACATGTATATTCTACTAGAAGAATAATCACATGTAATAACTAATTTCATAATGAGGTAACACATAATTCCGGACATCATAACCACATAGTCAAGGCCTCGTGCCAAGAACACAAATTAATTTTTTTTTCAAGGACTTGTTCCAAGATACTAATTTGTCTCATGAGACCTACCGAAGCATCAAGGATCTATAGCGGGCTCCACCCATCACTTACTAAGTCCAATCCATTCATCATATGAAAATGTCGAAACATAACAGAAACATTCGTATTAAAACTAGCATACGAAATGTCAATACTTTATCCATAAACCATGAACGGTATAAAAATAGAACATACACAATCAAACATAGCATAATTCATTAAATACAATATGGAAGATTTTATTATAATAAATCAACCTCAATCAAGAATAATATCCAGTAAAGGATGTTTACATAGTTAAAAATGACCAGTAAAAATCTTTAAGAGAAATACCTTTTTTTTGCGAAATAATTTAAAAGTCACAAATTTATAAAGTAATACATTTAAAATATATTTTTGAATCAAAGTGTCCCATACCAATTTGAAACTTCTAAAAGTAATTAAAATTTTAAAACATTCATGTCCATATAAATAAATCCTTAAAACCATTTTGAAAAATGGATATTAATGAGAAAGATTTAGAAGAATAAATATTTAAAACATTTAAAAATGATGTTTTAGTTTAACAGTCCCTTAATAAAATCATTTTGAAAAATATTTTATGAAACAAGGACATGGATGATAAATATGTACCAGTAAATACTTACATATAAACAATCTCAGATAACAATGAGATTGAGGAATTAACCCTTACATTGTACTTTCCTTTAATCGAGGGTGATTTTAACCTTATTTATAATGAAAATAGCATGTTATTAAATTATACCAGAACCATATTAATATTTATGATATCATATATGATTCATTTATTACGTTATACTACCCATTTAATAATAATTTCCATGTTAAAGTAACATTTCAAGTAATAATCACTTTCGTTATCGTACGTGTTTTAACTTGTTATTTTTGATCGTATCACTTAGATCATGATTTAAATACTTTCAGAATATAAAACATGATTTATATATCATATATGTTCAAAATATAAATATGTATAATATATAGATATATGAAATGGAAAAAACCATTTATAGAGACGATAGGTCGTACGTACACATAAACGTTGTTTCCATTTTCACATCATATTGAACAGACAAAAGTGAATCAGATATATATATATATATATATATATATATATATATATTTATAGTATCATTATTATTTCATACTTATTAATAATATATATATTTATAATCATCTTTTAATGGTGAACGTGTAAATGAATCTTATCACGTCGTGGAGACGGTAAGCCATACATACGCACGAGCGACGATATCATTCTATTGATGGTGAAATCGTATGTAATTGGATGATATATTATATATACAGAATCATTAAAATGTTATATTTATTATTTACATCAATTATACTCATTATTATACCCATACAAATAATAAAGTGTATAATAACAAACTACACCACGACGTGGAGATGATAAGCCATACGTACACACATGTGGTGACTTTGTCATTAATAGGATGGATAGAATAATGAATATGGTTGTACCATATTTATAATAATATCATAGTATGTATAAGTTACTGTATTAATTATTTTGGTATGGAAACAACAAAGAAATAGGAAGTGTAAGAAGAAAAGAACATTGAAAGAGGTGATGAAATAATTACCTCTTTTTCGGGTTCTTCCTTTTGATTTGAACAAAAGGGATCCTTAGGTTGGATTTAGGATCAAAATAATGACTCTAGGTATAAGTGAGGGTAGTTTGGAGTATATTTTATCCTGTTTTGGCTGAGCCAAATTCCTTTTGAGGTGTGAAATTAAGAGAAGGGGAAGTACCCTTTTATAAGAGAGGTGAGGTTCACTTTAGGAAAAGCTTAAAATATTTTTTTATTATAAAATCATTTTCAGTTTCTAATGGCTCAAAATAGATTTATTTCGAGGATAAGGTGGGTATGGATCTAAATATTCTCAACCAATAGGTTTTAGACAAGTTTAGTTTACCATATTAACCTTATCTTTTAGATTTAACTCTTAGTTAAATAGTTTAACTTTTACCATGTCTTCTTGTATTTTTATATTACATGGTTAATAAACTTACTATAAAATGCCTAGAGAACCTCAAGTGGTTCATTAATGATATATATATATCATTATATAAGTCCTTTGTCTGAACCTTAGATTTTTAGGAATATTATATCATTTAATAATATAGTATTTGTTTTAAAAACTCATTTATGTCAATTTTGACACTATTTATTATTTGGTTTTTGTGAAAGTCAAAAAAAATTGATTACTTAAAAAAATACATTAAATCAACCCTAACATGTCATATTAACCAATAAATTTCTTGTATGGCATAAAAAGTCTCAATTTTTATTTATTTTTATATTTATAATATCAATTATTTTAATCTTTTATTAACAAGGTAATTACTGCATCATCATTGTGTCATAAATAAATTTAATTATTTAATGTATAAAAATTATAAATAAAATACCGCGATGTAGGAAATATTTTTATCTTTATAATGAATATTTATAGTTGAAATTATCTTATGTATAACCCTATATTAAAAATGTTTTAGTTATTAAAAATTTGGATTTATCACTTTTAACTCTTCTTTAAATGAAATAATAATAAATGTCCTAATCTAATCTAAGTGGATAAAAAGGATCATATTTTATTCCTAAGGTTTATTTTAGTCTAAATAAATTTATCCAATAGAATTAGGACATGTGTTGGGGAAATTTTATATTATTATAATTTTATTTTTACCTTTAATTACCCTATTTACTTTTAACCGTGGTAAATAAAATTCAAAAGTTACTATTCACAAAAATTATTTTCATCCTATTGAATCAAATTTTACTTAATAATGTCAACCATGTCTCTCGGATTTTTGAAATTTAATTCACAGAAGCAGTAAAATTACGTTTTATGCAAATTTGCAAATGTGCCTAGAAGGTGGGTAAAAAGACATTAAAATGGTTCAATAAAATTTTATATATCTAATCTTATTATAAAATGACACTAATAACTGAAATTGTACTAATATATGTATTATTTATCCATTTTAAGATAAAATTTTAATTAAAAATGATTATTTAAATGAAAAAAATTGATTTTTATGTACTATGCAGTATTTTTCACTATTCATCAAAAATTGAATGTTTTCAGAAAAATACCAAAAATTCATCCTAAGATAATTTTGATATTATGAACCCAAAAATGATTTCAATTTTACCAAATTCAAAACATAGAATTTTCATTAATTAATTTAAAATTAATTCCTGTTGTCAAAACCTGAAAGTGGGTTTTTAAGAAGTAAAAACTATCAAAAGATTGACATTTGTTTATGTACAATTTAAATGTGAAATTAAATTCAAAAACCTAAATTATATTAAATGATAAAAATATAATATAATGATAATTTAAAACCACTCAAACTTATATTTTAACACTATAAATTATTTCGATTAAATTTTTTTTAATTAAAATTTAGTATTTCTCACTATTCATCAAAATATGAAAGTTATCAGAAAAGTACCAAACATTTATCCATTTTTTTATGTACCACTTCTAAAAAAGAAGTTTATCTTGTAAATTTGAATATATAAAAGTGTAAAATATTTTATTTAAAAAGGGTTCTCCATTAAAAGGTGGTAAAAATTTATTTTTTGAAAAACACTTCTTTTATCTAAAAAATTGAATTTGTTCGTGTATTATATCTAAAAAACAAATTATATGGATTATAAAATTATATGGAGCAAATAAAATTCAAAATGCAGTTAATACTATTCATAAATTATTTTTAAATGGATAGTTTGTTAAGTCGTGGTGTGCTCGAACTCGATGTTGTGTGTGGCACAAACTATTGAATTACTTTAAAGGACAACATATTATGAAATCCTGGGGTGTTACATTTTTATTGAAAAGTTTATTTTTATTTCAAGAATTTTAAAAGTGAAATATTGTTTTAAAATAGATAAAAGTAAAATTAATTTTTTTATATTATAAATATTCTAATTAATTTCATTGGAATCACATTTATGGTTGAATTTTGTTTAAAAACATTTTTATACTTAAAAATATATTTTTCTAAAAACTGATTTTCATTGCGTTTTGAGTTCTAATATTAAATTAATTTCTTCCACTTAATGAAACTGAATATTAAAGAATTTATCCCATATTTGGAATAAATAGGTTCAAATTTATTAAATAGGTCCCTTTTATCTTTGATCAATATGAATAGTAACTTTATTAATTTTTGTTACCATAGTAAATGGTAAATTGGGTAATTAATGGTTAAAAATAATATTTTAACGACTATAAAATGACCATAAAACTTGAATTAATTTTATTTTATAATTAAATTTCATCCATAATAATACAATATTCGGTTATATGTCCTTATTTTTTCATTTGGATGAGATTATGACCATTATTATATTTTATGTAAAGAAAAGTAAAAAATGCCACACTCTTGTTTTTAATAATTATAGTATTTTAAATATAGAAAAAAATAAAGTATATGTTAGTATATAAATACTATTTTGAAATATAAATGATTTATAATCGTCATGGTAATTGTTTTTAATTTTTTGTGAAGAAATAATTAACTTAAATGCTTATACAATGCCGATACAGAAATTATTTAATTAATGAAAAAATAAAATAAATTATATTTAAATCATTAAAAGTAGTATAATTTGAAATAATTAATGTGAAAAATAAATTTTATAGATAAAAATGAAATATTATATAGGTTTTGATTCATTGGATTAAAATTTATTTGTTTCCTTGATGTTGTTAAAGTCAAACTAAATGAATAGTTCTAAAATTGACATTATTGATATTTTAAGAAAATAATATTTTATTAATTGATTTATAATTCATAAAAATATTATATTCATCCAAATAATTCTTTTATGGATAATTAAATCTACCATGGTCCATTTATGGGTTTTTTGTAATTTTATAGTTACATTATTGACCCTTAGAGGATAGAAAATTTTAATATTACAAAAATTGTCAAAATGGTTAAAGGGGGGTTAAAACTAAAAGATAATGGTGGAAATATATAAAAAAGTGAATAAATTTTATTATATTAAATTATTTAGAAATATATCCACTTTTTTATTTTAATTATATAAATTTTATTCCATTTTTACATGATAAATAATTTTTATTAATTTAATATTTTAAGAAATCCAAAAGTGCCCCTCACCTCAATTATAAAAGGTCACCTCCTACCTTACTTCTTTACACAAATTTTAGCCATATAGCTTGAAAAAAATATAACCATTACTATTTTAAGAATAATTATCCAATTTATTAAGTTTATGTACCTTCTAATAGAAACTCTAGGTCCCTTAAGAAGATATCTAAAGGGATTCCACTGAAGAAGATGTAATCGTCTTTACCGACTCTTTCAAGTTCATTTCTTCTTCTACTTCTTCTTCATGTGTTTTAATCATACTAAAGTAATAAATCCAGTATCATAAATATATTAATATTTTATTATGATTATGGTACAATAATATTCTATCTCTTTTCCATACTATGAAAAGTGAAAACATCTCTCGTGGGTACGTATGGTTTATCATCTCCACATAGCAGTTAATTCATTTTTCATTACCACTTTACTTGTATGTTTATAAAACTAGAACCAATGAGTATATATTATAATTATTACATAATTATACATTTGTATATGATGGAACATTGATCAAATTACAGTTACCAAAACTATCGAACCAAATCATACATGAAAAACGAAGCATTTACCACCCAAAATAGTGATTTTAACAATGAATTTGTAATAAATAGGTGATAAAATATTATAAGTAAATCATATATCATATGATATATATGAATATGGTTATATAATATATTTATAATAAATCTATATTTATTATACAGGAGCTTCTAACACATACAGAAGAAAACAAACCCGAGGTAAGAGTTTATTTTACAATATCATTATTATTCAGGATTGTTTATTTTTATGTCTCAACTAAGGAATATTTCTATTACATGTTCATGTTTTCTAAAAATGTTATAAAAAATTATTTTACTATTCTAAAATTATTTTTAAAGTCATTTTTACCCTTTTTGACCTTTTTTTATTTTTTTAAAAGGATTCTTCCTGTCATTTTTTGAATAAGGTACTTTTTGACTTTTCTTAAAAAAGTATGAAAGGAATGTTTTTTAACTTAAAAGGAATCAATATAATTTCCCAATGTGATTAAAAATAAATGAATTAAATATTTCTTTATAATTTTATAAGGTTATTTTTAAATAAAATGATTTCTTTATTATGTGTGCATTTTTTATATTTTAAAAATTAATTTTCAATGTAGAAATGATATTTTCCTCAAGAAAATTTCCTATAAACATTTTAAAGTATTTTAATCTATGTAAACATCCTTTTTTGAATCTTATGTTGAGTATATACTATATTGACACCATCCACCATATTTCTTTAGATGGTTTATGATCATTTTGACTAGGGTAAAGTACTAACATTCCGTATGATAGTTCTTCCAATATGGACAGTTAATGATTGTTAAGGAATGTTGATTCAACAATATTATTTATTTATATGAGGAATGTATAGGACTTAGTAAGTGGCATACATGGCCCAATATATCCCCTTGATTCATCAGTAGGTCTTATGTGACAAAATAGATTAGTTTTTGACTAAGGACTTATCCATTTATTCAAATGTCATGAAACAAGGATTTGATGGTATTTTAAAATGTATTGGCCAATGCCTAGATGGTATGCTTAGATTTATAGCATTATGAATTCCATCATTATGTATTTAGTTATTAATGACCATATGATTATTTTATTTTCTATTCATGGATGAGTTTTTAGATCATGTGATTATTTATATGGAATTACTTGATTATCATTTATTATTCACATATTATTCATGCCTTGTTGGATTATCCTATACAAATACCCTTACCGAGCATCTGATCTCACCCCATTCTTATGTTTCATTTTCCCAGGATGCTAGGAAGTGTTTTATTACTGATATGAAAGACTATTTTAAAGTGAATAACGGTTTTCTTAAAGAAAATACTATATTATATTTTATGTTTTCAAATGTAATGTATAATTTTAGTATGTATCTAGTTTTCCAATATTACTAAACTATTTAGTCCTTTGGGATGTGACTTCTTGTATCTCTTGACAAGATAATAAATTAACCACTAATTTTGGGATACTGGAGTCGGGGTCTTGGGGTCTTTACAGTTGGTATCAGATCAAGTTTAGTAGAAACATTAGGGAAATAGATTTAGGAAAACATAGATTAGAGAAATGTAACCCTATAACAGACTTTTAGAATATTCACAAAGAAACCAAGATTATGATTTTTAGATTAGTTATACATAAATTTTCAATTTATGTTAAGTGTTTAAATAGTTTTGAAATTATACATTATGTTTCATAATGTTATGATCTAATTTATTATATTCTATTGTCTAGAAATGTAACCTAGTGAAAGGAATGGAAACCATATCAATGCGCATAATCTATGTAGGTATTTCCCTCATGGGAATGATAATGAAGTTGGAGTTGGAGTTGGAGATATAGCTGTAGCTAGAGATGAACAAATTATAACTATATTGGGGTATCTAACTCAGGTTATGACCAATAAACTTTCTTGTATATAGAAACATACTAATCCACAACATGGTGTAATAATGTTAGGGCAATTCATGCATTATAAACTACCATCATTCAATGTTACTACAAATACATTTGTAGCCAAGTAATGGATAAGTTCCTTAGAGAAGATATTTCTCACTTTGAGAATTAATGAAAGGGATAAGTTTTTCATGGAATTTTATCATCTCTCATGGGATACATATCAATGGTGTTCAATGATTCAAAACACTAAGGATGAGGATGAAATAAAGATCATGGAATATAAATATTTTAAGTAACTCTTCTTGGAAAAATATTTTCCTCATGAACAATGAGTAGATATATAGAGACAATTATTTATTCTAATAAAAAAGGAAGAGGAAAATATTTCTAAGTATGAAGCTAAATTTACATGGTTATAAAGGCATGTTGCGGACTATATACATAACCCAAAGAGTAATATTGACCACTTCTTTAATGGCTCAAATCAATTCTTTCAAATGGAAATAGTCTCCCAAACCTTCTCATCATATGAGGAAATAATATCATGTGCTATTAATATAGATAAATAATTATCTAAGTCTTATGACTCAAAGGGGATGCAAGAGAATAAGAGGATGGTATATAAAAAAAATGGATAAGTGGAATAATAGAAAGGGAAATTTTCCAACATGCAATACTTGTGGAAGGAAATACCCTGGTACCTTCTTAAAATGAAAAAGGAGTTTGTTTAATGTGTGGAGAGAAGGTCCACCATTCTTTTGATTTCAAGGTAAATAAAGAAGCTACCAATTTTCAATGCTTCAAATTTAAGGAGATAGGACACTATACAAATTATTATCCCTATCGTCAAGGTAATTTACCTAATAAAAGGATAAGGGAGTAAGGCTAATCTTTTGCGATCACAACTTTTGAGGTTGAAGTTACTAATTATGTGGTTTTTGGAACTTTAATTATATCCTCAAACTTAGATAATGTATTATTTGACTCTAAATCTTCACACTCTTTTATATATTCCAAGTTTTCTAAGAAAATTTGATATTTCTCTATCACATTAATAAAGTATTTATCAGTCAAGACTCATAGTGTAAGTCTCATTACGATAAGTACATGTCAATTATTTCCTATTATAACAAAGAAACAATCCATATTTACTAAATTTATAATCATATCAATGGTTTCTTTTGATATAATCCTTGGTATGTGTCTGTGTTTTTTTATACTAGAATTTTGAGCAGAAATTTGAATTTTTGTTTTCAGATGCTTGTAAGAGGTAAAATGGTATTACCCCTATAATATGATCTAGGATAAATTTATAACCACTTTGTTGGTCCCATAATAGAGTGTTTACCCTAGGATGGAAGTTTGGTGGAAATCCGATCCATTCAAATTTTAGTGCAATAATTAATAATTAATAATTAATAAATTAAATATTAATTTATTCGCATAGGTTCATTTGTCCATATCTTTTGAACAGAGCATTGGATTGAGATTTATTCTCTACTGTTGAGTCTATAATGAGGATTTTTCCTAAGAAAGGCATAAACTCAAGGTGGGCATTGGGGCTGGGCCACTTTTTCTTTTCTTTTCCTTTTCTTCCTTCTCTTTCTTTTCTTTCTTTTATTTTTTTCTTCCTCTCTCCCTTGTCTTCTTACAAATACCCCATTTTGGGTTCCTCCATTAAACAACAAAGATAAATGAGGGATATGGAGAGAGTGTGAGTGATATAAGGGAAGAGTGGTACCACTGTGGAGCTAGGGATGTGCTAGATCATCGTGTGATAACCGTAGATTGTAGAAATGGGCTAAGCTTCGGCGAATTCCTCCCAAAGGTAAGTCATTTTAAGTTTCATCATAAATAACCTTATATTTTTAATTTTATAGTTTTAATATTCTTATATTCTTGCTTATGGCCCCTTGTTGCCTGATATACTGCTTTTGGGGTGAAAATGGGGGTTTCGGGGCGATCCAAGGGTTTTCTATTTGGGAAAACCTGCATACATTCTGTGTTGTTTAAGTAGATGCCACATGTTCCTTTGGTTTGGGGATGATAAAGTTTTTAAATTATATGCCGAATACTAGGGTGTACACATAGTGTACTGGTACTCGATCATGTAGCTGAGTACCCGTCCAAGCAACCCGTGTAGGGGTACATGGATGTGTAGGGTACATGGCTAGACCCTGTGTGGGTCACATGCCATATAGAAGCACACAACCATTCCAATTACATGAAAATTTCATTTGTGAGACATACACAGGTAACCCATGTAGGGTGCATTCCATGTACCCACCTTACACACTGTGTACTCAAGCGTTTACACACCAAGTCTGGCCAGAGTACACGCCTAGGTGGGGCTTCTAGATTACATGCCATGTACTTAGGGAGACACACTGTGTATTACCCCTTGAAACCACTTATGGGGTTTTCATATATTTCACCCATGAGTCATAATTGGACCCATTAGTAGTCAATTATAAGTATCTTTTTACATAGATCGTGATGGTAAGAATCATAGGGTGTTTTAAGGACTTCAAGTGGAGTTTCAGGATTTTCCTTATTGGAGAAGTTCTTCCTCTGAAAGATGAATACAGTTTTATTCTAAGGGTGATAGCTATTCTAAGATGATCCATGAGCTATATCTCTTGACTGATGCCTTTTTATATTTTCCCTTGAGGATGTCTCCCTTGCGAGATGTTCCCTTTTGGATTATGAGCCCGAGAGATCAATTGTTCTAAGGATATTTTGTAGGATTCCTCTACTTACATTTCAACTTATAGGATCCTCTATAGGATTCATATATCTTATTTATATACCAAGGATCCCTTGAGGGATACCTTTTCTTATATGATGAATTAGGGAGTCCCTTACTAGATCCCTTTACCTATGCACTATTATGAGGATCCCATGTAGGATGTGTTTGCTTCTTATGTTGCCTTGAGGGTCCTATGCAGGGTGCCTTTTTCTAAGTACCGTTCCATGGATCGCTTGTAGGATGCCTCTATTTTCTCTCTATTAGAGTATCCCCTACAGGATTCCTCTATCTCCTTTATCTACCAAGGATCCCCTGAGGGATACCTTTTCTTATATTCTAACTTAGGGAGTCCCTTATAGGATCCCTTTACCAATGCATCGTTCTCGGGAGCCCATGTAGGATGCCTCTAATTATTACATTGTCTTGAGGGTCCTGTGAATGAAATCTTTTCTTAAGTAACGTTATGGGGATCCCTTGTAGGATTCCTCTATTTTCTCACTATTAGAGGATCCCGTGTAGGATTTGCAGCTAAGGATCTTGAGCAGTATACCTTCACTTATATGTATACATAAGGATCCAAAGTAGGTGTCTCCTAGTGTTTTAATTGAGGGACCTAGTGGGTTTCCCGTTGTTTAAATGAACATGAGTTAGTATGTTGGGTTTGAGTGGAGATAGTAGTAGGTGTCACCTTAAAACCCATGTCAAACTTGAAAGCCCATGAGGCTATGACAATAGTGTTGGGTTTAAGAGTTCATACACCCTCAATATTTGTTTATATTTTACATGTTTATTCCTGATGTGGTGATGTTATCCAGAGTTTCTTCTTGGTTGGTGGCTATTGAGATTGATGTAAGGCATCTTTTTTTCTCTTTGGGATTCCTATATGTGCTTTCTTGGGATCTAAATTCTGATCCATGTTATTCCATATATTTACTTATACACCCAGAGGTACTACCTATGATCTAGATATTGAGCCTTTATATTTTGATTATTATATTATTGGGATTTCTAGAGGTGTTTCTTGGTATCCTTATGCTGATCTTATAATTTTGATATACGAGCATAGTGTCCCTAGTAATGATACCCATGGACGATTACACTCTCTCAAGTAATGAGGATCATTACACTCTCCTCAACTCATGGGTTAAATGAGTATGATTACACTCTCCTAAACCCAAGGTTGTTAGTGGATGATTATGATCTCCTTGAATTGTAGTCTATAGAGGATGATTATGCTCTCATTGAACCATGTATTATATAGGATGACTATGATCTCTTCGATTTTTCATATGTTGAGGATCTCTAGACGTGCTTTCTAGGACCAGGATTATGAGCCCCTTTTATTATCAGGGTGGTTAAGCATGGTGCATCAACCCTATGTTTGAAATTTACATTTAGATCTTGAGTGGAGGGCATAAAATCTCACCGGTGAGATCTCCTATAGATCACTTAAGGGTTAGACCCTTAGGGTTTATCTGAGTTTCAATGTTGTTTCCACCTATAGACTGAAACCTAGGTCCCAGACATTGGACTGAACTTACATGGAATGAGAATCATGACGTATAGCTCAATGACCATTTATAGGACTTCCAAATGTACTTCCCTAAAATATTAATTTATAGTGATTGGAGGTGGGTACGGGTGAACCCATGTGCAGGACGAGTATCCCCCTATGGTGATGTAGCTTTCTCAGAGTTATTTTTGACATTTTCTGAATAAGGTATATGTCAATTGGGATTACGGACCCAAATATTGACTTAATTATACATGACTTGAGTGACACGACATCCATATCAATTCCCTTTCATAGAATGTTTAAGCGATTGGGATTACAAACCCAAGGATCGACTGCTAATTTTTTAATGTTATTTATTTCACCTTACTCATGAATATTCATATTTATGTATATATGTATAGGTATGGGACTATACATGTATACATATATAAATATGGAAAACCATGGTGGAACTTTCCCCAATGGCTAGGATTATAGACCCAGGTTCGATTGTGGTTTCACATTTTGGCTTTACCTATCTTTTTAGTTGTGTCTTGGCTTGGTTGAGCACTTTTCTTTTTCATGCAATTATAAAATCATATTTTATAGGTTCATCATTGGGGTAGCTTACTGAGATTATTTATCACCCCTGCACATGCACCTCGATGTATGTGTATACCTTATGTCTAGTTTTCATGTTGATCATGGTTTTTATGGTGGATAGGGCTAAGGCCCAATGTTTAATGATCAAGTAGATCTAGTCGTGTGGGTTATTCTAATAAAGATGGTGCAGTTCAATAGTGTCTTTGAGACTGGGTATGTGGTTTGGATCAAAATTAGCAGCTAAGACCTATACTTTTATTTTAATTTATTTTTGTATTCCTATATTTGTATGGTCGGACCAGTGGGTGAGTAGTGTTATATCTATGACATATATGTTTGTGCTTTTATATATTTTTCATTTATTATTACAGCATGTTATATTTTAGTTTATTTACAACTTCTTCACTCTGTTTATTTTATACTGTGTATGATACTTATCTATTTTTTCTGTTTTCTTACTCTGATATGAGGGAATAGTCTCCCCACTATCACACCTTATTCCCTCACTACTAGTTGGCACCCTTTAGCATACAGGGAGGCACGCTTGAGGCCTCGTAACCAATCGGATTGGGGTACCATTTTAGCAATATCTGGGTCAGGTCATTATAATGTAGTATCAGAGATGTTCCTTTCCTTGGATTTACTATTTGGGATATGGTAGACAAGAGTATTAGGAATGTGTTAGAGCCTATGGTGTATATCGGACTGGTGCGCCGAGAACACTTGTTCTGGTAAAAAGTCCTGGTTTTTAGTGTATGAGATTTTTGTTCTGATTTGTGATGTTATAGTTGTATATGATTTTCACTTTGAGCGATGCACATATTGCGTGGATGTTATGATTTACTATGGCTCTCTATCTATTGGCCATTTGAAAGAGTCCAATGATAGATTTTGAATCTTGGATGGTAAAGGCAAGAGACATCTTATGTATCATATTCAATACATATGATTCACATTATATAGGCCTTATAGTGTGTGTTTTTATTGAAAAATGGGCCCTATTCATTTAGGAATACTTAAATATATATATTTTATTCTGATGGAAGGTTATGTGGATCTATGTTGAGGCATTGGTTTTGAGGTTGATGACTTAGTCCTCATGCACGGGAGGTGTAGTGAACCTAGTAGGTCGATATGGGATGTGATAAATTTCTATTATACCCCTTGTAGGTTGTTTTTTCTCATGTTTTGGCTATCTGGTCAGATCGTAGAGTATGATACCGATGGATACCAAGACCTTTCTTGTGAACTGGACCTCGAGGGGGTATTACCGCATACAGATGCCCATTGAGTTTCAGTTCAGTCTCTATTCTTCGATGGTATTGTGACCTCTGGAGAGTAGTTCCTTATGAGGATTTTCAGTGAGGATCAAGACCTTGTAGGCTGCGTTTATAGTTTTGACCCTTGTAGGTCATTTTTGTCTTTACCTTATTTAGAGAGGTTTGATCTTTTGGGCTAGGTGGTTAGACCTTGTGACCCAGCTATGAGACCTAATATTTAGGTTTAGGTGGGTGAATTAGAGGCCCTTAGTTTTACTCAAAACCTTATATAGATTTATATCTATTTTTTTTCAAGGGAAAACCACATGAGAGAGGTTGTCCTGGGTTTACAGATGCCTTTTTAGGCAGCAAGATGATTATATGCTTGTTTTGAGATCAAGGCATGGTAAGTGCTTGAGTTTTTCATTATAGTCATGTAAATGACTTCATCTTTTGGAGAGAAACTAGGGTGATTTGGATTCAATAATAGTTTCTATAGGTAGGACTATATGGGAGCCTGGCCCAATTGACTGGTGTTTCTTGTATTTCTAATGTAGTTAGAGTGTGAGTAGATGCTCATGATTGGAATGATGCCGTGTAATGGGCGGTCATGGGAGTAAATCATAGTGTAGGTGAGGTGCCTGATTTTGAAGAGTATTTCCAAGGGAGAATATGGAATAAGGAAATGACATTCCATATAGCACAATAATCTTAACCTTTTAATGGAATACTTGCTGTAGTACGAGTCAGGTGATAGAGGTACACGTCGGTTCACGAGGTACCGTTTCATAAAAAATCAGTGAGTGTCCGGGTGTGAGATGAGGACCGATGTTTTCAAGACTTTCCATGGTAGGGTTACACTAGAGTTTTGGATATGTGTAAAATGTCCCTCCATGGTAGAGGTGACATCATGAATGAATTGGGTACCATGAAATGGTTGAACCATTTTGAACTTGGACACACAGTTTCGGTTGACGTGGTGTTAGGTGTTGGTTAAAGTCAAGTATATCCTGTTTTGTTTTGAGTGTGGCTCGAAGAGATCTGTATGAATCCTTTTGAATAATGTTAGGGTACTCCTATTAGAGATGATCATTATTTATCATAAAATAATCTTGAGTATGCTAAGAGAGATTCAACCCTACACTGATCTCATTTTCTTTCCAAATGTTTTCTCTAGTTGAGGAAGGAATCCTTTTGAGTTTACATTCAAGGAGTAGTGTAAGGTAAACCATATGGTGGGGAGTACACCCATTAACATTTGAGGGTAGTGACCCTCATTTTCATTTGAACTTTAGTGTTTTTTATGTGTTTTTGGGATTGGAGTTTGGTTTAAGATGACGATAAGGGTATTCCTATAGCGAGGAGTACTAGATCAGTCATAATTAAGCATCTTCCATATAGGAGACATTTGTTAATGATACGAGTATATATGTTGGATAGTTCAAATATATTGGTTGTGCATATGATTATATTGATAACATGACTACTAGTCTTACCACCCGGCTTCTCAAGGATGAGAATGTGTATGGTGGGGAGATTGTAAGGACCCATGTTTTTCCAGTCTGTAATTTTGAGAAGAAATTTTAATTTTTGATTTCAGATGCTTGTAAGGGGTAAAATTGTATTTTTACCCTATCATATGGTCTCAAATAAATTTTCTAACCACTCCCTTGGTATTGTAATTGGATTTTTACCCTATTAAAAGAGTTTTGTGTAATTTTGAGCCGTTCGAATTTTAGCAGAATAATTAATAATTAATATTTAATAAATTAAGTATTAATTTATTCACACTGGTTCATCTAACCATACATTTTGAATGGAGAATCGTATTGAGATTCCATATCCACTATTGAGTTTGGAATGGAGATTTTTTTCTAGGATTGGCATGAAATCAAGGTGGGCACTAGGGCTGGGCTAGGTCCCTTTTTCTTTTATTTTTTTTTTCTTCCTTTTCTTTTTTTATTTTCTTACTTTATCCTATGGATTATCATAGATTCCACCTATGGGTTCCACCTTTGCATGAAAAATATAAAATATGGAGATATATAGGTAGAGAGATATAAGGGAAGAGTGGTACTATCACAGATATAATGATATGACAGATATTTGTGTGGTAACCGTGGCTGTAGAAATGGGCAAAGCTTCAGCGGATTCCACCCAATGGTAGGTCATTTTTATGTTTCACTATAAATCACCATATATTTGTTATTTTATAGTTTAATCCCATTATATGATTTCTTATGGACCCTTGTGGTCTGATCTACTACTTTTGGGGTGAAAATGGGGGTTTTGGGGTGATCTGAGGGTTTTATGTTCAGGAAAACCCATATATACGGCGTGTTGTTCAGGAAGACACACTATGTGTTATTCCAGTTTGGGGAATACAAAGTTTTTTAAGTACATTCCTTGTAATAGGGTGTACACACCATGTACCGGTACTCGATTGTGTAGCCCAGTACCCATCTAGGCAACCTGTATAGGGGTATATGGCTATGTAGAGTGCACAACCATACCCTGTGTGGCTCACATGCCATGTATAAGTACACGGCCAAGCCAAGTACATGGTTAGGTCATTTGAGAGATATAGATAGGTACCTTGTATAGGGTACAAACCATGTACCCTCCTTACATTCTGTGTACTCAAGCATTTTCATGTTGAGTCCAACCAAAGTACACAACCAGGTGGGGCTTCGGGAGTACACATTGTGTATTCAGGGAGACATGTCATGTATTTCTCCTTGAAATTCCCAGTTTTATTTTCATATATTTCACCTAGGAGTTGTAATTGGACCCATGAGTAGTCCATTTGGAGTATATTTTCATGTAGATCATGATGGAAAGACCCGAAGGGTGTTTTAAGGGATCCTAGGTGATGTTTTAGGATTTTTATTCCTCTAATAGATGAATCCAGTTGTCACATGAGAATGAGACCTATTCTAAGATGATCCATGAGATATCACTCTTGACCGATGCCTTTTTAGATTTTACCTCAAGGATCTATACCTTGTGAGATGTTCCCTTATGGCCTATGAGGTTGAGAGATCAATTGATATGAGGATCCTCTGTAGGTTTCCTCTTCTTATGTTTCAACTTAGAGGATACCCTATAGGATGCCTCTATCTGCTTTCTATACCAAGGATCCCCTGAGGGATGCCTTTTCTTATGTTGACTTAGGTAGTCCCTTATTGGATCCCTTTACATGTGCACTATTCTAAGGATCCCATATAGGATGCCTTTGATTCTTACACTATCCTGAGGGTCCCCTGTAGGATGCCATTTCCTAAGTACTATTTTCAGAATCCATTATAGGATACCTCTGTTTGATTGCTGTTATATGATCCCATGTAGGATGACTCTATCTTCTTTCTGTACCAAGGATACCTTGAGGGATGAATTTACTTATATGCTGAATTAGGGAGTCCCTTGTAGGACCCCTTTACATGTGAAGTGTTCTGAGGATCCCATGTAGGATGCCTCTAATTCTTATGTTTTCATGAGGGTCCCATGTAGGATTCCTTTTCCTAAGTACCATTCTAAGGATCCCTTGTAGGATTCTTCCATTTTCTCACCGTTATAGGGTCCTGTGTAGGATTTATCCCTTACATTGAAACTAAGGATCTTGAGTAGGATTCCTTCACTTATGTGTATACCTGAGAATCCCAAGTAGAATGCCTCTTAGTGTTTAACTTGAGGGATCCAGTGGGTACCCTATTGTTTGACTGAACCTGAGTTAGTACATCGGGTTTGGGTAGAGATGGTAGCGGGTGTCACCTTAAAACCCATGCTGAACTTGTAATCCCATGGGGTTGTGATAGTAATATTGGGGTTAGGTGTTAGAACACCCTCACTCTTTGTTTATATTTCAAATTTTTATTGATGATGTAGTGATGTTAGCCAGAGGTTCTTCCTGGTTAGTGGATATTGATCTTGACATGAGATGTATTTCTTTCTCTTTGGAATTCCTAGATGTGCTTTCCTGGGATCCAGATTCTGAGCCATGTTATTCCTTATATTGATTTTTACACCCAAAGGTACTACATAGGATCTGGCTATTGAGCCTATATATTTTGATTATTATATTATTTAGATTTCCAGAGGTGTTTTCTAGTATCTATATGTTAATACTATGATTATGATATACAATCATATCATCCCTATTAATGATACTCATGGATGATTACACCCCCTGAGTGATGAGGATAATTATGCTCTCCTTATCTCATGAGTTAAATGAGGATGATTATGCTCTACTAAAATTGGGGTTGTTGGTGGATGATTACACACTCCTAAACTTGTGGTCTATAGAGGATGATTACACTCTCCTCGACCTATGAATTATGGAGGATGACCATGCTCTCCTCAATTTTTCATATGGTGAGGATCTCCTGATGTGATTTATGGGATCAGTCTTATGAGAAAATTTTCTTTTCAGGGTGTTTAAGCATGGAACATCACACCTATGTTTGAAATTCACATTTGGATATCGAGGGGTGGGAATGAAATCTCACTAGTGAGCTCTACAACAGATCACCTAAGGTTCAGACCCTTAGGGTTCATCCGAGTCACAATTTCATGACCGCCTATGGACAAGGACCTAAGGATCATACATTGGACTAGATTTAAATGGAATGATCATTGTGGAATCTAGATCAATGAAAATTTATATAATGTTTAGATATACTTCCTTAGAATCCTACTTTACAGTGATTAGAGGTGAGTATGGGTGAACCCAGGTGTAAGACGAGTATCTCCTTGTAGTGATGTAGCTTGCATAGAGATATATCTAGGATTGGATGAAGAAGGTATATTTCAATTGTGATTATAGATCCATATATTGAATTAATGATACACATATTGAGTGACATGATGTCCATATTAATTTCCTTGTACAGGATGTCCAGGTGATAGGGATTACAAACCTAATGATTGACTACTGATTGTTTTATGTTATTTCTTTCACCTTACTAATGAATATTAATATTAATGTATATATATATATATAGGTATGAGACTATACGTCTATATGTATACAGATATGGAAATCCATGGTGGAAATTTCCTAGTTGATCGGTATTACAGATCCAGGTTCAGCTGTAGTTTCACGTTTTAGATTTACCTATTTTTTCAGTTGTGTATTGTCTAGGCTGAGCACTTTTCTTTTGAGTGAAATTATAGTATCATATTTTATAGGTTCATCTTTGGGGTGACCTACTGAGATTATTTATCACCCCTACACATGCACCTATGTGTATGTGTATACCTTATGTATGATTTTCTGGTTGAGCATGATTTTCACGGTGGATAGGGATAAGGCCCAATGTTACATGATTGAGTGGAGCTACTCATGTGGGTTCTTCTAATCAGGATGGTACAGTTAGAAAGTGTCTTGGAGACTGAGTACGTGTTTTGGATCAAAGTTAGTGGTTGGGCCCTGTACCTTTTTTTTATTCTTATATCCGTATGGTCAGCCTAGTGGGTTACTAGTGTTGTATGTATGACATAACTGTTCGGGATTTTATAGATCTTTCATTTATTATTAGAAAATGTTCTGTTTATTTTACACTTCCACATTCTATTTATTTTATAATGTGTATGATACTTATCTATTTACACTATTTTATTACTATGATATGATGAAATAGTCTCCCCACCATCACAGCCTAGGCCCTCACTACTAGTTGGCAATCTCTGGTGTACAGGGAGGCAGACTTGAGGCCTCATAACCAACTAGCTTGGGGAACCATTTTAGTGTCATCTAGGTTGGGTCATTATAGTATGGGATATATTTCAAAATATTATAAATTTTTTTATTTCAATGAGAAGGAAATTATGATTCATGATGAAGATATGAAATTTCTTATCTTTAGAGGGGAAAATTCATCATCTGATTCATGTCTCGATCCATCCCCAATAGATTTTCTAAATGAAATCATTGGGAAATATGGGAATACACAACCTACGAATGGAAAAGGTAATATTAAAATTGAGTATGTACTTATTGTGAAAGAATACATTGATATATTTATTAAGGAATTACCTATACATTCACTAGATCATGATGTTGAGTTTTCAATTGATTTAATCTCTAATGCAAGGCCTGTATCAAAGACCCCCTATAGAATGGACACTCTGTAATTAGTCTAATTAAAGAAAAAAATAGATTATTTTTTACTAATAGATTTATAAACCCTATTGTTTCACCTCAGGGATCCCATTTTATTTTCATTAAGAAGAAATATTGATCTATGAGACTGTGCATTGATTATAGATAAATCAATGCTATTATGACAAATAAAAAGTATCCTATGCTTCTCATTGATGAATTATTCAATAAAATTCATGGAAATCATTATTTTTAAAAGATTTATCTTTGTTATGGGTGCCATAAATTGTGATTAAAGAATAAGGATATTCTGAATACAACATTTAAAACAAGGTATAAACATTATGAGTTTACAATAATGCTATTTTGATTGACTAATTCACCCTTTGATTTTATGGACTTAATGAATATATTATTAAAGGAGTATCTTGATGATTTTATTATGGTATTTATTAATGATATCTTGGTTTACTATAAGAGATATGAGGACCATTAAAATCACTTAAAAATCATTCTTGATACTCTTAGAAGAAAATAATTTTATGATAAATTTAAAAAGTGTGAATTTAGGATTCAGAAAGTTTCTTTTCTTGAATATATTGTTTCTAAGGATGGAATCTCATTTGATATTATAGAGAAAAAGGTAGTAAAATAATGTTCTATACCAATGAACATAATCAATGTACATAGTTTCATTGTTTTGGTACGTTACTATCATCAATTTGTTCAAAAATTTCCCCGATTAGCTAACCCATTTACCAACCTTACTCATAAAGGGTTTAAGTTCATTTTGATAAAGGAATGTAAAAAATGTTTTGAATAATTGAATATGAGATTGGTGAATTCTAATATATTGACTATGACATTGGGAAATGGTGGATTTTTGATATATAGTGATGCATTGAAGAAGGTACATGGTTGTATCCTTGTACAGAATGAAAAATTTATTTTCTATGCATCCAAATAGTTAAATAATAATGAATAGAACTACCCCACTCATGATCTTGAGTCAACATCAACAATATTTTATTTGAATATATGGATACACTATCTCTATAGAGAAATATGTGAGATATACACATATTATAAGAGTATGAAATATATCTTATCATAGAAAAATCTCGACATGATTCAAAGGTGATGGATCAAGATACTGAAGGATTATGATTTCTCAGTACACTACCACCCAGGGAAGGAAAATATGTTATATGATCCATTGAGAAGGAAATATTATGGAGTTCTAGACAAAATAATAATTGAGTATGATCCTATGTTCATGGATTTAGTAAAGATGGATATGAAAATTATTAAGGAAGGGGAAACATAACTCATTTTTCAAATATTACTAAACCATATTTATTGTAAAAGATAAAAAGTTCTCAGTTTGATGATGAAAATTTTCAAAATAAAATTAAATCCATAAATGATGGAAAATTGGAAGATTTCATATATGAAGATGGTGTTTTTAAATTTATAAAGAGACTATATGTTCCATATATACCTTATTTTAAGAGTGAATTGTTATATGATTCTCATATCTCTAATTTCTCTATACACCTTGGAAAAACCAATATGTATAGAGATTTGAAGGAACATTTTTGGTGGGATAATATAAAGCGGGAAATTGATAATTATGTGTCAAGATGTTTGGTTTGTTAAAAGGTAAAAGTTGAAATATAGCATCCTATAGGATTCATGAAACCTCTTTCTATTCTTACATGGAAATGAGATGAAATTACTATGGAATATTTCACTAGATTAACAAATACCCCTAGAAAGAATGATTCAATATGGGTTATTATTGATAGAAATACCAAATATACACATTTTCTTGATATAAGATAAGATTTACCTTTGGATCTCATTGTACGACACTATAATAATGAAGTATTAATATTTCATGGTGCAACTATTTCAATTGTGGTTGATGACGATCCATAATTTACATCGAAATTATGGAGAAGTCTTCAGAAATATCTTGATACCAAGATTAATTTGAGCATTGTTTATAATCCTCAAATTGATGGGAATTCTTAAAGGACTATCCAAACATCAGAAGACATGTAGGGGTCATTATCACTTAAATTTCAAGGTATGTGGGATCAATTTTTAACTTTGGTATAATTCACCTATAATAATAGCTTACATTCAATTAATCAAATGGCATCGTATGAAGTGTTTTTTGGAAAGAGACGTCGTACTCCAAATTGTTGGGATGAAGTTAGTGAAAGGGAGATTGTAGAACTAGAACTTGTGGAGGAAACAACAAAAAAGGTAAATACTATTCAAATCCATATTAGAGTAGGTCATAGAAGAAAAAAGAGCCATGTTGACAACTGAAGGAAATATTCGTAATTTCAAGTGGGAGATCACATTTTCTTGATGGTATATCTATGGAAGGGTGTTATAAAAGTTAGTAAGAAAGGAAAACTGAGCCTCATATACATCGAAACTTTTGAAATTATAGAAATAATTAGAGCTATGAAATACTATTTAGTAATTCCACCTATCCTCTCTAAATTAAATGATGTGTTCCATATATCATTGTTAATAAAGTACATTCTATACCCAATGCATGTGATCACCAATGAAGAAATAGAATTGGAACCTGATTCATCTTACTATTAAGTGACTATCTAGATTGTGGACACTAGAGAAAAAGTTTTGAGGAGTCAGAAAACTTGGCTGATAAAAGTAATTTGGAGAAATCATAAAATAAAAGAGGTGACACTGGAATATAAATAAATTATGATAAATAAATACACAAATCCATTCATGAGGTGACATTCTGGAAATTTTGAGAATGAAATTTTTTTAAGGAGGAAAGAATGTAACACACCAAAATTTTATAGTATGTTTACTTTTAAACAAATTTAATTTCTTATATTACTTTTGGTGAATGTAACCTCAAGATTTTAAAATAATTCTTTGTTTGATAACATATGCAACACATAACATCGAGCTTAAATGAACCACAATACACTATTAAAATATTAATTTAACAAAACTGTTATAACTTAGCAATTAAATTAGAGGGTTTGAATAAGATTAAACATATTATATATATATATAATGTTCTAAATAAATACAAATTTATTTTTTATTTCTTAAGAAATAAACACTCAAATTTTAGTAAAGTCATTTTATACCTTTTCTTCAAAAATAATTTTTATGAGAAAATAATATAATTATTTTTTTACTTTTAGAAAATGTATTTGATAAAATTAAATAAAATTTTAAATCATAATATCAAAATTTTCTTAGAGTTATTTTTTTTATTTTCTTTAAAAATATTGATTTTCCAGTGAATAGTGAAAAATATTTCTTTTTATTGAAAACTGTATTTTTATTTTAAGAATTTTAAAAGTAGAATTTTCTTTTAAAATAGTTTAAAATTTAAATTAGTTATATTATATTATTAGTAATAAAATTAATTTCATTAGAATATCATTTATATTTTAATTGGTATAAAACCTTTTATTATACTGAAAAAGTCATTTTTCTATTTTTTTTCTACTGTGTTTTGCATTTTAATATTAAATTAATTTATGCCACTTATTGAATTTTAATATTAAATAATGGATAAAATATTTTTAATCAATATTTTTAAATTTATCGAATATTTCCTTTTTATTTTTGGTCAATATGAATAGAAACTTTAATAATTTTTGTTACCATGATATAGGGTAAATCAAGAAATTAATGGTTAAAAATAATATGATAAGGACTATAAAATTACCCTAAAACTCACCTTAATTTTATTGTATTATTAAATTTAGTCTATAAGTGTCCAATATTTGGTTATACGACCTTTTTTTCCATTTGGACGAGATTATGACCTTTATAATATTTTATGTAAAGAAAAGTAAAAAACGTCACACTCTTGTTTTTAATAACTATAACATTTTTAATATAGGTATAACTAGAGGATATGTTCTGTTATAAATAATATTATGTAATATAGATGTTTTATATTCATAATAATAATTTATTATTATTTTTTTGTGAATAAATAATTACCTTAAATTCTTACAAAACACTGGCTTAATAATTATATAATTAATAAAAAAAACAATTATATGAAAATCATTAAAAGTGGTATAATTTGAAATAATTAACATAAAAAAAACTTTTATAGATAAAAAATGACATATTATATAGTTTTTTATTAATTTTATTCAAATTATTTTTTTCTTGATGTTATTATAGTCAAACTAAATGAATACTACTAAAATTAACATTATCGATATTTTATGAAAATAATATTTTATTAATTGATTTAAAATTAATAAAAATATTAAATTCATCCAAATAAATTTTATATTGTTAATTAAATCTAAAATGGTCTATTTATGGGTTTTTTTATATTTTATAGTAACATTATTGACCCTTATAGGGTATAAAATTTTAACAGTACAATAATTATCCAAAGGGTTAATGGGGGCTTAAAACTAAAATATAATGGTGAAAACATATCCAAAACTTGTCCAAATTTTATTGTATAAAATTATTTAGAATTATATATAATTTAAATTTTATTTATAAAATTTTATTTTTCATTTTTACATGATAAATAATTTATATTAAATTAATATTTTATGAAATTTCAAAAGTGCCCCTCACTGCAATTATAAAAGGGAACCACCTCCATTACTTATTTACCCCACTTTAAGCCATAAATCTCAACCAAATATCAACAATTACTATTATAAACATCATTATAGAAGTTATTTATAATTTTTACCTTCAAAAATAGCAACCCTAGGTCCCTTAAGAAGGGATTTAAAGGTAGTCCACTGAAGAAGTAATAATCGTCTTTACCGACTCTTTCAAGTTTATTTCTTATTGTACTTAATATTAATGCATTGTGATAATACTAAAATAAAAAATCAAGTATCATAAATATACTGAGATTTTATTATTATTATGTTACAACCATTTTCCATTTCTTTTACATCATATGAAAAGTGATAACACCACTCACGTGTACATACAACTCACTGTCTCCACACAATAGTGTAATTCATTTTTCATCACCACTTTTCTTGGATGGTTATAAAGATGGAAATAATGAATATATATTATAATTATGAAATAATTATATCTCTGTAAATGATATAAAATTTATCAAAGTACAAAGAATAAAACTAATTAACCAAATCATACATGAAAAATGAACTAGTTACCACCAGAAACATGAATTTTAACAATGAATTGATAATAAACGGGTGATAAAATATTACAAGTGAATAATATATGGTATGATATATATGATTATTTTTATATAATAGATTAAAAATAAATTAATATTTATTATACATGTGGTTTGAAAATATACAAAGGAAATCGAACCTATAGTATGGTTTTATTTCACAATCCTATCATTATTCAGGATTGTTTATTTTTAAGTCTCAGCCGATTAATATTTATCATCCATGTAAATGTTTTCTTAAAATGTTTTCATTTTTTTACTATTATCAAATTATTATTTAAAGTCATTTTTACCCTTGTTTTATTTTTTTTAAAAAGTAATATTCCTGTCATTTTCCGAATGAGGTACTTTTTAACTTTTATTACAAAAGTGTGAAAGGAATGTTTTTAACTTATATAGAATGAATATAATTTACCACTATCCTGATGAATTAATTATTTGAATATTCATTTATAATTTTAAAATGTTATTTTAAAATAAAATGATTTCTCTATTACGTGCACAGTTTTTAGATTTTAGAAAATGACTTTCAAAGTATAAAGGGTATCTTCCTCAAGAAATATTACTGTAAATTTTTTAAAGTATTTTCATCTATGTAAACATACTTTATTGAATATCATGTTGAGGATATAATATACTGATACCATCCACCATATTTCTTTGGATGGTTTATGATCATTTTGTCTAGGGGAAATTAGTGACATTCTGCATGATAGTTCTTTCAATATGGATAGTTAATGATTGTTAAGGAATGTTGATTTAGACATATTATTTATTCATATGATGAATTAATTGGACTTATTAAGTGATGATAAGAGAAAAATATAGTATGTTGACGTATTAATGGGTCTCATGAGACAAACTAGCATAGGTTTTGGTTGAGGCCTTACCTATTTATTTAGATGTCATGGAACAAAACCTAAATAGTATTTTTAGATGTCTTGGACAAGGCCTCGATGAAATATTTTAGATATCTAGAATTATGTATTCCATCATTATGAATTCAGTTATTGATGACCATGTGATTATTTTATTTTTTATCTATGGATGAGTTTATAGCTCATGTGATTATTTATACAGAATTACATGATCATAATTTATTATTTCCATATTATTCATGTATTTTTAACTTCTCCTATATTCATACCCTTACTGAGCATTTGATTTCACCCACTTATTATGTTCCTTTCCTAAGGATGTCAGTAAGTGTTTTATGATTGATATTTAGGAATATGATAAAGTGAATAATGGTTTTATCAAAGAAAATCCTATATTGTATTTTATGTTTTCAAATATAATGTGTAATTATAGTATGTATCAAGTTTTACAATACTACTAAAATATTCGGTCATTTGGGATGTGATTTCTTATATCTTATTCCAATATAATAAAACAACCACTAATTTTGGGCTACTGGAGTCAAGGTCTCAATACATCTGGCCTAATTTATGGGCATCATCCCATAACTAGAACATAGTTTATCTTAGGTCCACTAGTAAAAGAATGATACTAAACTAGTGTAACATGTAAAACTAGATTTTACACCTAACTACCCACATATTCCCATGACATAAAGAAAATAGAGGTGAGTACATCAATATCATATAAGAATTAAATCAATAAACTTCTAATAGAAAATTAAAACCACTCATCTAAACCCAATTAAGAATGAATTTCCAAGAAAAACCCAGGTAACTTCTATTGAATACTGATTAAATTTTTAAAAATTTATTTTTAAGGTGATGATCATGCCTCATAATTTACTTTTGAAATACACTTAAAATAATATTTTAAAACCGTTTGAGTATCAGATATATATTCCTAAAGATTCCCTCAATCGTTATGTTCATATACATATACACACACATATATATGTCTCATTTTTAAAAAATTCACATATTCTCATGTAAATTTTTACACACACACACATATGTTTACCCATTCATATGTGTATAACCACCAAATATGTAAATTTGTTTTCTAAGACTAAGTTTTTTATTCAAACCCAATCTTGAAACACTTTACTAATACTTGTATTTTCAAGTATTACTTGAAATTACAACAAAAAAATTAATAACCATTTGATAATTCTCTTTTAAGACCAAAACACATTTTAAAATAACTTAATTAATTCATAAGGGATTTTAAGGAAATTTACCAAACACTTAGTGTGAGATATTAATTAAAACAAATTTTTATGATGTTTTTAATTTGAGAAAAATTATTTTCATTGAAGTGAAAATCAAGTGAAACTTAGTTTTCCCTTAAAATACTCCTTAAAAATATTTAATACTAATATAAAGCATCCGAAACATTAATCTAAAACCCAAGAAATTATGGTTATTGAATTTAAAGAAAAATATGAAGGGAAACCTACCACGAATCAAATGCGAAGGGTTCAAAACTTTGAATTCTAGATGATTAAGGCCTAAGAGATGAATCACACACCCTATGAATCAATACTATAAAGAATAAAACCCTAATACCTATATAGGGTCCATCCAAGGCACACCGTTATGATGGATAAAATATAAGGGTAAGAAATATGAATAAAAATAGGATAGTATAGGATAAGAACCCTAAACTGAGAAGAAATCCCTTAGAAATTGCAAGGAAGAAGGGCTATAATCCATGATGGATAAAGGGAGGGTCATGTGAGGGGACCTCCTAAGCTACTTAGTGCATGAAATGAATGATAGTGGGGAGGGAGATCTATATTTTTAGGTTAAAATTAAGGGATATAAAAATGTAAATTTTAATAAAATTTACAATTTACCAAACCATACACCCTTTACTAGAGGGTTTGGAGCATGATGCATGGAAAAGATGCATGTTTATATAGGTTTTGGGCACATTAGAATATACTATATGACATGGATGATTCATTTTTTAGTCTTAATTTAAAAATAATCAATGATGTACATAATGAATGACATCATGACCAACAAAATTCATAGATTACTTTACTTGATTAAACACTAGATATAGAAGGGGGGGATATTCACATGTAATTTATAATTAATTTATGAGCATATATATAATTACATGAAATTTTAATTCCTTTTTCATTGATGATCTGGTTGACTCAATCTCATCATACCTTCATTACGCTACATGATCCAAGTTCATAATCTCTCTAGTGGATATCCAAACATGCACAAGAATATTTAAACATCAGAATGGAATCATTAAGTGATAGTGGGGATGATCCTAATCACTTATGTTGTTTGTGGTTAATCATAAAAAAATTATTCTATGAGGATGAAGAAATCTTGGTGTTCTCTTAATGAATTTAGAGAAATGGAGGATATAACATACTTTTAATATTTATAAATATATATAGGGATTAATATATCTTATTTCAATCCATTGTGCACAACAAGTGTGTTTTGGAAGGTGATATAATTAAATATTTATTATTCCAAGTTTAGGGTTGGAAAATTTCACACAACCCCCTTTAAAATTTCTTAATTCTTAGTGAACCCCATGTATTAATAATAATATAACTATTATTCAATTTAAATGTTCATAACATAATAATTAATAAATATCATTTATATTATTTCCAATCATATCATTAAATTCGGCCCACTTATCCTACTCAACATTTATCAAACTGTGAATAATGACTATTTATTTAATAATAAAGCATCACTAAATTATTCATCAATAAATATAATAAATATTATATTCAATAAACCTTGTAAATAAATTATTATTATTATTATTAAACTCCCTTATTCTTTCAAATAACTTGTGATTAAATATTAATGATCAACCAAAACTGAATAATTATTAAACCAACATATTTATTCTAGCTTATTAAATTCAATATTGAATTTAACAAATATTGTAGATACACTTTGTGTGTAAAATCCATGCCTCTTTCTCACTAGAAATAGTTGGAGATTCCTAAATTCCAAGGTTAACATCTAAAAATATAAAAAGGTTCCCATAGAGAAATAAGTTAATGTCACAATGACATACAAACTCTTATGAATGATTACTGTATAATATAATCCATTTACCAAGATATATCTTATTAATAAGGTTACAAACCTATTTCATCAACCTATATTATTGGTGTATCTTTATTTTATTTTATAAAAATGAACATGCCCACAAAACACCATGGATATGGATTTATCCTGATAGTTCCAATTCCATAAAAGGGTATGAGATATCAACTTTTGTTAATAGAAATAAGGGATTAATAATTTCTCACACCATCTATTAATGAAATATCACTCATTATTTACCCAACATATCCTACTTCTCCACTAAAATATTTCATCATGATTTTCATCAATACATCAAATTAAACAACTTATGGTATTCATTAATGATAACATTAAAGTCTAAGGATCAATACACATGTCTACAGATAAGGATATCCAATATTACATAAAATGTGGATTTCCTAATGGAATTTCTATTATCATAACCTCCCTTCTTAGAGATTACCAAGGGAAAACACTATGATAAGGTGTCTCAATGTCTTATGAGACTCCGAACACTGATTGATTGCATCATTTGAATCCTATCATACTATATCATATGACCATAGAAAATTTATTCAAGCATACTATCATCAAACTCTGGGTTCTCATCAAAGGGGAAATTTATATAAAATTTCTATGAGGAATATATTCTTAGGTTATTATCACATATTATTTAATGAAGAGGAACAATCATTATGTGATAAAAAACTTTATTAATATTAAAAAAAAGAATACATGTAATCATTAAGTAATTGTAAGTTGAAACTAGAGGACCAACTCTAATAGAATATCACTTTTACTAGATCCAACTATTAACAACCTTTAGTCCAACAGCTCTCAAATGATACTCATGCCTCTAATAAGATAGATCCTTAATCAAGAGGTCCTTCATATTTTCCTATGTGGATACTCTACTCACTACAACTTCACATATTTGAGAAAAATACCTCAAGAGATGAAACATTTAAAGTATATTCTTTATCCTTTGATGTGACCTTAACTATTTGGAAATATCTACCACTACATTTTTATCATAGTAAAATTTGATAGGGTCTTGACTACTAGTAACCACAACAAGATCTTAAAAAAAATTAAAAATTAAAAATACTTCCTTAGCTGCATCAAAAGTCAAAATATACTTGGACCATACTATAGAATCGATGAAAACTGGCTTCTTCAAACTCTTCTAACTAAAAAAATTTATGTTGAGAAAAAAATACATATCATAAATATGAATTCATATAATTATTATAAATATGAAAGATAGAATATTTATAACCCCTGATGACTAGATCTTTATCTCTTCCTTACACCGGGAATATATCCTTTGTTTGCCTCAGATACTTAAGGATAGCCTTAAAAATAATCCAATTCTATTCACTTAGATCATCTTGATATTTTCATACAATTATCAAATCATAGGCAATATCAATCCTCATACATAAAATGGAATACAAGATAAATACTTTCACATAAGTATATGGGATCTTACTCATTCTATCTACTTTCTATTTTTTCTGATGACACATATTCTTGGAAAGATGTATACCATGTGATACTTTAACTAATACCCTCTTGGATTGTTCCACATGGAACTTGTTTAGTATCTAGTCAATGTATGTACTTTGAATTAGTCCAAACATCCTCTTTGATCTATCATGCATGATCTTGATCCCTAGAATGTAGGTTGTTTCACCTAATTTATTCATAGATAATAACTTTCTTAAATATGGATTAACCTCTTGTAAGGATGGTATGTAATTTCTAATTAGTAATATTTAATCAATACAAACTACTATGAAAATGACCATACTATCACTAAACTACTTTTAAACACATGTATCACATTAATTCTTAATGAAACCAAATTATTTTATAGCTTCTTTGAACTGAATATTCCATGGATTAGATGGTTTATTTAATCCATAAACGAATCTCTATAACTTGTATACCTTTTTTAAATTTTATAGACTCACAAAACCATAAAGTTGTGTCATATAAATATATTTATGAAGGATCCTATTATGGAAAGAGGTTTTTAAATCCATATAATAGATCTTATAGTCATGGTAAGCTGTTATGGTACGAATAATTCTAATATATTTAATCATGGAAACTAGAGAGAAGGTTTCATTATAGTCTATGACTTGACGTTTTTTGAACCCTTTAGTCACTAGACATACTTTACAGTCACTAACACAACCTTTCATTTCCATATTTATCTTGAATACCCATTTACACCCAATGGGATATATATCTATTGGAAGATCAGTCAGAACCCAAAGTTGGTTCTAATACATGGAATCCATCTCAGAATTAATGGCTTCTTTACATTTACATCTTCTGATATCTCTACTACCTCTTTAAAGGATAGAGGTTTATTATTGTCAACCAATAATGAATCACCATCTCCTCTGACTAGAAAACCATATATTTCTAGTTCTCTATCCACTGTGGTTCTCATACACAATACTTGTGTTTCAAGAATAACTTTTTCCATGGGGACTTATGGAATATGTTCATATACCAAATCTTGTGTATCTTGATAATCAACTTCAAAAAAGTCAACCTTTCTCCCACTATACTTATTGAGGATGTGTTCCTTCTCAATGAATAAAAATTTCATAATAACTATAATAATTTTATCTAAGGGATCATATTGGTAGTATACCCTCATTTCCTTGGGGGTAATCTATAAAGATACACTTCATTCCCCAAGGTGATAGTTTGTTTCTTGATATATCCTTAACAAATACCTCTCACCCCCATGCACAAACATGCGACAAAGCGGGTTTATTAACACTCCATAACCCAAAGGGAATTCCATTTTCCACTTCAGTTAGTACTCAGTTTACTATGTATACTACCATGTGTAATGAGTATCCTTAAAATGATAACAAAATTCTTGTGCGACTCATCATTGAACTCACCATGTCCATCAAGGTATGGTTCCTACTTTCACTGACACCATTCCAATGTTGTGTATAAGTCTAAGTGAGTTAGGATAAAATACCATACCCCCATAGAAAGTTAATAAACTATTGGATAAGATATACACGACCTCCATCTAATCAAATTTTCTTTACCTTCTTACCAAGATGACTATCAACTTCATTATTGAACTCTTTGAACTTATCGAAGGATTTATACTTATACCTCATCAAGTAGATGTAACCATACATACTCAAGTTATTAGTAAATGTAATAAATTATGAGAAATTACTCTAAATTCTACTTTAAAAGGTCGTCACACATCAATATGTACCAATTTTAGAATCTCTGTGGACCTTTCACCTTGACCAAAAAATGGTAGTTTGGTCATCTTGACTTTTAAAAAATCATGAAATATTTTAATTGGTTTAATCTCAATAGAGTCTAAGTAACCATCTTAATAGAGGTTCATCAAATGCTTCTCATTTACATAACCAAGATGGTGATTCTATAACTAGGTGTTACATGAGTCATGTGAATTTTATTTTTTATCAATTACCAATATTTGGTTTTTGTAATTTAATACATAAAGAATGTTATTCATCTATACCATACTATAAAATATTCTATCTTTATAAAATTATCAACTCTTATTTTCAAAACTGAAAATAAATACATCCATGTATAAATAAGAAACAAAAATGATGTTCTTGGTAACAAAAAAAACATAACAATAGTTCTTTAAAACCAAAATCATTCATGTTAGTAATGGGAGGTGGTAGTATCCAATGGATAGAGCAACCAGTCTCACCCCATTGGTAGCATGTATATCCACCTCACCTCTATAAACCTTCTAAAATATACTTGGATATTATATTTGGATACAAATGAGAGAACCACATACAATATCTAATACCCAAATTTTAGATATGGAATTATTACCATCAGTAAATAATTTACCTAAAGCTTCCCATTACTTATTTGGATGGATGAAGTTCCTCTTCCAGTGACCTTGATTTCCACATGTAAAACACATTGTATTATACTCCTTTTATTGTTCTTAGATCTCGTTCTTCTTAGAAGGACCTTGATATGGATCCTTATACTTATAATGATTATTTAAACCATTTTCCTTGTTCTTCCTTTTCTTATTAACCACAAGGAATATTAGTTTATCACAAACCATGTATTTATCAACTTGGAAAATGAGAATAATAAGTTCTAAAAGAGACTTCTCATTATTTATCATATAATAATTCACAATGAAAATGGAGAATGTTTTTGTTAGTGAAGAAAAAATGAGATCAGTGTAAAACTCATCAGGGATATTAAAACCTAATAAATCTAATCATTATAAATATCCAATTATCTTAACTACACAAGGACCATCTAAAAATGAATCTCTAATATTTCATTTTAATAGTGCATTGGTGATATTATATCTCTATTATCCCATCTTATCTTGATAAATATCACGAAGGTGAGAAATGATTACATATGAATCAATATACTCATATTTATTTAGAATATCACTGGACATAGAAGATAACATAAAACATTGTATATCTATTGCATCATATACATGTTTTAGGTAGATATATACCTTTTCATCACTAGAATCTTTCACAAGTGACTTGGTAAATGGGGGTTCCAACACATATAATTTCCATTCATGGAATAATATAACACATAAGAACCTATACCACTCTTAGAAATTCATGCCAGTGATAAGGTTATTCTTATATAGTATGAAGCATAGTGATATTGTCAAAGTCATGTGGTTTTTCATTTCTACAAAAATTTAGGAGAAATTATTAGTACTTCCTTGACCACCAAAACATATTAATAAATTTAAATGTTATTAATCACCCTATATTTTTTTAAAACATAATATCCCTCAAAATTAGTTTCATAATATCTTGTTATATTAATATTATATTGGTAAGGACCTATATTCCCTTATTATAACTCAAACATTGGATCAGAAATTTATTTGAAGGGTTTTAGGTAAGCATAAATCACCAACTTCATTAACTCACAGTTCCTTGATCTGTTGAGTGAAATCCCCAATCCTAAAATCTCAGATAAATATTTCCTCAACCCTTGTCTTTCAGTTACACCAAGTCCTACTTGGATAGTCAACCCTTAATGTGAAACTAGTTAAGTCAGCCAAAAACTTAAAGATAAAGTTCCTTTATAATTGAAATCACCCTAAATTATTATGTTAAAAAACTTTAAACTAGGGGGAACGACTCTAACTTAAGTACTAGAAGGATATACCAACTTAATTTTTTAGTTCAGGTATTTTTATCCTTATGCATAAAACCCAATTTTTATCTTATGAAATTCCTTGTTAATATTAATTAGATTTTACTAAAGTGATTAACCATGTATTATAAAATTAATGAAAAATATTGTTTTATTGTATTTCATATTTCATGATAATTAATTCTTTTATTAAGTGATCACATAGAATCCAAAAACATAAATAATCAACCACGAAACCAACAAAAATAAAATATAAGTGGTATGATCATGAGATTATCTAATGGTAAGTTTATCTAGTGGATGATAAACTAACCCTCAAACCTAGGGGAAAAAACCTTGAACTGTATCTTGGTTTGTGTTGCAACATTCCCCCTCAGCTCCTATGTATCACCTCGATTGGTTTCACCTTGGATCCAAGACTTGGACCACCTCCTCTCACTTAGGTACTACATCCTTACATAAGATTTTAATCATACAAAGGTGATGGGATCAAATAAATTTGATAAGGTAGGTTTACATAAAAGAAACTGTGGGAACACAAGACCTTACATAATAAGGAGGAGGGGATGAAACAAATTCTATAATTTTAATTTAAAGACAATAATAAATTAAAAGGAAACCCATCACATACACATTCCTTCTCTAATATCATGACCATCCATGCAATGAACATACATTTTCAATCTAGTTATCAATTACTTAGATTCATTCTTTTATTAAGATAAAGTGCCATGAATTAATCCAATTAATCTAATTTATCTTATTACCATCCAAGCATACTTAAAATTCCATCATTCATGATTTTTAATAGATTAATTTTGTTTAAAATTAATATAGTACACAAGTTTACTTGGAAGTAATGACATGTACTCATCTAAAATACCTAGAATGTTCCTTGTGATTATGAATTACCTTAGAATAAAACAAAAATTGTGTGATAGGTAATTATATGGAGTGCACCATTAAACAAACGAAGCACAAAACACTTGTGATTTACACTTAATGTGATTATCATGATGCGTGCAGAGTGAACTATAAGCAAAGACCATACACAATTTTTAGTTTTAGAATTTAACACTAAAATTAATTCAATATATAATTAACCATACTATTACATAGTTTGTACTATCAAATAAATGAAACACAAAACAAATGTGAATAGGTTTAATTATATAGTTAATTATTCTCCGTGTATTAATTTAATCTCATAGTTTAAAAAAAAGTACACACTGTGTACTTGGTTACACAATGTGTAATGTATTTTTCACATGTCCACAACACACTCCTAGGGATTGAGTGTGTTTCCATCCCTTAACATGTATGAGGTACATGATTTATAGGATAATCACATGGTGTGGGGCCTTAAAGTTGAATGTTTTTTTATTCCCTATGTCATATAGTGGATACAAAATAATCTTAGACCCATGTATTCTCCATTACAAAGACAAGAGGACTATACAATGTGTACACTAGTTATACAACATTTGGTTCTTCAAAAAACATGACAGTATGCATGGAATTATATGATCATATAATTTTGTTGGATCATTGATTCAATTTAATCATCATAATATGATATTATCCTGAAAAAAACATAATTACTTGGGTACACAGAATATAGATTTAGGGTACACACTATGTATTCTCGTGTTACCCAGAAAGAACTTTTGGTATCTACTTATGGTGTTTTTAGATGTCTATTCATTTTATATTATCCCATTTATTGGTTATGTGAGAAAGAATAAATAAAGGAAAGATACATAAATTTTCAGATTCAAAGAATGAATAGATCTGATGTAAAATAAATTGAAAACACATACCATTCAATAAATTATAAATAAATAATTATAAATTACTCTCATAACCCCTCTGATACCACTTATAGGTTTTAGGTGTAGTGGAAGATCTTGTATGACATGGGTAACTTGAATATTTATTATTAATTTATGAATAATCATTGCTATATATAATGAATGATTTCATGACCAATGGAATTCATAGATTACTTGACTTGATTAAATGCCGAAACTAGAATAGGATGATCATCACATATAATTTATAATTAATTTATGATCATATCTATAATTACTGGAACTTTTAATTATTTCTTTATTGATAACCCCATTGAATCGATCTCATCATACCATTATTGTGTTATAGTATCCAAGTGTATAATCACTATAGCAGTGATCCACACATGTACCATAATCTTTGAACATCTTAGTGGAATTTTTGGGTGCTAGCAGGGCCGATCCCAACTACTTACATTGTTTACTATTGATAATAGTTGAATTATTATATGAAGATGAAGAAATATTGGTGTTCTCTTGATGTATTTAGAGAAGAGGGGGATATACCACTCTTTTAATCTCTATAACTCTCTCTAGGGATTAATAGATATTATCTCTATCCATTTTTTTACAAAAAGTGAATTTTGGAAAGTGAAATAATTATATATTTATTATGGAAGGTTTAGGGTTGGAAACCTACACACAAGACCCTTTATAATTCCTTAATTATTAGTGAAACCCATTTCTTAATAATAATATAATTATTTTTCACTTGACATGTGAATCACATAAGAATAAATATATATCATTTATATTATTTATAATTAGACTATTAAATTCAGTCTGCTTATCCTCCTTAATATTTACTAAACCTTGAATAATGAATATTTATTTAATAAATAAATATCATTATATTATTCATTAATAAATATAATAAATATCATATTCTCTAAACCTTATAAATAAATATTTATTATTATTATTTATCTCACTCATTCTTTCGAATAACCTGTGATTAAATCTTAATGATTAACCAATCCTGAATAATTATTAAACCACAAAGTAGAAATAATATTTATTTTAACTTGTTAAATTAAACATTAAATTTAATGAATATTGAAGATACACTTAGTGTGTTGCCCTATATCCCTATTTTTTAGTGATAATAGACGTAGATTCATAAAATCCAAGGTTAGATTCTAACAACACACCAAGACACCCATAAAGAAATAATTTAATGTCACAATAAAATAAAACTTTATATGAATAATTACCATGTAATATAATCCATTTATAATGATATCTATAATCAAGCAAGATGCACACTGGTGTCATCTACCCATGTACTTTATGTCTCTTTCTTTGAATTTATGGAAATGAACTTGACCACAAAACACCATGGACATGGATTTATCCAGGAATTTTAATTTCTATAAAAGAGTCTGAGATGTAAAATTTCATTAATAGACAAAAGGTATAAATTCTTTCTCACATTATCCATTAATTCAATATCACTCATGACACACCCAACATATCCTACTTCACCATAAACATATGTTGTCACAATTTTCATTAATACATCAAAGCGCATAACTTATAGTATTAATTAATGATAATATGAAAGTATAAGGATAAATAAACATTTATATAGATAAGAGTATCTAATTACACATAAAATGTGGATTTACTAATGGTGGGTCCATTCTCATAACATCCTTCCTTGGATATTACCAAGGGTGAACACCATAAGAAGGTGTATCAATGTATAATGATCCTCCTACCAATGATAGCCTGTATCATATGTTTCCTACTAGAAAATATCACCTATATATAGAAAAATTATTCAATAATACTATAATGGAACCTCTATATTATCATTATAGTGGGAAATTTCTATAACCTTTCGGTGCAATATATATTCTTAGGACATTATCACATACCATGTCATACAAAGGAACAATAATGATGTGATAAGAAACTTTATTAATATTCAAAATAATGAATACATGTAATAATAAAGTACATAGAATTTGTTTTTAGGGAACCAAATCTAATAGGTTAGATTAACCATTCTCCAAGAAACCCTTGCTTAAGGGTCAAGTACACGGTTCCCACTGGGAGTCGCATGGTTTACATTAAACTATGCGCTACCCATGTTCTCAAACAGCACACGTTCAAAATGAAATAAAAGGACCCCTACATAAGGGTACCCACATATTTTTCAATAGGTAAACCATGAACCTTAGAAACCCCATGTAAGGTTTATCTAAATGGTTTATCCAAATGCATGGTGAACATGTGGTGATTGTGCAAGCAAACCTTGAACATGAAAAAAATATATAAAAAAATAAATTCAACTAGGTTTTACCTGAAACTTAGGAAAATGATCAAAAGAAAATAAATAAATAAAATATTATGTAAAATAAAGGTTGTGGTGTGAAAATTATCCCCAAAATAATACATTATTTCCCAAAAATCCTTGGATGAAACGATCGATTAAAAAAGAAATTGGTTCCAACCATTATACTTGGGACACAATCTGTGAAACCCAAAGAATAATAAGAATTAATTACAATGACTAAAAACATCATAAAAAATATATAAATAGTTCATACCATAATTTTATAATTCCCTCATGAAAAATTACCACAAATGACTCTAAACAAATGGAATTCACCCTAATGAAAGAGAAGGGAAAACTCTATAAAGCACTAACTCAAAACCTAAGGAATACCCCAACTTAATGGGTGATGATGGGAATAAACCAAATGAAACTCAATTATTAGTCATAAATAAACATCCTACGACACAACTAAGGACTAAATATCAACACTCTTCCTTCATGTGGGAGTGTTTAAGAAATAATCACAAAATGGGTCCCTTACCAGATGTCACAACTTCCTTACAAGGTGAATGGAACATGTCTGGTCAAATAAGACTATAACCCCAAAAAAGAATCATAAATGGTGTCCTTACCACCATATTATAATTTGATTAAAACATAAACTCTTAAAAATATCCAGAACATGAAAAATCAATATCATCATAAAAGAAGAATAGAGCTCACTAGGAAAATGAAAGGATTATAGAGGACATAAAAAAATAAAAATACTACAAGAAGACACCATATTCAATGATGAGGACTAATTTCACCTTGAAGAAGTAAAACCATGGAAAATAAAATGGTAAAAGACAAAAAAATACAATGATTAACAATACATGACTAGGCAAGAACAGACAATGATAGCATTAGAATATAGGTTGAAGAGAAAGAAACACGGGGAATCAAACCCAAAAATATAAAACCCTTGTGAAATCATTAGAATAAATGAGTCACCAACTATGATCAAACCTATTTTTCAGTTAAAAATCATCAATGATAACCTAGAACACACCCAAGGATATCAATTCACAACCCCTCATAAACATGACCAACACCAAGGCTAGTATCCCAATGGAAAAAGGGAAGCATGAATCACTAGACCAATAGAATATCCAAGATGATAAATATACCACTAAGATAATTCAAAAGGGGAAAAACCCAAAGAGATGCACCAAGCAAGAGACACTTTGGAAACTCTAATTACTTTAGGATTAACAAGAAACTATCTCTAAATTAGATGACCAAAACAATTATAAAATATTACTTTGCCTAGAAAATATAATAAAGACACTCAACCATTTCATCCAAACCTTTATAGGAGGCTAGAGAAAAGTAACATAAGTCATAGGCCCCCAAAAATCCAAATTTAATAATTAAAAATAAATAAATTCAAGTAAAATCAAGGGAAATTCCCAAAAATACATCTACCAAGTTTCAAAAATATCATTTTTCAAAAACTCTATATTTTCTTTTTAAATACCATAAATTTCAAATTGAAATTTTATTTTTTTTAATAAAACTAACTCAATCTTAAAAAACTTTTATATTTAAAAAAAATATCCCTAAAGATCCTTTGATTCAATTGGAAATCCAAACAAAAATCCTTTTTTCAAAATCATCATGAATTAATTTCTCTTTTCCCATTTAAAAACAATCATATAATTTCCTAATTTATTTATTAATATTTTCACTAGAACCCCAAAACATGATATTCATTTCAAAGTATTTTATAAATTATATTTTCCCACTTTAAAATTTTAATTTTTTTTCCTTTAACCAGTATTTACAACTCACAGTGCTAATAAATTTTAATTAAGAAACATTGAAACATCTTTAAAGTATCACTTTATTAATTTTAAAATTAACTTCCACCACTTAAAATAAAATCACTATTTATTTAAAAGTACAATGAAAATTTATTTTTAATAAAAACATTTTATTAGAAATATAAGTACTGAGTTTATATTTTAGTTAATTTTGGAAAACCCATTTATTACTTTTAAATCCAAAACCTTACTATGTTAAAACCAATATTTTAAAAATTAAAAGTCAAGTTTTACCCAAATAATATAACATGTAATAATAAAAATGAATTAAAATCAAAGTAAGTCTAATATAAAATTCAAAGGGGGACTAGTGTCTATGTGAAACCCAGATTCTTGGCTTGACATACGGTGTTCCAACTACACAACTATCACTAAGAGTCATTTAAAACCATGTACTTAGTATCCACATGTATTTACAGGCTCTGTGAGCTCATCCAACACTACCCGTTCACTCCCCTTGTTATTCCCCAAAACAAAAAACAACCAAAAAAATCACATATCAAATATAAATTCTGACAACACAAAACCTAAGACACAAAACACGATAAGTCATGGAAACTTAAGGCTTAGAATGAGAAAGAGTTAGTTAGTGTCTTCCTACTCTTACCCCTCAGGTTTCAATAGTCCTGCTCAAATATACCATTAACACCCAAATGAACAAGGATATATTGAAACCTAGAACCTCTTAAGAACAAAGTGTTTGATACCATTTTATCGTGAACTAACTCTTGGCAACCCGATCTAGGCTGTGACATACCCGAGGTGCATTCTCGATTAACTTGGGATGAAAACTAGTGTCATAAAATCAAAGTATATATATATATATTGGGAATGTTTTCAACAAAAAAAATAAATACTAAATAGAATTTGATCAAAAATTCCAGAATGACCCATACGTAAACTAAACATCCATGCCAAAAAAATAAGAATAAAAAAATAGAATAGAAAATTTAAATAATTTTACATAAATTAATCTCTAATCTCACATCCAACTCCCTCCACAAGAACAACCCCTGAGATATATCACCCAAT
This sequence comes from Viscum album, assembly GCA_963277665.1. Taxonomy (NCBI): domain Eukaryota; kingdom Viridiplantae; phylum Streptophyta; class Magnoliopsida; order Santalales; family Viscaceae; genus Viscum; species Viscum album. Next base: position 1,826,085,278 of record OY728140.1, read on the forward strand.
ATCCACATATATAATGCACCATCGATTAAATAAAAGAAAATCATAAATAATTATTTTCCCTATGTGACAAAGAAAACTAAATAAAATTAAACAACCAAAAATCATCTACATGACTCCATGAGTCACCATCCAACCCTGGTATAAACAAAACCCCATTAATGGTCAATAGATGAACCTAAAACTCAAAATTTTAATAGGTTTGATCATAAAGGCCTAAAAGGTATACCAAGATAAACCAAACTCTATGATTTTTTTTAAATAAAAGATCAATTTACTGCTAGTTTTAAATACTTTATTAAAAACAGTTTTTTATGCATAAGCATATAAAAACCAATATCATTTTAATATCCATTTTATAAAATTTAATTTTTAATTTTCTTAAAATGAAAACATTCACTTTGAAATAATTTTCAGGTCCTCCTTTATTGAAAACACCCATTTGATAATTTTTTTAACCACCTTTAATGTATGCTTTCCAATATTGTAATGCCCCAACCCCAGTTACCCAGAGTCGGTGAATTATTACATAACATTGGCATGATCACAAAATATAAAGTCTCGAAAGGCCGATTAGTTTAATAGCCTTGGAAACACTAGATATATTCATAAGTCTTACATTACATCATAAAGTAAAACAAAACTACAACAACATCTTGTCTTCATATCCCTTCATACTATCCCTGCAGGTCATTCATAAAATACTTCTTCACATCCTAGAAAAATTAAAACATTCAAAGGGGTGAGCTCAGATGCTCAGTAAGGATAAAAATATAGCGGAAACTTTCATAAATAAACATAAACATTTAAGGCAATGTATAACTGAAACAAAATCCTTTTAAACTTGAACTTCAGCATAATATGGAAAAATAAAATTAAATAATTCCATTTACTTATTCACATAGATATTCTACTAGTTGAATAATCACATGCAATATCAATAACCACTTTCATAATGATGGAATGCATAATGCTATACTATCATAACCACATAGTCAAGGCCTTGTGCCAAGACTACAAATAAGATTTTGTCAAGGCCTTGTTCCAAGACACTAGTTTGTATCATGAGACCTACCGATGCATCGAGGAGCTATAGAGGGCTCAACCCATCACTTACTAAGTCCAATGCATTCCTTATATGAAATGGTCTAAACATATCATAAACAATTCCCAAGGACCATAACATAATCGTATCACATAAAACATGCATAAAGGAAACATAAAATTTCCACATTTCAATCACAAGATATAAATACAACACATTGAAATAATAAAAACATTATAAAAACCATTTTCAATACCAAAATAAAAGAAAAGTAAAACATGGTATTTATTTTTCTTTTAAAAAAAGTTATGGTTTGTAGAGGAAGCCGAAACTCAAATAATGGTCACGGTGGTGAAGAAGTTGTTGTCACCGCATATGTAAGATAAAAAATTTCTTTTGTCATTTAGTAAAAATGATTCCTATAAAGAGATTCATTTTGAATAAAAGTAAAAGTCAAAGGGGTTTATACACTGTATAAGAGAAAGTTGTGTATAAAACAAAATATGCCTCAATGAAAGGAGATTGAGACGAAGTCCCTTACCTCGTGTCCGACTTGACTCGATCGTTATTTAATCTCCTGAATAATAAACTAGAGTTAATTTATAATTTCTTAAGAAATTTTTTAAAGTTTATTATTCCTATTATATCACTTATTACCATGTTATGAACATTATGTAATTATTTAAGTTAATAACGGTCGTTTTGTCGATCTTTGGTACTTGAGTCAAAAATAAACTTCTTATAATTACAATTTGTTCGTGTGGTAAACTATACATTATATCCAGAATTATATTCATGATTTAGATATCATATATATCATATATATCTAGTATATACATGCATTTTTAATATTACAAAATATTTAGAGGTAAGAAATGAAATGCACCATTCATGGAGACGGTAAGCTGTACGTACGCATGAATGCTACTTTCATTTCTATTTAATATTTAATGGAATAAAATCATAATGATATAAAGGTATATTATAATTATAGTATAATATCATATATAATATCATTAACTCCATACTTTATAAATCCCACATATGGCATTAATGATTCAAATCACTTTGAGGGGGCGGTAGTCCGCACTTCCTAAAATGAAGATATCACGTTTACCCATAATGGAAACTATAAAGTTATGCCATAAATGAAAAATAAAGAAGAATAATGAAAACATAAACATAATATATATCATATATAAATATAGTGACATCTTAATGGCCACTATGAAAGGTGTTAAAAGAAGATTGAACAATCATCATTTCGTGAGGCAGTAATTCGCCACTCACAGAAACAGTAGGTTCTTTAACCATTAGACGGGGGTGTGTGTAAGTTTAAATCAAATAATTCTCATAAAAACATCCTAGTATATTTAATATTCTTTTTTTGTTACAAAATAAATGAATAAAAATAGTTTAGGGGGTTGGAGAAGCAGAATAAAACAAAACAACATAAGAGAAGACATTACTTTTTAATCGGGTAACTCCCCTCAGTTTGAACCAAAATGGTTTCTTGAAAAGATTTATGCCTAAGGTAAGGCTTCTATGATGAAGAGAGGTATGTGGAGAGATATAATGAGCAGAGTTTGGCCGATACAATGGCTTGAGAGGTGTGGGTAAGGTGGTAGAGGTGGAGGCCTTTTATAAGAGGAGAGGAGGGGCTCTTTTGGAAAGATTGAAATGTTACTTTATTATGAAATGATTTTCAGATTTTAAAGGTACCAAAATGATATATTTCTAGGATAAGGTAATAAGGGTTCAAAATAAACCCATAAAATAGGTTTTATACAAGTTTAAGTCTTAGATTTTACCTTATCTTTTCATTTTATTTAAATCGTTCATTAATGAGGTAATCACTGCATCATCATAGTGTCATAAATAAATTTATTTATTTAGTGTCTAAAAATTATAAAAAAAATACCATGATGTAGGAAATATGTTTAGATTTACAATGAATATTTATAGTTTATAGGATCATTTATGTAGACAAAATTAAAATTGTTTTACTTGGGTGATACATACTTTCGTTATATTTTCCTTTCTTTAAAAATAAAAAGATAAAATGTCACTATCACACAAAAGTGATTCCATGGGGTCCCAAAGTTTGGCACAAGGAATCCCATGGTCGGCCATGACACAACCAGTAGAATTAGGATACATTTTGGGGTAATTTTATATTATTATGATATTATTTTATTACCCTTAACTACCTGATTACTAATTAATCATGATAATTAAAGATAATTGTCATTGTTACTATTCATAATGTCCCAAAACAAAAGAGTCTTAATTACATAATTTGGAAATTATGATTCCAAATATGGAATCCATTTTAACAAATTATAAACACAGAAATTACAGTAATTAATTTAAAAATTATTCTCACTGTCAAAACAAATAGCGTGTTTTTAAGAAACAATATCTATCAAAAGATTGACAATTGTTTATGTCCAATTTCAAAGTGAAATTAATTATAATGACCACCATTAGATAAAATGGTAAAATTATATTCTAATTATACTTTAAAACCACTCAATAGTATAATTTATCAATATAAATTATTTTTATTAAAAAAGTTATTTTAAATTATTTTTCACTATTCATTGAAAATTGGAAGTTCTCAAAAAAATACCAAAAATTCAACATAGGCTAATTTTGATATTCCGAATCTAAAAATGAAGTACATTTTTAAATATAAAATTTATATAATTTCAAAAAGTGGGTATTACTATTCACAACGGCTACTTTGATTGGTTGTGATGTGTTAGAACTCGAGGTTGCGTACAATACACGTTGCTCTATTATTCAAAGAGAAGCATACCATGGAAGCTTGGGGTGTTACATTCTCCCCTCCTTCAAATAATTTCATCCTCAAAATTTCTAGAATATTACTGTATAAAAAGACTTGGGTGGTTCTTCATCATAAGTTCCTCGGGTTCCCTCGTTGCCTCTTCCATATTATGGTTCCTCCATAGAACTTTTACCAGACGAGTCGTTCGGTTTCTCAGCACTTGTTCTCTCGTATCCAGAATCCTGACAGGCTCTTCGCAATAAGATAGATCAGGTTCCAGTTCTAATTCATCATTGTTGAGTACATGCGTTGGGTCAGGCATGTATTTTCTCAACAGTGATACGTGGAATACATTGTGAACTTTAGAGAGACTTGGAGGTATTTCCAAACGGTTAGCTACAAGCCTAATTCGTTCTAGAATTTCGAATGGTTCGATGTACCTGGGACTTAATTTTCCCTTCTTACTGAATTGTATAACTACCTTCCATGGATATACCTTCAAGAAAACATAATCTCCTACCTGAAATTCCAAATCCTTCCTTCGGTTATCAGCATAGCTCTTCTGCTTACTTTGAGATGTTTTGATGTGGTTTTGGATTACCTTCACCTTTCCCATCGTTTCCTCAACAAGTTCTGGTCCTACGAGTTTTCTTTCACCAAAATCATCCCAACAGGTTGGTGTGTGACATCTCTTTCTGTATAACGCTTCATATGGTTCCATCCGAATACTTTAATAGAAGCTATTATTATAGGAAAATTCTACCAGAGGTAAATATTGATCCCACATACCCTAAAAGTCAAGTGAGCATGATCTCAACATGTCTTATAAGGTTTGAATAGTCCATTCTGATTGTCCATATATTTGAGGGTGGTAAGCAGTGCTCAAACGAAGTTCAGTATCCAGGGATTTCTGAAGACTTTTCCAGAATCTTGTTGTAAAACGGGGATCACGATCCGAAACAATTTATAGGGGTACTCCATGAAGTCTTACAACTTCGTTAATATATAGTCTTTCTAAACGTTCAAGTGGTAAATCTTCTCTTATAGCAAGAAAATATGCTGACTTGGTAAGACGATCAATAATGAACCATAGTGCATCATTCCTTCTAGGAGTCTTTGTTAGTACCATGACAAAGTCCATTGTAATATTATCCCATTTACACTTAGGTATGGGAAGAGATTACATAACCCCTCTAGGAAGTTTCCTCCCAGCTTTCACTAGTTGACAAACCATGCATCTTGACACGAAATCAGCAATCTACCACTTCATGTTGTCCCACCAAAAATGTTCCTTCAAATCTCTATACATCTTAGTGCTGCCAGGGTGTATAGAGAAATTAGAACTATGAGCATCATCCAATAATTCATTTTTTCGAACAGCTATATCAGGAACACAAAGTCTCTTCCCAAATTTCAAAATTCCATCTTCATACACAAAGTCACTCAATCTCCCATCTTTCACAACTTTAATCTTCTTTTGAAACTCTTCATCATCGGTCTAAGAACTCTTAATCCTTTCTAGTAAAGATGGTTTGGCAACCATTTGAAAAAGCATCGATGTTTCACCTTCCATAGTTATTCCCATGTCCATATTCACTAGATCCATGAAAATAGGATCCCTTTCAATTCTCATATTTTTCAAAACTCCATGATCTTTTCTGCTCAAATCATCTACCACCTTATTTTCCTTCCCCGGGTGGTAGTGTATCGTGTAATCATAATCCTTTAGTAATTCAAGCCACCTCCTTTTCCTCATGTTGAGTTCTTTTTGTGAGTAAATATACTTCAAACTCTTGTGATGAGTATAAATATCACATTTTTCACCATAAAGGCAGTGTCTCCATATCTTCAAAGAAAATATCACAGCTGCTAACTCGAGATCAGGAGTAGGATAGTTTTGCTCATGAATTTTGAACTGTCGTGATGCATAGGAAATAACCCTATCATTCAATATAAAGACACAACCAAGTCCTTTCTTCGATGCATCACTATAAATAACGAACCCATCATTCCTTGATGGTAGAGTCAATATAGGAGCATTGACTAATCTTATCTTTAGTTCTTTGAAACATTATTCACACTCTTTTGTCCAAACAAATTTAACCCCTTTACGTGTCAGCTTCATTAATGGGTTAGCCAATTGGGAAAAATTATAGAAAAAATGTCGATAATAACCTGCTAAACCAATAAAACTGCGTACCTCAGTTATACTCGTCGGTGATGGCCATTCTTGGATTTCTCTTGTCTTATAAGGATCAATATAGATTCCATCCTTAGAGACAATATGGACAATAAAAGAAATCGCATGAAGCCATAATTCACACTTGCTAAACTTACCATATAATTCGTGTCTTCTAAGAGTCTTGAGAATAATGCGCAAGTGATTTTCATGATCTTCATAGCTTTTGGAGTATACCAATATATCATCAATAAATACCACTACAAAGTCATCAAGATATTACTTGAAAACTCTATTCATTAGATCCATGAAGATAGAGGGTGCATTGGTCAATATAAAAGGCATTACTGTAAACTCGTAATGCCCGTACCTGGTTCGAAATGTCGTCTTCGAAATGTCTTCCTTCTTCACACACAACTGATGATATCCATATCAAAGTTCAATCTTTGAAAAGTATTGATCTCTATGCATTTGGTCGAATAAATCATTAATGCGAGGTAGGGGATACTTATTCTTTATTGTTATAGCATTGATCTCCCTGTAGTCAATGCACAACCTCATAGATCCATCTTTCTTCTTAACAAAAAGAACAGGATCTCCCCATGGAGAAAAAGTAAGGAGAATAAATCCCTTATAACTCAATTCCTCTAGTTGTTTCTTTAGTTCCACTAATTCCAAAGTGGACATTCTATATGGGGTCTTTGATATGGGCCTTGAACTAGGCATTAGGTCAATAGAAAACTCAACTTCTCATTCTGTAGGATGCCCAGGTAAATCTTTTGGAAACACATAAAAATATTCTATCACAATAGGTACATCCTCTATTTGAACATTCCCTTCCTCACCCATAGTTATTTCATTCTCTTCCTCCCCAATAAGTGAATTTAGTTGAGCTACTAGGGGTGGATCTAGATAAGAATTAGGTGGTGAAGATTCTGCTCTAAAGATAAGGTGTTCCTTATCATTGTCATCAAAAATCATAACCTATTTCTTATTAAAATAAATCTTCGCATCATGGTATGAAAGCCAATCTATACTGAGGATTATATCAAATTCAATCATGGGTAAGACGATGAGATCAGCAGATAAAGAACATTTATGTGCTCTAATGGGAACTGATTCACAAAACATTGTTGCAATGATATTTCCCTTAGGAGTTTTGACTGACAACTCCCTTGTTATATCAAATTGGAAATATCTAATTTTCTTAGAAAACTGGGAAGATATGAAACAATGCAATGATCCAGAATCAAATAATGCATTTGCTAAACTTGAGGAAACCATTAAATTACCTACCACCACGTCTTTCAGGTCTTCTACCTCAGCAGTAGTGATAGCATAAGCTTGTCCTTGATCCCTTGGCCTTTTATGAAGTAAGTTCCCCTAACGCTTAGGATATGCATTTGAATAATGTCCCATCTCCCTGCAATTTTAGCATTGAACATCAGTAGTTTCTTTCTTCCCCTTGCAATCCCGATCTTGGTGTCCTTTTTCACCGAACTTATAACAGACTCCCATTCCTTTCAAGCAAGTACCGGGGTGTTTCTTCCCACATTTACTATAGAATGGATAATAAACTTATCACTTATTCCCCTTATTTCCATTTCCAGAGTGATCAGCAGATCTCTTCTTCTCTTACTTTACTTTAAAGTTGTAAGACTTAGATAATTCCTTTTCCGTCTTAATGGCACATGAGACAATGTCTTCGTATAACGAGAAGGATTGTGAGACAATGCTCGATGGAGAAATGGTTTTAACCCATAAAAGAAATGATCAATCTTACTTCTTGTGTTATGTATATAATCTGCAGAATACCTCGCTAACCTTGTAAAGTTGCCCTCATACTTTGCGACATTCTCATCCTCCTTTTTTATCAGACTCAGAAATTACCTTTCCATATCTTCTCGATGGTCACGAGGAAAGTATTTTTCTAATAAAAGCTCTTTGAACTCCCTCCATTCCATATTTGATACTTCATCATCTTCCTTTGTGTTTTGAATCAATTACCAACATTGATCAGCATCTCGAGTGAGGCGGTAAACTGCCATGATAACCTTTTCCCTTTCACTAATCCCCAAGGCATGGAATATTTTCTCTAAGGAATTTATCCATTGCTCAGCTACTAAGGGATTTGTAATCCCATTTAATTTTGGTGGTTGTTGCCTCGTGAAGCGATCTAACATTGACCCTCCACACTATAGACCAGGGTGCTCCATATGGGTAAGGTTATTATTCATAACCTGAGTGAGTTGTCCCAGTATGGTGATAAGCTGATCAGCACCAGTTGTATCACCAGCTCCACTATAATTATCTTGAGCAGGAGGTAAATCCCTACACGGAGTGCGTGCATTGATACAGTTTCCATTCCTTCCACTAGGCGCTATTTCTAAACAATGGCATAAAATATATCAGTTCATGAATCAAAATACATAATTCCATAATTGTAAAACACTTAACATAAATTGAACTATTTATGGATATAATCCATAATAATAAAAAGAAATGTTTTCTTTGAGGAAGTATATACTCATAAACCCTTCATAATGGTTTGTAAAGAAAATAAGAATTATCCTAAGCATATCCCCCGGGAGTGTGGTAACCAAGAGTGCAACAAGACCTGTTGTCATGCACGAGTTCTCGTTCAAGTCTAGCTCAAATCGGAGTTTTTGGGTTTTACCCCTAGGTACATCTGTTCTAGAGCCGAATCTACTGACTCGTATCTAGACATAGAAGTATTGCTCAGAAAACTCATAAAATCTCTATAATACCAAAATTCTGGGAAGTTCTTCTATACTAATCCTCAAAGTCTATCTTAGGGCTATGTGCTCTAATTAGAGTTTATCTAAATCTAGCTTCCAAGGTTAGTACTAAACTGCCTCTGATACCAACGATAATACCCCGACCCCAGTTACCCAGAGTCAGTGCATTATTACGTTACATTGGCATGATTAAAAAAGATCAAGTCTCGAAATATCGATTAGTTTAGTATCCTTGGAAACACTAGATATATTCATAAGTCTTACATTACATCATAAAGTAAAACAAAACTACAAAAACATCTTGTCTTCATATCCCCTCATACTATCCCTACAGGTCATTCATAAAATACTTCTTCACATCCTGGAAAAATTAAAACATTGAAAGGGGTGATCTCATATGATCACTAAGGATAACAATATAGCAGAAACTTTCATAAATAAACATAAACATTTAATGTAATGTATAATTGAAACAAACTCCTTTTAAACATGAACTTCAATATAATATGGAAAAATAAAATAAAAGGATTCCATTTACTTATTCACATGGATATTCTACTAGTCGAATAATCACATGAAATATCAATAACCACTTTCATAATGATGTAATGCATAATTCCAGACTATCATAACCACATAGTCAAGGCCTTGTGCCAAGACTACAAATATGATTTTGTCAAGGCCTTGTTCCAAGACACTAGTTTGTCTCATGAGACCTACCGATGCATCGATGAGCTATAACAGGCTCCACCCATCACTTACTAAGTCCAATTCATTCCTTATATGAAAAGGTCTAAACATATCATAAACAATTCCCAAGGACCATAACATAATCACATCACATAAAACATGCATAAAGGAAACATAAAATTTCCAAATTTCAATCACAAGATATCAATACAACACATTGATATAATCAAAACATTATCAAAACCATTTTCAATACCAAAATAAAAGAAAAGTAAAACATGGTATTTATTTTTCTTTTAAAAAAAGTTATGGCTTGTAGAGGAAGCCGAAACTCAAATAATGGTCACGGTGGCGAAGAAGTCGTTGTCGCCGCATACGTAAGACAAAACATTCCTTTTGTCGTTTAGTAAAAATGCCTCGTATAAAAAGATTACTTTTTAATAAAAGTAAAATTCAAAGGGGTTTATACACCGTATAAGAGAAAGTTGTGTATAAAACAAAATATGCCTCAATGAAAGGAGATTGAGACAAAGTCCCTTACCTCGTGTCCGACTTGACTCGATCATTATTTAATCTCCTAAATAATAAACTAGAGTTAATTTATAATTACTTAAGAACCTTTTTAAAGTTAATTATTCCTTTTATATCACTTATTAACATGTTATGAACATTAGGTAATTATTTAAGTTAATAACGGTCATTTTGTCGATCTTTGGTACTTGAGTCAAAAATAAACTTCATATAATTACAAGTTGTTCGTGTGGTAAAATATCCATTATATCCAGAATTATATTCATGATGTAGATATCATATATATCATATATATCTAGTATATACATTCATTTTTAATATTACAAAACATTTAGAGGAAAGAAATGAAATGCACCATTCATGGAGACAGTAAGCCGTACGTACTCATGAACGCTACTTTCATTTCTGTTTAATATTTAATGGAATAATATCATAATGATATAAAGGTATATTATAATTATAGTATAATATCATTTATAATATCATTAACTCCATCCTTTATACGTCCCACATATGGCATTAACAATTCAAATCACTTTGAGGGGGCGGTAGTTCGCACTTCCTAAAATGAAGATATCGCATTTACCCATAATGAAAACTATAAAGGTATGACATCAATGAAAAATACAGAAGCATAAGTAAAACATAAAAATAATATATATAATATATAAATAGAGTTAAATCTTAATGGCCACCATGAAAGGTGTTAAAAGAAGATTGAACAATCATCGTTTCGTGAGGCAGTAATTCGCCACTCACAGAAACAGTATGTTCTTTAACCATTAGACGGAGGTGTGTGTAAGTGTAAATAAAATAATTCCCATAACAACATCCTATTATATTTAATATTCTGTTTTTGTTACAAAAGAGAGGAATAAAAAGAGTTTATGGGGTTGTATAATCAAAATAAAACAAAACAACATAAGAGAAGACATTACCTTTAAATCGGGTAACTCCCCTTGGTTTGAACCAAAATGGTTTCTTGAAGAGATTTATGACTAAGTTAAGGCTTCTATGATGAAGAGAGGGATGTGTAGAGGTATAATGACCAGATTTTGGCCGATAAAATGGCTTGAGAGGTGTGGGTAAGGTGGTAGAGGTGGGGGCTTTTTATAAGAGGAGAGGAGGGGCTCTTTTGGAAAGATTGAAATGTTACTTTATTATGTAATGATTTTCGGATTTTAAAGGTCCCAAAATGATATATTTAGAGGATAAGGTGATAAGAGTTCGAAATAAACCCATAAAATAGGCTTTAGACAAGTTTAAGTCTTATATTTTACCTTATATTTTCATTTTATTTAAATCGTTCATTAATGAGGTAATCACTGCATCATCATGGTGTCATAAATAAATTTATTTATTTAGTGTCTAAAAATTAAAAAAAAATACCACGATGTAGGAAATATTTTTAGATTTACAATGAATATTTATAGTCTATAGGATCATTTATGTAGACAAAATTAAAATTGTTTTACATGGGTGATACATACTTTTGTTATATTTTCCTTTCTTTAAAAATAAAAAGATAAAATGTCACTATCACACAAAAGTGATTCCATGGGGTCCCAAAGTTTGGCACAAGTCATCCCATGGTCGACCATGACAAAAAAAGTAGTATTAGGACACATTTTGGGGTCATTTTATATTATTATGATATTATTTTATTACCCTTAACTACCCGATTACTAATTAATCATGATAATTATAGATAATTGTCGTCGTTACTATTCATAATGTCGAAAAACAAGAGTCTTAATTACATAATTTGGACCTTATGATTCCAAATATGGAATCCATTTTACCAAATTATAAACACATAAATTTCAATAATTAATTTAAAAATTATTCCCGCTGTCAAAACAAATACCGTGTTTTTAAGAAACAATATCTATCAAAAGATTGACAATTGTTTATGTCCAATTTCAAAGTGAAATTAATTATAATGACCAAAATTGGATGAATGGTAAAAGTATATTATAATTATACTTTAAAACCACTCAATAGTATAATTTATCACTATAAATTATTTTTATTAAAAAAGTTATTTTTAAGTATTTTTCACTATTCATCGAAAATTGGAAGTTCTCAGAAAAATACCAAAAATTCAACATAGGCTAATTTTGATATTCTGAATCCCAAAATGAAGTCCATTTTGAAATATAAAATTTATATAATTTCAAAAAGTGGGTATTATTATTCATAACGACTACTTTGATTGGTCGCGGTGTGTTAGAACTCGAGGTTGCGTACAACACACGCTGCTCTATTATTCAATGAGAAGCGTACCATTTAAGCTTGGGGTGTTACAAATATACTTTAGGAAACATATTTTTTAAAGAAAAAACATGATCTAAAGTAAAACAGTGATCACATGAAATATAATCCAATAAATATAAAATAACAAGATTCATCATATGAACCTAAGAGCTTAGGGGGACAAACTAGGAAATGACTATACAACTATTCAATAAGACTGACACTGGATATCAAAAATCTACTATAACAATTTACATTTTAATACCTTTACTAATCAAGAGGTATCATCCCATAAGTAGAATATATTTTATTTCGGCGACAATATTCAAAGTGTGATACTAAACTAGCGAAGCATATGAACCTAGAGTTCCCACATAACTACCCATGGCTTCCCATTAGTAAAGAAACTGGAGGTGATAACATCAATATCACATATGAATAAATCAAAAAAACACCCAATAGTATATTCAAACCATTCATCTGAACCCTTTAAGAATGAATTTCCATGAAAGACCCATGCAACTTTCTTCAAATTCTGATTAAAGGTTTAAATTTTTTTTTCAAGGGGTCTATCAGTACTCATAATTTACGTTGGAAATACAATTAAAAATTGTTTGAAAACCAAGTGATGTTATTAATATTTACATGACTTATTATATACTCCATTTACTTATTTTATATGGAATGTGCTTAATTTGTGTGAAATATTAATGTTTTAATACTAAGTATAATTTTTGAGCATTTTTTAGAAGTAGTCCAATTGAGTGAGCTTACTATTTTATTTATAAATCTCACCCTAATGATTAAAATTGTGTTGTTATTTTTTTGGATTCCTTATTCAATTTCTCACATATCATTAGAAGGAATCATGGGTCAATTCTGCCATTTGAGGGCTCATATGGTCAACACAAGAAGACCCAAATAATTTGTGATGAAACTGGACCATCAATGATGATTGAGTTACTAGTCTAAATCCTGAAGCCCAAATTTTAATAAACTATACCATATGTTTTTGATTATCCAAAAAAATCATGGATAAGAATTTCAGGGCCCAACTCTAAGAACAAGGGGCCCAAATTAATCTTTTACGTCTAGCCCACCATTCTGGACAAGAATTAAAATCCAGAAACTATTCATGACATATATTATGATGTAATAATCAAATAGAGCTGAGATTTTCAGTGTGAAAGAGGAGATATAGGTGGCCGACTTTGTTGAATAAATCATTCGGCTTTGAAGGCATATTACTATTAAAAAACCCTTTCACATTTTGGTCTTAAAAAATATTAGATTGAAATGGACAAATTAAATTTGTTTAATTAACTGGCCATAACCTTGGCTCCATATGTCCAAATGACTCCAAATTTTGAGAGAGGTCAGAAAAATTTATTATATAAAACTTTTAAGAATGATATATATCGTGATTCGGCTGTCTGAATAGCCAACTTGGTGATGAAAGTGGAGGGACATATTGGGAATGAAAACAGTCCACTTCCTTGGGCTATAAATTCATCCCCCTCCTCTCCTTCAATGGGGTTGAAATTTCAGAAGAGAGGATCACATATTGACACGAAAAAATCCTTTCCAAAGGCTTGGTAGGACCTTCCATACTCAAGTTTTCACTTGAGATACCCTTCCTTATCTCTTTGTTTCCTTTCACTTTTGTTTTGTTCTTCGTTTGTAATCTTGTAAGTTTGTGTTTTTTAATTCTGTTTTAATGAAAGTTTCTTATTCAATATCTCTTATTATCATCCAAATTATGTAGACTAATATTAATGTTCTTAAAATAGTTTAAATACAGTCGAATCCCCTTCCCTTATTTTTCTTCCTCATTCAATCAAAAGTCTGTTTTTTTTAATTCTCATCATTGTTCGTGTGTGTGTGTTTGACGCACCACTCTTTTCTTATCCCTTAATTTTTCTTCTATTCTTAATTTATCATTATAATCATTATAACCAGATTATTAAACACCCAAATGGATGAGTAAATCTCTCATTGGGGTGAGTCAAAATTTATGGATATTAAGTGATTGAGAGTATTTGGTCGATGAGTATTCGTTAATTTAACATTGTGTATGTTGGACTTAATATGTCATGGATTAATGACATATTTTGTTTAACATACGGTTTCCATGGATTACTGGAACCATAAATACAATACCATAAACAAGTAATGGCAATTATTAGAACCCTAAGTTAATTTAAGGCTTGTATTAAATACTTAACACTTAGGAATTCCAATCAACATTATCTTGTGAATTGGGTGTTAATTTAAATGCAATTTAAAGAAAAGTTCAAGGATATCACAAGCTTAACTCCCTAATGATGAACTCACCCCAATATTTATCAATTTGTTAAATCAATTTTAGTCAATCAATCATTTCAATTAATCATTGCAAACAAACCCCCCTAATCAAAATATAATCAACTAAAAACAAATGACTATTACAAAGTATCATCACCGAGGATTCAACCCGTGTGCTGCTATACACATTAGCAGAGCACCGAAACCTTGACTAGTCGATAGGTGATAATCGTAAGTGTGTTTCAAATGGAGCCGTTGATGGGTATGGTGCTTTATGTTGTCATTAGTTTCTGGTTATTGTAAAAAAAAACAAAATTTAAAAAAAAAACTGGAAAAAACACAAAGAAAAACCCATCTTCTCATAAAAATCATAAACTGAAAAAATACAAAGAAAAACCCATCTTCCTTTTCCTTCCAACATCTATCTGAATGCCCCGTAGCCTCCCAAACCATCCCTCGGATTTGTTTGACCCTGAAATTGAGCAAACACTTCGCTAACTTAGGAGGAACATAAGAGATAATCAACTCATTCAAGAACCAGTCCTTGGACAATCAATTGAATTAGATATGGCCAATCCTAGGGAACAAACACTAAAAGAACTTTCTTCCCCTGATATGAATTACAAACCTCTTGTTATTCAATATCTAAACATAGAAGCTGAATTCGATCTCAAATCGGGTTTGATTCATCTTCTCCCTTATTTCCATGGGCTAGTTGGTGAGGATCCACATCTCCACCTTAAAGAGTTCCAAGTGGTGTTCCCTACCATGAAGCCTCAAGGGGTTTCTGAAGAACAAATCAAACTTCGAGCATTCCCTTTCTCCCTTGCAAACACTGCTAAGTCATGGCTTTACTACCTACCTCCTGGTTCCATAACCACATGGAATGACATGAAGCGACTCTTCTTAGAGAAATTCTTTCCCGCTTCTCACTCTGCTTCTATCTGAAAGGAAATAAGTGGTATCCGTTAGTTCCCAAGTGAATCACTCCATGAATACTGGGAGAGGTTAAAAACACTTGTTGAAAACTAACTACACCACCAAATACCAGACCAATTCATGATCCAATACTTCTATAAGGGGTTATTGTCTATGGAGAGAACTCTCATTGATGCCGCAAGTGGCGATGCTCTTGTTGATAAAACTCCTGTAGCTTCAAGAGATCTCATAAGTAACATGGATAAAAACACACAAAAATTCCATACTTGAGCACATGTTCAAGTCAAACAAGACCAAGATAATCAATCAATTGAGCCGAACAAGATGACTGAGTGGATGAGTGAACTTAAAGGTCTTGTGAGACAACTAGCTATGGCTACCAAATCCCCAACCTCATCTTCTCCACAATCAATGTTTCCTAGACCTATCAAAAACTATGGAATCTGCAACTCTTCATGTCATCCAATAGACACATTTCCACAACTTCAAGAGGATCAATCTAATTCATCTGGACCAATGTAGCTCAATGCAGCATATGCTCAGCGGAATACCAACCCCCAACCATCAGGTCAGTTTGTTAGAAACTTTAACCAACCTCACTCTGAGCCCTTCTCTTCTTCCTATAACCAAGGCCTTAGGTATGGTAATCCCATATCTCATCCCCCTCAATTCCCTCCTCAAAACCCAAACCAGTTTCAATATGGTCAAGGTGTTGGTAATTTCCAAAAACCTTATCCTTTTATTCCTCAACCTCAAAGGAACAATCCTCCTCATGGATTCCATTATCCTATTGATCCTTCCCAATTCCAAAACCAATACAATCGCTTTCCCAAGAACCAAAATCAAGGTAATCCCAATCTGGGACAAGCCTCTTCTTCCAAGAAACCATGGGAAAGTGCAGTGGAAGATCTTGCCTCCTTCACCTATTCCATCCTCAAGAACATTGAAACCCAAATTGGTCAACTTGCATCCCACCTTAGTCAGCAGCAACCATCCAATTATTCCCAACTCCTTGCTCAACCCTTACCCAACCCCAAGGGTAATGTAAGTGCAATTTCACTTAGATCAGGAAAGAAAATTGTTATACCTCAAGATAATTCATATAAAAAACCTTTAAATGTTGATATAGAAAATGAAAAGAAAAAGAAACTTGAAAAGGAACGTAAATCCATTCCCTCACCTCCTTCTATTCCACATAGGAACCCAATTCCTTTTCCTCAAGTCGTTTCTAAGCCAAAGAAGTCCTTTGAACCTGATCCTAAAATGCTCGACATGTTTAGACATGTTGAAGTCAACATTCCCCTCTTATATACCATAAAAAAAATTCCGAAGTATGCCAAGTTTCTCAAGGAGTTGTGTAACCACAATAGGCAACTTAGGACCTTTGAAAATGCTTCCACCCAGCAGTCTATTCCCATAAAGTGCAAAGATCCAGGGACCTTTACGGATCCATGCCAAATTGGAAGTTCCAACTTTGATGATGAACTCATAGACCTAGGAGCCTCAATTAATTTCATGCCCAAATCCATATTCTCCAACCTTGGTCTAGGTCCCTTACATCCAATGGGTGTTGTCATTAAATTGGAAAATCGAAGCACAGCCAGTCCTGAGGGAATAATTTAGGATGTCCTTGTCTGAGTCAATGATCTTATCTTCCCTGCTGATTTCTATGTTCTTGACATGGAAGGTGAGACGAACTCTTCTCGATCTCCCCTAATTCTTGGAAGACCATTCCTCATGACTGCGAGAACCAAGATTGATGTCCATTTATGCATCTTATCCATGGAATTCGGTGACCAACTGGCCAATTTCAACATTTTACAAGCCATGCGATACCCATCTGAGGATCACTATGTATTCTCAATCCATGCTTCTGAGGACACTTATAAGAGTCAATCGAACCCCAATACACCATGTTCTTCATATTATAATGAAAAAGGATCTTGTGAAATATTAACCATGATTAACTAAGTCATAAATGGTGAAGTTGATGTAGACCTCTCATTCATATACACCATCAATCTAGATGAACTTGAAAACTCTCTTTAATCCCACATCAACTCTGATCTCTACTGCTCCACCTTGGAAAGTATTAAGAAGAATGAATCTGAAGTAACTGAAGTCCCTTCCTC
Organism: Viscum album; assembly: GCA_963277665.1. Taxonomy (NCBI): domain Eukaryota; kingdom Viridiplantae; phylum Streptophyta; class Magnoliopsida; order Santalales; family Viscaceae; genus Viscum; species Viscum album. The sequence continues at coordinate 1,826,102,901 of OY728140.1, forward strand.
CATTTCTAAGTTTTATAACCCACAAATGAATGATGAGAATGATCTGAAACCACTACCTAAACACCTAAAATATGAATTCCTTTTCCATGATCACTCTTATCCTATCATTATCTCTTCCTCACTTACCAAAACTAAGGAGTCCAAACTTTTTCAAGTGTTAGAGGGAAACAAAAAGGCCTTAGGGTGGACCCTAGATGACATACCAGGAATCAAACCTACCCTTTGCATGCATCACATCCATCTTGAGGAGTCATCCAAACCAATTAGACAACCACAAAGAAGACTCAATCCTCTCATACTTGAGGTAGTTAGAGAAGAGATCACCAAGCTTCTTCAAGCTGGAATTATTTACCCAATTTATGATAGTGAATGGGTTAGTCCAATTCAAGTTGTACCTAAGAAGGGTGAGATAAATGTTTTCACAAATGAACATGGGGAGGTAGTCACAACTTGAGTGAAGAAAAAATGGCACGTGTGCATCGACTATAGGAAATTGAATGTTGAAACAAGAAAATATTACTACCCTCTTCCATTACTTGATCAAATGCTAGAACGATTAGCTGTAAAGTCACACTATTGCTTTCTTGATGGATACAACGACTACTTCCAAATCCCAATCGCACCTCAGGACCAAGAAAAGACTACTTTCACATGCCCCTTTGGGACATATGCATATAGGAGAATGACTTTTGGCCTTTTCAATGCTCCTACAACATTCTAAAGGTGTATTCTGAGTATCTTTTATGAATTCAGTGAACAATGAATGGAAGTCTTCATGGATGACTTTACCATTTATGGTGAGTCATTTTAATCTTGCTTGAATTCACTCTATCTAGTCCTTTAAAAGTGTGTCAAGTGTAACCTTATGTTAAATTTTGAAAAATGTCACTTCATGGTTTCAAATGGGATTGTTCTAGGGCACATAGTTTCAAAAGATGGTATTGAAGTCAATACTTCCAAAATTTAAGTGATCCAATCACTTCCTCAACCCAAATCTATTCGAGACATCCATTCATTTCTCGGTCATGCTAGTTTCTATCATAGATTCATCCATAAATTCAGTAAAATTTCCCTCTCACTCACTTGGTTGCTCCAAAATGATGTCACTTTCCATTTCGATGAGGTTTTAAAGAGAGCCTTCATTGAACTCAAAACTTCTCTTATATCTACCTTGATAATCCAAACCCCAGATTGGTCCTTACCCTTTGAACTGATGTGTGATGCTTATGATAGAGCTGTTGGGGATGTTCTTGGTCAAAGAAGAGAATAGATTCCTCATTTCATCTATTATTCCTCAAAAACATTGGATGAAACTCAATCTCACTACACTATCACTGAGAATGATCTTTTAGTAGTGGTTTTTGCCATAGATAAATTCTGGCCCTATCTATTAGGTGCCAAAATTATCATCTTCACAGACCATTATTCTATAAAGTTCTTACTCAAGAAAAGTGATTCCAAACCAAGGCTAATAAGATGGATCCTAATGCTCCAAGCATTTGACCTTGAAATAAAAGATAGACCAGGAAAAGAAAACCCCATGGCTGATCACTTGTGTAGAATTTCTAATTCTTCTCATTCTGAAATCATCGATCCTAAATTCCCCACTGAGCACCTTTCATCTGTCACTCCAAAAATACCATGGTATGCCCTAATTGAAAATTACTTGGTTTCTATTTTTTTCCTGAAATTTTTTCAAAAGAACAAAAAATGAAGTAGAAAAGTGATTCAAAATACTATTTTTTGGGAAGAAAATAAACTTTGAAAAACTGGGGCTGACATGGTAATAAGGAGATGTGTCGAAGAAAATGAACATTCTTCTATATTATAATTTTGTCACTCAATGCCTAGTGGAGGCCACTTTGGACCACAAAGGACCTCCCGAAAGTTCCTAGACTTTGGATTCTTCTGGACTTCACTCTTCAAGGACTCACATGAGTTCTTTCAATCATGTCCCACTTGCCAAAAGTTTGGCACAATTTCAAAGAGAAATGAAATGCCCCAAAAGCCTTTAATTTTTTTTGTGAGATTTTTGATGTTTGGGGCATCGATTTCATGGGACCATTCCCCCTTCTAATGGATTCTCATACATTATTCTTGCAGTTGATTATGTTTCTAGGTGGGTCAATTACAAAGCCACTAGAAAGGATGATTCACATATTGTTAGTGAGTTCATAAAGACACACATCTTCCATCGATTTGGCACACCTCGTGCCTTGATAAGTGAATTAGGAACCCATTTTTGTAATAAAACCATGGAATCTTTTGAAAAATAATGGGTTTGTACATAAAAATTCAACTGCATATCATCCCCAAACAAATGGCATGTCTAAATTTTCTAATAGATAAGTGAAAAGAGTGCTTGAGAGAATTGTAAAACCCACCGGAAAAGACTGTCCTGAAAGACTTGGTGAAGCACTTTGGGCTTATCGAACTACCTATAAAACACCCATTGGGATGTCTCCTTTTAGGATAGTTTTTGGTAAAGCATGTCATTTTCTAGTTGAAATCCAACACAAGTCATTTTGGGCTATGAAAACTTGTAATTTTGATCTTGAAAAATCCGGTGAAGAAAGATTGTTGTAATTGGCTGAACTGGAGGAGCTTCGACTTGATTCTTATGAGAATTCTAATCTCTAAAAAGAAAAATCCAAGGCACTCCATTACAAAAAAATCCTAAGAAAGGTATTCCATGAAGGTGATAAGGTAATTATCATTAATTCTCGATTTCGGCTTCACCCAGGTAAGCTTAATTCTCGTTGGGAAGATCCTTTTGTTATTACTAATGTTTACCCATTTGGTGCAGTGCAAGTCCAATACCCCTCTTCTAAAATGACATTCACGGTTAAAGGAAATTAGTTAAAGCATCACCATGAGAGGACACACAATCCTGGATCAACATCGACTTCTACTGAATCCCCAACTTCTCTAGTCGATCTACCACTAGATGAAGATGGCAAACCGCCAAATCCAAACCAGGGGGCACCTCTTTCCCTTTAACTCTCTCTCTATCTCTTCTTCTCTCTACATATTTATTCTTCTTCTTCTCTCTTTCATTTTTTTCCACTTTATTTTTCAAACCCTTTCTTTTTATCTTTATCTTTTGTGTTGGTGTTTATTTTAAAGAACACTAAAAAAACTAAGAAAAATAAAAAAATGTAAAAAAACCAAAAGAGTCATACTTACTAACCATCAATTTTCAAATTTTGTCCAACCATTATGGGGAGTCAAAAGACTTGGTTTCATCTCAAAAATTTTGTGTTTTCATCATATATTTGGATAAAGAATTTTGTGTCAAGAATAATACATTTTGAATGCTTAATTTTTGATTTGGAAAATTCTTTTCCCAAATTGTGAGTAACAACATTTTCTTTCATGCCAAGGCCACCTATGGACATCTTTTCAAAATGTGTGTTTTCACCCCCATTTTTGAGTCTTGAGTTTTTGGACCTTCTAGCTGAATTTCCTACTTTAGTGCGAATTAATATGATAGAGGCATTTTCTGAACCACATGAGAACCAAAATAGCCAAATAACCTCCCATTTCTCTTAAATTAATCCTCCTTTTGAAAGCCCCTTAGAGCCTATGAAAACTTTTTCTTTGATAGGCACATTACAATCCCAATACCTTTTCCCACCCAATATCAACATGTATTTTCATTCCATAATTTTTTTTTGAAATTAAAGTGTGGGGGGGGGGATGGATTTCATTATGGGTACACTTTGTTGATTTCAACATGTTGTCATATGCTTGAGGGAAAACATCCATTTTAGTGTGGGGGAGAGGTTTTCATTCAGTGTGTTTTGGGGAATGTAATGTAATTTCATTTATGTAATTTTGTAAATGTTATTGACAAGTGTTCAAAAAAAAAATCAAAAAAAAAACAACAATAAAAAAATTGGGTTATTTTTTAGGTAGGTCAAAAATCACTATTCCTCATCCTTTTATCTTGTTATAAATATTATAATTAGTGTCGTGAGGAGATCAATCATGGGTTGGGATATGAGTGTGAGATCTTTTCTAAGTTCAACTTTTGAAAAAAGGGAAAAAAAGAAGAAAAGAACACTTGCGTTATATTCTTTTGTCATTAGGATAAGTTTTGTGGTTTGTAAATATTTCATCTTCTCATACCCTTAAAATTTTCATCCTCTATTGTGTCTTTCATCACACAATCATTCCCTTGTAAATATGTGTTTTCATTTCCTTCCATGTTTTATTTCAAACAAAAATGTGCATTGCTTTTTCTATATTGGTGTTTTACCCCTCTTCTTCTCTCTCTTGGACATTATATTCCTACCATCCCATAGCCATAGAAAAACCCCTTAAAAATACCTCTTTATTATTGTGCACTTTGGATAGGTATTGGAAGCTGATATCTCTTTCAAACTCTAAGATTTTCACTTTTGGTTTGTGAAAGAGTGAACCTCCACAAATGAATTTTATCATCTTGAGAGGTGTGAGTTTTGAGTGTCCACATTTTCCATTTCTAAATTTGAGCATGAAAAAATGTATTAGTTTTGTAACATTTTTTCTGTAAAAACTTGTGGTGGAATTCAAAATGGATGAGTGAAATAGTCTAAACCTCCCCTGATTGGAGAATTTTTTTTTTAATATCTGTTGGTGAGTGAAAATGATTTTGTTTTGTTTTATATTTGTTGCACATGAGGAAATGAACAAGAATACGTGTGGTAGATTTTATGTTATTAATATTTTCATGACTTATTATATACTCCCTTTACTTATTTTATATTTAATGTGCATAATTTGTGTGAAATATTAATGTTTTAATACTAAGTATAATTTTTGAGCATTTTTTAGAAGTAGTCCAATTGAGTCAGTTTACTATTTTATTTATAACTCTAACCCTAATAATTCAAATTGTTTTGTTCTTCTTTTTTAGGATTCCTTATTTAATTTCTCACATATCATTAGAAGTAATCATGGGCCAATTCTACCATTTGAGGGCTCATATGGTCAACATAAGAAGACCCAAAGAATTTGTGATGAAACCGGACCATCAATGATGATTGAGTTACTGGTCTAAATCCCATAGCCAAAATTTTATGAAACTCTACCATATGTTCTTGATTATCCAAAAGAATCATGGATAAAAATTTCAGGGCCCAACTCGAAGAACAAGGGTCCCAAATGAAGTCTTTAAATCTAGCCCACCATTCTGGACGGGAATTAAAATATGGACACTATTAATGACATATCTCATGATGTAATCATCAAATAGAGAGGATATTTTTCAGTGTAAAAGAGGAGATATAGGAGGCCGACTTTTTTAAATAAATAATTCATGTTTTAAGGAATCTTCCTATTAAAAAACCCTTTCATATTTTGGACTTCAAAAATAATGGATTGAAATGGACAAATTAAATTTGTTTAATAAAATGGCCATAACTTTGGCTACATAGGTCCAAATGACTCCAAATTTTAAGAGATGTCGGAAAACTTTATTATCTACAACTTTTAAGAAGGAAATATCTCAATATTAGGCTGTCTGTATAGACAATTGTAGATGAAAGTGGAGGGACAGATTGGGAATGAAAACATTCTACTTCTTTGGGATATAAATGCATCCCCCTCTTCTCCTTCAAAGGGGTTGACATTTAAGAAGAGAGGAAAAAATATTTGTAGGAAAAAATCCTTTCAAAAACTTTGGGAGTACCTACCACACTCAAGTTTTCACTTGAGATACCCTTCCTTCTCTCTTTGTTTCCTTTCACTTTTGTGTTGTTCTTCGTTTGTAATCTTGTAAGTTTGTTTTTTGTAATTATATTTTAATGAAAGTTTCTTCTTAAATATCTCTTATTCTCATCCACCTTCTATAGATTAATATTATTGTTCTTAAAATATTTTAAATACAGTTGAATCCCCTTCCCTTATTTTGCTTTCTCATTCAATCGAAAGTCTGTTTTTTTAATTCTCATCATTGTTCGTGTGTGTGTGTTCGACGCACCAATCTTTTCTTATCCCTTTATTTTTCTTCTATTATTAATTTATCATCATAATAATTATAACCAGATTATTAAACACCCAAATGGATGAGTAAATCTCTCATTGGGGTGAGTCAAAATTTAGGGATTTTAAGTGATTGAGATTATTTTCTCGATGATTATTCGTTAATTTAACTTTGTGTATGTTGGACTTAACATATCATGGATTAATGACATATTTTGTTTAACATGTGGTTTCCATGGATTACTAGAACCATAAATACACTACCATAAACAAGTAATGGTAATTATTAAAACCCTAAGTTAAGTTAAGCCTTGTATTAAAGCCTTAACACTTTGAAATTCCAATCCACGTTATCTTGTGAAGTGAGTGTTAATTTAAATGCAATATAAAGCAAAGCTCAAGGATATCACAAGCTTAACTCCCTAATGATGAAATCACCCCAATATTTATCAATTTTTTAAATCAATTATAGTAAATAAATCATTTCAATTAAGCTCTACAAACAAACCCCCCTAATCAAAATACAATAAACTAAAAACAAATGACTATTACAAAGTATCATCACCGAGGATTCCACCCGTGTGCTGCTATACACATTAGCAGAGCACAGGAACCTGGACCAGTCGATAGGAGACAACTGGCTGTACGTTTCACCAAGTTTAAGTATAAAATTTATATTCCCAAAGTTTCCATTTATATTTATGCTCATATACATTTACACATATATATAGGTCTCATATTTCACAAATTTATATATTCTCATGTGAATTTGTACACACACATGTTTACCCATGTATATGTGTTTAACCACTAAATATGTTAAAATAACTTTTCAAGCCTCGTATTTTTATTCAAAACCAATCTTGAAACACTTTATCAATACTTACTATTTCAAGTACTACTTGAAATACTAAGAAAAACTTAAGATCCATGTAAGAATCTACTTTGAAGACCAATAAACATTTTAAAATCACATAATTCATTCATAAGAGATATTCTGAAAATTTACTAAACACTTGATTTTTGATATTAATTAAAACATATTTTTACCATGTTTCCAATTTGAGAAAAATCATTTGCATTGAAGTAAAAATCAAGTAATACTTTATTTTCCATTCAAATACACTTTAAACATAATTAATACTATTATTAGGTATTATAAACATTAATTTAAAACACAAGAAATCATGGTTATTGAATTTAAAGACAAATGTGAAGGGAAACCTAGATTGATTCAAAGAAAAAAGATCTAATGCTTCAAATATGGGGTGAGTAAGACCTGTTAGGTGAATCAAACGCCATATGAATAAAGATCACAAAGAATCAAAAACCAAGCACTATCAAGAGTTTTTATAGGGTGTAATGTGATGAGGGGAAATGAAAATGGATAGAAGGAAGAAGAAAAATAGTAGAGGAGAGGAGGGGAACCCTAACCGGAGAAGATTTTTCTTCAAAATTGCATGGAAGAAGGGTTGTAATACATAGAGTTTGAAGGGAGGTTCACATAAGGGGACTTAATCAGATACTTGGTGTATGAAATGTATTTGAGGGGTGAGAAACAACCTGGTTTTTGGGTGAAAATAAAGGAGGGGTAAATATATAGATTTCAATTTTTAACTCACTAGGTATAACTGATTGTTGTTACACAATTTACTAAACTTTTCACCAAATATGTTCCCTTCACTAGAGGTTTTTGAGTATGGAACATGTTTATAACTCATGGTTAGACTAAATTTGTTCCATAAAAACCTTGTGTAAGGGTCATTCACACGGTTCCCACCGAGTCTTTCATGGTTTATTTCAAACCATGCACTATATGTGATCTTAAACCATGTGAGTTCAAACTGAACTGAAAGGACCCCTATGTAAGGGAATTCACAATGTTTTCACTAGGTAAATTTTTGACCTCAGAAAACCCACACTAGGTTAATCCACACAACTTTTAAAACCATTTAGTGACTATGAAAGAACACCGTGCATAGGGTAAAAACATTAAAAAACTAAAAATTCAACTGAGTTTGACTTAAAAATCAAAGAAAATTTCAAAAGAAAATAAATAAATAAAATAATAGGGAAAAAAGATATGGAAATTAAATTATGAATTTATCTTTCAACCATTCTAAAAATCATAAGTGACACATGTCCATAATGGTGTCTTGGAGTAAATAATGAACTAAGGAATTTGAATAGACTTGTATAGGAATAGTTTGAATGATAATAAGAGTAAAAAAATTAAAGACAGTGCCCACCTATTTATCTATTCACCTTTGATTTGTCTCTACTACATAAAGGTTAAAATTGATAGATAACTTTATTTATTAAAGTTATTTACTAGATATTATGATTCTCGATTTTAAACAGGTGTTTTAAATATTTTTAAAATAGAAGGGGATTATTGGATATTTTATTTATTTTTAAAAATATTTTAAATTGTTTTATTTTGTTTTTTTAAAAGGGAATATTTTTTTGGAATCCCATATAAGAAAGTGGGATGGATTGAGTCTCATTTATTAAGGGGAACACATTTATCATTATTTAAAATGATAAAGTGAAGAGAGAAAAATCTTGTGGGGGATGGTGCACCGTACCATCCACACATGAATGTGCTCAATTGTGTAATGTTATGATTTGATGGTTCACTTTTCACTTTAAACTTCACACACTGAATCTGTGCGAGGTTTTTGGGGGTTCCTTAATTTTTCTCTATTGGTTTGTAGGTTTCACTGGTTTGGGCCTTGGTTTGAATGAATACTTTTGGTGGGTTGACCCAGTTCACTAAACATGTATGATATGGAATTTCAATCAGAACATGTGTGATCTAACATACACGTCTGTTCACTAGAGAGTGTGATCTAGGAGACTTCATTGAATAGGTTATATCCTAAGAACATGATTAAATATGGAAAATATTTTCCTTTATATATTAGTTATCTTCACAATTCTATGGGTTAAGATGACTTATCTGAATGGGATCTTCCATTCCTATAAAATATAGACTCTATTGGATATAAAACTCAATTATCCTTGATCCCAAACACTCAAATATCACTCAAAGGTTTATATTCCCCAAAAGTATTTTACAAGATTCAAAGAACCATTGTTGGTGTGCAACAACAAGGCCTTTTCTTACTCTCTTGTTTCTAAATCCTCTTAAAGAGGTACTCTCCATTAAGAAAAACTGTAGAGTATCAATCCACTATTTTTTTTCTCAAAAAGATAATCCATTGACAATCCATTATACTACTGATTTGGTTGGGGTGAATATACTCCTAAAGAGAGAGACACTATAACATACCTCAGTGATATCCATATACTACCATCCAAATCAAATTTTATACCATTATCTACCAACATCCTCAATAATTTTAAGAGTATATTTTTTTCAACATGTATATGGTGATTCTTAACAATGAGATGAAAGTTAAAAAATCCAATGGAAATTATTTTAAGAGGTGGAAATAGAGGATTAACTTAAATATTGTAACTATAAAAGTGGTGTAAATAATATCAACTCCAAATCCCCACATATTAAATAATGAGATGCTTCAAGTTTCCCACATGAGTCAAAAATTGGAAAAAGATGATCTCATGTGTTGAGTACACATACTCAATTCATCATTCAGTGATCTATTTAGCCCTTACCAACACCTCTAAATGTAAAAATACATCTAGGATTATTTGGAACAAAATTAAATCATAGGGTATGTAGTGATAAAGAAATTACTTATAATAAATCTTAGATCATACAAAGTGGTAGATTAAAAATCTATTATAGATAGGTTCTATGAATTACAACATATCCTACAACAACTAAAGAAAAATAATATAACAATATATGATTATATATTAGTCACATACATCATCAATGGACTCCCCCATTCTTGTAAGAATATTATAAATTTTCTAAAATAAATAAATAAGATATTACCCTTAATAAGTTTCTTAAATTTTAAAAAATTAAAGAGGAATATAAAAAACATAAGGAGTATAGTGAACTTAAGGATGATAAAACCTAGGTACTTATGGTATAGGGAGTGGGTTTATCCGGGTCCTCAAATAGAAAAAATATATAAACCATCATTTAAAATAAAATTTACAATTCAAGTAGAATAAAGGGCCATGCTACTTATATGGTAATATGAGACACTTCAAATGGGGATTTCATATTTGTATAAATAAATATTGAAATAACACATGTAAAGATAACTTTTCAACCATCATCTTTAAATATAATTTACTTGAGGATATTTATTCTTGGTGGTATGATTCTATAGACACATGAACAATGTAAAACAGGAAATCTCTCCTCAAGAGGATGAAATTAATCAATAATATGACATCGTTCTAAATAGGGAATTATATAAGAATAAAAATACAGGGGAAGGGTATGGCTAATCTTGAGTTTACCTTAAAAAAAATCCTCACTTTAAATGATGTCTTATATGTGCGTGAAGTTCATAGGAACTTAGTTTCAAGGGGATTGTTAAAAAAACATGGGTTTAAGCTTATATTTAAGGTAAATAAATTTCCTCTATCCAAGTGTGGGATCTTTTTTAAAAAGGTTTACTTGTATGATGAATCAATTAATTTGAATATAATATTTTTTTTATTACTTTATATAATATTTTGATTTATAGAATAATCATTTAAGTTACATAAATGATAATAAAATCAAAGACATGTCAAAAATGGAATTATTGACTAGCATGGATAGAAATGATCATAAATGCATGAATTTAATGAAAACTAAAATAGTTAGGAAACCATTTCAAACTATATAAATGAAAATCAATTTGTTATAATTAATACTTTGTGATACATGTGATTTATTGATACACATAGTATAGGTAATAAAAAGTACTTTGTAACTTTTATTTATGATTATTCTATTTTTTCCATGACTATATGTTACATGTTAAATATAAAGTTATAGATAAATTTATTGTCTATAAAAATGTGGTTTAAAACCAACATGGGATTATAATTAAATAAATTATTTCCAAAAATGAAGGTTAATATTATAATCCTTTATTTTTGAATCCCTAAAAATTATACATGATGTGATACCTCCCTATACACCTTAACAAAATGGTGTAGTTGAGAGAAATAATAGAACATTAATGGAAATGGTTAATTCTATCATGCCTATCTAAGGAATATTAAGAGGATTTTAGGGATAGTTATTATTTATTTTATGTCATATAATAAATAGGGTTCCAAAAAAATGGAAGACTATGACTCCATATTAATTATGGAAGCATAGGAAACTGAACCTAAACTATTTAAAGGCATGGGGTTGTCCCACAATTTTATGAGTACCTAAATATAAAAGTGATAAGTTGGGAAAAATAGGTATTAATATCTTATTTCTTGGACATGTGGAGAATTAAAAATGTTATAGTTTAATGGTTTTAGAATAAAATGATTTAGCAACTATTAACAAAATTATTGAATCTAGAGATGCTATTTTTGATGAATCTAGGTTTAATATTTACTTTCTCAATTCCAAATAGAGAAATCTAGCTCAAATAAAAGAGTATATCAAGAATATATGATCAATGAGGTTTATAAGATTAAATGAAATGGGATACTAAAGACATATGGATATTATGTATATATGTTTTTTTGGAAGGAACTAATTAGAGTATTATTATAGAAACTCTGATTTTTCTTAATATAGAGTATGAATGAACAACTTTCAAAGAAGTTATGTTATCTTCTATTTGAATTATTTTTGTTTTAGATTCCATATATAATTTATAAATTCACAAAATGTATGTTGAAACAACATTCTTAAATGGTTAATTAGATAAAGAAGTATATATGGAACAATTGGAAGGATTCATCATACCTAGAAAAAAAATAAGGTTTATAAATTATTATGGTACCTATAAGGTTTAAAATAAGCTCTAAAATAATGGAATGATAAATTTAATTAAGTAATTTTATCTATTTTTTTTATTTTTAGAATTTTATAAATGTGTTTATATTATTTTTAATAATAAATATGGTGTGGTCATTTTTTATATATTGATGACATACTAATATTTTGAACTAATAAGAATCAAGTAAATGTGGATAAGTCCTTTTTATCTAGAAAATTTGATATAAAATACTTCAGTGAAGAAAATTTCATTTTGGAATCAAAATTGTTAAGAATAAGAATTTTATTTTTATTTATTGATCTCATTATATGAAAAAATTCTTAAAGTGGTTTGAACATTTTTATTATTAATAAGTTTTAACCCTATATTATTTTAAGAGTGGGTTACTATCAAATCCTGTTTGGGAAGCTTCTCAACTAGAATATGAAAAGGTTATTGGGATAATCATGTATTCTATGACTAGAAAAATTCATTATATTGCATATTATTTGGGGAAATTGAGTGGTATACATGTAATATAGGTTATGAAAAATGATATGTGGCTAAAATAGTACCCAAATATCTTAAGGGTACTATATATTACAATATATATTATATTGGAAACCCAAGGGTACTATAAATATTTGTTGATATAATATGGATTACTAATATGGAGGATCACTCTTCTATTATTTGTATGGTTTTTACACTTTAAGTTAGATAGATCTCTTAGTGATCAAAGAAACTAACTTTTTTAATAGAATCCAAAATGTATTATGAGTTTGTGGCTTTAGAATATATTTAAAAATAAGAGGAATAGATTTTATCTATTTTATTAGATCTATCATTATGGAATCTATTTATCTCATTAGTTTCTATACATTCTGATAGTCAAGAAATGTTGACTTAGGCTTATAAAAATTCTTATAAATGGAAAAGGGGAAAAATTGGTCTCAGACATATCTATGTGAGGTAGTTGAAAAAATATGGTATTATAACTATGTAATTTGTTAGATTAAGATTTAATTTTATGGATCCATAAAAAGGGTAATTTTAAGGGAGTTGGTATAAAAATGTTCCTTAGGGATAAGTTTAAAGTCCTTGTAAAAAATTCACTAATGATGGGACCTCAAATTAAAATGTGATAACATCACATGTATAAGTTTAGTATCAGAAATTCTGTCATATATATGAATGGTCCACCAAAAGATTATATCATCCTAAGGAAAAACTTTTTTGGTTCCCATGAGAAAAATGAGGGTGAGTTTAAAACTCTTAATGAACCAAGGATATCAAACTAGTGTTTAAAAATAGGAATAATTTTTGGTTCACCTATGTGTATTTATTAGTAGGGATGATCCAAAGAGATTATGAATTTAGCTCTCAAACATTCATGAAATCATAAGTGACACATGGACATAATGGATCCTAAGAGTAGATGAAGAACTGACTAATTTGAACATACTTGTATAGGAAAAAACTAGATGATAAAAATAGTTACATGTTCAAGGTAGTGTCCACTTATGACACTCTTGACCTTTGTCTATATCTACTACATAAAGGTTCAACTTAATAGACACCTTTGTTTATGTATGTTATTTCCAAGAGAGTATGCTGCGTGATTTTAAAAAGGCGTTTTAGATATTTTATAAAATGGTTGGGGATTATTGGTTTTTTAAGTATTTTTAAAAATATTTATAATGGTTTTATTTTGAATTTTTTAAATGGGAAGATTTTTTTGGAATCCCCCTTTGGAAAGTGGGATGGAGTGGGTTACCTTTATTAAGGGGAAACATTTATCAATATTTGAAATGATAAAGTGTAGAGATAAAAATCCTATGAGGGAAGATGCATTAGACCATCTGTAAACACATTTTTAATCATGTAATGTGGTGCATTGATAGTGCACTTTACGATTCATTCACAACATCAATGTGAGGTTCTTGTAGGTGCCTTAATTTTTTCCAAAAATATTTGTATATTACATTGGTTTGAGAACATACTCAAAAGGGTATGTTATATGGGCCTACCTAGTTCACCAAATAGGATCGATCTAGACTGTTTATTAGTTCAGGTGTTATCTGACAGATACATCTATTCACTTTCAAGTGTGATATAGGTCACTTAATCGATTAATTTTATTATAGTGGAAAAGATTAAATATTAAAAATATAGTCTTTCTAGAATTGGTATCTAACAAATTCAAATGTGCGATTTAATTTCTATAAAATAGAGTCACCATTAGATAGAAAGTTTAATTCACTTTGATCCTAAAGACACAATTTTCTATAAAATATTTAAATTCTAAAAAATCCTTTTACAATAATAAAATGAACTTTGTTGGTGTGAAACAAAAAAATACCTTTATCACTTTGTTATTTTCATAGCCTCTTCATCAGATATTTTAAATCCATATTTCTAATATTTTTTGAAATTACCTTTTTAGTTTAAGTGTGAACCCTCAAAAAATCAATTAGACCAAATTAAAACTATTACCCAACCAAAAAAATAACTAAATAGAAGTGAAAAAATGGAAACATTAGTGAAAAATATCCAAAAACAATATAAAATTTCACTATCTCCACAAAATATAGTTTTATAGCCCAAGGTGAAAACTTATTCTCCACCACATTATAGCCATACCGAATAATTATAAATTATGAAAATTAAAATTTCAAACATAAATAGAACCATAAATCTAGACCAGTGGAACCATATCCTCATTATTTGAGATCTAATTTGTTGACCTCTTCGAGATGAAATCCTAGACACTCAAGATCCTCCTTTTCCCCTCCACCTCACCAATGAGAACCCACTGGAATCAAACCACCGGCATCACTGAATAAATACAAAAACAAATTTTAAAAATTAAAAATATTTTATAACCAAAATACCTTCACCATTCAAACACAAAACCAAAAAACTAATCAAGAAACCAAAAACTAGTGCCTAAAATAAAATATTAATTGAGAAATAAGAAGAACCAGTGGAGACCCAATAGAGGAGAAGCCTATGACAGTCTCACTACATGGAAACCATTGACTACTTGAACAATACATCCCAAAGATTCCTTGAATACCATCACATTATAGTGACTAGGAAAGGAGAATTGAACATAGATTCTGTAGAAGATTAGAGAATATGAAGACCTTGATAGTGGAATATTCCTTCAGAATAAATTCATCTCTTCTTTTGGAAGTAGAAAAATATACCACAAGCACCAAACAATTTCATCACCTTACACTAGAAAACCATTTCCAAAATGCTGTATATCATCAATATAGGATCTATATAACTGAGAAAATCACCACACACCAAGAAACCTAAACCAATTAGAGGTATGAAACCAACACAGAACACACTATTAACATCAAACACACTAATAACATAGAATCAAAATAGGAATAAGAACATTTTTACTAGACTAAGAATGGGGACAAAAAAAAGGGACTGGTAGTAAGAACAGAGGAAGGGAGAATGGTACTAAGACCACTAAAATGAAAAAAAAATCAAAAACACAATAATGGAATCCAAATGAATTGAAAAAACCAAATAGGATCCTCTTTCAACCCATTATACTTCATATTTGGTTGGGGGAATATAAGTTTAAGGTGGGAAAAATTTTAACATACCATAGTGAGGTGTATCTACTATCATACAAAGTAAGGTTCATACCATTATCCACTAATATCCCTATCAATATGATAAGTATATTAGATATATATATATATATATATAATGATACTTAAAAATTAAATGAAAGTGGAGCAATTTGATGAAATCAATTTCAAAAGGTGGAAAAATAGGATACACCTACTTCTTGCAACACTCAACATGGTGTATGTACTCTCAACTATAAAGACTCCCAAATTTTATGATGATATGCTTCAAGTTTCCCTCATGAGGAAAAAATGGGAAAATAATGATCTCATGTGTAGAGAAAACATACTCAATGCATTATCAGATGATCTATTCAACACTTACCAATACCTCCTGATGGAAAAAGAGATATGGGAAGATTTGGAACAAAATTACATCACCAAGGATGTAATCAGAAAAAAACTCCTTGTAAACAAGTTTATTTTATAAAAAATAGTAGATAATAGATTTATCATATATAATTTTTGTGAATTAAAATGTATCTTACAACATCTAAAGTGAAATAAGATAAATATGGATGATTCCATAGTTTTAATATTCATTATCGATAACCCCTATCTTTTGGAAGAATGTTATCCATTCTATAAAACATAAGAAGAAATATATTTACCTTGATGAATTTCTTAACTACATAAAAATTGATGGGGAATATAAAAATCATAAGTAGGAAAGGGAACCCAAGGATAATAAATACAAGGTCCTCATGGTAGAGGGAGTAGGATCATCCGGTCCCTAAAGGGGAAAAAGGTCTAAACCATATTTTAAAAGGAAAGGTACAATTCAAGAATAAGAAAGGGGAACTATACTTATGTGGAAATATGAGACACATCAAATAAGACTGTCATCACTATAAGAAGAAGCATGGAGATACCAATCCTAAAGCACAATTTAAAACCATAATATTTGAAGTAAATTTTCTTAAGGATATCACTTCTTGGTGGATCACTTATAGAGATACACGAAACAGGTGAAAAAAAATCAATCTTTAATTGGATACAATAAATCAATGATGAGAAGTCACTCCACATGGGTAACTTTAAAATCATAAACATACAAGGGAAGGGTGTGGGTGATCTTGATTTTACCTTGAGAATGATCCTCACATTAAATTATTTCTTTTATATACCCAAATTTCCTTAGAACTTATTTTCAAGGATCATTTGAAATAATAATAGGTTTACCCATGTATTTGATGATTTTTTTTATGTCCAAGGTGAGATATTTGTTAGAAATGGTCACTTGTATAATGTATTGTTCAAATTAAATATAAATGTGTTTTGGATTACTTGCTAGAATATTTTGATTTATGGAATAATTTTTTAGGTCACATAAATAATAAAAAAATTCATGATAAGTGAAAAATGGAATTATTACCTAGAATGGAAAGAAATGATAATAAAATTTTGACTTTCATGAAAACTAAAATAGTTAGGAAACCTTTTACAACTATAGAAAGTAAAAGAAATTATTTATAATTAATACATAGTGATTTATGTGAATTTCATGTTATCCCCACCATAGGTAACAAAAAGTACATTGTAAAATTTATTAATGAGTATTCTATATTTTCCATGTCCATATTTTACATGATAAATATGAAGTTATAGATAAATTTAGTGTCTATAAAAATGAGTCTAAAAACTAATGTGGACTTATAATTGGATTTCTCAGATCTGATAGGGGAGGAAAATATTAAAGTCTGTCATTGTTTGAACCCATAGGGATCACACATGAAGTGAAAACTCTTTATACACCTCAACATAATAGTGTAGCTATGATAAAGAATAAAACATTAATGGAAATGGTTAATTCCATGGTTTCTATATCAAATCACTCAAGATTATTTCAGGGAGAGAAATTATTAACTATGTGTCATAAAATATATAGGGTTCCCACAAAAGGAAAAGTTATAACTCTATATGAATTATATATGTAACACCCCAAGCTTCCACGATACGCTTCTCTTTGAATAATTCAATAGCGTGAGTTGTACGCAACCTTGAGTTCTAACACACCACAACCAATCAAACTAGCCATTATGAATAGTAATAACCACATTTTAAAATTTTATAAATTTTATATTTCAAAATGGATTTGGAATATCGAAATTATCTTAGGGTGAATTTTTGGCATTTTTCTGAAAACTTTCAATTTTTGATGAATAGTGAAAATACTAAATTTTAATTAAAAACAAATTTTTTAATCGAAACAATTTATAGTGTCAAATTATACATTTGAATGGGTTTTAAGTATCATTAGATTATATTTTTAGAATTTAATATAATTTAAGTCATTTTATGTAATCTCACAATTAAACTGGACATAAACAACTGACAATCTTTTGATAGTTATTATTTCATAAAAACACGCTTTTTGTTTTGACAATGGGAAATAATTTTAAAATAATTTCTACCACTTCAGTGTTTTGAATTTAGAAAAATGGATTCCAAATTTGAAATCAGGAGGTCCAAATTGTGTAAATAGGTAACCTTTATTTTTATACAATAGGAATATTTATTTTAGTAAATATTTTATTTACCGTGGTTAAAGGTGTAAATCCAATAAATAAGGTTAAAAAATAATATTATAATAATATTAAATTATCCTAACACGTGTCCTAACCCTATGGGATGATACATTTCCGACCATGGTAATCCTTGGGTTGATTTTGGGACCCCATGGAGCCACTTGGGAGTGATAATGACATTTTATATTAAATAATCTAAAGTAAAGACAAAAATAACAAAAGCAAATATCTTTTAGTAAAACATTTTTTATATGAGGTTATATAATTGATATATTATAATATAAAAATTCATTAGAAAGATAAAAATATTTCATACCTCAGGATGTTTTATTTTTAATTTTTAGACATAAAATAAATATATTTATATATGACACAATAATGATGTAGTATTTTCCTTATTAATGAAATAATCAAATAAATGATATTATAAATACTAAAATAAATATAATTTTAAAGTTTTTATGCCATAAAAAAATTTTATAGGTGAATATGACATGTTAGGGTTTTTTAAATATATTTATTTTTAAGTAATTAAGTTTTTAGTACCTTATCAAAAATCAATTATTAAATAATGTCAAAATTGACATAAATGAGTTTTTAAAACAAATACTATATTATTGGTTGATATAATAATCCTAAAAATATAAGGTTTAGAAAAAATAATTATATAATGATAGGTGTATCATTAATTAACCACTTGGGGTTCAATTTAAAGTTTATAGTAAGTTTATTAACCATATAATATAAAAATACAAAGAGACATGGTAAATGTCAAACTATTTAACTAAAAGTTAAATCTAAAATATAAGGTTAATATAGTGACCCAAACCTGTCTAAAACCTATTGGTTGAGATGTTTTTGAACCATAACAACATTATAATTTAAATAATTCATTTTTGAGATATTATAAACCGAAAATTATTTTGTTATAAAATAATATTTTAATCTTTTCCTAAGGTGCCTCTCACCCCTCTTATAAAAGGGCACTTTCCCTTCTCTCAAATTCACACCTTCAAATCCATTTGGATCGGCAAAACCTTGAAAAAATATCCTACCAACTTTCATACCTTAATCCTAGAGTCCTTCCTTTAGTCATAAATCCAACCTAAGGATCCCTTTTGATCAAATCAAAAGAAATAACTCGAAGAATAGGTAAATATTTCATCATCTCTCTCAAGTTCTTTTCTTCTTCCACTTTCTCTTTCTTTGTTGTTTCCATTCTAAAATAATAACTACAATAAATTCTATATACTTTGATGTTATTATAAAAATGGTACAACTATATTCATTATTCTATCAATCCTATAAATGACAAAGTCACTATACGTGCGTACGTACGGATTACTGTCTCCACGTCGTGGTGTAGTTTGTTATTCAAACACTTCATCATTTTGATGGGTATAATAATGAGTATAAATGATGTACATAATAAATATAACATGATAATTATTCTGTATATATAATACAACATCCAATTATATATGATTTTAATATCAAAAGAATGATATTGTCGCTCGTGTGTACGTACGGATTACCGTCTCCACGAACGCGATGAGATTCATTCCCTATCGTATCCATTCAAGAATAATTTTAATTTGTTGATTAAAAATAATGTTTAAAGACTTAATATCATTCTGAATATGAATAATATACATCCTATACATAAAAAACATTACTTACGTAACAAATCATATAAAGGAAAACGAATTAGTTAACACCCGGAACGATGATACTACTGAAATATCATTAACAAAGAAATATTGAAAGATCATATATGATATCATATTTATTTATATAGCTATTTTATAATTTAATAACAATGATTTAACTATTATAAATGAGGTTAACTTACCCTCGACCAAGGAAAAGTACAAGTTAAGGGTTAATTTCACAATCTCTTTATTATTCAAGGTTGTTTTTGCGTAAGTATCTACTGGGACCTCTTTATCATCCACATCCATGTTTCTTGAAGATGTATTCTAATTTTTTTTTCTATTTACTAGACTATAGGTTAAATTTATTTATACCATTGTTTTAATTTTTATAAAATGATTTGAAAGGAATCTTTCCATCGTTTTCCAAACAAGGTTCCTTATGACTTTTTCGACAAAATTAAGATAAGAATGTTTTTTTAACTTATACGGCGGGTGAGGATATTTTCCGCTGTTATAACATCGTCGAAGCTTCCCTTATAAGATTATAAGAATATTTTTAAAATAAAATTTTTCTTTTATAACTATATTACTTTTAAATGATTTCAAAATAGAAAGATATATTTCTCTAAAAAAGTTTTGATTTCATCTATGTCAACATCATTTGATGGATTTTAATCTTATTTGAAGTTTATTTATTATGATACAAAAATTCTATATTGTATTGAATGTTTTGTGATATGCTTGACTATGGATGTGTTATTTTTACACCATTCATGGTTTATAGATAAAGTATTTAAATTTCAAATGCTAGTTTTAATACGAATGTTTATGTTATATTTAAACCTTTTTATATGAGGAAGGCATTGGACTTAGTAAGTGATGGGTGGAGCCCGCTATAGCTCCTCGATGCATCATTATGTCTCATAATACAAACTAGTGTCTTGGAAAAAGTCCTTGAAAAAATCTTATTTGTAGTCTTGGCACAAGGCCTTGACTATGTGGTTATGAATTCTGGCATCATGCATTCCGTCATTATGAAAGTGGCTATTGATATTGCATGTGATTATTTGACTAGTAGAATATCCATGTGAATAAGTAAATGGCATTATTTGATTTTATCTTTTCTATATGATTCTTAATTTCAGGTTTAAAAGGCTTTTGTTTTAGTCTTATATATTCTCTTAAATGTTTATTCTTATTTATGAAAGTTTCCGCTATATTGTAATCCTTACTGAGCATCTTAGCTCACCCATTTCTATGTTTTATTTTTCCTAGGATGAGAAGAATTATATTATGACTGACCTGTAGGGATTGTCTATGGGATATGAGTGTGTCCTATGAAGACTATTTTGTTGTAGTTTTTCATTTTATAATCTAATGTAAAACTTATGAATGTATCTAGTATTTCCAAGGCTACTAAACTAAGCGATCTTTCGAGACTTGATATTTTGTGATCATTCCAATGTTATGTAATAATTCATCAACTCTGGGCTTCTGGGGTTGGGGCATTATAGTTGGTATCAGAGAAATTTTAGTAAAAACCTTGGAAGCTATATTTAGAAAAACTCTTATTAGAGAACATTAACCTAATATAGACTTTGAATATTAGTATAGAATAACTTCCTAGAATTTTGGTATTTTAGAGATTTTGTAAGTTTTCTAAGAAATAAATCCCTATATGGATATGAGTAGGTAAAGTTAGCTCTGGAAAAAATGTACCTAGGGTTAAAACCCAAAACACCGCTTTTATCTAGACTCAAATGAGAACTGATGCACGACAACAGACCTTGCTGCACTCTTGGTTACGACACTCTCGGGTGATATGCTTAGGATAATCCACATTTTATTTACAAACCATTATGAAAGATTTATGAGTATATAATTCCTCAAAGAATTTTTTTTTATGATTATAGATTATATCCATAAACTGTTCAATTTATGTTAAGTATTTTACAAGTTTGGAATTATGTATTGAGGTTCATAAACTAATCTATTGTATGCCATTGTTTAGAAATGGTGCCTAGTGGAAGGAATAGAAACCGTATCAATGCACGTAATCCATGTAGGGATTTCAATCATAATCAAGATAATTATAGTGGAGCTGGTGATAAAACTAGTACTAATCATCTTATCACCATACTAAGAAAACTCACACAGGTTATGAATAACAACATTACCCATATGGAGCACCCTGATCTACAACATGGAGGATCAATGTTAGGCCAATTCATGAGGAAATAACCACAAACATTCAGTGGGAATAAAAATCTATTTGTAGCTGAGCAATGGATAAGTTCCTTAGAGAAAATATTTCATGCTTTGGGGAGTAGCGAAAGGGGAAAATTTTCCATGTCAGTTTATCACCTCACGGGAGATGCAGATCAATGGTGGTCATTAATCCAAAACACAAAGGGAGATGAATAAGTATCAAACATGGAATGGAGGTATTTTAAATATATTTTCTTGGAAAAATAATTTCCTCATGACCATTGAGCATATATGGGAAGACAATTTCTAAGTTTGAGACAAAAGGAGGATGGTAATGTCACAAAATATGAGGATAACTTTACAAGGTTAGCAAGGTATGCTGCAGATTATATACGTAACCCAAGAAGTAACATTGATCGACTTCTTATATGAAGATAGGATTTTGAAATTTGGGAAGATACTTTGTGTTACCGATATACCTGATCTAAAAAGGGAATTGTTGGATGATTCTCATAGTTCCAATTTCTTTATAAACCCTGGTAGCACTAAGATATATAGAGATTTGAAGGAACATTTTTGGTGGGATAACATGAAGAGGGAGATTTATGATTTTGTGTCAAGATGTATGGTTTTTCAACAAGTGAAAGCTGGAAGGCAACAACTTGGAGGATTCATGAAACCTCTTCCCATACCTGAGTGGAAATGGGATAATATTACGATAGACTTTGTCATGGGACTACCAAAGACTCCTAGAAGGAACGATGAAATATGGGCCATTTTTGATAGTCTTACCAAGTCAACACATTTTCTTGCTATAAGAGAAGATTTACCACTTGAACGTCTAGAAAGATTATATATTAATGAAGTTGCGAGACTTCATGGAGTACCCCTATCGATTGTTTCTGATCGTGATCCACATTTTACATCAAGATTATGAAAAAGTATTCAAAAATCCCTGGATACTGAACTTCGTTTGAGCACTGCCTACCACCCCCAAACTGATGGACAATATGAACATACTATTCAAACCTTAGAAGACTTGCTGAAATCATTCTCACTTGACTTTCAAGGTATGTGTGATCAATATTTACCTATGGTAGAATTTTCCTATAACAATAGCTTCCAATTTAGTATTCAGATGAAACCATATGAAGTGTTATACGGAAAGAGATGTCGCACACCAACCTGTTGGGATGATGTTGGTTAAATAAAACTCATAGGCCCAGAACTTGTGGAGGAAATGATGGAAAAGGTGAAGGTAATCCAAACCCACATCAAAGTCTCTCAAAATAGGCAGAAGATCTATACCGATAACTGAAAGAAGGATTTGGAATTTCAGGTAGGAGATCATGTTTTCTTGAAGGTATCTCCATGGAAGGTTGTTATAAATTTCAGTAAGAAGTGAAAATTAAGTCTCAGGTACATCAGACCTTTCGAAATTATAGAACAAATTGAGGCTGTAGCTTACCGTTTGGCAATGCGGCCAAGTCTCTCCAAAGTTCACGATGTGTTCCATGTATCACTGTTGAGAAAATAAATTCCTGACTCAACGCATGTACTCACCTATGAGGAATTAGAACTGGAACCTGATCAGTCTTATTACGAAGATCCTATTAAGGTTCTTGATACAAGAGAACAAGTGTTGAGAAACTGAACGACTCATCTGGTAAAAGTTCTATGGAGAAACCATAAGATGGAAGAGGCAACGTGGGAACTCGAGGAACTTATGATGAAGAACCACCCAAGTCTTTTTATTCAGTAATATTATATAAATTTTGAGGATGAAATTATTTGAAGGAGTGGGTAATGTAACACCCCAAGCTTCCACGGTATGCTTCTCTTTGAATAATAAAACAACCTGTGTTGTACGCAACTTCGAGTTCTAACACACCCCAACCAATCAAACTAGACCTTATAAATAGTAATACCCACTTTTTGAAATTTTATAAATTTTATCTTTCAAAATGGATTTGTAATATTGAAATTATCTTAGGGTTAATTTTTGGTATTTTTCTGAAAACTTTCAATTTTTGATGAATATTGAAATACTAAATTTTAATTAAAAACAACTTTTTTAATCAAAATAATTTATAGTATTAAATTATACATTTGAATGGTTTTTAAGTATAATTAGATTATATTTTTATAATTTAATATAATTTAAGTCATTGGATGTAATCTCAAGATTGAATTGGAGATAAACAAGTGACAATCTTTTGATAGTTATTATTTCATAAAAACACGTTTTTTGTTTTGACAACGAGAATTAATTTTAAATTTATTTATTCTACTTTTGTGTTTTTAATTTGGAAAAATGGATTCCATATTTTGAATCAAGAGGTCCAAATTTTTTAAATAGGTAACTTTTGTTTTTAGACATTAGGAATATTTACTTCAGAAAATATTTTATTTACCGTGGTTAAAGGGGTAAATCCAGTAAATAAGCTTAAAAAAATAATATTATAATAATATTAAATTACTATAACACATGTCCTAACCCTATTTTATGATACATTTCCGATAATGGGCATCCTTGGGTTGATTTTGGGACCCCATGAAGCCACTTGGGAGTGATAATGACATTTTGTATTAAATAATCTAAAGTAAAGACAAAAATAACAAAAGCAAATATCTTTTAGCAAAATTTTTTTTATATGAGGTTATATAATTGATATATTAGACTATAAATATTCATTATAAATCTAAAAATATTTACTACCTCAGGATGGTTTATTTAGAATTTTTAAAAATAAAATAAATATATTTATATATGAAATAATAATGATGCAATATTTTCCTTATTAATGAAACAATCAAATACATTATATTATAAATACTAAAATAAATATAATTTTAAAGTTTTTATGCCATAAAAAAATTTTATAGGTGACTATTACATGTTCGGGTTTATTAAATGTATTTATTTAGAAGTAATAAAGTTTTTATGACTTTAACAAAAAAAAATTATTAAATAATGCCAAAATTGATATAAATGAGTTTTTAAAACAAATACAATATTATTGGTTAATATAATAATCCTAAAAATATTAGGTTCAGAAAAAAGAATTATATAATGATATTTGTATCATTAATGAACCACTTGGGGTTCTCGTGAAAGTTTATAGTAAGTTTATTAACCATATAATATAAAAATACAAAGAGACATGGTATTTGTCAAACTATTTAACTAAGAGTTAAATCTAAAAGATAAGGTTAATATAGTGAACCAAACCTATCTAAAACCTATTTATTGAGATTTTTTCTAACCATACTCATCTTAGACTTTAAATAATTAATTTTTGAGCCATTATTAATAGAAAATTATTTTATTATAAAATAATATTTCAATATTTTCCTAAGGTTCCCCTCACCCCTCTTATAAAAGGGAACTTCCCCTTATCTCAAATTCACACCTTCAAAGCCATTTTTATTGGCCAAAACCTATCCAAATATCCTCTCAACTGTACTCTATTCATCCTATATTCCTTAATTTAGTCATAAAGCTAACCTAAGGAGCCCTTTTGATCAAATCAAAATGAAGAACCCGAAGAAGAGGTAAATATTTCATCAGATCTTTCAAGTTCTTTTCTTCTTCCACTTCCTCTTTCTTTGTTGTTTACATTCTAAAATAATAAATACAGTATCTTCTATATACTTTTATGTTATTATAAAAATGGTACAACCATATTCATTATACTATCCATCCTATAAATAACAAAGTCACCATACGTGCATACGTAAAGATTACCGTCTCCATGTCATGGTGTAGTTTGTTATTCAAACACTTCATCATTTGGATGGGTATAATAATGAGTATAAATGATGTAAATAATAAATTTAAAATGATAATGATTCTTTATATAGGATATAACATTCAATTATATACTATTTTAATATCAAAAGAATGATATTGTCGCACGTGTGTACGTACGAATTACCGTCTCTACGAACGCGATGAGATTCATTCCATATCGTATCTATTCAAGAATAATTTTCATTTGTTGATTAAAAATAATGTTTAAATACTTAATATAATTCTTAATATTAATAATATACATTCTATCCATAAAAAACATTACTTACGTAACAAATCATATAAAGTAAAAGGAATCAGTTAACATCCGATACGATGATGCTACTGAAATATCATTAACAAAGAAATATTGGAAGATCATATATGATATAATATTTATCTATATAGTTATTTTATAATTTAATAAAAATAATTTAACTATTATACAGGAGGTTAAACTACCCTTGACCAAGGAAAAGTACAAGGTAATGGTTAATTTCAGAATCTCTTTATTATTCGAGGTTGTTTTTACATAAGTATCTACCAGGACCTCTTTATCATCCACATCCATGTTTCTTAAAAATGTATTACAATTTTTTTTTAATATTTACTAGACTACGGGTTAAATTCATTTATACCCATTTTTTACTTTTTATAAAATGGTTTAAAAGGAATCTTTCCATCGTTTTCCAAACAAGGTACCATATGGCCTTTTCGAAAAAATTAAGGTAAGAATGTTTTTTTAACTTATATGGTGGGTGCAGCTATTTTACGCCGTTATAACATCGTAAAAGATTCCCTTAAAATATTTTAAGAATATTTTCAAAATAAATGTTTTCTTTTATAATTATATGACTTTTAAATTATTTCAAAATATAAAGAGATATTTCTCTAAAAAAAGTTTTAATTTTATCTATGTCAACATCCTTTGATGGATTTTAATCTTATTTGAAGTTGATTTCTTATGATAAAAAACTTCCATATTTTATTGATGTTTTTGTGATATTTTTGACTGTGGATGTGTTATTTTTACACCATTCATGGTTTATGGATAAAGTATTGACATTTTGTATGCTAGTTTTAATACGAATGTTTATGTTATGTTTAAGCTTTTTCATATGAGGAATGCATTGGAATTAGTAAGTGACAGGTGGAGCCCGCTATAGCTCCTTGATAAATTGGTATGTATCATGAGACAAGTTAGTGTCTTGGAACAAGGCCTTGAAAAAAAGCTTATTTTTAGTCTTGGCACAAGGCCCTGACTATGTGGTTATGAAGTCTGGCATCATGCATTCCATCGTTATGAAAGTTTCTATTGATATTGCATGTAATTATTTGACTAGTAGAATATCCACGTGAATAAGTAAATGAAATTATTTGATTTTATATTTTCCATATTATGCTGAATTTCAAGTTTAAAAGGATTTTGTTTTAGTATTATACATTGCCTTAAAAATTTATTCTTATTTATGAAAGTTTCTGCTATATTGTTATCCTTACTGAGCATCTAATATCACCCATTTCTATGTTTTATTTTTCTTAGGATGCGAAGAAGTATATTTTGAATGACCTATAGGGATAGTCTATGGGATATGAGTGTAGCCTATGGAGACTATGTTATTGTATTTTTTCATTTTATAATGTAATGAAAAACTTATGAATGTATCTAGTATTACCAAGACTACTAAACTAATCAGTCTTTTGAGACTTGATATTTTGTGATCATGCCAATGTTATGTAATAATGAACTAACTCTAGGTAACTGAGGTAAGGGCGTTACAATATATGTCTAGGAAATAAAACCTAAATTATTTAAAGGTTTTGACTTATCAAGAAATTCTAAGAGTTTTTGAACCTAGAAGGGATAAGTTGGGTAAATGAGGTATTGATAGCATATTTCTTGGATATGTGGAGAATTTAAAAGCTTATAGATTAATGGTTGTAAAATAAAATTATTTATTAGTTTTTAACATAAATATTGAATAAATATATTCTATTTTTACTGAGTCTATGTTTTCCTATTCACATAATAAAGTCTAAATAGAGGAATAAATCTCAAATAATAGAGTATGTAAAGAAGATATTATTGAGGAGGTTTGTAAAAGTAAATGAACTCAGATACCCAATATAACTAGATTTGATTTTTATATATACTTTTTATAAGTATATAATGATAGTATTATTATACAAAATTTAGTTTTACTTAATACAGAGTCTGAACTAAAAACTTTAAAAGAATCCATGTCATAGTCTTATACATATCTTTAGAAGGAATATATAAATGATGAAATAAATTCTACAAAAGAGAATTATACTTAGATATTAGTTGATCTTCCTCATGTTTCAAAACTGATAGGTTGTGAATGAGTATTTAGAATAATGTGATAATTAAATGGTATATTTGAAAAATAGAAAACTGATTATAATCAAAGGTGTTTACTCAAATAAAAAAAATCAATTATTTTGATACCTATACTCTTGTAAATAAGACCAATTCTATTATAATTATCCTTACTTTAGATTCTATATATTTCTTTATAAATTCACCAATTTTATATTAAAATAAAATTATTAAATGGTGAATTAGATGAATAAGTATATATGGAACAATCGAAAGGAATCATAGTACCTAGAAAAGAAAAGAAGGTTATAAAATTGGTTTGGTCCCTATATAATTTAAAATAAGAAGAAAAATAGTGGAATGAGAAATTTAATGAATAAAATTTTTCAAATGGATTGATAGGCAACCGAGATGATAAATGTGTTTATAATAGGTTTTTTAATAACTATGATGTGGTTATTTTTTATATATTAATGGCATGCCAATATTTAGAACTAAAAAAAATCAAGTAAATGAGGCCAAGTTTATTTTATCAATAAACCTTCATATAAAATAATTATTTGAAGAAAATGTAATGTTGTGAATCAAAATTATTAGGAATTAGAATTTTATTTTTATTTCTCAATATCATTATATTAAAAAATTCTTAAATATGTTCAAAAATGTTTATTATTCACCAATTTATACCTTATATTCTTCTAGGAGTGGGATGATACCAAATCCTTGTAGTAAAGTTTATCAACTATAATATAAAAGGTTTACTGGGTGTCTAATGTATGCTATAAATAGAACAATACCTAATATTACAAGAACTATTGGAATGTAGATCATGTATAGAAGTAATCTAGGTTATACACAATGGGATTCAACCAAAAGAGTACTCAAATTTCTTAAGGGTACTATAGATATATTTTATGGTGGAAACCCAAGGGAATCATAAGGATTTTCTAATGAAATGTGGATTGATAACTTATAGGATCACTCTTTTACTAGTGTTTGATTTTTTTATACTAGGAGGTGGTGTGATCTCTTGGGTATTGAAGAAAAAAACTTGTATAATTGAATCCACAAAAAATTCCGACTTTATTTCTTTAGAAGCTATTAGAAAAGAAGAAAAATAGTTTAGAAATATTTTATTAGATCTACCATTGTGTTCTATGTTGATGTTTCTGGTTTATATATATTTTGATAGTCAATAAATGATAGATATGGCATGTTATAATACTTATAAGAGAAAACCAAGACACAGTGGTCCGAGACATAACTATATGAGGTAGTTGATACAAGATGGTATGATTAATATGGAATTTGTAAGGTTAATCTAAAATTTGTTGGATCCACTAACAAAGGGTCTTTCAAGGGAGTCACTATACAAAAATTTCTTAGGGATGGGTTTAAAGTCCTTTTAAAAAATTCACCAATGATGTGATCTCAACTTAATATGTGATGAATTCACATGTACAAGATCAATGTAGTAAATTCCATCATACATGTGATAGGAACACCAAAGGAATATTTTATCCCAATAAAAATAGTGTTTGGTTCCTATGAGACTAATGAGGGTGAGTTTAAAACTCTTAATGAACAAATAATATCAAACAAGTGTTGAAGTATACAAACACTTTTTAGTTCACCTATGTGAATATAGGATTGGGTTACTCCAAGGAGCTTATGAATTTAACTCTCAAACATTCAAGAATGGATAATTAAAAAATGGACATATTGGTGGATATGAGTTTATTAAGAACTAGAAAATTTAAAGATACTTTTTTAGTATTAATCCAAATTTATAACAAGATTTATATGTTCAAGGAAGTGTCCACCTATTTCCCTATTAAAATTTTATTTGTATCTTTTATATAATGATTCAAATTGAGATATGAATTTATTTATGAAGGTTATTTACAAGAGTGTATGATGATTGATTTTTAAAATTTATTTTAAATGTTTTTAAAATGGTGGGGGATTTTTGGATTTCTAAGTATTTTAAAAAATATTTAAAATGGTTTTATTTTGGTTTTTTGAAAGGGAAGATTTTATGTAATCCCATATTATAAAGTTGGATGGAGAGACTCTACTTTATTAAGAGGAACACATTCACCATTATTTAAAATGCTAAAGGGTAGAGAGAAAATTACTAGGGAAATGGTGCACTAAACTATCTTCCCGTACAAGTAATTTCACATTGTGGAACTTTAATGAATCACTTTTCACTTTACATGTTGCATTAGTATGAGGATGTTAGAGATGCCTTAATTTTTACCAATGTAAATTTATGTTGAACTAGTTCAGTTCTAGGCCTAATGGGTTTGTTCAGTGGGTTGAACCAGTTCATCAAATGGGTAGCATCTAGAATATCAATTAGATCCATTATGATCTAATAAACACATCTGTTCTCTAGTGGGTGTGTTCTTGGCCACTTAATCAATTGGGTGTGATCCAATTGATAAGATTAAATCTATAAAAGGAATACCTTTATAGAATAGTTATCTAACCAATTTTAAGGTTTATGATGACTTATTCAACTGGGTTTTTTAATTCCTTTAAAATAAAGCCTCCATTTGATGGAAAATTCAATTCACCTTGACCCCAAACACTCAAATCTCTCTCAAAGATTGTGATTCATCAAAATTATTATACAAGTATCAAAGGAATTTTTTTGGTGTGTAAAAATAAAGTCATTTCTTACTATCTTTTTTCTAAACCCTCTTCAGGGTATACTATCAACTATGTAAAAGTGTATAGTATCAAACCACTATTTTATCCTAAAGAGGATCCATCAATAACCCATTGTACTATTGATTTGGTGGGGGTGAATCTAATCTTAAGAAGAGAGAAATTACAACATGCCTTAGTGTGCTCCATCTACTTCTATATAAAAAAAATTACATACCATTATCCATAAATTTCCCCAATAGTATTAATTATATATTCTATCAACATGGATATGGCTATTTTTAAAAGTTCAATGAAAGTGGAGAAATATGATGTCACTAATTTCAAAAGGTGCTAAATGAGGGAGAAAAGTTGATAAAATTAATTCTTGAAACTCTCAAAGTGGTTCACATATTATCACCTCCAAATACCCCACAAATCCAAATATGAGATGCTTAAAGTTTCCCTCATGAGGAAAAAATGAAAAATAAATATCTCATGTGTCAAAGAGACATAATCAAATGCATTATCAAATATATTCTTCAACACTTACCAACATATCCTGATGATAAAAGAGTTATGGGATTATTTGGAGAAAAAGTACACCACCATAGATGAAACATGTAAGAAATTTATAGTAACTGAGTTTATTTCATACAAAATAGTAGATAATAGATCTATCATAGAGAAGTTCTATTAATTACAATGTATGTTACAATATATGAAAAAAATATTAATATAAATGATACCATTATTGTCACATCCATCATCAATGAGCTTAAACTATATTAGAATAATGTTAAACATTTTCCAAAACATAAGAAGGAATATATTTACCTCAATGAGTTGCTAAACTACTTAAAAATCTAGGTGGAATATAAAAAACATGATAAGACATGTGATCCTAAGTATGATAAATCCAAGGTCCTCATAGAATAGTGAGTGGGTCCATTCAGGTCCTCAAAGTTCCAAAAACATAAAAACCATCCTTTAAAGGGAAAGGTATAATTCAAGTAGAATAAAGGGGCATGTAACTTTAGTAGAAATATGGGAAACTTAAGACCATACTTCCATATCTATAAGTATGTAAGATGAAAGATGAAAAAAACACCCTTAAAGATAACTTTGAGGTCATGATATTTGAAAATAATTTTCTTTAATAAAAATATTCTTTGTGAATTTATTCTGGATATAAATGACATGTGTGAAACAAAACATCTCTCTTCAATAGTATATAATCAATTAATGTTGTGATGTGTCTCTACATGTGGATCCTTTCAAGTATAAACATACAAGGGAAGGTTGTAGTTGATATAGAGTTTACCTTAGGATAAATCCTAACTTTAAATCATGTCTTTTATGTGCCAAAATTTCATAGGAACTTAGTTTCAAGGATACTAGTAAAAAATTCTAGGTTTAAGATTTTATTTTAGGCAGAGAAAATTTATTCTATACAAGCCTAGGATCTTTGTCAGAAAATTCCACTTTTATGATGGATTTTTCAACTTAAATATAAATATATATTTTTCTTACTTTATAGAGTATTTTCATTTATGGAATAATTTCTTAGGTCACATAAATAATAATAAGATGCATGGCATGTAAAAAATATAATTATTACCTAGAAAGTATATAAATGATAATAAATGTGTGACTTTTATGTAAACTAAAATAGTTAGAAAACTTTGTCTAACTATAGAAATAAAAATTAATTTGTTATAATTAATACATAGTTATGTATGTGGTTTTATTGATAAAACTACCATGGGTAATAAAAAGTAATTTGTAACTTTTATTGACTATTATTCTAGATTTTTCCAAGTTTATATTTTATAGGTTAAATTTGAAGTTATAGATAAATTTAGTGTTTGTAAAAATGCGGTTGTAAACTAATGTGTCCTTACAATTAAGTGCCTAAAATCCGACAAGGGTGGTGAATGTAATAGTCCTTAATTATTTTATTCCCTAGGGATCATAAATAAAGTGATACATCCCTAAAAACCTCAATAAAATAATACAACTGATAGAAAGAATATAAAATTAATCGAAATGGATAATTCTATGACGTATATCTTAGTTATTAAAGAGGATTTTAGAGAGAGGAATTATTAGATGTGTGTCATATACTAATATGGGTTCCCTTAAAAGGGAAGTCTATAACTCTATATAAATTATGGAATCATACTAAACCATGATTAAATTATTTAAATTTTTGGGGTTACCATGAAATTGTAAGAGTATGTAAACCAAAAAGTGAGAATCTAGGTAAAATATGTATTGATAGAATATTTCATGGATATAAATATAATTTAAAATATTATAGATTCATGTTTGTATAATAAAATTATTTAGTTGCTGTTAACATAGTCATTGAATTAAGAGATGCTATTTTTAAGGAATCTAGGTTTACCACTTTACCTAAGAAAGTTGAAATTTATAAATCTTGATCAAATAAAAGAGTATCTAAAGAAGATACAATCGAGTAGGTTTATAAAAGTAATAACTTCAGATACCCATGGTATATGGATACAATTTCTATATGTACTTGTTGGGTGGAACTAATGATAATATTCTCATAAAAATCTAGTTTTGATTAATATATAGTATGTGCTAGAATATTTCAAATAATTTATGTAATATTTTGATAAATATCTTTAGAAGAGAGCTATAAATGATGAAATGGATTTTATAACTGAGAACAATACTTGGATATTATTTGATATTCCTTAGGGTTTACAACCAATAGGTTTTAATTTAGTATTTATAATAAAGTGAAAATTCAATGGAATAATTGAAAAATATAAATATAGATTGGGATCCAAGGGGTTTAGTCAAAAGGAAGGAATTGATTATTTCGATACCCTTGTTCTCATGTCTAAGACTACTTTTATTATACTTATTTCTTACTTCATATTACATATATAATTTAGAAATTCACCAAATGTATTATAAGACATAAATATTAATTGGTGAGTTAGAAGAAGAAGTTTATATGAAACAACTATAAGGATTCATAGTACTTGGAAAAGAAAAAAAGTCTTGAAAATTAGTACAATACCTATATAGTTTAAAATAAGATACCAAAAAATTATGCCATGACCTATCCTAAACAACCCATCAATTTAGGATTTAAATTGAACTACAACAACACCTAAAGGGTGTTCTTGATCCCCACAGGCTAGTGATTAAAACCTGAGTAACCAAAAATAACTAGAGGGAATGATTTTCCCAACATGAAAAAAGATACATGGAATTCAAATGATAAAGATATAATAAATATAAAACAATAAAAAGAGTGATAATGAAAGTTATAAAAATAAAACTATCAAGATAAAAGACCCATAATACATGTCTATAAACATCAAAAAAGGATAACTAAAAAATCCAACTGATACTCCATGTGATACATGGAAACATTCCATAATCTCAACACCATATACCCATACCTATCTAACATAAACCTCATCCCCTCATTGTGGGGAATTTCCCTTTCATAAATTAGAAAAAACAAGGTCCATAAACCCCAAAGGGAGTGTGAAGGTTTTGAACTGAAGAGGCTCAGTAGGATTCCACCTATGTGTTATATAAAAATTATCTATCAAACAATCCTAATATACTCAATTTAAATAAAACAAGGCATGATAAAAAACTTCCACATTTATAAAAAATAATAGTAAAAGTTTTTTGATTTCTATTATTCTATATCAAAACTAGATAAATTAGTTTCAAATCATATTTCAAATGAATCACTTTATATTTATCAAATCATGAATTCTATATAAAAACTAAGCCAAAAAATGTGAAGCAAAATCATGATATATATCACCCTAGGAATATATACATCAATAAATATATAAAACAAACTATACTTTTCATTCATATATATTTCATCTTATTTGATGAATATTCCTTACAGAACTTTACAATCCACACCAAAACCATACAGGTTTAGTGAATTTGGAAAATTGGATACATAAACAATTGGTTCATAAAAATATACATTATCTTTCACTAAGTTCATCAAATCTAGTAACCTTATTAGGAATAACATACTTAAAAACTTTATTCATATCTTGGGGAAAAAGAAAAGATAATAAAGGGTGATATCAGATGGTCAGTAAGGGTAAACATAGGAATTATCAACCTGTGATCATAAGTGATCATAATTATAAGGGTATAATACCATGATCTTAAGAATATAAAATCATACCAAAAAATTCATATATCATAATCTTGAGTCATAACATAAAGTTTGGAAGTTCATAATACATGAATCGTAATAAAATCAAAATTCACGAGCCATGAGAACATATCATAATAATAAGACATGAGTTTGTGGCATATAAATAACAATATAAAATCATTTTGTTAGTCAATGATCAATTCCAAGACCATCATAGTGGATTTGGTTTAAATCACAATTCTAGAATATCCTTAGTCAAGGTTCACTCTCAAAACTATCATAGTAGACATAGTACCTTACTAAACAAGGATCACTCTATATTCCAGTTATTATTATCTTAAGAGATATCCATCATTAACCAATGCATTAGAGGTATAAAAACCCTTCTCTTTATTTCACATTAATACTTGATTTACTACATAAGAATAAACTTAATAAAACCCTAATGATATGGAATTCTAGTTTATTTAGGAATTAGGTACATTACAGAACAACATAAAATAGGTAATACAATATCTTTATTAAAAAAATTCTTTAACATGCTCAAAATAATCCTTCAAGCATAGAACTCCATGGGATAACCTGGGGACATACATAAGAAAGGGGGTGAGTTATAAATACTAGTAAGTTAATGGAAATGGAATAAGTGATTCATGTTAGACAATAGGTATATCAATGAAGAATAAAAAGAACATGAATAATAAGGCATTATATAACATGATAATCATAACATGGGAAATGTGGAAACAACTTATAACATTGAATCATAAACATAGGTCAATGAAAAAACCACTAAGAAATCATGGTAAAAAAAGTCCCATAAAGGAATCAGGTTCACTATCTATCCCAAAATGACGTATCATGATACTAAACATTACACAATGTATTAGACTGCTATCTGGGTGCACCGATCATATTCATTTCATTCTCATGATTAAGTGTTCCACATAGATCATAAAACATGGATTAATTCATCATCATAATTTATTCCAAAATTAAGGAGTGTGGAATAAATATATGTAAGTCCCCAATCAAAAGTATATGTGTATAAATTTGAACAACCTTGATAGAAAATGGGTATGGTATTCACTGCACAATTGTTTTGGCATGGAAGATCGTGGTGAAATTTTGGCAGTATAACAATGTCACTTTAAGATTTGTAAAAATGGGTTGATGAGATATAAAGGGGTATCTAATCACATATACATAAAATGGGAATTAATAGAGACATGTAAAATCATATCCCAGCATTATAAATTTGGAAATATAAGGCATAAGGTAATGGAGAAACTTGAATAGAGAAAAGAATCATAACTATATTTCAGCATGATAATGGGTGTACAAAAAGGGTATTGGGATGATTAATGAGAGGGAAATGGGATATAATAATTTATAAATTAAATTTAAATTAAGGGGAATATGTAAGAACATATTCCAACATAGTCAAATATAATTTAAGAGACATAAATTTAGAGAAGTTCTTGAATGGAAATGAGTAGAGAAAAATCCATTACGAAATTTCGGCATGGTAACAGGTGTACATAAAGGATCATTAGAGGATTAATGAGAGAAAAAAGGGTATATAATCATGTATACATAATAATTACATTATTTAGGATATTTAAGAACATATCAGAATATGAAAAAATGGAAATTAAGATGCATAACATAAAATAAGGGATTGAATAAAAAGGAGAGTGAAAGATACCTTACTAAATTTCAGCATAGTAACGACTCAGGTAAGGGTCAAAATGAGATAGGATAAATGATATATAATTAATATAAAATATATTTAATATTAATTTAATGATTATAAATTAATTAAAATGTAACAAATTGAAATTAAGAAGACTAATTTTAGAGAAAGTGCTTGAATTGAAAGGAGGAGAGGATCCTTTACTTGAGTGTGTGACTTAAAAATATTAGAAGGGGATTATTGACAGATTAGGGGTTCCTTGGGAGGAATATATAGAGTATAGATAATATTATGTTCATGATACAAGGAGTTTGATTGAAGATAAATGGGATATTGGGTGCGTTTATATTGGAAAATATGGGGATTTCTTTATTATTTAGTTTTTGGACTTTACATAATAAAATATCCAAAACCACAAACCATCCCATGGTTTTTGCCAATGGTTTCTTCCAAAACAAAGTGGTTCTCATTATTTAATAAGGAAATGTTCTTAAATTATTAAAATAATTCCCTTGATTATGTGGAGGCGAGTCACACTCTTTAAGAAATGATTTTAAAACCTTAAAAAATATTATAAGTTTTGAAGGATTCATAATAGATTTAAAAAATAAATAAAATATACTTAAAATAAAATTATTTTAAACAAAAAACATATATTTGATCTTGGATCCCATTTATAGTAATTATTACATCACTTTTGGTTCATTATTATGTCATAAAACACAAAGTATATTTATACGATATTTAATTTTTATCTAAAAATTTGAGTGCCTTAAAAAATTATAAAAAATTCACCGTTGGATAATTTAGAATTATAATTCCAAAAATTATATTAATTTTATCTAAATAATTTTCTAAATTTTAGGATTTTCAATTTTAAAATAAAATCAATATTTATTAAGAAATGTTGGGTTTTTTGACAATAATAGTTTTTGAACCCTTACAAAAAATACATTTTACTTCATAAAAATTATATGAACATTTATATATGATAAAAATTATTTAATAATATTAAAATATTATTTATTTCAAAAATAAATTAATTTATAAATTAATTAATTGAATTTGAATATTAACAAAAAATACAATTTGTACTTTATTGTATCAAAATAAAAATCATTTACAAAGTAATAATAATAAGATGAAAATATATTCATTATTATATACAAAAAAGTATATATTTATATTTCTAAGGTCTTTATACATATAAATTTAATACACCAGAAAACTCCCTAAGAGTAAGGTGTGTGATGGTGAGACTTTCCGGGGGCGGTTCGACGAACATGGTTTGGTATGTGATCTCTATGAGCTCGAAATTATCCTATAAATGGTTTCTATCATGTTTAAGTTTTTGGATATCAGCTTGGGATTAGTCAAGGGAAAATACTATAAATTCTATCTCACTCAGAATCTCTAATAAATGGGCTTCATTTGGTACGATCCTACTAGTTAAGGTCATCAATTTCTTTGTCCGTGTTAATTGGATTTATTAAAACCCTATATTTATACTAATAATGTAATCACTGTTCAATGAATATATTAGCAATGATAATTATTCTTAAATTTATTTTAAATCTAATAGGATATAATAAAACAAAATAAGTGCAGGTGTTTTCTATAACCATATTTTATGATGAGACATTTAAATAAATAAAAAATGGTAATTTTATTTATAAAAGTTCAGGTCATAACAAGAGGGATATATAATTTAGAGCCCACCAATTACATAATAATAATATATTTATATGTGTTCGAAAAGATTATAAAACATTCACCATATTAATATATCATAGACCCGGGAAAACAAACATGTTTCATAAACATTTCATCATAGCATAACCTGTGGAAAATAAATAGGTTTCATGAACATATCTTTATCATAATCATAAAACATCTAGAGAAATAATAAGGATGATATCATTAGATCATATACATAGTAAATAATAATTTAAATCAAAGGATATTATTATATTTGAAAAATTCATTTGAAAGATCTCTAGAATAATTCTTGAGGAAAATACCCATTTAATTTTGAAATCAATTATTTAAAATATAAACATTTCTAAAAAATTATATAAAAATTATATTTAAAAATAAAAATGGAAAATTTTATGGGAATTCTCAAAGAATTGAATTGTAACATCCCGGTTCCGGAAGCCACCCAGAGGCGCCCCGTACCCGGTTGGTCACATGGCCTCAAGCGCATTTCCCCAAATACCAGAGGCTACTGACTAGAAGCGAGGGCCTTGGGTGTGATAGTGGGGAAACTATGCCCTCATTGGAAGAGTGCACAATTAAAGAGAAACAATAAACAACAAAAAATAGCGAAAGTAGTAAATATCAAAAAATGGTAAACAACAGAAGTCTAAAACAATAAACTGGAGCACACACACATATATGAAATGATGCATAATACATATGTCTAGGAAAGTAGCCAAACAAGTCACACTGCTAAATACAATACTAAGCCAAAGTGCAAAATAAAAAAGATAAGCAACTCCTCAACATCGCAATCCTCGGCTTGGTCCCGTGATCTCCTGCTCTAATGCAAGTCAAGTGCCTGAAGTCGAAGGGTACTTTCCCTTATCTACACTTGAAACAATATGATCTATTTGGGCCCAAAACATGACCCAAACAGGGTGTGAGACTAAATCCTAGTAGAAAACCACACGAAGATCTGTTCCTAACAGTCAGTGAGCATATGGCAGGTAGTAATACAATAAGAAGTAAACAGTAAGCAGTAACATGATGATACACAATAGTAAACAATTCACATATTAACAAGCAGTAGTGAAGAAAACAACTAACCAAAAAGAGGAATCCCCCTGGGAAGTACTCACAGACATCCCCTCTGGTCCCATACAAGAAGTACTGATAACCCTCTAGTCAGTGCACTCAATATAATCCCTCTGGTTTGGTCATACAAAATTATAAGACTCTCTGAGGAATCACGCTCAGTCAATTCCACTTATAGTCTAAGGTAGTCAGGGACTCTCTAAGGAAGATCACGCGGTTTAATCCCCTTATATCCCCAAGGTCCAGAGACTCTCTGAGGAAGTGCAATCGGTCAATTCATCCTATAGCCTCAGGTCTATCACAGACTCTCTGAGGAAGCTCACTCAGTCAATTACTCCTGTAGCCTGGAATGGTTTAAGGAATTCAACAAAACAAACAAAGACCCTCCGAGGAAGCTCACTCAGTCTACCCTCCTGTGGTCTGTAATATCCAAGACTCTCTAGGAAGCTTACTCGATCTACCCCCTGTAGTCTATAAGACCAATAATTTCTGAGGAAGCTCACTCGGTCCACCCTCCTGTAGTCTATAACATCCAATACTCTCTGGGAAGCTCACTCAGTCTATCCCTTATAGTTTATAATATCTAAGACTCTCTGGGAAGCTCCCTCGGTCTATCCCGTATAGTCTAAAGCACTAGGTTCCCTTGGCCCTGTGCCTATCAGTGCATAATAATGCTATATGTCCAAAGTAAACCTACAGAGCTACTTGGATAACCAGTCTATAGCTTAACAAGCATGTCAGAAAAACAAGACTCCATCCTACGGTCACAAGGCGTGGAAAGTAGGTACAACAACCAAAGGCAGAACAAGACCAAAGGTTGTAAACAAAACAAGCATGGTAAAAACATCCAGCACAACAATTATCCTCATATATAACCAAAATTTACCTCTACACAGGCATACAAGAAAGGCTGTAACACAAAAAGGGTAAAACAGTAATCACACAATACCCCGTTCATGGGTATTGGTGGAAATTTCACATAAAACTCAAAGTCATCGAACAGAAAGGAACAAACCACCTACCGGGATTCTAGGAGATCGATATACTTGAACCACGATGATTGATTCTACTTAAAACGTTGAAGATCTGACAAAACATCCAAAAGGATCAACCCACGATATCTTGAGGAAGAGGGAAAATCATGGAATGAAACTCAAGAAGAAGGAAGAGCTCATTGCTGCGGTTCCAACGCAATCAACGGAGTTCGATTCAGAGAATGGATGGAGGCTGTAGGGCTCTGAGGATGTTCGCGGCTGTACGAAAAGCTCTCGGTCGAAGAAGCTAGAGAAGAAGACAATTCTGTTGATTAGACGTGACCCCGACCTGTTTAGTGAAAAAAAAGAAAATACACGGTGTGTACTTTTAAAGTACACAACGTGTAATTGGCTTTTCCATACTCCGCTTTAAGCAGCCTCCACATCGCCCCTACACACCGTGTGTGTGGCCCGAACACGGCCATCACACGGCCTTGCACAACATCGAAGTACACAACGTGTAATTATAAAGTACATGGCGTGTATTTTGAAAATTTCCAGATTCTCCTCTTTTTATCAAAAACTCCTAAAAAGGGAAAAACATACCTGATAAGAAGGTTTGGGTTCTTACAACCTTCCCCCCTTAAAGAAATTCATTCTCGAATCTCCCTAGCAAGGTGTAGAAGAGAAAACCCCGAACAACTCCGGCCACTGCGATCGTGAATCAGCCTCCCTATCCTAAGTCTCATCCTGTACTCGCCCGTGCTGCCATAACACCCATACCAGAGGAAAAAACCAGCCACGGAGAACCTTCGTACTACGATCGACAATCCGGATAGGATGCTCCTCAAAAGATTCATCCGCTTCGAGCTAAACCTCCTCAGGTTGAAAGAAATGAGATGGGCCTGAAAAGTAACATCGGAGCTGAGAAACGTGGAAGACGTCGTACATAGCCCGGTACCTATGAGGTAACTACAACCTATAGGCAATCAGGACAACTCTCTCCAACACCTAAAATGGTCCGACGTACCTCGGTGAAAGCTTACACTGTCTCCAAATCCTCTTGTGTCTTAACCTCAGAGTGACATGCAGGAAAACCTGATCCCCGACCTTGAACTCCAGAGGTCGTCTCTACTGATCAGCATAAGACTTCTGTCAAGACTATGCAATAGATATCCTCTTCCTAATCAACTCTATCTGCTATGAGGTCTCCTGAAGAAGACGAGGTCCCAGCAAGGCTGCCTCTCCTGCTTCCATCCAGCATAAAGGTGATCGGCATAACCTACCGTACAAGGATTCGTAAGGTTCCATCTGAATAGTCGCCTGAAAATTGTTGTTGTAGGGAAAATCCTCAAGAGGTATATACTTCTCCCAAGAACCCCCAAAGTCTAGAATGCATGCTCTGAGCATATCATCAAGAACATGAATCGTACGCTTGGACTGACCGTCTGTCTGGGGATGGTATGCTATACTCAAAAGTACCTGTGTACCCAAAGCCTTCTGAAGCCCCTGACAAAACAGAGAAGTAAAACGCGCATACCTTTCTGAAACAATGGAGTGTGGAACTCCATGTAGACGTACAATCTCACGGATGTATAACCGTCCTATATCATCAACATTGAAGGTCTTATTGATCAGAAATAAGTGAGAAACCTTCGTAAGTCTTTCGATGACTACCCAAACAACATCATTCCCTCGAGGTGAACTTGACAACCCAGTCATGAAGTCCATCACGACATCATTCCATTTCCACTCAAGAATGGGTAACTACTATAAAAGACCTCCCGGTCGCTGATTCTACACTTTCACTTGCTAACAAGTAGAACATCTCATAACAAAACCAACAATATCTCCCTTTATACCTGGCCACCAATACTAGTGATGAAGATCCTGATACATCTTGGTGACACCAAGACGAACTGCCCAAATAGAGGAATAAAAACCCCGCATCCACTCCTCACATATGTCTGCTAGAAGCCATACGCGTCCCTGGAAATGAAAGATCTCATCCTCGCCCACGGTCCACCCAGGAAGAGGGTCATCTCCTGACACACTCTCTCGTAGGACTAGGCCTTCTGAGTCTGATAGCTGCCTCATCCGTACCTGATCAAGAAGTATAGAGGTGACAACTACAGAAGATAGAAAAGTCTATCTCTGTCTGTCGTGCACCTCCAAATGCATCTCAGAGAATATATCCATAAGTTTCCACTCATTGATGGCCTCCTGAATAGCCTGTATCTGAGTCCTCATACTCAGCGCATCAGCAAATGCGTTGCCCTTACCAGGCGTATAAGCAAGCTCGAAATCAAAGGACTGTAGATACTCAACCCACCTGCACTA
Organism: Viscum album; assembly: GCA_963277665.1. Lineage (NCBI taxonomy): Eukaryota > Viridiplantae > Streptophyta > Magnoliopsida > Santalales > Viscaceae > Viscum > Viscum album. The sequence continues at coordinate 1,826,145,560 of OY728140.1, forward strand.
TCTTAGATTCAGGCCCCGCTGAGTGAAAATATAATTGAGACTTTTGTGGTTGGTGGAAACCAAAAAATTCTCCCCTAGAAGGTAATGTCTCCAAAAGCATAAGAAATGAACAACAACTGCCAACTTGAGATCGCGTGTAGGGTAGTTCCTCTCATGTGGCCTCAACTGCTGAGACCCGTACGCAATGACTCCATCTCCCTGCATAAGGATATTTCCTATCCTGATACTCGAAGCATCATAGTAAATAGTATAGTTCTTTCTCAGCTTTGGAAAGACTAGCATAGGTGCTGACGTCAACCTCCCTTTCATCTCCTGAAAGGCTGACTCACAAGAATCTGACCATAAGAACTTTGTCCCTTTCTTGGCCAGACCTGTCAAAGGTGTTGTTAGGCATGAAAAGTCCTGAATAAAGAGACTGTAGTATCTAGCCAGCCCTATAAAACTCCACACCTCAAAGACGTTCTTCGACTGCTCCCAGGAAACTACAGCTCTCACTTTCTCTTGGTCTACTGATACTCTTGCCTTTGAGATGACGTGGCCCAAAAAGTGAATCTGATCCATCCAAAAGTGGCACTTTGAGAGTTTAGAATAAAGATGATGCTCTCTCAGTATACTCAAAATGATCTCAAGATGGGTAGCATGTTCGTGTCGAGTGTGAGAGTACACCAATATGTCTTTCACAAAAACCACCACGAAGGAATCCAAGTATAGATGTAACACTCGGTTCATCAGCACTATGAAAACTACTGGCACATTTGTGAGACTGAATGGCATAACCGTATACTCGTAGAGACCATAACTGCTCTTGAAGGCTATCAGAGGTATATCTGATGGTCTAACACACAAATGATGATATTCAGATCTCAATTCAATCTTCGAGAACACTCGGGCTCCTCGAAGATGATCAAAGAGGTCATCGATCCTTAGCAAGGGATATCAGCTCTTGACCGTCAACTAGTTCAACTTCTGATAATCCACACAAATCCGAAGGGCACCATCTACCTTCTTTCCAAAAAGGACAGATGAAACCCAAGGAAAAGTAATAGTTCGGATGAAACCCTTTGCCTGCAACTCCTCCAACTGCTTCTTGATCTCCTGCAACTCAGGTGTAGCCATCCTATAAGGAGGAATGGACACCAATGCTGATCCTGGTACAAGCTCAATCGAGAAGTCTACCTCACGCTCCGGAGGAAAACTTGAAAAGTCCTTTGGAAATAAATCTCTGAAAAGATCTACCACTGAAGGAAAGTATAACTGTGAAGTCTTTTGGTCATCTAGATAAAGAATAGAAATTTGGTATGTAACTCCTCCTAGACCATGATGCTCTGGTCCTGCTCAACTCTCCTAGACATCCCACTCACCTCTATGAAGAAAAGATTCACCCTTCGGTGATACAAAACTCACTCTACGGCGATAGAAGTCAACGACTGCCTGAAAGGGAACTAAGCAGTCCATCCCAAGAATGAAATCATAGCTCATCATCTATAGGACATAGAGGTCCCATAAGAAGTGACACTCTAAAACCTCAATAGGACACTCTCTGCACTAACGTACGCCAACCGCTTTGGTCCCCAACGGTGTGTCTAGATTCAAAGTACCGACATAGGAAAAATACAAATCCCAAGGCTCTATACAATAGCAACAGAGATAAAGATATGCGTAGCACCAGTATCGAAAAGAGATGAAGGTAAAACAGAGGCTACTAAGATCGTACCTCGAACTGCAGAAGGTCCGGGATCCTGATCTTGAAGGGTCGGCTCCACAGAGAAAGTCTGGCCTGTACCGCGACCCTGTGACCTTGGCTAACTACCCAGATCAGATCCACTCTGCTGTCGCTGGTAACCTGGTGACTGACCACCACGGCCGAGACCTCCCCCTCGGCCCGAACGGCTGGAAGAACTCCAGTTCCCAGACTGGTGAGAAACTGGTGATGCATCTCTTGAACACGAGGTCATAGAAGAACCCCTACCACCAGCCGTAGGTGAGAAAATATGACAAAAATGCTGTAGATGGCCCATCTTTCTGCAAGATCGGCACTCCATTGGGTCTCTCTAACACTGAGGCCTTGTATGCCCACTCCTCCCGCACTGGTATCATATTACCTGGCTACCAGAAGATGCACTCTGCCGACTCTGATCTCCTTGAGACATCTACCTGCGGTGCTTACTGCTATCAGAAGGAGGAACACTAGCTCTAGATGTCGAGATGCCCTGGATCACTACCCCATAATCCATTAGATTGCGCTCTGTGATCAGCTCCTAGTTAATGATAGATGATATCGAATTCAACATAAATATTTTCACCTGTGAGCGGATGTCGTTCCTTAGACCATCCTTGAACTTCCAAGCAAATAATAAATCATCGACTCCTGGAATAGGTGTGAATCTCTGCAGCTCAGTAAAGCGAGATGAGTACTCCATAATAGAAAGAGTACCCTGCTCCAGACTCATAAAATTCCGGGCTCGATTGGCCCTCAAGGTCTCTGGGTAGAAGTAATCGTAGAAGATTCCCCAAAACTCATCCCATGTCATACTCTGCTGGCGTAATGACTGTGAGATCACCTCCCACCAACTCTTGGAAGAGTCTCAAAACATATTGGTCACAATATTTACCCTATTCTCTGGAGGTACCACGAGATAATTGAAGATCTTCAGTGTGGCTTCGAGCCATGACTCTACATCCTGAGGTCCTCCATAACCTGAGAACGTAGGAGGGTGTTGCTGCTGGAAAACCCGTATCAACTTATCCATCGATGGGGAAGGATATGGAGCTCCCTGTAAGGTCTGAATCATCCTAAGGAAACCCTCCCTGAACTGCGCATCGGCACCCGTAACTGGTATAATTGCTGGTGCCAAGGTTGACACAGTAGGAGGATCTGCAGGAGGTCCCGGATCGGCCATATCCGATGTCTGATCACCATCTGGCAGCTGACGTATAACCAGAGGATATCTCAGTGGAATAGATCTGAAAGTTCAAAATCATAACTTAGATTAGGATTATCAAAGATTGAAAATTCAAGAGTACAAGATGGGAAATACGAGAAAAACATTCAAGTTTTTTTACAAAACATGACTACATGACGTGTATAAAAACTACACGGCGTGTTCTCTTAGGCCATTCACATTGGCGTGTACTTCTACCACCACTGGTCGTGTAATTTCCCAACTACACGACATGTTGTCACCACAAACGGCGTGTACTTAAACTCTATTCCCCTACCCGAGTCTCCTTGCATGGATAACCCACATGGTCCTCTTTAACCGATACTACACAGCGTGTTCCCTACAGATACGATGTGAACTAGATGAGTTTCAACTACCCGTGTTATTAGTTACACGGCTGGCTACACGTTTGAGAGTACACGGCGTGTTCCGAAAAAACACGGTGTGTACAGAAAAAGATAACACCGACCCATGTTGTTCGTGACACGACTTGGTACTTAGAATAAGGATACACGGCGTGTTCATACCAAACATGGCTTGTACTACACGAGATTCCCTGACCGTGTTGTTAGTGACACGACTGGGTACACAGATCACTACAACACGGCGTGTACTTACCATACACGGCGTGTTCCTGAAAGTTTTTCACAACCCCGTGTTTCTTCCCACATAGTCAGTGACACGGTTGGAAAACTACATGGCCTATATTTATAAAGTACACGCTTTGTATTCTGGGTTTTTCCAGGCAGTAGCTCAGAAACTGCACCGACGCCCAAAAAACACAGAAAACAAGAGTTAAGGTTCCAAATTTCGATCCGTGAGGGCCCATACTCCCCGAGAATCAAATATTGGCATCATACACAAGTCATGAAAAAGAAACAAGGCCATGGTACACCAATTTCCGGTCTATGAGGGCCCATAACACCTCAAGAACCAAAATTTGGCATCCATTTAAGCAGAGTACTATACAAAAAATTTCTCTATGAGACAGTAGAGATTCTATCCAAGAATCTATCACAACATCATGCATAATCTACACAACATCTATCACAACAACATGAAATCGCTAATGCATCTTAGATGACATGGAAATAATTCATGTCATGTGATTTCTAACAAGTGCCTATATGATGCATGAGATGGAATACCCTCATCTCATTGGGTTGCGACAGAAATTGAATCGCAATAACAACAACGGTAACAACACAATGTATGTGAATCACTCTCGGTGAAATCAAATCAATTGTAACATAGAAAAACTAGAAACTGAAATAAGAGAGGTAGATTGGCTTTTTTTCTGTACACGGTTTAGCTACTCCTGGGCATAGTTTATTACCAAGCACATATTCTATCCTATCCTAGGCTAATGGATCCAAACAGTAAGTCAAGAGAAAAGATTTACTCTGATACCACTTTGTAACATCCTGGTACCATAAGCCACCTAGAGGCGCCCCATACCTGGTTATTCACATGGCCTCAAGAGTATTTCCCCAAACGTCAGAGGCTACCAACTAGCAGTGAGGACCTTGGGTGTGATAGTGGGGAAACTATGCCCTAATTGGCAGAGAACACAGCGGAATAGAAACAATAAACAACAAACAATAGCGGAAGCATTAAATATCCAAAAATAGTAAATAGAAAAAGTCTAAAACAACAAACTGGAGCACACACATATATATGAAATGATGCATAATACATATGTCTAGGAAAGAATCCAAACAATTCACAATGCTGAATACAATACTAAGCCAAAGTGAAAAAGAAAATAGATAAGAAACTCCTAAGTATCGCAAGCCTCGGATTGGTCCCATACTCTCCTTCTACAATGCAAGTCAAGTGCCTGAAGTTGAAGGGCACTTTCCCTTGTCTACACCTGCAACAATATGATCTGTTTAGGCCCAAAAGCATGACCCAAACATGGTGTGAGACTAAATCCCAGTAGGAAACCACCTGAAGACTTGTGCATAACAGTCAGTGAGCATTGGGCAGGTAATAGTACAATAAGCAGTAAACAGTAAGCCGTAACAGGATGATACACAATAGTAAACAATCCACATATTAACAATAAGCAGTGAAGCCAACAACTAACCAAAAATAGGAATCCCCCTGGGAAGTACTCACAGCCATCCCCTCTGGTCCTATCCAAGAAGTACTGACAACCCTCTGGGCAGTGCACTCTGCCTAACCCCTCTGGTTTGGTCATACAAAATTATAAGACTCTCTGAAGAAGAACGCTTAGTCAATTCCCCTTATAGTATAAGGTAGTTAGTGACTCTCTGAGGAAGATCACGCAGTATAATCCCCTTATAGCCCCAAGGTCTAGAGACTCTCTAAGGAAGCGCACTCAATCAATTCCTCCTATAGCCTTAGGTCTATCACAGACTCTCTGAGGAAGCTCACTCGGTCAATTCCTCCTATATCATGGAATGGTTTAAGGAATTCAAAAAAAAAACAAACAAAGACCCTTTGAGGACACTCACTCGGTCTACCCTCTTATGGTCTATAATATCCAAGACTCTCTGGGAAGATCACTCGGTCTATCCCCTGTAGTCTATAAGCTCAAGACTTTCTGAGGAAGCTCACTCAGTCCACCCTCCTGTAGTCTATAACATCCAAGACTCTCTGAGAATCTCACTCGGTCTATCCCATGTAGTCTATAATATCTAAGACTCTCTGGGAATCTCCCTCTGTCTATCCTGTATAGTATAAAGCACCAGGTTCCCACGACCCCGTGCCAATCAGTGCATAATAATGCTATATGAAAAAAGTAAACCTATAGAGCTACTTGGTTAACCAGTCTATATCTTAACAATCATGTCAGGAAAACAAGGCTCCATCCTATGGTCAGAAGGCATGGAAAGTGGGTACAACATCCAAAGGAAGAACAAGACCAAAGGTCGTAAACAGAACAAGCATGGGAAAAACATCCAGCACAACAATTATCCTCATATATAACCAAAATTTACCAACACACAGGCATACAAGGAAGGTAGGAACACAACAGAGATAAAACAGTAATAACACAATACCCCATTCACGAGTATTTGTGTAAATTGCACATAAAACTCAAAGAAATCGAACGGAAAGTCACAAACCACCTACCTAGATGCTAGGAGATCGATATACTTGAACCACGATGATTGATTCTCCTTATAACGTCGAAGATATGATAAAACTTCCAAAATGCTCAACCCACGATATCTTGAGGAAGAAGGAAAATCGTGGAATGAAACTCAAGAAGAAGGAAGAGCTCACCGCTGCGGTTCCAACGCAATCAACGATAGTTTATTCAGAGAACGGACAGAGGATATAGGTCTCAGAAAATGTTTTTGGCCGTATGAGACTCTCTCAGTTGAAGAAACTGGAGAAGAAGACAATTCTGTTGATTAGACGCGACCCCGATCCATTTAATGAAAAAAAGAAAATACACAACATGTACTTTTTAAGTACATGACGTGTACTTGGATTTTCCATACTCCACTTTAACCGGCCTCCACATCGACCCTACACACCGTGTTTATGGCCCAGACATGGCCAGCACACGGCCTTGCGTGACATCGAAGTACACGGTGTGTACTTATAAAGTACACGACGTGTATTTTGAAAATTTCTAGCTTCTCCTCTTTTTCTCAAAAACTCCAGAAAAGAGAAAACATACCCGATAAGAAGGTCCGGGTTCTTACATGAATGTTCATGACTGTAGTAAATTCCATTCATGCCGATTATGTTAAAACAAATATTTCTTTCACATTTTCAGTAAAAAGTCAAAAGAACCTTGTTCGGAAAACAAAAAGAATATTCATTTGATTTGTTTAATTTAAAATAAAAAATGGATAAAAATTAATTTTAATAACCATAGAATAATATTAAAAACATTATTGATTTTTTTAAATAAAAAATGTATGTGGAAGAAAAATATTCAAGACCAAAGAGGAAATAAATTCAGTTTTTCTTAAAAACATTTTCCTGATCAATTTACGTACCAAAGAGAAGAAAATGGTACCATTAATTCAAAATTACTTAAATAAACATAGAATAATAAAATTTAATAATTTTATCAAATAAGTTTCATATAATTTCCCTGAATTTAAATTCAAGCATAAACAATCTTGATTAAAAAGAGATTATAATATAAATCCATTACCACTTTGGTAACTTTTGAATGATAATCCCCCTGAAAGAATAACATGAAATGAAGCATTAAATACAATTATATTAAGGATATTAATGATATAAAATTTGAAATATTCTGTATATACCCATTATAAAATAAAATTGGGGCATAACATAACATATTTCCCAAAGAAGATAATTGGAGATAATAATCCCTTACAAATTTGGTAATATCTAAATCAAAGCCTCCTAAAACAGAGACCCTTATATAGATTTTTTAATCCCCATAACTTTCATTAAAATTATCTTAAATTTAATTCATGGGTAGTATATATACTATACAATGTAAATAAGTGTTTAATATGTCACATTTCTCAAATAAATAAAAGTGAGATGAGAAACCCCTTACCTTAAGTTTGACTTGATTCAAAATCACTCTAACCTATTGTATAATAAATTTAAATTTATTATAATTATATAAAATAATAATTTATATACTTAAAATATCATATATTATCTAATTATAACATTTCAACACCCATTTATTAATAATTCCTTATTAAAATTATCCTGTCCAGGTGTTAACTATTTAATTTTTCATGTGTGTTTCATTTTGGAAGTTCCAATAATTGTACTTTGATCATGGTTACATAATATCTAGAATTTTATTCATTATATAAATATCATATATTTTTATTATATATATATATATATTTATAATAATATATAAAATTAAGATATAGGAAAATGAATTACATCATTCATAGAGAGGGTAGGTCGTACATCTGTATGAATGCCGTTTTCACTTTTTGATGGATGAACTGAAATAAATTTAAATAATAATTAATATTACCAGGATCATTTTTATATCATATATATGTTATATATTCATTAAATATATCCTTATTACCATCCATGTAAATTGAAAATGAAAAATGAATCACTTCGCTTCGTGGAGGTGGTAGTCCACACGCACATATGAGGGATATCATCATTTTCCAACAGATGGGATTTTAAGAAGGTGGATAAGATATTATACTTCAATAAGAATAATTATTTCATAAATATCATATATAAACATTAAAAATATCATAAAAACCATCCATTAAATATGGTGATGGAAAATGAATTGTTTTGCTACGTGGAGGTGGTAGTTCACACGTACGCACGAGTGATACTTTCACTTCCTATTTGATGGAAAAGAGGATGAATAGTAGTGTTTCCATAAGAATAATAAAATTTAAATATATTTAAGACACTTAAGTTATTATTTTATGAGGAATAATAGAGGTTTATAGGATGTAAAAGAAGAAATAAATTGAAAGTTGTCGGGTAGAATGATTAACTATTCTTTGGTAGATCTCATTTTTATCCCTTATTAAGAACCCTTAAAATGGTATTTTAATAATAAAATTACCCATAATTTATGTATATTTGGGTTTATAATATAAATTATTAGGTTTTGGTTTATCTATATGTATCAATGTGGTGTAAAGAAGAGAAAGGAGGGGTGTCCTTTTATATGTGGGGGAGAGGACACGCTTGGAATTAATAAAAATAATTTAACATAATAAATTCATTTTCATTTGAAAGTGGTTCCATGTGGATATAATTTTGAATATAATATAGTATATGGTTTAAATAACTTAAACCAATAAAATTCGTATAAGTTTAGGTGGTATTTTAAACCTTATCTTTTGGTGTAACCACTTAGTTAACCAATTTCAACCTTAAACGTGGTAACAACTTTTTCAATCTTATTGGGATATAGTTTTACTTATAAGAAAGAAATTGGCTCAAAAATAGAAAATAAATGAAATTTTTGACTAATTATGATACTAATTTTTCTTATGAAATATTTTTATATAATTTAATAAAATATTATTTTTTATAAAATATCAGTAATGTCATTTTTGACATTATTCATTTAATTTGACTTTAAAGACATAAATATAATAAATTAATTTGAATATGAACTCTTTAACCATAAATTATAAAACAAATTTAACCAAAAAATCTATGTGGAAGCATAATTAATAAAAATATACTACTTTTTATGTTTTTAAAATCATTTACTTTGATTTTTCTACTACTTGCACAAGCACTCTATCAACATTTTTTAATTATTTAAGGTAATTATAACATTAATAAAATTAAAAATAACATAAAATAATAAAAATAAATAAATAATGTTTAAAATAACATTTTGGATTCATTTATAATATAATATCATCTCTATATGAACATATAAAATAAATTAAAAGCAAGAGAGTGTCATTTTTGAATTTTCTTTACTTAAAATAATATAAATTTCATTATCAAGAGAAAATAGAACCCAAATGCCATATATTTAAATTTTTTATGGATATTATTGAATTAATCCCATAAAATTAAGTAAAGAAAAGTTTTGGGATTCTTTTTAGACTTTATATCATGGTTTTAACATGATTTTACCCATTTTACCCTTACCTAGATGACAAAAATTTACCATAATTACTATTCATATTGATAAAAAAATAAAAAGGTCGGTATTTAAAAAAATTGAACATCTTGATTCCAAATATGGTATCAATTTTTCAATATTAAATATCTATAAGTTCCAAAATTCAATTTTAATATAAATGTGCTAAATGAAATGAAAAATAGTTTTTAGAAAAACATATTTTTAAGAATAAAAATTATCTATTTTTAAAATCATGAATATTTTTGATTAAAATAGAATTAATTAGATTATTATAAATAAAATGGATAATATTTAAATTTAATACCAAGTCCAAAATATAATGATACTTTTCAATTACATTATTTTATGAAAGAAAATGATAGTACTTGAAAATCAATTTTTTTAATATTCACTGAAAAATCAATCACTTTAGAAAAATCCCAAAATTTCACCCTAAGTTAATTTTGATATGATGATTTTAAAAATTATCTTCATTTTTAAAAATAAAATTTCTAAAAAGTTTTATAAATTGATTATAATATTTACTCATAAAAATCAATGAAAACCCTTTTTTTGAAGAAAATTTATTTTTAATGCATAAAATGAATTTACTAAAAATTGTGTGATTATTTACTATTTTTTTAAGATGTAAGAGATGGGACCGGATGAATGTACAAACACAATGCCTTAACATGGTCATTGGGTCCTGGCCCACCAGGCACCACTAGTTGCCCCGTAGGTCAGTGATCCCTTACCAGGGGCCCACGTCATTCCCGAATGGGTCATGAGACTAATGAATGTCCCTATAGAACAACACATTTTATTTCAGTGTGCTATGTAATCACTAAAATACACCCTAGAAAACTTCCTTATAGTTCACCCATGTTGAAGACTGCTCAAGGGAATACATTCTTAACTATGATGTTCTAATCAGGTAGGCTCCCAAAAATAAATTTTCACCTTGTTGACATGGGTAGTAACATTTAGCCTTTTAATCCTTTCTCTTTCTGGGGTATTACAATAACCCCATTTATATCACAATATCCTTATTGTGGAACCTATATCTAAACCTAGGTAGTTCCAATACACTTTTGACTGAGTTTCTCTTCTAATACCAATATTATAATTATGCCCTACTAATAGCACAAACACCTCTCCTTAACATGGATGCTGGTTCCTGGCCTGCCAAGCACCACCAGTTTCCACACAAACACATGGTCCCCTACCAAGATCCAACCCACTTTCCCAAATGAGTCATTAGACTAATAAATTTCCTTATAATCCAACACATGTTCATTCAATGTACTTTTTCCTCACTCACTCACACCCTGAGAAAATTCCTAGGAGGTCACCCATCCTAACCACTACTATAGAAAACACACGCTTAACTATAGAGTTCTAATCAGGTACGCTCCCAAAAAGAAATGTGTACATTGTTGACATGGGTAGTAACATTTATCCTTTTAACCCTTTATCTTACTAGGGTACTATAAAATACATTATTATTGAGTAGGACCATCATAAATATATTACATAACGTGGTTACTCATATTAGTACCCTCTAATTAAATGACTAGGATATAATAATATTTTAATAATATATCACAATTCACTTAAATCTTGGTATTGTTTGTTAAGTAAGACTTTAATTTTATTATCCTTTTAAACTAAAATTTTAGGGAGTTAAATTCACCCCTAAATAAATAAATCCCTCACAATTTTATCTTATCCATCATAAGGTTTAATAATTTAAAATATCTTTATTGAAACCACATATCATATATTGGGATAATAAAATTTTCTTTGAAAAGGGGAAGTGATAAACATAAAGGTTACCTAAAATCACACATAACCAGGTTCCTAGATAAGGATAATATTAGTGAGAAGTTAAATTATATAAATAGAGAAGAAAAATAATGTACAAGGACTAATAGAGAGTGATAGAGAACATGTTCATGGTAAAGTTATTTACCACAAAATCATAAATCAATGAGGGGTGAAATAATGTCAATTAATAAGAAATAAAGGTAAAAAGATAATTTTTTTATTTCAGTATCCTTTTCCTAAATTTGATGGATTATTTTTCTATCAATATAGAGAACATGAGAAAATTTACTTGATTTATTTCCATTTCTTAATCAAAATTTCATCCTTTGGTTATAGTTTTATGAATTTTGACTTCATCTCTTAACCTAAGAAATTAATATCCAAGAAGAAATTTTCATGCCTAAGGAAATAAAATTAACTTTTAAATTATCATAAGATCCATAAAATAATGAAAATTCATTCCTTATTTATCTTAATATTATCCAAAACCAAAATTTTTAGCACAATTTATCAAATATCTATAAATATAAAACATTAATATCCAATACCTCAACAATAACACCGAAATTTCAACTTAATCAATTCTATAAATTGTTAACCTTAAGACTCATCCAAAATATATAAGATCAAATTCAGAACAAAAAAAATCTGAAATATTTTATCATTTATTTTCATTAAGATCATCTTTAGAATTTATCCCTAGAAAACATAATGTATCACATAAATTCTCACTCTAAAAATATGAATACCATGATCATATATTCTCTTAAAACATGCTACTCCTTTCCCAAAATAATTTTAATCATTATAAAATCTCAATGAAATCATAATCGATTCAAAAAATTAAATATATCCTTATTCCTAAAATTAAATCACATTATATTGAATATATTCCATAAATCCAAAAATGTAATAAAATTTATTAAATATAATATATAACTACTTTTTAGAAAATCAAAAATCAATTCAATGGACATAAATACTATATAATTTTCTTTATTAATATAAAAAAACTTTTTTCCTATCTAAAAATTATTATATAAATATAAAAAATATATTAATAGGTATCTTTCCCTCAAACATGTGTTCTCAAAAAATATCACCTTACTACTAAATCACTTATCTTGGTTATCAGTACTGTTCAACATATGATTTCAAATCTTTAAAGAAAAACTATTATAAAACAATCCTTAGTTGATTCATGATTCTTATAACAAAAATATCATTTATATAACACTTCTAAAATATAATTATAAAATCCCATTGTATAAACACTTAAATCCTTCCACTCCAATGATTGGAATATCATATTTCCTTGGTCTAGGAGTTAACCCTTGGATTAGGGAATTGGCTCAGATAATTCCCATATTCCCCCACACATAAGACATTGAACTATAAAAAACACCTTAGGATGAAATTAATATCCCTCCATATAACTCTTCATTTTCCTTGGAAATTACTTTATTAATCCCATTATTTTAAATACATAAAACATATCTTCATTCCTCTGATAAATTTCCCCATGTGATTTTCCCCAAATTCTCAACTTGTTGGAAGCTAAATCTTCTTCTCCCTATGGTCTTCATGAAACTCTATTTTCTATTATTAGGTGTGTTAGGAACCTCACCCAAGTTTATATTATTAATCATATAATGATATATTTGATTAGGAATAATCACAAGGTTTTTTCTTCCATATCTCATTCATTTGGTTGCTTCTGAGGTCAATCATTCCATTTTATTTCACATTAAGTGTTAACACGACTTCTCCTAGTTCCATTTATTGAATAAAATCTATTTTCTTTGAGAAATAATAATCATATTGGGAAATAATATAATCATAAAAAATAATTCATAGGATTCCTAAATCTTGACATCTTATTTCCAATATATGACACCTTAGGATTAAACTAGGTTATCCGTGTTTATCATCTATTCAAATCCTTCATGATGTTTCATAAATAAAATTTCAATTAACCCAAGCATATCACCTAATAGTTCCTAGCCATGTGTGTATTATTAAGACCACTTATCATGAAATTGTGATGATTTAGATAATAACCAATCCAACCCATTCATATTTTCTACCCCTAGTCGTATCTATGCCACTACTGCATCCACATTCTAGTATCTAGACATGGAAGTATGTTCTAGGAAAACCACACGATCTCTATTCTACTAAAACTCTATAATATTACCATATTATTAAAAATATACCCAAGGGTTTATCTAATTTTCTATAATCCAAATATCTAAATACACACTATAACTTTCTCTTATACCAACTATAGTGACCCATATTTTCATTCATTGGTATTACATCTTATTAGATGAATATTTATTACATAACATTATGCTCTACACCATAACTGTAAAGGTTTAGTGTCTTGGGAAACTTTGACACATAAAAAAGGGTTTATAAAAATATACATCATCTCCCACTAAATTATTCATATATAATACTCTTATTATGGATAGCATACTTAAAACCTGAATGGGATAAGATGTTCAGTAGGGGTAAACATAGGAGACATCAATATATGATCATAAGTGAGCATTAGAATAATGGTATGAGAACATTATATTAGTATTATAAAGTCACAACAAAAAATTCATAGATTATAATCACGAGTCATAACATAAATCATATCGGATCATATGATATGAACATAAGAGAATCAGAATTCATGATCCATGAGAACATATCATAAGCATAATACATAAGTTGGTGGAATGCACATAAGCATAGAAAATAATTTCCTTATTCAATACTCAATTCAAATACTATCATAGAGGATTGGTTTTACTCCTATTTTTATCATATCCTTAGTCAAGGTTCAGTCCCTTTACTATCATAGTGGAAATATTCCCTTACTGAACTGGGTTCACTCTCCATTCTAGCTCTTATTATCTCATGAGATATACATCATTACCCAATGAATTAGAGGGATATATAATTCTAGTCCCACCCATCACATAATAATAATATATTCCTATGTGTTCCAAAATATCATAAAACATTGATTATATTAATATATCATATTCTATGGAAATGAAATCGGTTTCATAAAAATTTCATCATAGCATAAGCCATATAAAATAACTAGGTTTCATGAATATATCATCATCCTAATCATAAAACATCTAGATAAATAATAAGTATGGTATCATTGGATCATATCCCTAGTAAATAATAATTAACATCAAATTATGTTATCAGAGATGAAAAATACCTTAAAAAGATCTCTAGAATATTTCTTGAGGAAAATTCCTTTTTTATTTTGAAATCAATTATTTTAAATCTAAAAATTTCCAAAAATATTATAGAAAAAATTATCATTGAAATTAAAAATGGAAAATTTTAAAGGAATATTCAAAGAATTGAGTGGCCATGAATGTGGGAAATTTAATTTATACCGAGTACATTAAAACAAATATTTATTTCACATTTTTAGTAAAGAGTTAAAAGTACCTCATTCGAAAAATGAAAATAATATTTATTTAAAACATTTATATATAAAGTCAAAAATTGGTAAAAATGACTTTAAAAAATCATACTAGAAGAGTGAAAACATTATTGAAATCATTTTAAATAAAACATGAATATGAAAGAAAAATATTCTTGACCAAAGAATAAATAAAGTTTGTTTTTCCTAAAAACATTTTGTCGGTCATTTTAAGTACCAAAGAGAGGAACATGGTACTATTACTTAAAAATTCCATGAATAACCATAATATAATAAAAATAAAGGGGTTTATCATACAAGGATCATATAATTCACTTTCATGTAAATTAAAGTATAAAAAATCCTGATTAAAATGATTTTAAAATATAAATCCCTTTCTGATTTGGTAACTTTTGAATTGAAAGATCCATGAAAGAATAAAATCAAATGAAACATTAAATATCATGAGAATATGTATATTAATGATATAAATTATCAAAGTGTCTCTATATATGACTCATAAAAGCGGATAAGTTCATAAAAAACATATACGTCAAAGAAGTCAAGTTGAGCCGATAAACCCTTACAACTTTGGTAATATCTAAATCAAAGCCTCATGAAAGATATTTTGACAACCCTTATCTTTATTACACATTAATTCATGATTTATTACATAGTAAAACACATAATATAACCCAAAACATTGAAAAGTCTAGTGTATTTGTGAATTAGGTGCATTACCTAACAACTTGAAATAGGGGATACACTGTCATTATTTAAAACTGTATTAACATTCACATATTATTCCATCATTCTTAAAAATGCATGGGATAACCTAGAGAGATACATAAGAAATGGATGATATATAAGTCCCAATAAGTGAATAAGTAAATAATGACATGAATAAGGTGCTACATGTTAGGCAACAGGTATATCAATGGGATATAAAAGGAGTGAGAATCATAAACATGAACAATGAGGTATAATATATCATGATAACATAAAATCAACATATAAATGTGGTAGAAACTTTAAACACAACATAATAATAAGTCAAGGTTAACCACCAATAAAACATAAAATAATGTTCTTAGGATAAAATCCCTCACACCATACATGGAATTTCATTAGGAAAAAACTTTTTCTAATGCATTGGAGTGCTATCTGGGTGCACCCATCATAATTATATCATATACATTCATAAGTGTTCCACATATATCATATAAATAAGAACATATTTCATTAAATTTAATCCCAAAATAATTAATTTTAGATTAAATACATGAAATTCCTGAATAAAATAAGTATAAGTTCATACAGGTGAACACCCTTGATAGGAAATGCGTACGGGTGTTCACAACACAATTGTTTGGCATGGAAAATCGTAGTGAAATTTTAGCAGTATAACGGGGGAACATAAATGTTAATAGGAGGGATTAATGAGAGTGAAATGTTTATCTAATAATTTAGAAATCATAAGGTTAGTAAGGGGTATATTTTAGGACCTATACCAACATTATTAATTGAAGATAAAAGGCATAAGATAATGAAGATGCTTGAATAAAGAGGACAAGGAGATGATCCCTTACCTAGAGAGGGTGATTCCAAAATATTGGGAGGATATTATTGAGATCTTTGGGGAATCCTAGAAGGACTATATATATAGGAGGTTATATTATGTACATTATACAAGGTTTTTAAGTAAAGAGGAAGGGGATATTGGATGGGTTTATATAGAAAAAGAGAGGGGAGTTCTTTATTATTTCCCAAGATTAGGTTTCTTACTCTATATAATAAAGTAATAAAAAAAAACCTTAACCTTGTTTTTACCATGGTTTATGAAAAATAAGAGTATTTTTCATTATTTTATAAGGGAAATGGACTAACTTTTTAAAATATTACCCTTGGTGATGTGGAAGTGAGTTATGTTCTTAAAGAAATGATTTTAAAACTTTAAAATATAATATAGGTTTTATAGGATTCATAAAGGATTTATAAAATTAATAAAATAACCTCAAAAAAAAATTAATTTAAATTGGAAACATATATTTGGTCACATATACATTTTATATCATTTATTATATCACTTTTTAGTCATTATGATGTCATAATACATGCTGTATATTTATACTGTTTTTACTAGAAAATTTGACTATCTCAAAAAATTATGAAAAATTCACCATTGGATAATTTCAATATGATGAATCCAAAAGTAATATTTATTTTATCAAAATAATTTTCTAAATATTTTATTTTTAACCTTCAAAAATAGAATCGACATTAATTGAGAAATGATGGGGTTTTTGACAATAATTTTTTTTTGAAATTTTAAATAATAAAAATTATATTATCATTTTAATTTAATAAAAATTATTTAATAATAATATTTTATTAAAATATTATTTATTTCAAAAATTCATTAATTCATTAAAATAAACGTCTTAATTAAAATTTCATATTAACTAAAAATACAATTTGTGTTTTATCATATCAAAATAAAAATAATTTATAAAGTAACAACAATAAGAAGAAAATATATTCATTATTATATAAATTATATATATTCATATTATTAAGGAATTTATATATATCCCTTTATTTTACCACCAAACACCCTAAGGGTAAGGTGCACGATGGTAGGATTTTCGTGGGGTGGTTGAACGTAAATGGTTTGGTCCATGATCTCGATGAGCTTGAACTTATCCCGTTAACAGTTTATCTTACACTTTAGTTGTTGGATATAGGCTTGGGATTAGTCAAGTAAAAATCCTAGTGATGATATATACCTTATAAGATCCGATAAATGGGCTTCATATGGTCTGATCCCACTAGTAGAGACCATCACTTACTTTGTCTATTTCAAATGAATTTATCAAAACCTTATATTTATACTAATAATATGATAACTGTTCAAAATATATATTATCAAAGGTTATGATTATGAATAGTCTTTTAAATTTTATAGGATATAATAATACCAAATAAGTTTATGTTTTTTCTATAACCATAATAGGGAAACTAGTTCAATGACAAATGTAATTTTATTTATAAAAGTACAGGTTGTTACAATATCCCCCCTTCAGAAATTTATCCCTAAAAATTTTCATTTCACACACTAAAATATATGAGGGTAATTATATTTCATCACCTCTTATGGTTACCATGTTTTTTATTCAAACTTATTGTTTCTATATAGCACTTTGACCAGGTGAATTATCTTATTTCTTAGAACTCTGTCTCTATGATTTAAGATCTTTGTTGACTGATCCTTGTATGAAAGATCATTGTCTAACAATACCACCTCTAGATTCATCACATGTAAGGGGTCTCATATGTACTTACTCAAAAGGGATAAATAAAACACATCATGTACTTGAGATTGGTTATGTGGGAGTGTTAGCCAATATACCACCACTCTAATGTGTTCAAGGATGTCAAAGGAATCAATGTATCTTGCACTGATCTTTCTCTTCTTCCCAAATCTCATGACTTTATTCCACAGTGATATGTAGAGTAATACATTATATCTAACCTTAAATTATAGGTCTTATAAAAAATTATCAGTGTAACTCTTCTATTGACTCTGATCAGATCTAATGGGATGATGAATAGTTTTTACCTTTTCCACAATTTCTTCAACCATTTCAGGAACCAACTATTTGCAGTCCCTAACTTCATCCCAACATGAAGGTGTTCAATACCTCTTCTCATAAAGGTCTTTATAAGTGGAAATTTTGATGCTTGAGTGGAAACTATTATTATATGAGAACTCATCCAGAGGAAGATATTGATCCCATCATCCTTTGAAGTCTATTGAGAATTCTCTCAACATTTCCTCGAGTGTCTGGATAGTCTATTCATATTAGAAATTAGTTTTAGGGTGAAAATTTATCTTGAAGTTTAACTCGGTATTTAGAGCATGTTGGAGACTCTTCTAGAACTTGTAGGTAAATATTATATCATGATCAGATACAATTTGTATTTGTGGTCCATTTAGCCTCTGCATTTCTCTAATATATATCCTTGCAAGTTTATTTAGTGATAAGTCCTCTCTAATTGCAATGAAGTGAGTAGTCATTATAAGACGATCCACCAAAATCCATATATAATTATTTTCTCTTGATTTATTTGGAATACCAATGAAAAATTACATGGTTATGTTTGACCATTTCCATATAGGTATGGGTAATGGTTGCAACATACCCTTGGATTTTTTCCTTTCATATTTCACTTGCTAATATATAAGACAACTTGATGTATATTCCATCATCTCAAACTTCATATTGTACCACCAATAGTGCTATCAAATATATTGATACATCTTCATGCTCCCTAGATATATGGAGAAGTTTGAGCTATGTGCATCATCCAACAGATCCTTCTTTGACTTAGGATTTGATGGTACACATATTCATGACCCAAATCTTACAACTAATTCTTCATTAATTTTAAACTACGAGGATTTAACTTTTCTAATAGCTTACACCTTCTTCTGAATTTCAACATCTTATCTCTTACCATTTTTTATATTCTACAAAAGGTATGTTTGAGAAATAATTTGTGAAATTATTGATGATGTTCCTTCCTTTATGATTCCCATTTCCATCATTTTCAAGTGTAAGAAGAGCAAATCCTTATCAATTCTCATAAATGATAAAATTATTGGATCCTTTCTACTTAGAGCATCAAGAACTTTATTTTTTTCCCAGGATGGTAGTGGATTGAGCACTTATAGTCTTTAATAATCTCTAACTATCTTAAAAGATGCATATTTAGATCTTTCTATGTGAATATATACTTGAGGCTATTATGATATGTTTATATTTTTCATTTCTCACCAAAGAGATAATGAATTTGTATTTTCAATGTGAATATCACTACAGCCAACTCTTGATCATGTGTTTGGTAGTTATATTCCTTAAATTTCAATTTTATTGAGTTATAGGCTATAAATTTTTCATTCTGAATTACTATATATCCTAATAACTTCTTCAAAGAATCAATGTATACCATGAAAATTTCCCCATTTAAGGGTAGAATAAGTACATATATAGTGATAAGCCTCTTTTTTAACTCCTTGAATATATCTTTGCATTAATTATTCCAAAAAAACATGACTCTCTTCCAAATTATATTTCTTAGAGTGTTTGAAAATCATGATAATTTTATCAAAAATTGATAATAGTACCCAAATAATACAAGAAAACTATAGATTTCCATCTTATGGGTTGGTCTTGACCATTCTTCAATTGATTATATCTTTGGAGGGTCCACATATATCCCATTTCTTATGATAATATTCCCCAATAATGAGACTTAATTAAACTATAACTCACATTTTTTATACTTTTCATATATCTTATCCTTTCATAAGTTCTTCAGCATAATGATTGAATTCTATTAATACTTCTCCTTTATTTTGGAGTATATTAGAATATCATCTATAAATACTACAAAAAATTTGTTGAGTTAATCTATAAATACTATATTCATTAATTCTATGAATATTTCTAGAGCATAGTGAGTCCTAATGGAATTACTATAAACTCATAGTGCCCGTACCTTGTACAGAAAATAGTCTTAGGAATATCCTCCTTCACCCTTACTTGATAATACCTTGACTAAAGATCCACCTTGTAGAAGTATTGGGATCCATGTATCTGATCAAATAATTTATCAATCCATGGAAGAGGATACTTGTCTTTATCATGATCTTTTTTAGCTCACAATATTCATTACAAAGTCACATTGACCCATCCTTCTTCTTGAAAAAGAGGACTAGTACACCCCACAGTGAATCAATTGGGAATATAAACCCTTTATATAGATTCTATTGTAGTTGTTTATTAATCTCATCAATTCCCACAACATCCATTCTATATGGATTCTTAGATATTGTAAAATCCCTAGGTATAATATCAATTGAAAATTCAACCTCTCAGCTAGGAGGAAGATAAGAAATTATTCAGGAAACACATCATCATATTCCCTCACAAAAGATATGTATTCAAGGATTATATTTTCCATAGGATCAATAATATGAACTAGATAATATTTTTTAAGAGAAATAATATCCATTATTGATATGTTAGTGCTAAAAAAGAGTCATCCTCATCCTTACACTTTTACAAAATCAAAGGGAGATTCATGATAGAGAGTGATTTCCTTCTTGCAGCAATTTATGTTGGGTATATATAAGGAAATACAATCCATAACTATAATTACATCAAATTAAACTAAAGATATTATCATAAGTTTGGATGAGAAGTTTAACCCACAAATTTTGATAGGGGAGAAGTTATATACTTAGGATGAAATAATTTCCCCATTTTCCCTTTTCACTAACAAATCTACTTCCATTATTTATGGTGGTGTTTGAATAGTTCTATTAAACTTACATGATATGAAAGAATTCATAGAACCATAATCAAAAAGTACATTCACTATTATTGAATAAATAACTAGTTTACCTATCACCACTTCATTGTTGGGAACCACCTCAGTGACTGTGATGGAATAAGCACACCATTGCTTCCTTGGAGGTTGTTGGTGTTGATTGTATCCAATAAACCTTGGTTTAGGGAAGTAGTTTTCATAGTGTCCTTATTATTTCATGTTGAAAAATTAGACAATAGGATAAGGTTAGCTAGGATAATTCCTCTATTCCATTTCATTAGGGGGTTTCTAATACCAGTAATTACTATCTAGTTGCCCTTCCTTTCCATACCTAAATCAATTCCTCACCCCTTAGTAAATTTCTGGGGTTCTTATTTACATACTTTTGAAAAGTGAGATGTTGAAATTTCTTACCACCATTATATTTTTCCCTCACACCACCAGAATTAAACACCACTTTCCACTTATTATCCCCATGAGACCATTTAGATTCACAGATCTCCATTTCCACTTTGATGACAAACCAAAAAACATACTCATTGATATCAAAGTCTCATATCACCAGGTTTTTTTGTAGACTCGATTTTATCCCCCAAAATAAGTGGTTAACTTTTCATTAGGGGGTAACAACAAAGATGGAGGTGTATCATGAAAGTATTGTGAATTTTTCCTCATATTCCCTAATGAATTCATCATCTTTTTTCTTGAGGGTAATGAAATCCATTTCCATTTTAATTCAGAGAGTGTGAGGAAAATATTTGTCTAAAATTATTTTTGGAAACACCTTCCACCCATCACTTTGATCTCTTTCTTAGGATACATATTTTTTTATCAATGTACACCACTGATAAACTTCTCCATTCATATGATAAACAACTAGTATATCCTTCTATTTATGAGAACATTGAAGAATGGATATGATCTTATTAATGGAGTTGATCCATTGTTACATGATTAAGGGTTATAATGATCCATTGAAATTTGGGGGCCTTTGTCACATAAAGGTATCAATTGGAGCTTGTTATTTCTTAAGGGGATTTGGGAGTTCCTCCTAATCTTGGTTTCTATTCATAACTTGATTCAAATGAGAGAGTATCATTACAAAGTTCATGATTCCTTCTTCTATCAGGTTGGGAATCTCATTTGGGGGATCATCACATCTCCCTTCACATTTTTTGTTTACTCAGTTCCTCCTATTTCTGGTCATTGGATAATATAAATAGAAAATTATATATGAGTATATTTAAATTAATAAACACATAAATGGAATTCCAATAATATTAATTTGGTAATTTATAAATGACATTTATTCCTTAACTTATGAATTTATAGGTTTCAACATGAGTTATCCATGATCTATTTTCTAACATAGACTCTTATAGGTATTTTTTTTCCCCTAATAATGGTTCGTAATGAGATTTTGAATTCACCAATGAGTATAATTCAGGAATATCAACCCATTTGTGTATTAAGGCCCATTATCAGGCACCATTTCCTGATCGAGTCTAACTCAATGCAGTGTTTTCAGGTGTTACCCGTAGGTACATCTGTGTTAGAGCCACATACTATTTAAATATACAGAAAGGGATTAATTTTCTTTGAAAGCATTTACACTATACTTTAAAAAAATTTAGGGATTTTTTCTTATGTTTAGTCTTATACCTAAGGCTTTTACTATAGTTTTCTAATCCTAATACAAAAAATTACTAAACTTTCCTTTGATACTAACTATGAAAACACTTATCTTTATTAAAAATTAATCCATGATTTATTTCATATGAATAAACATAAAAAACCCAGAATATTGATTAATCTAGTTTCTTTTAGAATTAGGTACACTATATAACAACTTAAAACATGGGATACATCATCATTACTAAAAACATCCTTAACATGATCATATTATTCCATCGTTCTTAAAAATGCATGGGATAACCTAGGGAGATACATAAGAATGGGGAGAGATATAAATCCCAGTAAGGGAATAATAAAATCATAACTTAAAGAAGGTATTACATGTTATAAAATAGGAATATCAATGGTACATAAAAGGGGTGATACTCATAAACAAGAACAATGAGGCATGAGATAACATGATAACATAAAGGCAACATAGGAACGCATAAACAACTTTAAAGATGATATAATAATCATAATTAAAGGTTAAAAAACAATAAAATATAACATAATGTGCTTAGGATAACCTCCCATTAACTATACATGGAATCTCCTGAGACTAAAACATTACCCAATGCATTGGAGTGCTATTTGGGTGCACCCATCATAATCATATCATGTACATGCATAGTTTTTCCACATAGATCATATAAATAATAACATATTTAATTATATTTAATCCCACTATAATGGATTTTGGATTAAATACATGTATTTCCCTAATAAAATAAGTATAAATTCATAAAGGTGAACACCCTTAATAGGAAATAGGTATGGGTATTCACTACACAATTTTTTGGCATGGAAAATCATAGTGAAATTTCAGCAACATAACAGGGGAACATAAATGTTCATGGGAGGGATTAATGAAATTTAAAGGGACATATCATAATTTATAAATAATAAGAAAATTACGGTGTATATGGAAGAACATATTACAACATTATGAATTAGAGATAAAAGGAATAAGATAATAAAGATGCTTGAATAAAGAGGAGAAGGAGAGGGTCCCTTACCTTGAGAGGGTGATTTTAAAAGATTGGTAGGAGATTTTTAAGATATTAGAGGAACTTTACGAGGGATTTATAGATAGGAGGGTATATTAAGAATGTGATATAATGTTTTTTAGTGAAATGGAAGAAGAAATTGGGTGGGTTTATATATGAAAAGAGAGGGAGTTATTTATAATTTAAAAAATATAGGTTTTGGAATCTATATAATATAGTAATAAAAAATAAAAACTTTCCAAAATTTTCCCCATGGTTTCTAAAAAAGAGTAATTCTTTTAATTATTTTATAATTCTAAGGTAAAAAATTATTAAAATATTACCCTTGGTGATGTGGAAGTGAGTCATGTTCTTAAGGAAATAATTTTAAAACCATAAAATACAATATAGGTTTTGAAGGATTCATAAAGGCTTTATAGAGTTAATAGAATAACTTAAAAAACAAATTAATTTAAAAAACAAACATATATTTGGTCGTATATAACCTTTTATAGCATTTATTACATCAATTTCGGGTCATAATGATGTCATAATACACACTGTATATTTATACCGTATTTAATTATTAACTAAAAATTTGACTATCTCATAAAATTATGAAAAATTACCCATTGGATAATTTTTATGTGCTAATTCCAAAAATAATATTATTTTTATCAAAAAAAATTTCCAAATATTTTAATTTTTACTTTTAAAATAGAATTAACATTTATTGAGAAATGTTGGGTTTGTTTTGACAATAACAGTTTTTAAAATTTGACATCATAAAAATTATATTATAATTTCTATTTAAAAATAATTATTTAATAATAATGTTGTATTCAAATATTATTTATTTTAAAAAATCATTAATTCATCAAAATAAATGTCTCAATTGAAATTTCATATTACCCAAAAATACAATTTGTGTTTTATCATATAAAAATAAAATTCATTTATAACATAAAAAAAAAGAAGAAAATAAATTCACTGTTCTATAAAATAAACATATTAATATTATTAGGGTCTTGATAGATATCCATTTATTACACCATAAAACACCCTAAGGGTAATGTGTGCAATGGTGAGATTTTCATGGGGTGGTTCGACATACATGGTTTAGGCCATGATATCGATGAGCTTGAAATTCTCCTATAAACAATTTTTATTGTGATTTAGTTATTGAATATCAGTTTGGGATTGGTCAATGGAAAATTATTGTGATTATATATCCCTGAAAATCTTAGATAAATGGGATTTATATGGTATGATCCTACTAGTCGTGATCATCACTTCCTTTGTCTCCATCAATTGGATTTATCAAAATCTTATATTTATTATAATCATATGACCACTATTTAATGACAATATTATTAGTAGTTGTGATTATTAATGGTAACTTAAATATTATAGGATATAATAAAACCAAATTATTGTAGGTTTTTTCTATAACTATAATATGGTATTTAGTTCAATCAGAAAGGGAATTTTATTTATAAAATTTCAGGTCTTTATAGATAGAACCTTATATATATTTTTTAATCCCCATAATTTTCATGAAAATTATCATAAAATATATTTATAGGTATTATATACACCACACAATGGAAAATTTGTGAATATGGTTTATATCACATAGAAATAATAGCGATACGATAAACCCCTTACTTTAAGTTTGAATTTCTTCAAAAGTGCTTTAAAAAATTGTATAATAAATTTAAATTTATTATAATTATATATAATATTCATTTAAATACTTATAAAATTATATATTATCCACTTATAAATTTTCAACACCCATTTATAAATAATTCCTTATTAAAATCATCATTTTAGGAGTTAATTGTTTTGTTTTTCATGAGAGTTTCAGTTCGGGAGTTCCTCTCCTTTTACTTTGATCATGGTTCCATATGATCCAAAATTTTATTCATGATATAAATATAATATATAATTATTATATATATATATAGATATATATTTATATTCATCCATAAAATTTAGAGATATGAAAATGAATTGCACCGTTAATGGAGACGGTCAGTCGGTAGTACGCATGAATGTTGTTTTCACTTTTCGATGAAAGGAAAAAAATAAAAGAAAATAACAATTCACCATTAAATTATATTTTTTATATCATATATTTCTTAAATATTCATTAAATATATCATTATTACCATACATACATATTGGAATTGGAAAATAAATCACATCGCTTTGTGGAGTTCGTAGTCCACATGTACACATGAGAGACATTATTATTTTCCAATGAATGGCAAGGTAAGAAGTTATATATTATATTATAATTAAAAAATCATAAATATTTCATAAATGTCATATATAAACATTAAACCCATCATAATATCCATATATTGAATATGGTGATGCAAAATTAATTGTATCACTATGTGGATGTGGTAGACCACACCTACGCACGAGGGATACTTTCATTTCCATTTTGATGGAAAATATATAGAATAATTGTGGTTCCATAATAATAATATCATTTAAGTATATTTATCATACTTAATTTATTATTTTATGATGAATACCATAGAGTTACATTAGATAGAAGAAGAAATAAATTGAAAGTGGTCGGGTAGGGTGATTACCACTTATTCAGTTGACTTACTTTAGATCCCTTATTAAGGACCCTAATAATGGTTTTTAAGAATACCATAACCTATCATTAATTTATAATAGATTTTATAAGATAAATATATTGGTTTCGGTCGATCTAGGTGGATTATAGTGGTTTAAATAAGAGATGATATGGGTGTCCTTATATAATTGGGGGAGAGGACACAATTGAAATTAATTAATAGAATTTAATATAATACATTCATTTTCATGTAAAAGTGCTACCATGTGGCTAAAATTTTAAAGATAAGATTGTATATGGTTTAAATATCTCTAAAAAATAAAATTTGGATATATTTAAGTGGTATTTTTAACCTTATATTTTAGTGTACCACTTAGTTAACCAATTTTATTCTTAATTTCAGTAACAAATTTTTCAATATTAATGGGTTGTAGTGGTGGTAGTACTATAGCAGGTACTGTAATATCCATTGGCACTGTAGTAGTACTATTCATCAGTGGTTCCTTTGGGAAAAAACGGGCTTTCATGCCCATGGGCCTTCAGGATATGTAATGGGTCTCCGTATACCCAAACAAAAATAGGTATTTTCTTTGATTTAATAATAAAAATGAGGTTTCAGCTCCAACCTTAAAAAAATATGTTTAAAATTATTTACTTTTATTGTTTTACTTCTTGCACAAGGAATCTATCAGCGTTGTATAAGTATTTAAGGTAAATATTACATTATTAAAAAAATAAAAAATTAATAAAAAAAATTAATCAAGTTTAAAATATGGTCTTATATTCATTCATAACATATTATTATCCCTGTGTGAACATATAAAAGAAATTAAAAGCAAGAGAGTGACATTTTTGATTTTTCTTTACTTAAAATAATATAAATGTCATTATCAAGGGAAAATAAAACCCAAATGAAATATATTCTAATTTTTTATGGATATGGTTTAATTTATCCCATTAAATAAAATAAATTCAAGTTTTGGGTTGATTTTGTGGCCTTAAATCATGGTTTAAACCTCGTTTTACCCATTCTACCCTTATAGAGGTGACATATATTTACCCCGGTTACTATTTATAATGAACAAAAATAAAAGGAAAATAGTTACCAAATTCGAACCTCATAATTCAATATATGGTATCAATTTTAAAGATTCTATCTCTAGATGTTTTAAATATCAATTTTAATATAAATGTGTAAAACACAATGAAAAATAGTTTTTAGAAATATATGTTTTTAGCACAAAAATTAACTTATTTCAAAATCCTAAATATTGTTGATTTAGATTAAATTCATTATATTATTATAAATAAAATTAATAATATTTAAATTTAAGACAAAATCCAAAATATAATGGTACTATTTAATTACTTTATTTAATGAAAATAAATGACAATATTTAAAAAATCAGTATTTTTACTATTCACTAAAAAATCAATCACTTCAGAAAAATCCAAAATTTCACCCAAGGTTAATTTTGATATGATGATTTAAAAAATGATATTAATTTTATAAAATAAAATTTATAAAAGTTTTATAAATTTATTATAATATATAATCAAAAAAATAAATAAAAACACTTTTTGTAGAAAAAGTATTTTTGATGCATACAATGAATTTACTAAAAATAGTGTGCTTATTTTAAAAGAATTAATCAATAATTTTTTATTTATTAGAACCATTATATATATATTACATAATGTGTTTACTCATATTCATACCCTCTAATTAAACATCTAGGATATAATAAGTTTTTTATAATATATCACAATTTGTTTAAAGCTCAGTGTTGTGTGTTAAGTAAGCCATCAAATTTATTATTATTTTAAAATAAATTTTCAAGTTGTTAAATTATAAAACCTAAAAAAATGATACATTATAATTTTATCTCATCTATAAAAGGTTTAATATTTGAAAATATCTTTATTTAAAACCCATGTCATAAAAAGGGATAATAAAAGTTCCTTTAAAAAGCGGAAGTGGGAAACATAAAGGTTAACTGAAATAACACATAATCAGGTACCTAGATACGAAGAATATTGGTGGAATGTTAAATTATTCACATGGAGAAGAAAAATAACATACAAGGACTAATATATAGTGATAGAGAACATGTTAATTAGAAGGTTAATGACCATAAAACCCTAAATTAGTGTTGGATGAAAATACCATTAATTCATCAGAAATCAAGGTAAAAAGATAATTTTTTATTACAAGATAATTTTCATAATAGTGAGGTATTATTTTACTATCATGATTGATAACATGGTAAAATTTACTTACTTAATTTATTTCCATTTGAAAATCACAATTCCATATTTTTGTTACACCTAAATGAACATTTACTTCATCACTTCCTCTAAGGACTGAATATTCAAAATGAATTTTTGGTGCCAGATGCTCTAAAATTAACTTTTAACGGATCATAGGCTCCATAAAAGAATTAATAATCATTCCTTATTTCTATAAATATTTAACAAAACAAAAAACGGTTAGTATAAGTTATCCAATATAGATAAATATAATACATTAATCTTTAAAACCTTAATAATAACTTCTGAAGTTCAACTTAATCCATTCTATAAATAGTTAACATTACGAATCCTAAAATATATATATAAATAAATTAAAAACCAAAAATATAAAATATTTGATCACATATTTCTTTAAGATCAATTTTAATATTTATCCCTAGACAACATAAAGTATCTCATAAAGTCACACAATAAACACATGAATATCATGATCATATATTCTCTTAAAAAAAGCTAATCCTTTCCCAAAATAATGTGAATCACCAGAAAATATCAATGTAATCATAAATGATTCCAAAAATTAACTCTATCATTATTCATTAATTAAAATAATAGACTGTTTAATATATACCATAAATTCAAAAATACAATAAACTTCATAAAAGAAATCATAATTTACTTTTTCATCAAATTACAAATTAGTTATAAGATTATCAATACTGTCCAATTTACTCTAGAAAAATCAAAAAAAAGTGATCCCATATTAAAATTATTATCTCAAATCTAGACACACATTAAGGTTTATCTTTACTTTAATCATGTTTTCTTTAAGAATATCACCTTATCACTAAATCATTCCTCTTTGTTATCATTTCCACTCAACATGTGATTTCAAATCCTTAAATAAAAACTACTGTGAAACAATATTTATATGTTTTATGATTCTTATAACAAAAGTATCATTGATATAAAACTTATAAAACATATTTCTTGAAACCATAATATATAAAATCTTCAATCCTTCCACTTCAATGATTAGCGTAGTATAGGTCCTTCCTTGGTCTATGAGTTAACCCTTGAAATAGGGAATTAGCTTGGATAATGCCCATATTCTCTACACATAAGTCATTGAACTATAAATGGTAATTTAGTGTGAACATCATATACCTGCATTAAACTCTTCATTTTAATCATAAATTACTTTCACTACTACCTTCTTTTCCACACATAAAATATATTCTTGTTCCTCTAATAGTTTTCCCAAGGTGATTCTTCCCACATTATCAACATGTTCAATGTTGAATAATTTTCTCTCCATATTCTTCATAAAACTCCATTTTCACTTATTTTGTGTGTCAAGAAATTCACCCAAGTTTATATTATTAATCATATAACGGGATATATGATTAGGTATAATCATAAGGTTTAATCTTCCAACTCCCGTTTCATTTTTTTTCTCATGAGTAAAATCATTACATTGTCTGTCACATTCATTGTTAACAAAATTACTCTTGGTTCCAGAAATTGACTAAAACCAAAAAGAATAGTATGAGTATAATTATCATAGATGGAAATCATATAATTATGAGAAATCATTTACAGGATGTCTAAATCATGAAACATTACTTTCAATCATTAACAACATAGTTTTAATCTATGTTATCCTTAGTTATTATATATTAAAATCCTTCATAATGGTTCATAATGAAAATGTTAATTAACCTAAGAATATCCTCCCAAGAGTGTCTATCCAGGTATATAGTCTTAGTTATACTCGTTGTGCATTGGTTATGATCAAGTTAATACCTAATACGGTCCATTCATATTTTCTACCCCTAGGTGCTTTTGTGCCATAACTGCATCCACTTTCTAATATCTACACATGAATGTATTTTCTAGGAAAACCACACAATACCTACTTTACTAAAACATTATGATATTATCATATAATTAGATATATACCTAAGGGTTTTAACAAATTTATCTAATCATAATCTGTAAATATTAACTAAATCATATTCTGACACCAATTATATAAACCCATACTTTTCATTCATAGATATTACATCTTATTATATGAATATTCATTACATGAAAGTATGATCTACACAAGAACCAATAAAGTTTAGTTTCTTTGAAAAATTTGATACATGAACAATCGGTTCATAAAAATCTACATCATCTCCCACTAATTTCTCCACATCCAGTACCATTTTAGGTATTATATACTTAAAACCATTATTTATATCCTAGGGGAAAAGAAAACATAAGAATAGTGAGATCAGATGACCAGTAAGGGTAAAAATAAGAGACGTCAATCTATGATCATAATTGATCATAAGAATAAGGGTATGAGAACATGATATTAAGAATAGAAAATCATACAAAAAAATTCATAGATCATAATAATGAGTCATAGTGTAAATATGTTTAGTTAATGAGACATGAATCATAAGAAAATTATAATTCATAAACCATGAGAAAATATCATAAACATAAGACAAAAGTTTTTGAAATACACATAAGCATATAAAATAATTTCCTTATTCAAGGATCACCTACATGGATATAGTGGATTGGGTTCACTCTCTATTCCATCATATCCTTAGTCAAAGTTCACTCCCAAGACTATCATAGTGGAAAGAGTCCCTTACTAAACTAGGTTCACTCACTATTCCAGTTCTTATTAGCTCATGATATACCCATCATTAACCAATGCATGGGATGTATATATAATTTTGGACCCACCAATCATGTAATCATAATATACTTATATGTGTTCCCCAATATCATAAAACATCTATCATATTAATATATCATAACCCGTGAAAAGGAAATGAATTTAATAAACATTTCATCATAGCATAACCCATAGAAAATAAGCGGGTTTCATGAAAATATCATCATCATAATCATAAACCATCCTGATAAATAATAATCACATTATCATTGGATAATATTCCCATTAAAAAATAATTACCATCAAATATTTTTATCATAAAAAAAGTTACTTTAAAATATATTTGAAATATTTCTTAAGGAAAAACCCCTTTTCATTTTGAAATAAATTATTTAAAATATAAAAATTTAAAAAATATCAAGGAAAAATTTTCTTAGAAAATAATCATGGAAAATTATAAAGGAATATTTTAATCATTGATCAGTCCTAATAGTGTGAAATTTCATTTATTCTGAGTACGCTAAAATAAACATTCCTTTCACATTTTTTAAAAAAATTCAAAAGTGTCTCTTTCAAAAAATGATAAGAATATTACTTTTATTTTTTTATATAAAGTCAAAATGGGTAAAAATGACTATAAAATATCATATATAAATATTAAAAACTTTCATGAAATTTTTTAAAGAAAACTTAGACATGGAAGAAAAATTTTCCAAACTAAAGAGGAAATAATGTAACTTTTTATTAAAAAGATTTTCCTGATCTATTTAAGTACCAAATACAAGAAAATGGTAATATTAATTTAAACATACATGAATTAACATATGATAATAAAATTAAATGGGTTTATCAAATAAGTATCACATAGTTTACCTCAATGGAAAATCATGTATAGAAAATCATGATTAAAGTGATATTAAAACATAAATACCTTACCACTTTGGTAACTTTTGAATCATAATCTACATGAAATAAAAACTTAAAATGAAACATTAAATATCATGATAATGATTATATTCATTATATAACATTTCAAATGGACTGTATATATAACTTGTAAAATAATATAGGTTCATAACATAACATATGTCCCAAAGAAGATAATTTTAGATGATAAACCCTTCAAACTTTGGTAATATCTAAATCAAAGCCTCATGAAAGGGAGAAACTTATATAGATATTTTAATGAAAATAATTTTAATTAAAATAATCATAAAATACATTTATGGGTATTATATACACCACATAATGGAAACAAGTGGTTAATATGACATATGTCTCACAAAAATAAAAGTGAGATGAGAAACCCCTTACCTCAAGTTTGAATTTATTTGAAAACGATTTAACACCCAATATAATAAATTTAAATTTATTATAAAATTTTAGTTCTTATAATATCATATATTACCCTCTTATAACATTTAAATACCCATTTATTTATAATTCCTTAATAAAATCATTGTTATCTGGTGTTAACTGTTTCATTTTTCATGAGAGTTTTACTTTGGAAATTATGGTCCTTATACTTTTATCATGGTTACATAATCACCACAATTTTATTAATGATATAAATATAATATATATTAATTATATATATAAATATATATTTATATTCATCCATAAAATGTATATTTAGGAAAATGAATTACACGGTTTAAGGATATGATATGCCGTACGTACACATGAATGTTGTTTTCACTTTTCTAAGGATAAAATGAAAGAAATTTAAATAAAAATTGAAATTTAAAATATAATTTATATATCATATGTATCTTATATATTAATTAATTCTATCCTTATTACTGTATATTTAAAGTGAACACGAATAACAAATCACATCACTTCGTGGAGGTGGTAGTCTGAACGTACACATGAGAGACGTTATCACTTTTCAATGGATAGGAAGGTAAGAATGTGATATGATATTATAATTATAAAAGTATAATTATTTCATAAATATTTTATATAAAAATCAAAACTAACATAATAACCATGAAATATGGTGATGGAAACCACATGGTATCGCTACTTGGAAGTGATAGTCCACATGTATGAATGAGCCATACTTTTTCTTCCCATTGAATGAAAAAGATGGTGAATAATGGTGGTTAAATAATCATAATAAAATTTAAATATATTTAGTATAATTAATTTATTATTTTATTATGAATACTATAGAATTTGAGGAGGTATAAGAAGAAATAAATTGAAAGTGTTTGGGTAGGGTGATTATCTCTTTTTTGGGAGACCACCTTGAGATCCCTTCTTAAGGACCATTGGAATGGTTTTTTAAGAATAAAAGAATATATAATTCATATATATGGGAGTTTATAATATATATAGGTAGGGTTTAGTCGATATATATGGATCAAGGTGGTGTAAAGAAGAGAAATGATGGGTGTCCTTTTATAAGTGGGAGAGAGGACACACTTGGAATTAATAAAAATAATTTAATATAATAAATTAATTTTCATGGGAAAGTGGAACCATGTGGCAAATTTTTTGAATATAATATATCATATGGTTGAAATATATTCAAAAAGTAAAATTTTTATAGGCTTAAATGGTATTTTAATCCTTTAATTTTGGTGTAACCCCTTAGTTAACCAATTTTAACCTTACTGCTATAATGAATTTTTCAATCTTAAAGGAATATAATTTTAATTTTAAGGTTAAAATAAGTATATAAATGGAAAAGGGAATAAATTTTTGACCATTTATAATCATAATTGTACTCTTTCAAGATTTTTAAGATTTTTAAATAATTTAAAAAAATATCATTTTTCATCAAATGTCATTAATGTCACTTTATGATACAATTCATTTAATTTGACTTAAAATACATCAAGATAACAAAGTAATTCGAATATAAAATTTATAAATATAAATTATACATTATTTTTAACCGTAATTGTTTTTTTGAAACTGAAATTCATTAAAAAATACCACTTTTTATATTTTTAAAATCATTTACTTTCATTTTTCTATTACTTTCACAAGTATCGTGTCAGCTTCCTGTTAGAATTTAAGGTAATTATAAAATCAATAAAAATAAAAATAAATAAAAATAATAAAAATAAATTAATAATGTTAAAAATAAAACTTTATATTTATTCATAACATTTTATTATCCTTATATGAACATATAAATGGAATTAATTTCAATAGGGGGATATTTTCAAATTTTCATTAGTTAAAATAATATTAATATAATTATCAATTAAAAATAGAACCCAAGTGCCATATCTTAAAATATGGGATATATATGGTAAAATTAATCCCATAAAGTGAAATAAATTCTAGTTTTGGGTTGATTTTTATACATTATCCCATGGTTTCAACCCAGTTTTACTCATTTTACCCTTACCAAAGTGAGAAATATTTACCATGGTCGCTATTTACAATGAAAAAAATAAATGGGACCAATTTTCCAAATTTTAACCTCATGATTAAAAATATGGTACTAATTTTTCAATATTCAATATATATAAGTGTAAAAATTTATTTTAATATAAATTCATAAAAAGTAATGATAAACAATTTTTAGAAAAATTCACTTTTAAGCATAAAAATTAACTTATATAAAAATCATGAATATTTCTAATTAAAATTGAATTAATGATATTATTATAAATAAAATAGATCATATGTCACTTTAATACCAAATACAAAATATAATTGTGCTTTTTAATTACTTTATTAATTCAAATAAATGATAGTATTTGAAAAATCGGTATTTTTCATTATCCATAGAAAAATTAATCACTTCAGAAAAATACCAAAATTTAACCCTTATTTAATTTTGATATGATGATTTAGAAAATGATTTTAATTTTATTAAATATAATTTCTAAAATTTTCAAAAATTTATTATAATATTTACTCACAAAAAGCAATAAAAACCATTTTTTTGAAGAAAAAGTATTTTTGATGCATAAAATGACTTTACTGAAAATTGAGTGCTTATTTCATAATAATTAATCAATAAATTTTTATTGAGTAGGACCATAATATATATATTACATAATAAAATTACTCATATTCATACCCTCCAATTTTACAGATAGGATATAATAATATTTTTATAATATATCATAATTCTCTCAAAGCTCAGCATTTCATGTTAAGTAAGCCATTGAGTTTATTATTCTTTTAAACTAAATTTTTAGGGTTTTATAAGATATGTTAGTTATACCTCAATAAACAATCAATAGTATTAAACACTAAATTCTCTAGGGTCAAATAATCTATGATCAAGGGATAGGGTAACACCCCATAAAGTAAAACCCCTAACAATGGAAAGACCAAGTTCCCATAGAAAATCCATATATGATATAAGAATAAAGGAGAAACCTGGAAAGTGGCCCCCTTTATGTTGTCAAAGGAAAAGTTCCAATAATAAACCCTCACCTAGGTACCCAATAATCCTATATGAAATATATTTCAAATCATTTTAGAGGTCTTATCACATTTCATAAACAATTTCTGAACAATTGCTTTCCATGCAATACTGTGATTTGAAAACCAATTTCATAAATAATTTCACAATTATTTGAAAATCATCTTTCATTTAACAAGATAATGGGAAAATCATATTTTATCAAAAAGAGATACATTTAAACAAACACATAAAATAATTCAAGTATCATGATAATTATTATTTAGAAAACCAGTAAGAAATCCAAGAGCATTAATGGTTTGTTAAACATAGGCTAGAGACGTAACCCCCAACCTCAAACTTGGGTTACACATTAAACACAATGGGATATACACACTGGAAGGAAAGGTAAAATAATAAAAATTAAGATGAGGCCTTAAAAAATGATTCCCATAACTTAGAATCATATTTTCAATAGCAAAATTTTTGGTAGAGAAGATCGATCAACACATACCTCAAGGATCACATATGCCGCACCATGAACAACATGAGTTTTGGCCTCCAGGAGACAAAAAAATAATATATCTATAAGAAATGGAAGAGGAATCAACAAATAATCAATAGATTTGACCAAAATTTCATAAAACCACTACCTATTCTTAGGATAATGAAATAACCAAGAATGATTAAGAGATATTTGTTTAAACGTACTGAAAGTCATCTAATTCATCAACTGAAACATTGATTCACAAACAAAAATGGTTAGAAGAGCCAAATTTTCCTCTAGAGATCCTCCAAGAAAATAATGGATTGAATTAGGTTAGAATGGGAGGAGTTTGTATTTAAAACAGATGGTATCAAGAACTAAATTAAGAAAATTAGAGAATTAAAATCCCATCTCAGTGTTTGGATGCATGGTTTGGAAAACTGTGGGCCAATTGTGCGCCCCTCTATGGGATATTGAAATATTTGCATGGTTTGGAAACATAGTTTAAAAAATCACGCACCAATTGTGTATAACCCCATTATCCTATGTTTTATGGTTTATAGGTGTAGGGAGCATAGTTTATACTAATCGTGCACCTAACTATTCACCCCCTTTGGAACTCCAACATAGTTTAATTGGCTTCCTAGGAAAAGCTGCATAGTTTTCCCTAACTGCACACCAACCATACACAAGCCTAAGAACCATGAAAAACTCCAAGAGTCTGCCAAAACAACCCTAGGAAATATCTAAATAATAGATGATTAAAGAGGGATATAAGTGATTGAAATTGGATGTGTGAGTATTGAAATTATCTCCACTATTGTACTTTCTTTCCTTTGAAAGTCTTGTGGGAGAAGGAATCTCCAGAAATAGGTAAGGCCACTGTTCCTGGTCCAATGATTCACACTCCAAAGTGTCATGAGAATCTGATCCATTCCACCATAACACATCGAACAATGTTATATATTTCCTATATAAGACTTTTACATGAGTATCAAGGATCTATAATAGTTCTACGACAAATGAAACATCTGGCTCCAACTCAATCTCCTCCCTACAAAAAAACATGGGATAGATCAAGATGGTACTTATTGAACTGTCATATATGGAAAATATCATGAATAACTACCAACTTACCTAGTAATTCGAAATGGAAAGAAACCTGAACAAGCTGCTCAGAGATCTCAATAAGTCCAAAATATCTTGAATCCACTTTCCACTATTTCCCAAGAAGATAGTGAACCAACCAATTAGAAAGTTTCAACATGACCCAATCATCAATGGAAAACTCTAAAGAATGAAATAAATGAACTCTATAAGATTTATGAAGAATATTATCTATAACCAAGTGTCGATGTATATCCTAAATCCTCATCAGTGTATCTTAAATGAGACTTGATACTATAAGAGAGGAATCGCCCACCTCTAACCAACACATAGGTGACATACATAGGTGACCATATAAATACTCGAAGGGAGTTGTTATAATCTAAGACTGGTAACTATTATTATAAGAAAAATCAACCATTACTAGATGGATATCCCACAATCCATGGAAATCCAATACAATTTCATGGAGTATATCCTCTATAATCTGAATAACACACTGCGTCTGACCATCCATCTATGGATGGTAAGCTGTCCCACCACAGTACCCATCATCTCTTGGAGAATTTTCTAAAACTGGGAGGTAAAACTTGGATCCCTATCCGAGAAAATGGTATATGGGACCCCATGAAACCTCACAATCCCATTCACATACAACTTACCTAGATCTTCAAACTTGGTTGTGTCCTAGATCAGAATATAATGTGCTGATTTTTTCAATTAATCAATCACCACCCAAATATAATTATCTCATTTGGTGTTCCATGGTAATCAAAATATAAAATCCATGGAAACCTCATCCGACTTCCACACCATTACTATAAGAGGTTGAAGTAATCTAGAAGGATTCGAGTGTTCCGCCTTAATATATTTTCAGGTATAACAACACAACACATAATTAACAATGTCACACTTCATCCATGTCCACTAAAAATTAAATCTCATGTCATAATATGTATTATTATGTCTATGATGAATGAAACATTAAATTTTTTGACAATCATGCAAAAAATAATTCTTAACTCAAAAAGCGATGATGAAATGAATCCCAAAGTTAAGAATTCTATTATAGGGGAGAAACTAATAAATTGTGGTATCCCCACTATATATGGATTCCTTGATTCCAATAAAAAATTTATCCTACTATTGGTACTACATAATAGACTCAAAGATATATTATAAAAATGAAACACTAGTCAGAACCATACCTAAATTATCCTCCTATGAATCCAGATGAAAGTAAGAAAAAATCCACATAAGGTTTCACTCCTCCTTCGATTCCATGACAACTTGAGAAGGAAATTTACTACTATGAGAGTTATAAATTACACCCCCTTCCTTGTGGTATAGAAAATGTCAAAGTAAAACATCTCTAGGTACTCCACCCATTACCTCTACATGATTTTTAGGCCCTTATAAGAAAAATATATAACTTATGATCTTTTGATTAGAAAAGATATTTAACCTTTCCCCAAAATGATATTTCCACAAAAACTTAAGAGAATTTATAAAAGTAGAGATCTAAAATTAATGAGTAGGGTAATTTTTATCATGTGACCGAAGTTGATGAGAACCATGCGCTACAACAAGGTTATTCTATAAAAGAACAAACCTCAAAACAACACCAAAATCATCACAATATACCACATATCCCTTACAATGATTTAACACGATCAATATAGTATCTCGTGTTATATTCTATTTCAAATCACCAAAAGAGGGCTAACACTTAGTATCCCACGATAATATCACCCCATTCTTGGTAAAAGAAGTCAATAATGATGTCATCTATAAGAAATCCTTGAAAAATCATTGGTAGTATCTAGACATACCTAGGAAGATATATATCTCAAAAACATTTCATGGTTCTTCCAATGAAAGAAAACCTTCAACATTTAAGGACAAAATGAGTGTCCATTTTCTAAAATCACGTGTCTTGATAAATTCACCTATCTAATCCATAAATTACACTTTAAAAACGTCCAATAAATGAGGTGACTCATCAATATTCCCAAAAAGAAATTTAAATGATTCTCATTCTCATGCTCATATCTATAATAAACCAAGATATCATACACAAACACCACAATAAAGGTATCAAGATACTAGAGGAACATCTAGTTCATCAAATCCATAAACATTACAAGAGGTTTAGTTATGCCAAAAGGAATCAATATATATTCATACTAGACAAATCAATTATGGAAATCGGTTTTTAGGACATATGAATCCTAAACCCTGAGCTAATGATAACCTAACTGAATATTGATCTTTAAAAAACACCTTTCCTCATTTAACTAATCAAAAAAGTCATTGATGTGGGGAAAGGGATAATTTTTCTTCACTGTTATCCGATTTGGCTTCTGATATTCTATAGATAGAAACAATAAACATTCCACCTCCTTGGAAAAGTGCATGGGGGTTTCCCATAGTGAAACACTAGGACGAATAAATCACTTCTCTAACAGGTCATCCAGATGGGTCTTGAGATCTTTCATATCTACAGTTTTTATATGATAAAATGGTACCATAATCAGCTAAGTATCAAGAACCAGATCAATAAAAAACTCTACCTACTTCTCTAATGGAAGAATAAATAATTCTTCTATGAATACTTTAGGGAAATATAAAATAACGAAGGGATGATCAACATGAATAGAAAAATAATTGGGATCAACTGTAATGATAGAAAATAAAATCCCAAGATTTGGGTGAAATTTTCCCCCATGACTAGACCTCAGGTCCCATTCTCCCTAGAATAATCGAGATCTCCCATCAGCATTATAGAACTAAACATTACAATGATAAATGTGGAACACCTAGGTTGGATCATACTAATCCTATTTATTTCACACCTTTAAAACTCCCTTAGAAGTGTATATACATTGTTTTTTATGATGTGGGAAAGGGAAAGACACTATAGAGAGAAATAAAGGTTTATATCATATGGGTATGGGTAGATGGTGATGAGATAATGGTATATTTACCATATACCACTTGGAGTAGGTATTAGATGTTTTGGTTGTTATTTTTGGACGTTTTTGGACATGGACTATAGAATTTTATCTTACAACATTATTTTTATCACTATAATTTTCACTCTTTTTGTTATGGAGTATTTATTCTTTGTTATATTTCTATTTTGTATGCTATGTGTATTGTTTTAGGTTAAAAAAATAACTCTCTCTGGTTATTGTTGGTTGCTCGAGTGCTAGTTTCTAACCCATGGGGATTAATAATTATATTCAGGTCATTCCATAGTACAATTTAGATCCTAGATGGATGGGATGTCTAGGTCAATCTTGATAAATGGTATCATACACAATACCTATTTAGAATTATAGAGGCACTACCTGGGTTTGAGTTTTGGGGACAACAATGTGGGTGTTTTACTTTAAATGGGTGGATATTATAACACCCCTAGAAAAGTGTGACTTAAAAGGCTAAATATTGCTACCCATGTCAACAAGGCAAACCTTTATTTTTTGGGATCCTATTTAATTATAATTTTATAGTTATGAATACTTTTTTAGAGAAGTTTTAGTATGGATAACCTCCTAGGAATTTTCCCATGGTGTGTATGAGTGAAGATAAATCACACTAAAAGAACATGTGTTGTCTTATGGGTACAATAATTAGTCTGATAAGTGACCCTATTAGGTAATATCCTATGGTGTGTTGGGAAAGAAATTGAGGTATTATAAGATACCCATGGGGTTATATGAAAATGTTCATGGAATGGAGATGTCGGGTCATGAACTGTGGCATGGGAAGTTTAATAATTTTTTTATCAAATGGATTTATAGTTAACCAAGCTAATAAATGTGTTTATAATAGGTTTCATAATAACCATGTTGTGGTTATTTGTTTATATGTTGATGATGTGATAATATTTTTAGATGATATGAATCAAGTAAATGTTGTTAAGTTTATTTTTTTCTAGAAATTTTGATATGTGGTGTGCTAGGAAGGAATCCAAGGTATTACAGGAGACCCATGGGGTCAGATGACCAAATTCATGGCTTGGGGAGGTTGGGTCATGACAAATGGAATTGAAAATTTAATGAAGTAATTTTATTAAATTATTTAATGTTAATCATGATAATAAATGTTTTTATAATAGGTTTCATAGAAACCGTGGTGTGGTTATTTGTTTATAAGTTGAT
Source organism: Viscum album (assembly GCA_963277665.1). Lineage (NCBI taxonomy): Eukaryota > Viridiplantae > Streptophyta > Magnoliopsida > Santalales > Viscaceae > Viscum > Viscum album. The sequence goes on from OY728140.1 coordinate 1,826,187,059, forward strand.
GATGTGCTAATATTTGGAACTGATAGGAATCAAGTAAATTATGCTAAATTTATTTTATCTAGAAAATTTTATATGAATTACTTAATTGAAGAATATATAATTTTGGGAATCAAATTTTTTTAGAATAAGAACTTTGTTTTTCTTTATCAATCTATTTATATAAAAAAATCTTAAATAGGTTTGAACATTTTGATTGTTCATAGATTTTTACCCCTTATACTTCTGGGATTGGGATGCTACCAAATATCAGTAGGTCCATTTATCAACTATAATATACTAGGTTATTAGGTGTATTGTCCATGGTATTAATAGAACAATACCTGATATTCCATATGCTTATGAAAATTTTAATATGTATAAAAGTAATCCAAGTTCTTCACATTGGCATGTGGTTAAAAGAGTTCTCAAATATCTGAAGGGTACAATTGATTTCAATATTTATTATATTGTAATACCAAGGGTGTTAGAAGTATTTTATAATGTAATATGGATTACTAATATGGAGGATAAAATTTCTATGAGTGGTTGGTTTTTTACATTTAGAGGTGGAATAACCTCCTAGGGATCAAAGAAATAAAATTTTATTACATAATTTTTAATTGATTCTGAGTTTGTTGATTTAGAAGCTACTGAAAAATAATTATAATGGATAAAATATATTTCAATAATGCGAGGAAAGTAAAAAAATTAGATGGAAACTATTTCAAGAGTTAGATAAAGTAGATACACTTATTTCTCATTACTCTCCTTATGGTGTATATAATTTCTACTCAAAAGCCACCTAAATTCAAAGATGAGATTCTTTAAGTTTTCTATATAAGGAAAGAATAGGAATAAGATAATATCATTTATCAAGGACACATACTTAATTAATTAGTCTATGATCACTTTGAAAATTACCAATACCTCATAATGGAGAAATAAATTTGGTATGATTGGAACAATATTACATCACTAAGGATATAATGAGAAAGAAATTCCTAATAAGATTGTTTTTTCATATAAAATGGTTGATAATGGATCTATCATAGATCAATTTTATTAATTAAAAAATTTTCAAAATATAAATAAAAATAAGATGAAAATTTATTATTCTATAGTCATCAAATCAATAATTTATTAACTTCTCACTTCTTGTAAGAATGTTAAACATTTTCTTAAACAAAATAAGGAAGATATTTTCTTCAACGTGTTTCTCAACTACTTACAAATTAATGAGGAATATAAAAACATAAGGAGGAAATTAAACCTAGGGATGATAAAAACAGGTTCCTCATGTTAGTGGTAATGGATCCATTCTGGTCCTAAAAGGGGGAAAAATTTCTGAACCATAATGCAAAAGAAAAGGTATAATTCATGAAGAATAAAGGGGTGTGCTAATTATTTGGAAATCTGAGACACTTCAAACTAGATTGTGGTATCTATAAGAATAAAGATGTAAATAAAACTCTAAAAGAGAACATTGAATCCATGATCTCAAACTTTAATGTTCTTGAGGGCAGATATTCTTGGTGGATTGATTCCTAACCTACATGACACATGTTCAACAATAAATCTTTCTTCAAGAGGATGTAATCAATCAATGATGATATACAACTCTATATTAGAAAACATGAAAGTATAAACAAAAAAGGTAAGGGTGTGGTTGATCTCTAGTTTACCTTGGGAGATATCCTCACTTTAAATTATTTATTTTACATGCCTCAAAGTTTATGGGAACTTAGTTTTAGTTATATTGTTAAAAAATCATGGGTTTAAGCTTATATTTTAGGTATATAAATTTATTATTTACAAGGCTGGTATCTTTGTTAGAAATGATCACTTATATAACATATTATTCAAATTAAATATAAATGTTGTTTCTATTTACTATCTATAATCCATTGATTTATGGAATAATATTTTAGGTCACATAAATAATAATAAAATTCATAAAATATCAAAAATTAAATTATTACCTAGAATATATGGAAATAATCACAAACGTGTGAATTTTATACAAACTAAAATAGTTAAGAAACCATTTAAAACTATAAAAAGGAAAATTAGTTTGTTAGAATTAATATATAGCGATGTATATTAATTTCATTCTATATTTAACATAGGTAATAATAAGTACTTTGTAACGTTTGTTGATGATTATTCTAGATTTTATATATATATGTTTCACATATTAAAGATAATGTTATAAATAAATTTAGTTTCTATAAAAATGAGTTGGAAATCTAATATGGTTTTATAATTAAATTCCTTAGATATTACATGGTAGGTGAATATTATATTCCTTTATTATTTTAATCTCTAGGTACCATACATAAAGTGAAAACTCATGATACACCTAAATTGAATGGCATGAGTGAGAGAAAGAATTGAACGATAATGGAAAATGTTAATTATATAATTTCTATCTCAAGTATCCCATGATGATTTTGGGGGGAGGAATTGTAAAATGATTTTCATATAATAAAAATAGTTCCCACATAAGGGAATACTATGATTCCATATTAATTATGTAAGTATAGGAAGTTGAACCTACATTATTTAATGGGGTTGGGTTTTCACACAATTGTAATATTACCTAGACCTAAAAGGGATACATTTGTTAAAAATATATTGATAACATATTTAATGTATATGAAAAGAATTCAAAAGATTATAGATTCATGTGTATATAGTCAAATGATTTAGTACTGTTAACAAAATTAATGAACTAATATATTTTATTTTTAATAAATCTATGTTTACTTCTTTAAATAGGAATTTTTAAATAGAGGAATCTAGATCAAATGAAATATTATCTAAATAAGAGATTGTCGATGAGGCTTGTAAAATTAAAAAAACTTGGATACAAAAGACACATGGATCTAATTTATATATTTACTTATTGTAATAAAATAATGATATAATTTTTATAAAATCTCTAGTTTTTTTAATATATAATCTAACCCAAAAAATTAAAAGAAGTTGTGTAATATTATGATGAATCTATTTGTAAGAAAGTAATAAATGATGAAATAGATTCTATAACTGAGAAAAATACTTTAACATTAGTCGATCTTCCTCATGGTTTACCATTGATGGACTATAAGTGGGTATTTAGAAGAATGTAAAATGTCAATTGTATGGTTTAAAAATGTAATGATAAATTGGTAGCTAAGTGGTTTACTCAAAATAAAGGAATTGATTATTTTGATACCCATTCTACCAAGGATAGGATGGATTATATTATAATTATTCTTGATTTACATTCGATATATAATTTATAAATTCACAAAATGGATTTTAAAATAATATCCTTAAATGGTGAATTAAATAAAGTAGTATATACAGAACAACTAGAAGAATTTATAATACTTTTAAAGGAAAATAAGGTCTTCAAATTGTTATCCCCTATATGGTTTAAAATAAGATTTATAAGAACATCATGAGAAATTTAATGAGGAAATTTTATCAAGGGTCTTTGTAATTAACCAATATGATAAATATGTTTATAATATGTTTCATAAGAAACATGATATAAATTAGGTTAACCATGTCATAATGATACGATCTATGATGTGGAAATAAGGGTCTACCCTTGTAAGGGTCACTAGGACTATGGACCTTTGGGTCATGTATTATATGGAAATTTGGGTCCTTTAATGGTTTCCTATCAACCAAAAAAATGGGGTAATCTGAAAAATGAAATAAAATTTGAATTTAAGAGAGGAATGAAAGTTTTTAGGAATAATAATTTTTTTAAATCACTTTATATTAAAAAAGTTTAAAATAGGTTTGAACATTTTGATCATTCCCTGGTTTGTACCCTATATGATTTTGGGAGTAGTAGTTTATTAAATCCTAGAATATTAGGTATTCCATTGGAATATTAAAGAGTTATTGGGTGTCTCATGTATGATATGACTATTATAAGACTTGATATTGTATATTATATTGAAATGTTAAGCTGGTATAAAAGTAATATGGGTTATTCACAATGGGATATATTCAAAAGAGTAAAAAAATATCTTAAGGTTAAAATATATTACTTTATATGTCATGGTTTAAATACAAAGGCGTAATTTTTTTCTCCAATGCAATATGGATTAATAATATAGTGGATCACTATTTTATGAGTGGTTTAATTTTTATATATAGAAGTGGATTAACCTCTTAGGGATCAAAGAAATTAACTTTTATAATATAATAAACAATAGATTATCAGTTTGTTCTTTAATAGTTACTAGAAAAGAATAAAAATGGTTTAGATATATTTTATCATATCTACCATTTTAGGTTATGTTTATGTTTTTAGTTGATATATATTGTGATAATCAATCAACATTGGATATATCATTTAACAATACTTATAATCAAAAATTGAGATATAGTTGTATTGGAAATAGCTATGTGAAATATGGGGATTTTTCACATATTCCCATTGAATATTTTTTTAATTTACCTAAGAATATATTATAGTGAACACCTAGGGAAAATCTCACAAGGAGGCCACTCACACAACATTGAGTTTCTATTATCACTATTTATAAATTAATATATACTAAACTAATAAATAATAATATAATGGAGTGTTAATAATTCACATGACATAAATATATATATATATATATATATATATATATATAATATTGTAAAATATCAAGAATAAATCAACACACAAATAATTAATTGATAAGAATCTATTTTTCTTAGGAGTTCATAATGATGTAATCATTATTTTTAAAGGGATATTTTGATTACTTTAGTCGATGAAAAGACCAATAATTATTACTTTGCACCAAAACATTATAATGTAATTACCATACATTGAGAACATTATATGTAATATTAATTTCGTCCACACAAATACCTAAGAAAAACACCATTTTTTGAATGACTCAAATATTAAAGGGAAGGAAAATGAATGATTGAAGAGAAATAAGGTAATAGTGTGGAAAGTAGGATGGCCACACAATAAAATTATTTTAACTACTACTAAAATATTAGAGTAAAATAAGATAAATAATTAAATCACAAGAGACTCAAAACATCATTTCTTACCCCTAGAACAATAGTGGGGGTTAGTTCTCTACAACCATGGAGATGAATGAAGCTTGATGAAAAAAAAACAGAAACAAAATAAAAGATAAGAATGAGACATGAAGAGAAAATAATATATATTGAATGTTTGGAAAACTATTATAGTAGAAAAAACCTAGTTAGATAATGAAAAAATGGATAACTTTTTTTAATGTAAATGAGGTATATATTTTCAAGGAAAAAGCAAGGCAGAATTTCAATCCATTTTTTTTCATCAAAATTTAATGCGTGGTTAGAATAATAAATGGCCAAATATCAGTAAGTGGTATTATTAAAAGTTATTAATCTATGTATTTCACATGTTCCCTAAAATATTTATCTTATTCGGACAAGTGTATCCAAATTTATGATAGGATTACTCAGGAAAACTGTTTTACCCTAGAGAATGTTCAAATTCCAATGGGATGGTTTTCCATGAATTTATAACCTCAAAGGGTCTATAATCTTAAGTATAAAAATATTAATCAATTGTTAACAGAAATATACTCAATATTAATTTAAAATTTTAGATTATTTTGATCAGATATTTGTGAGATATGGTCCTATCTTTAAATTTCACCAAAATCAGGAACAATTCCAAGGAAATATTTATGAGATTTGGTTCTATAGAATGTATTATATCCCATTGATATCTAATAATAATAAAATGGAATTTAAAAATTTGTATTAGTTTATAAAAAATCATGGCTGAAAAATGTAAATGATAAAAAATTAATAAAAATAAAAAATTAAGCCATTTTCATAATTAATGTCAAATTATTACTAAAACCTAAAAATGTGACAATTTACCTTAAAATAACAATTTGGTAAAATTAGAAACATTTTATTATAAAATAAAATTTATAAAAATATAAAATTTATCATTCCCCCATGATTAATAATTACACCTATGGATAACCATTAAATATTAAAATCAAAACACATACAATAGTCAAGAGTGAGAAAATTCCTCAGATAATTTTCAAAATAAAATTACATCATGTAAAATGTAAGAAAAATAATTCCCTTTCAATTTCATCCCTCAAATTTTAATTTTTTCAACCTAAAAAATCTAGTCATGACCTTATCACACTTACCTCACATTAAAATTCATATCACTCTTCACTCAAGAGAAATTAAATCTGGAGTTATGATCATACTTGGAAAACGCATGTTTCACTATAGGCTTGTGAAAATTATCATCTCTCCATACCATGAGACATAAAATATGTTTTCAATCATGGTGAATTTTCTTAGGTGATTTAGTGTCTATTTGTTTGTGGGTTAAAATATTTAAATATTTAATTCTGAAAAGAGGGGGTTGAACTCTTGAGTATAATTTATGAATAATCTAGTAAAAAATTAGGAAATACCTCACTCAATTCCCTTTAAAATACATAAACCAAACACACTTTTTTGTGAAATGGGATGATAGATGAGTCCTATAATGAATTAAATGAAATATTTTATCCAAATTATCCCCTTTTTATTCATTTTTTAAATATTTTTTCATGGAGTATGAGATAAAAATTGAATATAATGAAAGAATAATAATTTAAACCCTTTATTTTCAAGAGAGACATAAGTCAAAAAATTAATCACAATGAAAAATTAATTCTCATCTTTTCTTTTTGTTTTTTTCCATTTTTTTTATTTTTATAAGAGAACCAGACAATATGAATGAATCATAGGGAATGATAAATCATGCCCATTTTTGTCTCTCTTCTACCCAGAGTAGTGTCACACCCCACACACTCTACAATGAGATGAATCCTAAATAACACACATGAAATGATCTTTGACCACACTCAAACCTATAATATCTGGGGAAAAATATTAAGAGTGAAGGTAGGTAAGGAAAAATTGTCCGGTAATTTGTCTTAAACATATAAGAAAATTCATGGATTATAAGGGCTAAAAAGGGTAGATGTAAATGGTATCTATCAAGTTAAAATGTGGCTAGAAAAAAGTGCACCAATAATATCAAAAATATTTTATGAACTCCAATACTTGAAATATAAAAATAACAAGTTTTGGTTTGCAAAAAAAAGATAAGTTTCTCTCAGGAAAGTGTGTATGTAATAAAGAATCTGTAAAATTAATTTATAATACCTCACAGGACTAGAAAAATATTTTGAGTCATTTTTTCATGGGTATGAATTTCAAAAATTTGTCAAACTCATAAAAATTCTTGAAAATAAAATTCCATTAAAAAGTTCCACTTATTTAATCATTTAAAAACCTATTTCTTAAAAAATCCTGAAAATTAAGTCTAAATAAATTCAAGTATGAAATATGATAAATTATATATTATACCTCTATCTCATAGTGTTTTCATGATCACAAACACTCAATTTTGTATCTATTAATTTATTTTGAGTTGATTTTAGTTTCTATAATGATATAAATTGACTTTAATTTAATGAAATAAATGAAGGAATAATTTTGAACACACTAGATCATATTAAAATATTGAAGGACATTTAAGGATAACTAAATTTCCCTATTGAAGTTTTAAAGGATGTGTTTATCTCATGGAGTGAAGTTCCCATATCAAATAGAGGCTTAAAAATAAGTTTGAAGGGACAAAGTGAAGTTTGGAAAACTAAAGGTAGAATCGTCTAGCCAGCATAAGTAACCAGCCAGTCACTACCATGAAGATAGTAACAATAACCTATAGGAAGTCCACCCACCGGCTGGGGGGTGGACACCAACCAGCCATTGGAGCATTATAGAGTCGATACTTCCACTTGGAGGTCTTTAAACAACCACTATATAGTAGTATCTAACTAGTGGGGTTCTTACAGTTGAGGATCATCTACATGTGTACCACCGACTATCCAGTGGTTTATATCGGCTACTCAGTGGCATCGAGATAGGAAGTCTGATGAAGATTTTACAATAGTAAAAAATTCCATAAATTCATCTTCCAAAATACTTAATTACTCCCTTGAATTAAAAAATATTCCATGGAAATTTGGTGACTAGAAATAGGAGTCATTGGAGGCATTAAAAAATATAATTTTCAATGATATGGAATAAATAGTGAATTGGAGTGCACCAATGTCAAATTAAAGTGATCATATCCATTAATCTCAAAGACATGTTTCAATATCTAGTTTCAATTATCAAAATATTAGGATCTAATATACATTAAATCTCTATATATCATCTCAAATTGTACAATCTATCTTGATAGATAAGAGAGTGTATTTGTAACAATTTTATGCACATTAAATATCTATTTTCTCACATCTCTTCTACAAAGGGTGATCATAACCACAAAGTGAGGGATATGTACTTATTGATGACAAAGTAAGGAATGGTGATCACAACCAAAAAATTAAGTAACATTATTTTATGGGTTTCTTATCACAACTATAAAAAGGTAAGGTATGATTGGTTTCTTGATCTCTATCAAAATAATGGGAGTATAAATACATAAATCCTCAAGAAATTGGGTTTATTTGGTCAGGTAAATTGAAGTTGATAGCATTGGGGATTCAATATTCTATTTTCTCACAAGCTGGTTCCAGGAGGCAGGATAGAGGGAAGCTTAGATCTCTGTGCGCAAGAAGGTTTTCACGATTATTTTATGGGTTCTTTGGGAGGCTAGGAACAAGAATCAGGATGAAAAATATGTTTTGATGCTTTGGATATAGGTTAACATGAAATCTATTGTTTCGGAGCTCACATGTGTATCGTAGGATAGAATGACAGAAACATCAATATGTAATTTTATTCTAAGCACATTCATCACGATGGGGTACCCAACAAGTAACAGCAAGGGAAAGGGTAGGTGGGTTTCTTGGAAACCTCCAAAGGTCGGGCTAAAACTCAATGTGGATGGTTCGTTCCAACATGGAGATATGATGGGGGGGGGGTCTGGTACATAATAACAAAGGTTCTGTCATTTTTGGTTTTAGTTCCTTCTATGGATTGGGCACATATTTTGAAGCGTAATAAAGAGCGACAGATAGTGATCTAATACTATGAAAAATCTACAAATTCATCATTACAGAGGTGTAATCAGGTTCTAATGTTTTGGTTGATGTCCTAAGTAGAAAGGATCATCCTCCTTGGGGTATTGCGTATGTCATTAGGAGGTATAGAATGACTATAAATCATAATATTGTGATCAATTATACTTTTAGGGAAGGCAACTTCGCAGTGGATGTTTTGGAATCCAAGGGAGACCCAAGGCAACCCATTATTCTATTCTTATGTACTGGTTCTTTACTGGATTATTGTAAACTCATTATTAGGGGGGATGCCTTGGGGATACATCATTTTCATCCCCCCTAAGCGGTTTTTATATTTTTATTATAAAACTTCTATATAATTAATGAATGATGATGATGATATAGATATGAATTTTATTATTACATCATTCTTACTTGTTCAAAGTTATAAATTAATTTTACTAATTCATTTTGTTCGATAAACTTAAATAATAGAATTTCAATACACATAATTTTATTCTTATACAATTATTCTATCAATCCAACTTAACATAAAATTAAATTAATTAAAATTTATTCAATTAAATTAATATTTTAATTTCTTCTATGATAACTTTACGTTAATTTTTTCACTAAAATCGATTTCTTTCATGATAATCACTTATTTTGTCACGAACCAGGCTAGGTCTCCATCTGACCTGATGTCCGACCCAGTCCGCGATATAGCCTGAAGGGCGTTCCCAATCCCTTTGGCCTAGCACAAGTGCCCGGGTCTAGAGTAACACGTGGGAACAATTTAATTGAAATAAGATACATAAAATAATCAACAATATCAAAAACCGAAACTGAAGAACTATCAACCAAACAAGCCCTTAAACTAAAATCAAACTTAAAGGTCTACAAATCGATCCAATAAATAAAAAAAAGACAACAGCGGAAACTAAAACTCTAACTCAAACCTCCAAGCAACAAGAGAGGTGCAACATCCACATGCCACAACCACCAAACTGCACGAGGAGACTATCAATGACTAAAACCACCATCGCTGAGCACGATGCCTCAACCTTAAATACATAGAGAAAAGGTTCTACATACACCCAAAGGTGTATGTAGGGTGTGAGTGAAGATCCCATTAGGATGTCACCCAATAAAAAGGTTCCACACATAATTATTAAATGAAAAATACATTTGCAATATTAACTAAAGAAAAGAAGTAAATGACTGCATAGGTTTAAAGAAAAACAAGATTAATGAAAAAAATTTCAAATGGAATAACTTAAATTAAAACACACACACCCTTAATTTTAAAATAACCATTGTGTCACAATGATGAGCATAAATTAACCAATGAGCACTAATATGGGAGAGGCCTTGTGGGTCTTAGCTAGCTTGGGCCCCTAAATTTTCGTGTCTCGGTGAAATGTGGTTTAGAAGGCCACGATCCTCAGAAAACGTGGCTTAGAAGGCAATGACCCTAAGAAAACGTGGCTTTAGAAGGCCACGACCCTCATAAAATGTGGATTAGATGGCCATGACCCTCAGAAAACGTGGATTAGAAGGCCACGACCCTCATAAAATGTGGCTTAGAAGGCCACGACTCTCAGAAAAGCATATGTTTAATTAGTGTTGCAATCATCAATCCTTCCAGTGAAACCGGGTTGAGTCACCTCCGGAACACTAGCTCACTAGTCTAGTCCACCCTCCTAGCTACCCGGGCTTCCCGCTTTGTGCTCAAGAAAGTTTCAAGTTTATGTCACATGTCAAACTTATGAAAAAAATACAAACATGGTATTTAATCATGAAAAATCACAATTTTCACACCCAAACCCGCTTTTAAAACCACACACACACACCAAAATCTTTTCAAAACATAATCTTCATAGGTTACATGCTCAACTAAACCATCTGAACAATTTAAAAGACACTAATCACTAAATGAACCACCACTTACACACGGAAACACCATTTTGAAATAAGGCGCACACTAAAACATTTTTCAAACACGTTTCACACCATTATCATAACTAAGTAAACCATAAAAATATTATAAAGCAATGGCTTTGCACAAACTAAAGTAACCATTTATAAACTCAAACGCATTCACACATCACACACACTCAATTAAAATTTTAAAGTGTGACCTGCACCACCCAAATAGTTTTATGGAAAACCTTACACCATATGAAAAACAAAATTGCATAAACCACATAATTTAACAGGCCAAAAATAAAAGCCTATAAAACAATTTAGAAGAAATATCTTGGTGTTAACCACTAAACCCACACAAACCCCTCTTTTACGATTAGACGCACCAGACGTCATGTCAAAAACACAACTTTCACCTCTTGCACAAATTAATAAGCTAACCGCATAATTTAAAAATCACTGACAACTAACTAGATAAAAGTTCACCACAGAAAACCCACATGTAACATAAACATGATACTAAAAAATTTCAACACAAATCAAACTTCAATGAAAACCCACTTCTCTCTACACAAAATAATTAAATAATATGTCAAACAAATTAATCTTGTAAATAAATTAATCAAATAATAACTTAGATGGGGAACCACCTACCTTGGTGTAGTAGACTCCACAAACATGGTGCACAAAGACCGTCACATGCCAAACACACCTCAAACGAACCAAAAACTTCTTATTAAAATCCCAAAAATAAAACTCATACCCGCTGAAATAAGAAAACAAATCTCAAAGAAGAGGAAGGAGGCACTTATCAAGAGGGGGGTTGATCACCGGCGTAACAAGCGACGCATAGGGGCTGGCCAAGGGGAGCAGTAGCGTGCAGCACTTCAAAGGAAGGGCACACAAGGGTTTCGGGGAGCTACGATGCGATACAAGGGCCTATCCAGGAAAGAGCAGGGTGCGACGCTTCAATGGAGGGGGTCTATCATCCGGGAGAAGAGTGTGGGGGAGATGGGCCAGCGGCCAGGAGAGGGAAAACAGGGGGTCGTGAGGAGGTGGGGAGGTTCATCAGCCAAATCTGTTGACTAGGAGGTAGGGGCGTAGAGCGACGGGCTGTCCAGGCAGTAGGGGGGTTGACATGATGGGAAGGGGAAGCCTGCGAGGGAGGTATCTAGTGGTGTGTCATGGTGCAAGGGGAGTGGAGTGTTCCAGGGGGTGTTGTGTGCTGGAATGGGTCGCCAAAAATGTTGGAAGTGCGATGTAGGGTGGGTGGAATAATAGGGGCGAAGGCGATACGGGAAAGGGAGGGGGTGTAGTGGCATGATGAAGATGGAGGGGGTCCAAGACTAGCTGAGGAGGGGTGCGGGCAATGCAAGAAATTCGACCGGCTAGGAGGTGCAGTGAAGAGGGAGATTGTAGGATTTGGGGTGTATTGTGGTGCGACACCAAGGGGAAGGGGAAACCGACGGGATAGAGAGAAAAGGGGAGGAAGAGAGGAAAGAAAAAAAAGTAGGGTGGGGAGAGAAAATAAAAATAAAATAAAATAAAATGAAACCCTGATGAAAATAAAAAAAAGTGTAATAATAATAATAAAGAAAAATGGCCATTTCTACTCTTATTAAAATCATTATTTAAACTCTGTTTATTTATTAATTAATTAATTTCTTTCTTTCCTATCTTACTCTAAAATCATTTATTTTATTTTACTTCATTTATTCATTCTGAACATCAGGCAGGTCGTGCGAGGAATCAGGCGAGGTCATGCGGTGACCCGGGTGAAGTCGCACAGCTTCGACCATCCCCTGCCCGTGCGTCAGATGTCGCAAAGCCCAAAATATTCATTTATCTTCATAGTATAAAATTTTAATCGGCTCGGTACGCACTCTGACCAAGATTTTCACAAGTAAATAAAATAATAAAAATAATGAAATAACAATTATAACAATTATAATAATAATAATGATAATAATAACAATAACAATAACAATAATAATAAAATCCAAAAATTATTATTATTATTATTATCATTAAAATAATTTATTAATTTTTTATCACACATTTAATTTTATTTCTTTATTAATAATTCATTTTTATTTAATTAGTTTACCATCGATTAGGGCATGCAGTGAACCAGGCGAGGCCGCATGGTTCAACTACGGTGCACTAGATGCAGTCAAGGCCAAAACACGCGTTTTAAATAAGTACTCAAAATTTTAAAATGGCTCCATCCCGAACCCTAGAAAAAGATTTACAGGGCCAGAAAATAATAAAATAAAATAAATTTCAAAAGGTCAGAGTGTGACAATTCTCCCCACCATAAAGATTTCCATCCCCAGAAATCCACAACCAAGGCTGAGGCCCCAAAGTAGGAAATGACACCCCCTTGGGGTTCAGAAAGGATCCCTATGAAAACCAGGTGAATCGAGGAAAAAACATCGTTCTCAGAGAAAGTGACTCAAAGACAACTTAAAGAAACTCATAAGAATACTTTCAGATATGCGTCTCCCGCCCTAAAGAGCTAGAACACCTCCAGTTGATTGATCAAGTAAGGGAACTCTCGCACCCATGGAAACCAACTTAACAAGCCAAAACATCTCAAGCACTATTAAACGAAAACCAAACCATTTGGCTAGAATGAACAAACAAGGTCAAACTACGTCCAAGGAACACTCTTATCACTTATCACCAAGCCATCTTTAGAAATAGAACCAAAAGGTCATCATGGGGAAGCTCGAGGGGCTCCCCATCATTAAGAACCTACCAATGCCAAAGGTGAGACTGGAAGACCGAAGTAGGGAGGTTTGAGCGGAATCCCCACCATTAAATAAAAGTACAACACTGATTCATTTCAAAGACATTCGTGCGAGACCCAACGTGGGTCTCCCCACCATTAGAACTAACCAGAGATACATAACTTTGAAAATTTTCAGATGGTGACCAAACACCCCTCCACAAGGGGTGGGGAGGGTGGGGACCAACTATTGGAGAGTCAGAACCATGAACTAAGACAAACCAACATCTGCACATCCCTGGATGAGAACTATTCCAATTTGAGACTAATTTACCCACCAGACCCATAAGGACCACTCAAGCGATTACATTCGATGGGATGCAATCCCCTAAGACTTCAAGGTGACAAGATGACCACACCTCCTCATGTCCATGGGAAATCCCACGCATCCAAATGGGTTGTTCAGAACGGGACCACATGAAACAATTTAAACCTCCTTCACCTTCAATACCATCGGTAGAAATAAAGCTGGGGTCCCATACACTACTGGGGTTCCTGACCATGTTCCTGCTTCACTCCAAGTCCTCTGGATGGAGCCCTGATGTTTGAAGCATGTCTTGCCTCACAGTCAGGTATTGAAGACTCCTGAATAGAGCTTCTCGTTTCAATGTCACGCGCAACCATCCTTCACCCAAGACAACACCATAAAACACTACACACCTTGACGTCCAACCAATCTCAAGTAGCACATCCACCAAAATAAGGGCTTAGATGATTCAAACTCATCACCTCTTCACCTTAACCAGGGAACTTAAAGAGGGGAAAGACGCATGACAAACACTCCCCTTTAAATAGAATGAAACAAAACTCCCTAAGAGGAGGACACACTCCTATGAAAATAGGGATTCCCAAAGGACATACGAAATCCACATTTGATCTTTAAGAGAACTCATGATGCAGAGGTCACCAAACATGACCCTTACGGCCGATGGAAGCACTACAAACCTTTCAAGACATCGGTCAACGGAATTAATTCTGAACCTCCTTCACCCGTCCCCACTGGAATTCCTTTTACCGTTTCTAGGGGAACCTTCAAACACAACAATGTCAAACTTTGTACCAAACAACTCACACAATTCAAAAATACCAAAACTCCTATCAAATCCCCTCACATTTGTCATCCTGCTATGAGAGTATCCATCTAGTTGTAAAAAGGTGAGGTGGGTTTAATCCTACAATTCAAGAAGAGAGTCATCTGATCAACTGGAGGGCTGGACAATGGCGAGTTTTCTACGGCCGCACTTCAATTTCATGTTAACACTTTATGGGGGGAATACACTAGTCATGTTAAAAAACCATGGACCCAACCAAATTGGTCCATTGGTCAAGATATACCACAAGAAAACACTAAACGTGTAGGGGGAACCACTACAAGGGCTTCCCGAATCACTGTTCAAAAGAAACCACTAACCACACACTGAAATTTCCAAAAACACAAGGACACACCTCACAATCATCGATGATTAACACACTGAATTCTCATTTAACAAAATTTTTTGAAAATAAGAAAAGCTAGTGGGTTTCCTAAAAACCAATGGTGTCCCATGGGCCTTGCACATGAATGTTCCCGTGCCACACTGGAACCACCTCATATCCATCCAAGAATTCATTTTCTCATGCCATTGACCATTTCTATTTCCATATACACTAATGCATGTGGTTTCCCATGAGAAAACTAAGGATCAAAACCAAAACTTTCCATTTTTAAAAACCAAAAGATACAACCCACACCTTTCAAACCTCACAAATAATTTTATTTTTAAAGCGCTTCATTTCAGAAGATTTTTCAAGACCAAATCATTTTTACTTAAAAAACATATTTCCATGAATCCAAAACAAATAGACGAGGGAAAATTCAAGAGAAAACTAGTGTCAACGGGTGACTAGAACATATGGTTGGTGGCCATACGCCAATCACGCCACCACCACAGAGGGTATTCTGGGACAATGTCCCCATATTCACATGGATTTACAGAACCTGTGAGCTCACTGGGACCACTGAACCTACTCCTTTTTCATTTCCCCTAAACAAGATTAACCACATAGACCAAAGGTTTAAACTAACCTCAACTTAATTTGGTAACTCTAGTCCCACCACGAGGTGTGCTGGCCAGGCACCTTACTCGTAATTAGAACGTCAAGTTCTGACACCCTTAAATTTTTTCTACCTTGAATCTATCCCAAAAGGACATGACCCAATAGAAAAAACCTCCCTCTGATACCATTTTGTCATGAACCAGGCCGGGTCTCCATCCGACTCGGTGTCTGACCCGATCTGCAACATGGCCCAAAGGGCATTACCGATCCCCACGAGTTGGCACAAGTTCCCGGGTATCATGAGTAACACGTAGGAACAGTTTACCAGAAATAAGATACATACAAGAATCAACAAGATTGATAAATGAAACTAAATAACTATCAACCAAACAATCCCTTAAACTAAAATCAAACTTAAAGGTCTACAACTTGATCTAATAACTAAAAAAAGACAATAGTGAAAACTAAAACTCTGACTCGAACCTCCAAGCAACAAAAGAGGTGCAACATCCACATGCCACAACCACCAACCTACATGAGGATACCATGAATGAATAAAACCACCGTCGATGAGCAGGATGCCTCATCCTGAAATACATAGAGAAAAGGGTCTACATACACCCAAAGGTGTATGTAGGGTATGATAGAAGAGCCTAGTAGGATGTCACCCAATAAAAAGGTTCCACACATAATTTTTAAATGAAAAATACATTTGCACTATTAACTAAAGCAAAGAAGTAAATGATTTCACATGTTTAAAGAAAAAAGGATTAAAGAAAACAATTTCAAATGGAACAACTTGAATTAAAATACACACACCCTTACTTTTTAAAACAACCAATGTGTCACACTGATGAGCATAAAGTAACCAATGAGCACTAATATAGGAGAGTCCTCATGGGTGTTAGCTAGCTTGGGCCACTAGATCTTCGTGTCTCGGTGAAACGTGGCTTAGAAGGCCACAACCCTTAGAAAACGTGTCTTAGAAGGCCAAAACCCTCAGGAAATGTGGATTAGAAGGCCACAAACCTCATAAAACATGGATTATAAGGACAAAACCCTTAGAAAAGTATATGTTTAGTTAGTGTTGCAATCGTCAGTCTTTCCAGTGAAACTGAGTCGAGTCACTTCTGGAACACTAGCTCACTAGTCTATTCCACCCTCCTAGATACCCGGGCTTCCCACTTTGTGCTCAAGAAAGTTTCAAGTTTATGACACACGTCAAACTTATGCAAAAAATCCAAACAGGGTATTTACTCCTGCAAAATCACAATTTGCACACCCAAACCCACTTTTAAAACCATACACACACTAAAATATTTTCAAAACATAAACTGCATAGGTTACATACTCAACTAAACCACCTGGACAATTTAAAAGACACTCATCACTAAACGAACCACCTCTTACACACATAAACACCATTTTGAAATAAGGCGAACACTAAAAAAATTTTCAAACACGTTTCACACCATTTTCATAACTAAGTAAACCATAAAAAAATTATAAAGCAACAGTAAAAGGGTGCCACATGGACTTGCATAAAATAAAGTAACCATTTATAAACTCAAACGCATTCACACATCACACACACTTAATTAAAATTTTAATGTGTGACCTGCACCACCCAAATAGTTTGATGGAAAACCTTACACCATATGAAAAACACAATTTCATAAACCACATAATTTAACAAGCCAAAAATAGATGCATATAAAACAATTTAGAAGAAATCACCTGGCGTTAACCACTAAACCCACACAAACCCCTATTTTACGACTAAATGCACTCGACATCATGTGAAAAACACAACTTTCACCTATTGCACAAATTAATAAGCTAAACGCGTAATTTAAAAATCACTAACAACTAACTAGATAAAATTTCACAACAGAAAACCCATACGTAACATAAACATAGTACTAAATAATTTCAACTCAAATAAAACTTCATTGAAAACCCACTTTGCACTAAAAAAAATAATTAAATAATATGTCAAACAAATTAATCTTGAAAATAAATTCATCAAATAATATATTATATGGAGAACCACCTACCTTGGTGTAGCAGACTCCACACACATGGTTTGCAAAGACCGTCGCATGCCAACCACACCTCAAACAAACCAAAAAATTCAAATTAAAATCCTAAAAAAGAACTCATACCCTCTAAAAAAATAAAACAAATCTCAAAGAAGAGGAAGGAGGTGCTTATCAAGAAGGGGGTTGCTCACTGTCTTAATAAGCGATGCGTAGCCGATGTCCATGGGGAGCAGCAGGGTGCGACACTTTAAAGGAGGGGTGCACAAGGGTTTCGGGGAGATACGACGCAACATAAGGGCTTTTCCGGGAAGTAGTAGGGTGCAAAACTTCAATGGAGGGGGTCTATAGGTCGGGATAATAGTGTGGGGGAGACGAGCCGACCACTATGAGAGGGAAAATAGGGGGTCGCGAGGAGGAGGTGAGGTTCAGTGGCCAAATATATTGGCCGGAAAGTAGGGGCACAGAGCGATGGGATGGTCGGGTAGTAGGGGGGTTTGTATGATGATAAGGGGAAGCTAGCGAGGGAGGTCTTTGGTGGTGTGCTGCAGCACAAGGGGAGAAGAGTGTTCCAGGGGGAACTGTGCGCTGGAATGGGTCACCGACAAGGTTGGAGGTGCGATGTAGGTGGGAGGAACAATAGGGGGTGAAACCGATCCGGGAAAGGGAGGGGGTGTTGCGGCGTGATGAAGATGGAGGGGGTCTGGGACTAGCCGAGGAGGGGTGTGGGAAACGCAAGAAAGCCAGACGGCTAGAAGGTGCAGTAAAGAATGAGACTGTAGGTTTTGGGGGTGTATTTTGGTGTGACACCAAGGGGAAGGGGAAACTGAAGGGATAGAGAGAAAGTGGGAGGAAGAGAGGAAAAAAAGTAGGGGGGAGAGAAAATAAAAATAAAATCAAAAAAAAAATGAAACCCTAAAAAAACTAAAAAAAGTGTAATAATAATAATAATAAAGAAAAATGGCCATTTCTATTGTTATTAAAATCATTCTTTAAACTATATTTATTTATTTATTTCATTACTATCTTACTCTAACATGATTTATTTTATTTTACTTCATTTATTCATTCTGAACATCAGGCAGACCGTGTGGGGAACCGGGCGAGGTCACGCGGTGACCTGAGCAAAGTCGCGTGGCTTCGACCATCCCCTGCCTGTGCGTCGGATGCTGCCAAGCCCAAAATATTCATTTATCAGCATAACATAAAATTTTAATCGGCTCAGTCCGCACTCTGACCAAGATTTGATCAAGAAAATAAAATAATAAAAATAATACAATAACAATTATAACAATTATAATAATAATGAAAATAATAATAATAACATACAAAAATTATTATTATTATTATTATCATTAAAATAATTTTTTTATCACACATTTTATTTTATTTCTTTATTAATAATTAATTTTTATTTAATTAGTTGACCATCGAGTTGGGTGTGCAGTGAACCAGGCGAGGCCGTGCGGATTCAACCACAGTACGCTAGATGCACTCAAGGACAAAACACGCGTTTTAAATAAGTACTCGAAATTTTAAACTGGCTCAAACCCGAACCGTGGAGAAAGATTTACAGTTCCATAAAATAATAAAATAAAATAAATTTTAAAAGGTCAAAGTGTGACATATTTTATAGCATCATTTAAAAATATTAAAGGAAATTTACCCCTCTTTCCATTTCATCATACTCTGACCTATATTTGGTATCAAATGTTTTCTTGAATAGAAATTTTAATGTTTTTTTCTTTTCAAATATATTTTTTTCAAAATAATTATACATTTTATCAAGAGAAATCATTTTAAAAATAAATTTAACATCACATAGTCATGGTGCTCATAAAGGACACTCTTTAGATTGTTCTCCCCTCATTTATGGAAAACATTATAGTTATTAGAATACATGTATGTAAGAATTTATTATATACATTGATTATCCTATATGGAATATAGTTATACTTGGATATACACCGAGTACTGAAAAATAAGAAATATGGACTCTTGATGATTTATTTACTTTTTAATTAGAAGGTAAAGTTATGAATGATTTGAATTATGGATTATACCAAAAATCAATTTAATCGAATTTATATATGAAAAACATATCATGAAATATGTAATATCTTATATGTAACTCATGAAGGAACACATAAAGTTAAAGATACACGATTAGATATGGTTAGATAGGACTTCAAAAGTTTTTCTATGAATCTAAATGAGTCTAATTCTGATATGTTTACATGATTTTCTAACATTTTAAATATTTAAAATTCACTTAGTGATTCTTTTTCTATATAAACCTTAGTAAATAATATTATATGGGTATTACCTAGCTCTTGGAATCCTAAATAAATGGATATACAATAAGTGAAAGACATCAAAAAAATGCCTCTTGAGGAGCTCATTAGATCCCTTATGACATATGAAATCACTATGAAGCATCAATCCATAAAAGTATAATTCAAAGAAAAAAAACCCAAAAATAATGACAATTTTAAAGCCGTGAATAACGATTTATCCAACAAAATATCTAAGGATTTACACTAGACCAAGAGATTGAACAAATTGACGATGAATAAGAAAACAAATCATCATTACAAAAATAAAAATAAAATTGAAGTACCATATTTGACATGTTATGAATGAAAAAATAAGGGACATATTATATAAAAATGCCCCATATAAAAAAATATAAAAGAAAAGAATAAAAGTAAGTAGACCTTAAGGTTTCAACCTTGGGTTCTAGTGAATAATCCATTTCACCTTCCTCTTCAACATCTTCAAGTGAATCATTTTTGAAAATAATCATGGATCATGTAGAGGTAGGTGGTTAGTGAATATCCTTTATGATAGTTTATAAGAAGTTTTTTTTATTTTTTTATCAACATTATTTTGTTACGAATGTTTTTTTAAATAGTCTGTAGAAATATTGTTAAGGAACTTTGTAAAGATATATTTGTTATAAATATTTCATAGGAATTGAGGAATTTATAAAGTTTCCTTAATTTTTCTAATAAAGTTTCTTTACAAATATAGGTGACACATTAAAAAAAATTCATGTTCCAAAACATCATGAAGAATTCCAGATACCAGACAATGTTTGTACAAAGGGGAAATATATACAACATATTTTTAGAAAATCATTTTCTAGAAAAAATTCTCCAGTAAAACCTGAATAAATGAACGTTAGTAGAAAAACATTCTATAAAAATATATATAAGAAAGTATGTAATTGATATATGTTGAGATTACACAAAGGTAAGTTTTCACAAATTCATCAAAATAACTAGGTTTAGATCATCATACAAACATAACCAGACATAAGGACTTAGACACCAGATGTACCAAAATCAAATCACTATAAAAACACATTGAAAATTGTTTTTATATGGTTACTGAAGTAAAAAATTACGAGTTTTTACACACTTTAATGAAAATGTTTTAAAATGTACAGTGGTGGATAAGGTTGATGTTTCAATGTAACTATGAAAAAAAGGGGGATAATTCAAAGAGTTAACTATTTTTTTTGATAATAAGAAGTAGAAAAAATGTAGTCAACCACATTTAGAGGGTCAAGAGAAAAAAAGAGAGAAATATAAGGTTTGGGGGGAAATTTGTTTTATGATGTTTGAGGAGAATAGTTTTATTATAGGTTAAATGATGTTTGAAGGTTTAGATGTTTAGAAGTGAACTTTTGAAGGAATTCCATCAGAATAATTTTTTTTGAGGAAGTACATTATATGAAAATTTTCAAATAAATTTCATCAAATGAACTTTTTTTTGAGGAATTCAATTAGATGGATGTTTATGATAAAGTAGTGTATACTATTTTAGCTTAGGTAAGGAAACCAAATAGAGAAATACTGATTAGTCAGATAGATATTTATTATGATTTGTATCAGTTGAAGAGAAAATGAGGAAGAATGATTAGACAAAGAAGAACCAAATAGAAAATTTGTAATGAAGTTATTAGAAATTTTTTTCACATGATGAATATTTTCTAATAAACCTTAAATAAATTTGTGAAGTCCAAAATAGTAATGATACTATGTTGATATTTAGTGTTTTCTATCATGTTGAGTTTAAGGATATTTTCTGAAGTTCCACCATATCAATTTTAAGGAAATTTGATGATGGTTGTGGATGTTAGAGAATTAAAATAAGCTTGATTAATATTCTAGAAGTCCTGAGAAGTATCCATTTAATTAAAAATGAGTAGGAGATCCTAAATTTTATTTTTAGTGAGTGGTAAAGTGAAACGTATTTCCTAACTTTTCCACCAATGTAGAACCTATATAAATATGTGAAAAGTACAATGTAATTTACACTATTCATATATATAAAAATTTGGACCGTTGTATAATTTTCATCAGTCTATGTTTCTAAATGAAGATTATCTTTAGGTTGAAGATAATTTCTAGATATATTAAATTTGTATTGGGAGTAGCTAAAAGAGTTAAAATTTAATAAAATCAGACAGAGATAAATAGATAGAGTTTATGAGAAATTTTCATGAGGTGTAAAGGTATTGTTAAATGGATAGAACTTAGGTTTGAAAATTTGGCACAATTTTAGTGAGGGACAACAGATTGAATTTTCCTGATGTAGAAAGGTCACATCTGATAGAAAGTTCTAGATAGAGGAATCCATATGAAATTTGTTTGAAAAATATTTTGGAGATGAAGTTATAAAGTTTTATAATTTTTTTGAGGATCTAGTTTTGTAAGAAAAACTTTGTAAACTAATGAGATTAACGATAATCATACTTATTGGGAGATAGAGTATTCTAATAGAATTTGGCTCAAATATTTTATTCACTTATTTCTAATAGTGTATTTCCATGGACCCATGAGAGTAAACATGGAAAGGATGTAAGTTCTCACACTAATAATAAACACTGTAAATATTTTATGCCTTGGTTTACTTTCTCATATTTTTATGCCTGTAATATTTTTATAAAATTCTATAAAGAAAAAAACTAAAAAAAATTATAGAGGTTAAGTTTTATAAATATTGAAAATTTTAAAATTTCATAACTAATTCAACCCTTTTATAAATGGTATAAGAACATTTAGTAACTTCAATTTGTATCCAAGGGAAGGTTCCCTTGTTGAATCCTTATCATGGGAAATCTAAATTCAATCAACAACATTGGTATTCCTATATTCAATGTAAAAAATTATCATGTCTGAAAAAATAGAATGATACCCTACCTTGTATAACTTATCCTAGAGGTTATTGATGTAGTAACTATTGGGTTTATACCAATTGATAAAAATGATCACATGACTTTTAATGATAAGAGAAAAATTGAGGTTAATGTAATGTATTTATTAGAAAATGTTATTAAGAAGGTGATGGGTCTCAAAATAGCTAAGGGGATTTGGTAAAAGATTGAAATTATCATCAAGGGGAACACTAAATTAAAAAATAAAAACTTAAAAATCTATCAAATAAAGTTCAAATATACCAAAATGAGAGATTAAGAAACTATTTATGATTAATTCACCATATTTAATGAAGTTTTGTGCAACATCAAAGGGTTTAGAGATGTCTTGGAAGATTCTACAATTGTTTAGAAACTCATGAGAAAATTCCCTGATAGGTTTGACTCTAAAATTTATACCTTTTAAGATAAGGATTATTTATTTCTTGATGAAATTCATAACTTTCTTATTTCTTATAAAATGAGGAAATATCTATAATTTAAAAACAATATCAATGATGAAACGAATTTTGAGGTTATGAGAAATTTGGAAATCCAAGATACTAATAATGTTGAACTTGGTGATTCAAAAAAAAAATGATGAAATGAATGAAAATATCATGTATCTCATCTAAAAAATACTATCAAATAATTATAAGAAATTATGGAGGAAAAATTCCACTCAAATGTTTTGAGTGTGGCAGAATTGGTCATTTTTCTATAAATTTCTCCAATAATTAAGTTGGTGAATTTAAAGATCATTCTGAATAAAAAACTAAATGGAACAAGTGGAACATAACTTATATGGAAGATAAAAAATTACACTAGTGTTAAAAGAAGTTCATTGGAAACAAAAGAAGTATGTTGAGTAAGAATGTTGAATTTAACTCAACCTTCAACAATTCTTTAGAAGATAAAAAATCTTTAAAATTCACAACCTTATTTTCAAATGATGATAATAGGAATATTTATCAAATAATGAATAAGAAGAAAGAGGTAAAGGATCTTATAGATAATACCAAATCAGAGATGAACATATAACATGTATTGAGTAGAACAAAAAACTCAAGAAAGAATTCAGAATGATTAAGAAATAAATTGGAAATGATATTGAAGGAATAAAATGTGTTATTAAAAAGGAAGATGATTATATTAAGGAGATCATAAAACTTAATCTTAGAATTTATGAATAAGGAAAGATGGTGAAAGATCTCATTAAAAAACATACAACTAAAGAAGATGAGGTTTCTAAAACATAAAAAAATCTTTAGTTTGAAATAAATTTAAGAAATATGAACCAAAATTTTAGTAAGTCTTTATAAGTAAAAGTTGAATAATCTCAAGATACAGAAAAATATATCTCCAAGAATCATGTGACATATTCACCCACTGACTATAAAAATTCACAGGGTTTTACTAATAATGAAGGTGTTATAAAAAAATGTTTGGAAAGTCTAGATTGATAAACAATGTGATAAATCTATCAGAACAATAAAATTTGAGAACAAACACATTAATAAAGTTACCTTATTTTAGGAGGAAATAAAAATGGAAATATTCCGTGAATGTTGAAAAACTCATCATAGGGAAAGATTTTATTTCTATATAAGATTTAGATTCAATGGATATTTCCGGTGTCGTGGTGTTTTTAGGAATATAGCTTATAATTTTTGGCACAACATGTATCTTCCCATAAATAGGTATTAATTGAGGGGGAGAAGAATCATAAGAAAAGAGAGAAATTTTCTTAATCTTAATAAAGTTGAAAAAAATCTAAAGATGTTAGGAAATTTCTAATGAAAAAACAATTTTATTGACTGGAAGAATTCTATGGAAGATATTAAAAATTTGGATGATTTACTAAAGAATGTATGAAAATGCTTCCTAGAAAATTTTATTATTAAAGAAAATAAAATTAATCTACAAAGAATAAAGTTAAAGAAAAAGACTTTGTTGTTAAAACAACTTTGAGAGTAACCAAAAGGAAAAAACCACGAGTTATTTATTGTGGTTTCTCATCAAACATGATAGGTGATTCAAAAATATTTAAATATGTTAAAAATAGTGATGGATTAACAATTACTTTTGGTAATGATAGTTACCTAAAAATTAGAGGAATAAGAACAACTAATATTGAGTCTGAGAAACTAAAATATAAGGAAGTTTTTTATATTGATTGATCAAATGAAACTTACTTAGTTTGATCCAACATTGTGATGATGGAAATTAAGTAATACTTATAAAATATTCATATATCATTATAAGTGTGGAAGATGGCAAGGTTTTAACCAAATGAGAAAGAACCAGTATAAATACCTTTCAAATTTGAGAACATCAAAACTCATGTTATTTGAGTGCCGAAGATGAGAACAAGTTTTTGAATCACAGTCTCAATCATATTTTTGAGAAATTTATGAAAAAAAATTTCAATGTAGATTCTATAATAAAAATTTCAACATTGAAAAAGAAATAAGATGAAGTTTTTAAAACATGTTAGAAAGGGAAGATGATTAGTAAAATCAACAAGAAAGTTAAAATTCAGTCTTCTATAACTCTTGATCTTATTCACTTAGATATTTTTGGGCTGATGAGAAATCAATCAAAGAAATAATTTTTTTAATTTATCACTTTTATTTATTATTTCAATTAGATGACCAACATTATATTTATGAATTGTAAATCAAAGGCTATAGAAATGTTCATATTTTTCAAAAGATAATTTGAGAGAGAGTTGGGTGTTTACACACTAAAGTTGAGAACTGATAATGGAATGGAGTACACATGTAATAATTTTTAATACTACCTAAATAAACATGGAATTAAACATAAATAAACTTCTCTATACACCCATCAACAAAATGGAGTGAAATAAAGTAAAAAAACAAGTTTGGTAGAGATGAGAAGAAGTACGCTGGATAAGTATAAAATTTTTATGATTTTATGAAGAGATCCTATTATTACTATTATACATGTACAAAATAGATGTTTGTTAAGGGTAGAATAAAACATGATTTCATATGATATATGGTATAAAAAAGTCATTCAGTGAAATATTTCATGGTTTTTGGAAGTTTGTAAGAACTCAGATCTTCTTTTTCAGGTATGTTTTCCTTTTTCTAGTGTTTTTAAGAAAAAGAGGAACTTCTGGAAATTTCTTAAGTACACACCGTGTACTTTATGAGTACATTCCATGTACTCAGTTACCGCGGGTAGCTAGGTGCTGGCCGTGTAGAGGCCATGCACACGGCTGTGTTTGGTGACCTGGAGACTGCCTAATGCAGGGGCCGTTGAAGGAAAGTACACACCGTGTACTTATAAAGTACACGTCCTATAATTTTTTTTTCATTAAATGAACTGGGGTCGTGTCTGACAGAAATAACTCACCCCTTCTTAACTTAGTTTGTCTAGGAGAATCTGTATTGTTGCGATTCTTTCCTGATCCCCCGATTGAGCATCAGTTCTCTGAATTGAACTCCATTGATTGCATTGGAATCGCTTCAGTGAGTTCTCTCTTCTTCTAGAGCTTCGTTTTTTGATTCCTCCTCTTTCAAGAGTTATCTTTGGTTAAAAAATTTGGACATTTTTATATATATATGGTGTTCTTGGGATATTCAAGGCTTGAGGTTCACGTATAACGATACTTCAACACCGAGGTATGTGTTTTGTGACTTTCTATAGTTAGTATTTGAGTTATATGTAGACAAGTGCCCATTAGCCTTGAAAGATGTATTGTGTGTTTATGTTTTTAGCCCTAATATATTCTTTCTATGCCTTGGTTTATTGGAAAGAGGTTATATGTTGTGAATAAGGTTTATTTTTCCATTCTATGGAGGTTTTTCCCATGTTTTCTTGTTTTGACCGTTCGGTCTAGTTTTTCTTGTTAGGCTGCTGCCTTGTTTTCCATGCCTAGTATTGTTAGGATATAGTGTTTTATCTTACATATTGTTATTCTATAGTTGTTTAGCTAAGTATTTCTTGAGGTTTACTCTGGATACCATGTATTACTATGCTCGTTTGACTTACACAGGGCCATGAGAACCTAGTGTAGTAGACCATATGAAGAATGGACGTGAGGGATTCTCTAGAGGGTCTGTTTTTACTATTACGATGTGAGACCATAGGGGGAGTTGACGTAAGCCCTTTATTCAGAGTGTCTATAGTTCCTCAAAACGAGCGACAGGGGGAATGTGATATAAGTACTTCCCTATAGAGACTTTTAGTTACCGATACGAGACTATAGGGGGAATTGACAGTGAGTTCTTCCTCAGAGAGTCTGTTCTAAATCTGAACTAGAGGGGTTAGACTATGTGTACTTCCTAGAGGGTTTCTCATGTTTTCCAAGTAGTACTAGAGGGGATTAAGCTATGAGAACATCCTAGAGGGTTACCTTTTTTTGATTATCTACTTAATTTATATGTTGTGTTTGAATGTTTTGAAACTGTAGGAATGTTTACTATTGAGTACTTCCCTGTTTACTTCTTCTTTTTCTTATTTCCTGCCATATATATATTCACTAACTGTTAGGCACAAATCTCTTGGTGATTTCCAACTGGGATTTATTCTCAAACCCTATTTGGGTCATTCTTTTGGGCCCAAATAGATTATATTGTTGTAGGTATAGATAAGGGAAAGTGCCCTTCTACTTTAGGTACTTGACTACTTTGGAGCTAGAGAGCATGAGACCAATATGAGGCTTGCGATGCTGAGAAGTTGTTCACTGTTTTCTGTCGTACTTTGGTTTAGCATTTTATTTCAACATTTTGATGTGTTTGGCTATTTTCCTAGACATATGTATCATGCATCATTATATATGTGCTCCAGCTACTTATTACTTTCAATCTTCTACTGTTTACTATTGTATGACTTTATTACTGCTTCTACTATTGTTATCTATTTCTCTTCCACTATGTTACTCTACCAATGAGGTCATAGTTTCCTGAACATCACACCCAAGGCCTTTAATGCTATTCGGTAGCCTCTGGTGTTTGAGAAAATGTGCTTGAGGCCATGTGACCAATCGGGTACGGGCACCTTTGGGATGCTTCTGAAACTAGGACGTTACAAAGTCCATATTCATTAAAGATAAAAAATCGAGATCTTGGAAAATTTTATGAAAAAGATAAGGAATAAATTTCATTTTATATTCACCCAATGAAAGAAGTTATAAATTTTTGAATTAACATTTATAAAAGTTGGTGTATTCATATGATGTGAATATTATTAAAAATACAAATTTTCTAAAAAAGGTTGTTAAAAATGTTGTGGGGGATAAATTGAAGACTTCCAATGAGAATAAAAAAACTGAATATGAAAGTGAATCAAAATATGGGATTTAATATTCAAAGGAATCATGTAGTAAGGAAAGTGAAGTAGGGAGAAAATATCTAAAATTTTATTATCTATATAAATAGGTTGAATATAAAATATTATTGGAAATCAAAAAGCTCCTGTTCATACTAGAATAAAGTTGAGATTAGAAAATAAAAAATCACTTATTTTATACATTGAACTAGAATCAATTTCAAAGGAAACTGAAAAAAAGAATGGGTAGATCCTATGAATTAATATTTCGATCATATAGACAAAAATGAAACATGGGAACTTTTTCCATGACCACCAGGAAAGAACAACGTTGAATAAAAATGGGTGTCTAAAAAGAATATGAATAAAGATGTGTAAGTTTCAAGAAAAAAATCATGAATTATTTTTAAAGTCTCTTAATAGGTGAAAGGTTATGTTTTTTATGATAATTTTACCCCCTTTTGATATTAGAAACTATCATAATGATTATAGTAGTGGCTGAAAATCATTTGTATAAAGTTTATCATAAGGATGTAAATTCATCCTTCTTAAATGGATAGATTTATGAATAAGTTTACATTGCATAACCCTATGTGTTTTTACTTGATAAATATGAAACCAAAGTGTGTAATTTGAAGAAATACTTGCACATGATTAAATAATATCCATGGACCTGGTAATCCAAACATGTTAGTTTCTTGGAAAAGATGTTTTTTTATAAAGGGAAAGTTGACATAAAATTTAATATAAAGGAGATAAACTCCGATACCTTTATTGTTATTGTTTATATTGATGAAATAATTTTTATGTGGGATAGAGAAAATTATTATAAATAGTTTTCATAAAAAATGTTTTTTTTTGAAATTTCAATGCTTGGAGAATCAAATTTCTTCTTTGATTTACAAGTGAAATAGAAGGATAAATACATTTTCTTATCTCAATAAAAGTATAATAGGGAGTTGTTAAAATATTTTGGCATGAAAGAGTCCAAATAATTTTCTACTCTTATTTAAGTTAGCATGAAGATGATTAAAGATAAATATAGGAAAAGTGTGAATCAAAAAGAGTTCAGAAATTGATAATAAATTTACTCTATCTCACAACTTCAAGGACCAACATTTTTTATGATTTTAATTTGCGTGAAAGATATCCAAGTGATATAAAATAATCACATATTATGGATGTAAATATAATTATCATATATATTAAAGGAATAAATTATAATTTGTTATTTTATAAAATAAGTGATGATATAAAATTTCATGGATATACTAATTTTGATTGGGCTGGAGATTGAATTGATAGAAAACCAACTTTAGGAGAAAATATTTTCTTGGGGGAATGTTGTGTGATTTGGAATAGTAATAAATAGAGTTTAGTAACCTTGATAATAGTGGAATCAAAATATGTTTATACCACCCATGTCTATAAAAAATGACTTGGATGAAAGTACAACTATAATATTTGAAAGTGAAAGTTTCTACCCTATTGATGTTTCCTTGTGATAGTCAAAGTTTCCTTAATCTTTAGAATAACCTTTTATAACATTAGATATCAAAACACCTTGATATAAAGTATCACTTAATAAAATATATTTTTTTGGAGATTTTGTACTAGAACAAAATTATATAAAATATCAAATTACTAATGTTTTAAAAAAAGATATTCCAAAATAACAATTCGTGGAATTGAGGATGAAAATTTATGTTTATCCTCTACCAAGGACTTCCTAAAGTCTTTAATTAGTCCCCTAATATGTTTTGGATTATGTTTTAAAAGGGTGAGATAAAGTACCAAATTTCTAATAAGTTTTTACAACTCTTTCTATAATGAATCTGAAGCTCTAGTTATCATAAAATAGGTGATAAAAGAAGGGGAGAGTGAAAAATTGAGAGTTAAAATTTTTTAATAAAAAATTGGGAAGATAAAATTAAAGGGTATTTTAAATTTACATGGGAATAAATGTACTTGTAACTTAGGGATTAAATTCATTCAAAAATAATACTTTATCTTGTAGTGTGGTGTAAGGACCTTCTCTTTGAGAAAGGATGTGATTTGATAAAAGTTAAAAAACTGAGTGATAAAATTTGAGATTTTTTTGTTAAAATATGGTGTGTTATGAAAATTTGTTAATGAATATTTTCAAGAAATCCAAAGGGAGTGATTGAAGGTATTTTTTTTGTTTTTTTCTAACAAAGTTTTGTATTTTTTATCATCATGATATTGTTATGATTTTTTTATTAAATAGGTTTTATAAAGTTTGTTAATAAACTTTATTAAGAATTTTTTTATGAATATTCCCAAGGAAGTGATGAATTTATTATGTTTTGTTAACTTTGTTAAGAAACTTTACTTATAAAGTTAGATGATTAATTTTGGATTGTTCATGTTCAAAAAAATCATGAATAAGTAATTATAAAATAGGTTTTTTTACAAAGGGTAAATATGTGAAATTGATTTTTAGAGAATAATTTTAGGGAAAAACTTCTCCAGACAAATTAGATAAAACAAAATTTACCAAAAAACATTTTATATACAGAGATATAAGAAATTATGGTGTTTCAAGTTATTGAGTTTATACAAGGGAAAGTTTGCATAAAGTCATCAAATGAACCAGGTGTAGATCATCAAAAAAACCTAATTGGATTGAAGGACCAAGACAATAAACATACCAAATGGAAATCACTGGAAAAACCCTTCATATGAACTTTTTCCAAGGTTATTAAAGTCCAAACTGCAGAGTTTGTACACACTTGTATGATTTTTTTGAATAAGTATAAAGGTGGATAAGGCTGATCTTTCAAAGTGGTAATGAAAATACAAAGGAGTAGAATTAAAATATTTTAAGACAATGTTTTTGACAAGAAGAAGTTGAAAAGTGTAGTCAACCATATTCAGTGGGTTAAGAGAAACAAACATAGAAAGTAGAGGTTTATAGAAAAAAATTGTATGAAGTTTCAAGAGAATAGTATTATTATAGGCTAAATAAAGTTTGAAGGCTGAGAAGTTTTAAAAATCAATGTTGAAGGAATTCAATTTGATGAATTTTTTTGTGAGGAATTCTATAATATGGACTTATTGTGTGGAATTCCATTAGATGTAAATTTATGAGAAAGTACTGTATAAAGTTTGAGCTAAGGTAAAGTAACCAGATAGAGAAATACTGATCATTCAGATAGAATTTCCTAATGATGAATATTGTTCGAAGAGAAGCTGAAGAATAATGATTAGACAAAGAAGAAAAAGATAGAGAATTTCTAATGATGTCATTATACAAACTTTTCGCTGGATAAAGTTTTTTCTAGGAAACATTATTTAACTTTGTGAAGTCCCAAAAAATGATGATACTATACTGATCTTTAATGTTTTTTTTATCATGATGAGTTTAAGGAAGTTTATAGAAGTTCCTTATTATCAAGTTTATGGGAATTAAATGAAGGTTATAGATTCCAAAGAATTCAAATAATCTTTATGAATATTCTATAAGTGTTAGAAATAATCAAACATATTAGAAATTAGTGGGAGATCTGAAATTTGAGTTTTAGTGAGTGGGAAAGTGAAATGTGTTTACTGCCTTCTACACTTATAAAGAACCTATATAATGGAGTGAAAAGTTCAATGTATTTAACACTGTTCATTAATAAAACAAATTAAATTTTTGAAGAAGTTTTGTTAGTATGAGTTTCAAACTAAAGATCATATTTAGATTGAATAAAATTTCCAAATTGAGAAAGAACTGATCATGAGTATCAGAAAAAGTTTCAATTCATAGAAGTTAGATAGAGAGGAACATATAAAGTTTTTTAGTAGTTTTCATGAGGTATAAAGGTTTTATTAAATTTATAAAACTTAGGTTAGAAAATTTAGGATATTTTAATTAAGGAATAATAGACAGACTTTTCTTAATGTAGAAAGGGTGAACCAGAGAGACACTTATGGACAAAGGAAATTGGAATAACTTTGTGGAAAAACCTTTGGGAGATGAAGTTAAATAGTTTTTTACTTTTTTGTGGATTAAGTTTTTTTAATAAAATCTTTATAAACTAATGGGACTCATTATAATCATACTTATTGGGAGATATAATGAGTATAATGGGAGTTGGATCAAAATATTTATTCACTTCTTTCTAATTGTGAATTTTGATAGACCCATGGGAGTGGCCATGGTAAGGATGTAGGTACTCACAAAGAGGCCAAAATTTGTAAATCTTATATTACTTTGTTTACTTTGACATATTTTAATTCTTGTGATATTGTTATAAAAGTTGATAAGGAAACTAAATCTAACAAGTTTCAGGGGTTTAGTTTTATAAGGAATGAAATTTGTAAAATTTCCCCACTGATTCAACCCCCTTATTAGTGGTTCAATGATCCTTAGAATCTTAAATGAGATTAGTTCTCTTAATTATTTTTCTTATTATCACTCTTTATTATTATCTTATTCATCTATCCATCTCAACAATAAATATATAAATGATTATAAAAATAAACTTGAGAATTTTTGTAATAAAATCATTTTAAAATTCAAATATCTCAAAAAATGAACAATTTATTAATGAAAAAGTTAATTTTTTTAATTAAAATGACCTAATATCTAAAGAAAAGGGAGTGTTGGTTTTAAAATTAAAGGA
Organism: Viscum album; assembly: GCA_963277665.1. NCBI lineage: Eukaryota > Viridiplantae > Streptophyta > Magnoliopsida > Santalales > Viscaceae > Viscum > Viscum album. The sequence goes on from OY728140.1 coordinate 1,826,220,007, forward strand.
TCAATCCAATATTGAGAATTTAGAATCCCAAATTAAAGAGCATGAAAATACTATTTCTCAATCCACCCATGGAGATCAATATCTTAATATGATTTTGGATTCTTAATGTTATAAAAAAGGTAATTATAGAATTATTTTTTAAAATAAATACAATCTTTCTAAAATACCAAAATGATCACATTTGTAAAGGGATTCTCTTCTATTTTTTTAAATTATTTTAGATAATTTGGGCATCTCATTTACAAATGAAATATAAGGAATTCTAGATACAAGATATTAAATTCTATCCATATTTATTTTAAAATTTATAATTAAAAATATCATTCCAAACAAGTTTAGGTTTACACATATTTATTAGTTAGCATTGTCGAACCAAAGTTCACTTAGGTACAAAAAAGTACTCACATTTAATATTTTACAAGGATATGCAACTAAAATTCATTCACATATCATATTCCAAATTATCTTTAATTGGATTAATAATCTATAAAGTATTTTTAGGATGATAAATCATTCATAAATGTGTTTTATTTATATTTTTAGTTTTAAAATTGATTTATGTAACATCTCGGATTCGAATTCCACTCAACGGTGCCAGATACTTGGTTGTCCTCATGGCCTCAATTTCATATCCCCAAATGCCAGATGCTGCCGACTAGTAGTGAGATACTAGGTGTGATAGTGGAGAGACTATGCTCTAATTAGATGAGTATAACATAGAGTAATAACATAGGAATAACAGAAGCAGTAATACCATATAACAAAACTAAATAACATAAGACTGATAATATAAATAATCAAATTTCATATAATACAAAAGATGTTGCTGCATGTTAAATGTTCTAGAAAAATATCCAAAATAGGTTACACTGTATTAACACATAATATAAGTACCAAAAGTATAAAAAGGACAATAGAAACTCAGAAGAATCGCAATCCTCATCTTAGTCTCATGTTCTTCTACTCCTAATCAATATATCAGGTACTTATAAAAGGTTTCTTGCCCTTATCGGCACCTGAAACCATATAATTTGTTTTGGTTGAAAACATGAACCAAACAGGGGTGCAACTAAATCTCAATAGGCAACCACCCAAGGTCTATGAAATTTTTTCAGTGAATATATATAACAAGCAGTGTACAGTAAAGAAAGAAATAGGCTAGAAAGTACTCAAAAGTAAATAGTCCTCCAAGCACTGGTTTCCATTTATATTCATTTTATGTTCATTAAAAATAAAATTTCATTTAATTATATAAGTCTCGAGATCCGGCATAATCCCGACATCCCCTATATAAATGTAAGAACAAAAATGTCTTAGAAGACCATCTATTAAAAAAATAATGACCGAAACATGTACGACGTCATGAATAGCCCAGTACCACTGATGTAACTACAACTGATAGGTTACCAGCCCGAATCTCTCTAGAATCTCAAACGACCCGATGTATCTCAGTGAAAGATTTCCCTATATCATGATCTTCTTATGTCCCAACCTTGGTGGAACACGTAGGAAAACCCAATCCATGACCTCAAACTCTAAAGGTTTTCTGTGACGATCAATGTATGATTTCTGACAAGACAACACAGTAGCCATCCGCTTCCAAATCAACTACACCTGCTCAGTGGTCTCCTAGAAAAGATGATGTCCTAGCATAATTTCCTCTCTTACCCCCAACCAACACAAGGGTGATCAACATGTCCTAACTTATAAATTATTATGTGGTGCCTTCTAAATAGTATCTTGAAATATATTATTATAGGGCAAATCAACCAGGGGTATGTGTCTCTCCCGAGAACCTATGAAATCTAGGATGCATGCTCATAGCATTTTCTCCTATAGCTGAATTTTGTGCTTTGACTGACCATCTATTTGTGGGTGGTAATATGTGCTCAGGAGAACCTGTGTACCCATCTCCCTCTATATACCTTTATAGAAACGAGAAGTAAACCAGGTTTCCCTATATGAAATGATAGAATGTGGGTCCCCAAGCAGTCATACAATTTCACGAATGTACAACCACCCAAACTCGTTAACACTGAAGGTTTCCTAGATTAGAAGGAAGTGTGAATCCTTCATGATCCTATCAACAAAAACCCATAAAAAATAATTACATTGAGGTGAACTCGGTAAACCATTCATGAAATCCATTATGACATCATTCCATTTCCACTTAGGAATGGGTATCTGCTATAAAATTCCGGTGGGTTGCTGGTGTTCCACCTTTACCTAGTGACAGGTGGAGCACCTCATGATAAAACCAGCTATATCCCTTTTCATACCTGGACACCAATACTGAAAATGTAAATCCCAACACATCTTGGTGATTCCAGGATGTACTTAACATATGGAGGCATGCAAGTCACACATCATCTCCTCACACATGTCTTCTGAAACCCATACGTGATTATGTAATCACAGAACCTCATCCTCACCTATAGTCTAACCAGGAGGAGGGTCCTTACTTTACATACTCTCTCATAGAACTAGGCCTTTGGAATCTGATAACTACCCCGTCCTTACTTTATCTAGTAGGGTAGAGGTAACTGCTAAAGATGAAAGAAACATCTATCCCTGAATTTCGTGCACCTCCAAATGCATCTCAGAACAAATCCATAAGTTTTCACTCACTACTGTCCTGCTACACTTCTTGAATACGAGTCCTTCTACTCAGTGAATCAACCACTATACTGCCTTTACTTGGTGTGTAGGCAATCTCTATGTAAAAATATTGAAGGTATTATACCCACCTTAACTTCCACTACTAGAAAGAGGGGTTATCCCCACAGAGCTATACCCACGGTTTTTTAAACCGTGGGAATAGCCTGATTCAAGGTAACCTATACCTATGGTTTATTAATAACCGTGGGTATAGAAATTCTACCCCAACAGTTTTTATTGAACCGTCGAAATAGAGGGCCCGATATTTTTCCCTAACCCTGCTCGATCTCCTTCACTCGTCGGGCCGCAACTCCCCCCCCATCTAGTCCCTCCCCTGTGTTTCCTTCAATTGAATCCCCTTACCCACCTCCGATCGATGATCATCACCCCTCCTCCAAACGGCGCACATCCCCCATCCTCATCCTCCTCTGGTCCATGCGCATCCCCCCTCCTGCTCTGGTCCGCGCACTCCCCCCTCCTCCAGTTGACGCCATATTGAAGTTGAAAATTTTCTCCTAGGTCGAGTGACTTCCTCACTCAATCGATGACCAAAACTTTATAGGGATTTTGATCTTGGGAGTAAGATTAGCCCTATATGTGTCATCCGCACCCAGTTGGGTGCTTTTAACCCATGGCTTGTCAGTAAGTGTTCTCACTTCTGGGGTCCCAATAGATTGCTTTATTCTTTGTATCTGGGTTTCTAATTTGTTAAAGATGTCTTCATAGGTCTTTAAGAGTATTATTCCATGGATGATGCCCTCTTAAATTGATCACGCTCCGTATAAAGGTAGGTGAATCTTTGTATTTTCTGTCATTTATCGAACCACACATTCTTGATGATTTTAAAAGAATTTTTAATGTAAATTTATGGTATTTAATGTTCATGAGGATTGATATTAATCATACTTTCACTCTTGATTTCTTAAATCTGTGGTGTAAGGGTTGTTTAAAATTATAAAAACACATTGGTTTTACATGTCGCCCACCATGTGTTTGATGTAATGCATCATATGACTTTCCATGAAATACATGGCTGTGTTTTAGTGTAATGATTACCCTTGATTTATAATGATTTATAAAAAACATTTTGGAGAGAAATTTCTTAGGAAATCTGTTGTTTGGCCAAAGTGGATAGTATTGACCAAATTAATGCTGGTTTTGTCTATTATGAGCTGAGGACTTTGTTTTATGTAAGGAAAACTAGTTTTAAGGAATCTTAGCATTTTGTTATTATAGATGGTACCTTTTATCATGGTTGAACTTCTTGGATTACTTGTACCAAAATAGTGGCACATGGGAAGCCTTGGGTATTTATTGGGGAACCTAGTACAAGTACTCCTCTAGGTTTACGGGACCTCCCGGCCCAACAAATATTGGTTGCACGGGCCATCGGGAACATGCAAGTGCCTGATAGGTCATGGGTTGTGGATGCTACTTGGACTTCCCACCGGGCGCATGCTAGTGCATGATAGGTCATGACTAGTGGATGTTACTTGTACTGCCCGTGATGGTGAACACTAGGGCATGATGAGACTCTACCTTGTAGATCTCTACAAATATAGAATATGGAAATTTTTTTAGTAAGTATCCCAGTCTTATCAACCTCTACACATAAGTATTCTCATATGGCATGTTCTTGGCTTTCAATTTACTTTAATTTAAGAAATTTCATGTTAATTCATTTGTATTTTTTTTATATTTACTATTTTTTTTAATGTTACTAGCTTCCTTAAAATTCCATTCCCATATTTTCTGTTTTAACTAAAAATGAAAATGATTATCTTTATAGATGTAGTTTAAACTTGTATGTCACGGTTTTATTAAAACCGTGGGTATTAAAACAGCATACTACCCGAACTATCAGGCTCCTCCTCGGGCTCCTCCTCACTCGGCGCTCCCCCCATTCAACCCTACCTCCCTGACCCTTACTCCCGACCCTGTCCTCTCATCCTCGACCACCGCCTCCCGACCCTCTTCTCCCCTCTCTGACTCCGCGTCCCGGCTCCGCGTCCTGGCTCCGCGTCCCGGCTCCGCGTCCCGGCTCCGCGTCCCGGCTCCGCGTCCCGGCTCCGCGTCCCGGCTCTGCCTCCCGGCTCCGCCTCCCGGCTCCGCATCCCAGCTCCCGACCTGGACCCCCTGGCCTTCGCCTCCACCTAGACATCTCTTAAACAAGGTAATTTTACTTGTGATGCTCCATTAATGTTATGGGAGGATATCGATTATTCTTGGTTGATTATAGGAGGTTATAACATTATCAAATCCTTACTAATTCTGCATTCCACCCTCCGACCGTATCTTCAGAGTACCAATGGGGTTATGTTGGTAGTTTGGGCTTCAAAGGATAAGAAAGATGAGAAAACTATAAAGAATGAGCAGTAATTAATTTCTTATCTCAAAATCTACTAGCATTTCTATTATCATCATTATGATTTCCCTACCGCTACTATTACGAATAATGCATCTGAAGAATTTGTCAACCAAGGTTACTTATTTTCTTTGAGATAAGGCATCTGGGTAGCCCATATTAGAGGAGATCTTATTTGAAAAGAATATTCACCCTATAAATTTATTCTTCAATTTAACTATTTTTTGAAGTTGTGTCCTCCCACTCTCAACAGTTTCTGTCAAGAGAAGCATCTTATGATAGCTTGTCAATTATGGCTGATGTTCACCCAGGAGGACACCTAGTGCCAGGCCAAACATCCGAACTCTGGGGATTTCATACCCTTACTCACCAATAGCAATGCTGAGGCCTGCGTTAAATCATATACCCACGACCAATTAGTTGATCCAGTTCCCCTCTTGATAACTTTCAAGGCATATGGTGAAAAGTTAAAGGATAAGAAAAAAGGATTTGTTGGAAACTCTTTTCTAGGAAAAGTCCTTTGAAATCCACTCGTCCCCCCCCCCCCCCCCCCCGAGGAAAATTGTAAAATATGGGGTCATGACCTCAAGGGAGTCCGAACAAGCTACTGAATCTCTTTCTGGGAGTATACCATTCATTCCCCTGAGGCTGATTTCCCAATGGCATGGACGTAATGGGACCTTTTAAAAGGCCACCCATCCACTCGTGACCGGTCCCCTAGTGCTTTATGGAAGCTCCTCTAAACTAGGTAAGTTTCTCTTATTATAACTGGTTATGTGTTAGTTCCCATTGCCATTTCTTTTTTTGAGAATCCTGAAAATGTGGGTCATTACCTTGGGAACCTCTATTCCCTCATACATTCCTGAAGTGGTCACTGCAAATACTCGCATTGAGTACTTTCCATGCTGCGTCCAGAAAATGGTGATGAGTACGATGACGTTGATGATTCGCCTATTGTGGATACTATGGAAAAAGATGATTACTTTCACCCAATGTCTTCTAAGCATTTATCTTCTCGATGTCCTAAGCTTGTGGGGACACCTAGGAAACATTTTTGGTTGTCGAAACCTACTCCGCTCCACTACACCAACCTCACATTGATGGTCATCCCAATCATGGTTGCATTTCTGGATGCTTGGAGTGACTAGGATGAATTAAGGGTAAATGGTTAACATGAAGATATTTGGAGGCTTCTTCCGGGAGGATGTTTTAACCTTCTAGGTCTTTGGGGAGAAATTTCTCCTACCATTATTTTGACCAAAGAAGAGCCTAATGTGGTAGCTACCTACTTGAATGAAATGGACAAGTGTCTCCACACCCCTGCGTATAGGCATTAATGTGGTAGATAATACTTCTCTTACCCTAAAAATAGTAGTAGTTCCAATTCAAGCACCTAGGAAGGCCCTAAATCACATGACACCTCCCATTGAGCGGCATTAACAACAAATCCTCCCTTGAATGGAAGAAAAAAGTGATCTCGGTCACCCATGACTTGAGGAACGAATGGAAAAAGTTTATTACTTATTAAAGGAGAAGTTTTACAATTATTTCCTTAGATACATGGAAAATAACATAATCAAGATACAAAAACCTAAGAAACCTAATGAGTTCATCCTCACAGACCATCATGTCTACTATTCTTTTTATAGGAGATTGATCCACACCGTTTAAGGCTAATTTGTCTTCAATGACATTTTGAAGAGCACAGTTGATTATAGATAGATGATATTAGAGAAGGCCCCAACATAGGTGGAATATTTAACCTTTACCCATACCAGAAGAAGAGGGTGAATATCAATAAAAACTAACTATGTGTGGAAACAATGTTCGATAAATAGATGACTCGAAAGACACTTGACCGAGCTCATACCTCCTCCAATGGCCTCAAGGCCTTCAAATTTTTATTAAGATAAGACTAAATTTTAAGGGATGAATGGGAAAACCCAAAGACATCATGAATTGGGACAAATAATTCCCTAAGGGTCAAGGAAAATAAAACTAGATTGACAACATTAAAACTACCCCTCCCCAACATTTGAATGTGATAAAGCTCTCCACAATTGCAAAGTGATTCAACAAGCAAGTGTCCTGTTTCAAAGCATAGTCTCGATCCGATGGCTGATGCCATACCCTCTCAAATGACCAAATCCAAAAAACTCTGCATAGATGAACTGAAAGATCTAAATCATCTCTTGGGGATGTTCCATGTGGTCATGACCTGTTTCAAACCATCCGATGCGAAACCAGGAAGACCAAGCTCATACCATCCAAACAGAATAGATTTTCAAACCAATAATGATCACTACACATAGGGAGGAATAATTTAATATTCATTGTAACACACCAAGATTTTTTTCTATGTCTAAATTTTTTTCTCTTTGATATCTTACTTTTCACTAAACACCAAGCTGAAACAAACTCCAAAATATTATTGTATTGTATTGACCTATTTTGAACAACCTAAATAATGAGAAATTAACAGTCATTTGTATTTCAAAATAAATAATTCATTATTTTATTGAGTGGTACAATAACATTTTAGTTGAATGCATTTGGAAAATCATGCTCAATTAATTGTTTAAGCATTCTAGACTATATAAGACACATTATGATCATATATAGTGATTTATCTGAAAATACCATTTATAATTTATTTTTAACATAATTATATGAGTACATACATAATTCTTAAACCAATCATGGAATGATTCATAATTAACATACTAAATTTTATGACCATTAAAACATGGAAATCATCTTCAAATCTTGATAATGTATGTTCCATAAATTATGAAAAACAATTAGTTAAATATTTTTTTTTAAATTTAAAGTTTTTTACTATGTATTAATGTAACATTTTAATGTTATATTTAAAGGTGAATTGAACAACATGTAATGGTTTAGAGCATGATTTTTTAAGCCAAGCAACCAAACCATTTACATAGAATTTAATCAGTCCTTGAGATTTAAATATAATTTATCATTTGTTTGTTGTTATTATTATTATTGCTAGATATTATTTATTATCCTTAAAGGAATTAGATCTCTGATTTCTTATCCAGGTTTAGGATTTAAAATGATATCCAATGTGATCCTTTCTAGATTTACATGGAAAATAAATATGGAAAGATGGTTTATCCTGATCATTATTATTATTTCTACTTATTAAATCATGGACTCCTCTTGTCATTAAATATGTTTTTCTAGCTACTAATATGCATTGATTAATTTAATAATAAAATTGGTTGTAATGAATTTTTTAAATATGATTTACATTGTTGATTGAATGATAATTTTTTTTCTTGTTATAGAATGGATAGAAGCTGGATGTATCGTACCGATCAGATTTCAACCGAGTTTCAAAGTAATTTGGAGAATTTTTTAGATTTTGCATTTAACAATGCGTCAGATAGAGGATGTATACTGTGTCCCTGCTATAATTGTGTTGGAAGACCATGGTTAAGACGAGAAGAAGTTAGTTACCATTTAACGAAATTTGGATTTCAAGCTAACTATAATGTTTGGTTTCACCATGGAGAGACGAGTCAATCTTCAAATGTTCATAAACGAAATGAATGAAGTGACATGGAGAATTTGATATTTGATTGGTTTCCATATGTGCATCATTCCGAGAGAGATAACATGCCGGTTCAAGAAGACAATGATATCAGTACACATGAGGAAAATGTTGAAGATGATGATGTTGAGAGAGTGAAAAATTTATTGGATGATGCAAGAACTCCAGTATATCAAGAATGTAATAGAATGACCAAGTCGGAATTTTTAATGCGGTTATATCATGGAAAAACCATGTATGGGATTTATAATACCTCCATTGATTATATTCTTACATTTTTGAAGGACTTGCTTCATGATGGTGCAGATATTCCCTCCAATCATTACATGGCATGGAAGTTAATTAAGCAGCTTGGATTTGCTACTAATAAAGTCCATGCTTGTCTAAAAGATTGTAGTTTATATTTGGAGGAAACAGCTGACCGTAATGACTGTAAAGAATGTGGTACATCTCAATGGAAGACAAATGCAGATGGAACACCATCTCGCGTGCCACAGAAAGTCATGTGGAACTTTCCATTGATTCCCAGACTTCAAAATCTATTCATGTCTCCAGAAATCTCAGTTAATATGCGATGGAATGATGTTGAGAGAATTAAAGGTAATGATGAGATGGTGCATCCTGCATATGGATTAGCATGGTGGACATTTGATGCACAACATCCTGATTTTGCAACTGAGGTGCATAATGTCAGATTGGTCCTATCATGTGATGGTTTTAATCTGTTTGGTCAGATGCTTACTGCTCATAGCACGTGGCCGGTTTTTATTCATGTTTATAATCTTCCTCCATGGATGTGTATGAAAAAACATTTCACTTTCTTGAGTATACTGATATCTGGACCTTTGGATCCTAGTAATGATATAGATGTCTACTTGCAGCCTTTAATAAAAGAGTTGAAACAACTTTGGGATTTAGGTGTGTAGACATTTGATGCTTCTTCAAAGAATACATTTCAGATGCATGCTTCCCTTCTATGTACCATAAATGATTTCCATGCCTATGTAATGATGTCTGGGTAGAGCACGAAGGGAAAACTATCATGTCCCATTTTTATGAAGAATACACGATCGAGAAGGCTTAAATATCGTCGTAGTTTTAGTTTCATGGGGCATCGCCGATTCTTGCCAATGGATCATCAATACAGGAAGAATCATCGGAGTTTTGATAATAATGCTGACACTGAAGAACCACCTCAACATATGTTAGGAAGTGACGTGCTTGATGAATTGAAAGATTTCAGCTTTTCATTAGGGAAAGGTCAGTTGAAATCTCGAAAGAGGAAGAATGATGATACTGAAGTCACTTACAATTGGAAAAAGAGATGTATTTTTTTTGTGTTGCCATATTGGTCTACTAATTTGTCACGTCATTTTTTAGACGTAATGCATATTGAGAAAAATATATGTGAAATGTTGCTTGCAATTATTTTGAATATTAAGGGGAAGACCAAAGATGACCTCCGATCTCGTCGGGATTTATTGGATTGGGGTATTCGACCAAAACTACATCCTGTTTGTATCGGTGAAAACAAATGGAAAGTTCCCTGTGATTCTTATGTGATGAAACCGGTAGAGAAAGATCGATTTATGGCAATATTGGAGAATATCAAGGTTCCAGATGGCTATTCCAGCAAAATATCTAAACGAGTCAATAGAAGACATTTGAAATTGAAATCCCTAAAAACTCATGATTATCACATCCTGCTTCATGAATTTATTCCAATAGCAATTCGGCATTTGCTATCCAATAATGTAAGAGTGGAAGTGATTCAGTTGTGCCATTTTTTTAGAGACCTTTGTGCTAAAAGGTTATCCAAATCATTGTTGATAAAAATGCAACAAGATGCTCCGTTAATTCTGTATGAGTTGGAAATTTTTTTTCCTCCATCCTTTTTCAGTTGCATGTTGCATTTAACAGTTCATCTTCCAACTGAGACACTTCTTGGGGGACCAGTCACTTTTCGGTGGATGTATCCCACTGAAATAAATATATTCACTTTGAAATCATATGTCCGAAATAAGAATTATCCTGAAGGTTCCATTGTGAGGAGTTATCTGGCCCAAGAATGTATGGATTTTTGTTCAATGTATTTGTCTGATGTGAGCACAAGACATAATCGACCAATGATAAATGAAGATGAGCAGTATGAGGAAATTCAGCCCTCGTTTCCATCTCTTCCCCAAACAGGTGGAATTGTCGGGTCATATACATTGGTTACATTGAGCTTTGAAGAGCGGAATATGGCACATCAAATAGTCTTGTTTAATTGTGGTTTGTTCGATGCCTATATCAAGGAAGTAATTTGAATATATATATGTTATCTCATACGATATCATATCACATATAACTTATACTTTTATTGTCATTTTATGTAGAGAACATAAACAAATTATAAGTAGAGTTCATCGGTCTTTGCCATTGAGAAGGAGAGAGTCTATTCATAGCCAAGAGTTCCCAGCTTGGTTGAAATCAAAGGTATGACCATTAAATTATATACCTTAAAATATAGATATATATATTTAATTATATTACTCATATGTATTTCAGGTATTGAGTTTACCTGCTGACTTCATTTCTCAAGAATTAAGAGCGTTGGATTTTGGTCCCAATTCTTTGGTTCGTGACTGAAAATCTTTAATAATCAATGGATATAAATTTGTTACAACTGATAAAGTGGTGAAAATGATAACACAACATGATGACGTTATGTTAACTGCTAGAACAGATTGTTATGCCAGTGCATCAGATAGTCGACCTCGATATGAAGATGTGTATTATTATGGGCTGGTTGAGAAAATATTGTTATTGGATTACTACTCTCAAGGTCGAGTCACTATGATGAAATGTAAATGGTTTGATTCAATGATGAAACATGGTACATTTATTGATGATTGCGGATTTAGAGTTATTGACATGAGTTGATTCCTTCATACCGATGAACCATACATTTTGGCATCAATGGAAAAACAAGTGTTTTATGTGAAAGATCATCTGAAACCTGATTATGGTGTCATTAATGAAGTAATCCCAAGACATATTTTTCATGATGCTGGGGATGAAATTGTCACCATTGACGCCCCCATCGGTGTTAGCCAAAATATTGTATTTGATGACACAAATTGTCCCATTGTGAGAGATGATATTGAACCTGAGGTAGTGGAGGGTAATATATAAAAGCAACCATATATATTCAGAGTTCATTCAGTTTACATTGACATGAGTTTCTCAGGTTGGTGAGAATGTAATTACTATAATTTAGTTTTAGTTTGGAATGATATGTCTGTTTTAGTATTGTTTGGTTTCGTTTCATTTAATTATATTTATTTCAATTCAGAAACTGGGTTTAAAATGTGGTTTTAAAAATTGTATAACTTGGTTGTAAATTATCATTACTGAAAGATATTATGACATTTTTTGTCTTCTTTGTCTTCTATGTTGTATGTATGATTTGTAAAAATTGTTTCTAAAAAATATTTATTTCATTCTTATACAGATTATGAAGAAAACTATAGAAGATCGCAAGAAAAGATTATTTGATGTTGATCCTATTAGACGCGAGCGTGAGTTGTCTTCAGTGAGTATAATAATTCTAATATTTATCTTCCACATTACATATAATATGAAGTTCATATTTTTGATCAAATTTATTTTAGGGATATATAACTTCAGAGATTCCTCTTCCTAGTATGGGACTGAGCAGGGATCCTCCTAGACCTAGGAGGAGCTCCCGTCTTACCACTCCCCACACTGACCCATCAGTGGACATCCCATATACCACACATGTCCGCCCTCCACTTGATACCCCTGTGATGTTCCCATACATGCTATCGTCATCATCCCATTTACCCTCTTTTTCCCATTCCATGTCCACGCCGACTCGACCGATGTTCTCACCTCCACAATTTCCATGTCCATTCATGTATCCCCAGAACTACTACGCATATTTTGACACGTCTATGCCATATCCTTTTCCTACCATCCATCATGCACATATTGAGTCTGTTCCTTCAGTTTCCACTTCTGTTCATGAAGATCAGCCGAAGCATGTTGTGGAACAGATACTTCTTTCGGAGGATGCTGATCCAGAACAGTCCACGGATGCCTCACAGTCTATTCAGGAGCCTGCATCAGGTTTTTTTATTATAAATGTTTCAAATTATAGCATTTCACTTTTGTCTTATTGTATTGTCACTTAACTCTTATATTTTCACCTCTTCTGTTATTTAGTGGGATCTTCTAGTAGGCGACGTGGGCACACTCGAATGTGGGATGCCTGGAATCACGAAACTCAGATTATGGTGGATTAAAATCCTCAAAATCAAATGGTAGGTAAAAATGATAAGGAGTGTAGAAGTTTCATGGCCACTTTAGCCAAATATCATGATATCATTCCGGTGGAACCGGTCTCATGGAGACATATCAGTGCTGACATCAAGGATAGGGCATGGGCGCAGATATGGGTACGGAAATTTTATAAATTTATATTTATATTAGTAATGTATTTATATGAATTAACATTTTAGTTGGAGAGTCGATTTAACTTTCCTAACGGTGAAGCTTCCAAAGCTGCTAGGTTGAGTGATCTTGTAGAGTATTGGCGGTCATACAAGTATGAGTTACATATTGGTTGGAGGAGCAGAGTGGGTTCCGAGTTAGAGGGTGTACCCACAAGCCCTGACTGTCCAAAAATTCAATATCAAAAAATGATCGCACATTGGCAGACTGAACAATATAAGGTACTACCCATATTTAATGGTTTTTATATAAAATTTAATTCTTATTACTTGTATTGTTTTTTTGTTTCTTAGGAAGTGTCAGCGAAAAACAAAAAAAAAACAAAGATGAAATGATATATCTACACACATTGTGGCACACTACAATGCCCGATCATGAGAAGAGGCTGGTACGTTCAATCCAATTTTTTGCATTTATCATATATGGTTGTAATCCAAATTTGTGCATTTCTCATATGCAGCAAGCTGAATGGGGAATTGAAGGTCCTGTACCTCGTGCCAAATTATTCTGCTTCAGTAGGAAAAGAAAATATGGAACTGCAGTTAATTCACAAACTCAAGAAAAAATTGTAAGTTTTTTTATATATATTTAAAACATTTATACGATATTAATAATTTAATATGTGTATAATTTCAATAGTCTTCCATGGAGGCCATGGATGAGGAAGGTGACAACTTAGGGCCAAATGATCATTTGAGTCAGGTGTTATGTGTGGAGCATCTAGGAAGAGTCCGTTGTAGACCAGGAAAAAACATTGTCCCCTCTAGGTATTGGTCATCATCGGAATCCTCTAATGACTCTAAGGCCTCTGAGTTAGAAAGTACACGTGCTGAATTAGCTGCGACAAAGAAAATAGTATTAGAGGAGCGTGAAAAAAGTAATCTAATGAATGAACAATTCATGAAATCTATGTCAATGTTGAGTCAGTCACTACCACCAGAGGTTGCTGCCACTTTTGATTCATGTATAGCATCAATGAGCTCTTTACATAATGCCTCGGGTGATTCCCATGAGGGTCCTAGTGGAAATGACGGTGGTGGTGATAGAGCTGGCGAGGATGTTGTTGATGCTGTTTTTGGTGATGAGATTGCTGCTGTTGCTGCTGATGATGATGATGTTGCTGCTGGTGATGATGATGCTGACGATGTTACTGCTGATGATGATGATGCTGGACATGGGGATGACGATGATGGTGATGGGGGGGATATTAATCCCCTCCATTTTTGACTTAGCAGAGAGACTTGTGTTGGAGTTTTAATTTTTTTTTGTATTGGTGGACTGCTTGTATGTGAATTTCTTTATTCAATGAAATGAATTTTGGATTATGTTTTCATCGGGGGTGTTATTTGACAATTCTTTAGGTAATATTCACATGCCATTTTTGTTTTTATGGTTTGGTGTGTTAATTATTATGTCGCCATCTAATCTTGGCCTTAGCAGTGGAGGGGAGGCTTGGGATGGGGGACTGTAGTGGAGGGTTGGGGGGGGGGGGGCTGGGAGGGGAAGGTTGGGAGGGGGGGTGGGGGGGGGGGTGCAGTGGAGGGAAGGGCAGGGGGCTGGGCAGTGGGGAGGGAGGGGGAGGGGCTGGGCAGGGGGGGCTGGGTAGGGGGAGGGGCTGGGCAGGTGGGGAGGGGGAGGGGCTAGGCAGTGGGGAGGGAGGGGGAGGGTTTGGGCAGTGGGGAGGGGCTGGGCAGGGGGGGCTGGGCAGTGGGGAGGGAGGGGGAGGGGTTGGGCAGGGGGGCTTGGTAGTGGGGAGGGGCTGGGCAAGGGGGGCTGGGCAGTGGGGAGGGAGGGGAAGGGGCTGGGCAGGCGGGGAGGGGGAGGGGCTAGGCAGTGGGAAGGGAGAGGGAGGGGTTGGGCAGTGGGGAGGGGCTGGGCAGGGGGGGTTGGGCAGTGGGGAGGGAGGGGGAGGGGTTGGGCATGGGGGGTTGGGCAGTGGGGAGGGGTTGGGAAGGGGGGGCTGGGCAGTGGGTAGGGAGGGGGAGGGGCTGGGCAGGGGGGGCTGGGCAGTGGGGAGGGAGGGGGAGGGGCTGGGTAGTGGGGAAGGAGGGGGAGGGGCTGGGGGAGGAGCTGGATACGGTGTCGACTTATCCACCGTCGCTAAAGGTATGGTTTTACCACACCATTTTTTACATCATGACAAGTTTTATTTTTACTCAACTGCATCCTCAAATATCCAATTTAACCCCAGACTCATATTCTCATAATATGATGCAGTAGGACTTCAAGTGCTCCCAGAAATGAATTTGCAGCTAATTTAGTTGATTACCATGGCACATTAGAGGATCGACCACTCCCAGTACATCACCTTTCTTCAGCGCCTTCTAGAAAATCATCAATGGGGCACTATCTTCCAGTTGAAGGTAAACACTTCTGGTTTCTATCATTAAACCTGACATTTCTGACTATTCATTGCAGCACAAATGCTCTGTTTCCTATCTGTTTCTGGCCATAATTGGTATGTGGGATGTAGAGTGAATCAACATTCTGGAAGCTGAATGTGTTCTTGAAGGGTGTGCTAGAAACACAAAGCAAGTGCACGAGTGAGGTGGATGTTAACAAAACCGCCCAGAGCAGCCACTTAAATCGAATCTTGACTGATGTGTTGCTCACCCCACAATAGGTATGTTCTCGTAATATCGTTGAAATAATCTACTAGACAATTTGCAGTATTTCCCTTCGCATAATACTTTTTCATACGTTATTATGCAATTCATATTTTAAGATGAATATTAATTATTTTATATTTATATATTGCAGGTGACTCAATCTTCACATGAAGAGATCAAGGGAATCCTTCACTAATAAGTTCCAGATCTCTACAACAGGCATGTTTTCCTAAAATTGTGGAATTAACCTCCCTACCATGCATCATTTTTCATTTGCATTTACACACTATATGAATGCAGGTTATTGGTCATAAAATCATGGATTTAACCTCCCTTTCATCCAACATATGAATGCAGGTGATATGTTTTCACTATTGAATCCATTGTATATTGATTTTTGTGGGTCATGTCTAAGAGTTTCTAGACATAATTTTATTGTTCTCATCCCAGCATAGCGATGAACCGAAATATTGGTTAATGTGCATGGGCTGATGGAATGAATGCCTTCGATTTACAAGCATGGAGAAGAAACTTAAGAGATGTGTATCATTTATGTCTCAGCGAGGATTGATGAAGGTATTTTTTCCCAACTAACTCTTCAACAGGATAGGATGTATGGAAGTTTATATTGTTTACAACTCAAGCAGTAAATGATACAGTGATAATCACATTCTTCATGAGTTTGACTGGTATTTCTTGTGTTATAATCTGTTTTGTATTACAGTGAGTTGTATTACCTTAAATAAACATACCTTAAGGGAACATATTTAGTTGGACATCCGATTTTATATTTGTTTTCTGTTATAATCTATTCTGTAATATAGTGAGTTGTAGTACCTTATCAAAATTTTAGGATGTTTTCTAACAGTTACAGTACCTTACTTGGTTGGGTCTGCATCCAAATAAAACATGTCATGCATCTACATATTTCATGCAGGGAGATTCAGGGCGAGGGCTGGGAAGTGGGGAGGGAGGGGGAGGGGCTGGGCAGGGGGGGAGGGGGAGGGGGGCTGGGCAGGGGGGAGGGGGAGGGGGAGGGGGAGGGGGAGGGGGGCTGGGCAGGGGGAGGGCTGTGCATGGGGGGAGGGATGGGCAGTGGGGAGGGAGGGGGAGGGGATGGGCAGGTGGGAGGGGGAGGGCTGGGCAGGTGGAGGGCTGGGCAGGGGTAGGGGGAGGGCTGGGCAGGGGGGAGGGGGAGGGCTGGGCAGGGTGAGGGCTGGGCAGGGGGGAGGGTGAGGGCTGGGCAGTGGGGAGGGATGGTTAGGGGTTGGGAAGTGGGGAGGGATGGGGAGGGGTTGGGCAGGGAAAGGGCTGGGCAGGGGGGGAGGGGGAGGGGGAGGGGAGGGGGAGGGGGAGGGGGGCTGGGCAGGGGGGAGTGGGAGGGGGATGGGGGCTGGGCAGGGGGAGGGCTGTGCAGGGGGGAGGGATGGGCAGTGAGGAGGGAGGGGGAGGGGCTGGGCAGGGGGGAGGGGGAGGGCTGGGCAGGTGGAGGGCTGGGCAGGGGGGAGGGGGAGGGCTGGGTAGGGGGGAGGGTGAGGGCTGGGCAGTGGGGAGGGATGGGGAGGGGCTGGGCAGTGGGGAGGGATGGGGAGGGGCTGGGCAGTGGGGAGGGATGGGGAGGGCTGGGCAGGTGGAGGGCTTTTGTCTACGAGTCATCTTTTGAAAATGTATCTTCATTCTTTCTTCACTTCAACATATCTTCCAAATGTGAACCTTTCTTCATCTATCATCTTTTATATTCACTTTAGATTAGCATCAATAACTCATCTTGTAACTTTAGGACAATAAATTCTATAATGCTTTAACCGCTATGATGGGTTGAGTACTATAATTGATTACACATCATCGGCTACTGTACATATATTTCCAAATTCTCCCAAGTACTTGAAATCAGATTTCCCAAGAAAAGTCTTCATAAATTCAAAAGTCCAAATAGTCCTGAATACGGTTTCTGAGTCGACCAACAAATGCATCATCAAAGGATTTTTTTCATCATTTTCATGTTTGATACAACGAGGTTCACTCATATAGTCATAGAGTTGATGTTTGTGGTATTCATGTTAGAGGTTTATTTATAAGTAATGAACATGAAATTTTTTGTAGGTATTACTGGAAGATGAAGGTTCCACACCATGGTGGTAATGAACACACTATTTTAGAATAGACTTAACAGGACTGTAGGTTAAAAATTTCTATCTTTCAGAAAGAATATCAGTGGATTAAATTTGTGATCATGACTCGATATTTGGAGGGTGACATGGTGATTCTATAGATTTAAGAAATAGATATATTTCTCTTTCAAAAGAAGGAAGAAATCTATTGGAATATACCAATAGAAATAGATCTCAAAGATACAAAGAGAGAACTAAGGATTTCCATATGTGTGATGGAAAGTCAGAGAAAGGAGATCTATGAGGTATTCTTATTGGAGTTTCATTGAGTTCATCATTAGATGAATGTAGAGCATAATTGATACACCTATGTTGGTGTAAATTCATTCATTGTTAGTGAAGAGTAGGACAACAACAAGCATGGAGAAAGAGAGAACTAAAGATTTCCATATGTGGGATGGAAAGTTAGATTAAGGAGATCTAGGAGGTATTCCTATTGGAGATTCATTGAGTTCATCATTAGATGAACGTGGAGAATAATTGATATACCTATGTTGGTGTAAATTCATTCTTTGATAGTGAAGAGTCGAACAACAAGAAGCATGGAGTTAGTGAGTAGTTTGAGTGTCTGAGAGTAGCTTGTTATTTATTTTCATGTCTAGAAAGATGGATTCTACTACTTTCCAATTTCCCAATTGAGCCAGTTCATTTAGAAGGGAATTATAAGTCTTTAAATATTGTTTAAACCCAGTCATGACCATTTCATCATAAACTTTTGCAGCGTTAACTGTATACCCACTGCATCCAGACACAAATCAAAATTCTTCCCACAATTAGTTTTAGATCCTCTATAAAAACCATAATTTTGGTGAACGCCTGAATCTTCCATATTCATATTCAACATATTATTAGCTATATTTTTCTTCACTTTTTTAGCAATTTCTATATTCAAGTTAGTGCACTCCAAATTTCCTTAATCTGGATGGTCACTTGAGTTTGCTAAAAACATGGTCTTATTGTTTTGATTTTAATTTTTTGACATAGCAGAAATTCCATTATATTTTTTCTTTTCATTTGGGATAGATCCTCACTGATTTCCATGATCCTTGACCAAAAATTATCTTTTATTATTCATGCAAGTTCAGTATTGGATTTTATCGTACTTCATTCTTGTTAGCATTTTCAATAAAGGTTCATAATTAGTTGTTTTTATGTTCTTGCAGTTAGTATGAGGCAATACAGATGGTTACAAAATCTTGGGCATGAGGCAATATAAATGGTTAGTACTGTGTTGGTTTATAATATCCTAGATTTAACTTAGTCTTGTAGTAATCATTATTGATAATGTAAGTTAGGTTTGTTCGGGGAAGTCCTGTGTGACATGATTTTTCCTACATTTTCTTTCGATTGTAACACCGATGGGAATATTGAATTTGGATTAGTAATAACCTTAGTAAAATAGAGAATGTCTTCTTTTTTTTTTCATCATTTTAAATATGCATCATTTTGGAATGCTGGAATTTTACCACTTTTCTTCATCCAAGTTGGAATTTTTAATTTTCCCACCACCATGATTGAAATCCATCTATTTTTTATTTTGGTTTCTATTGTTTTTAAGTGTAGGATGATAGGAATAGGTGCAGGATGGTAGGAATCTAGAAGTTACAGAGGTGCAGGATGGTAAGCTAGAAGCTGCAGTTTCTGGGGTAAAATGTTTATACCCATGGTTTGGTAAACCGTGGGTAATTCTGGGTGCTAGAAAACTGTTTAACCACGGTTACCGAACCGTGGGTATAGATATATACCCACGGTTTGGTAAACCGTGGGTAATTCTGCTCTGCGGGTATGCTGGAAAACTGTATACCCACGGTTTGGTAAACCATAGGTAGTCTGAGTTTTTCTTGGGCTATGCCCACGGTTTTATAGGAACCGTGGGTATAGAGCTATTGCGATGCCACTCTAGCCCACGGTTCATGAAACCGTGGGTATAGCCTATACCCACGGTTTCATGGGCTATACCCATGGTTCTAAACCGTGGGTATAGGTGATATTTCCAGTAGTGTGCCTCATATTCAGATCACACTAATTAAATATATGCTTGAGGATTTTTTAGTTTGTGTATACCAAAAAACAATCTCCCAATAAGTAATGTCTTCAACAGTGTAAGTCATGAATAACTGCCGCTAACTCGAGATCGTGCATCAGGTAATTCCTCTCATGTGGCCTTAACTGCCGAGACTTGTATGTAATGACTCTATCCCCTTTCATATTAAATGTTCCTAGCCTAATACGTGATGTGACATAGTACATAGTGTAACTCCTTCCTGGCTCTAGAAAAATCAATAACATCGCTAAAGTCAATCTCCCTTTTAGCTCCTGAAAGGCTATCTCATAGAAATCTGTCCATACATACTTCACAACCTTTTTAGTCAGGCCCATCAACGACGCTTCTAAATTTGAGAATTCTTGTATGAACTCCTATAGTAACCATACAACCCTAAGAAAATACACTCCTCAAATAACCTCTTGGGATGGTCTAAAAAAACTATTGCTATCACCTTCTATGGCTCCACCAATACTCCTATATCTAAGATGACGTGACCCAGAAAGTGAATCAGATCCATCCAAAAGTGGCACTTTGCAATCTTAGCATATAACTGATTTTATCTCAATGTATTCAAAATGATCTCAAGATGTGTGGCATGGTTGTTTCAATTATGATAATACACCAAGATATCATACACAAAAACCACAACAAATTATTCAAGATAAAGATAGAACACTCAGTTCATTAGTGCCACAAAAATTACTGGTGCATTTGTGAGACCGAATGACATTAACAATGTAATGTCCCCAAAATATGGTGTATTTTTTTTCAAATTATATGGAATTATTTCATGCCTAGAATCTCAAACGGAACCTGATTTCGAGGCCCGATGATCCTGAAATAGAATTTTGAACATTTTTTAGTTCATTTAAATAAACGTCTGGGTGAGTTTTTCTAAATTATAAACCGGTGATTGGACAAAAATCCGAGGGAACCATTGAACTCAGAACAACGAGATTCACCTTGAATGGACCTAACCTAGACTGGCATAGGTCAAGGGAAAAATTATTGTTTTGGTATTTCAAAAAAAAGTTAAAAATAAAATAATTTTTTTATGAATTTTCAAATCGTTGCAGCTCAACGGTTTTTCAACCAAGTGAAACTGAATACACTATTTCATTAAATGAAAAAACGTAACGACTTCGTAACAGAAATGTGACCGAAACACTAATTTGCATTTATTCCATTAATGGCCATGTAGAAAATGCAGTATTGTTGGAATAATCTTGGTTCTGATCTGAAGCTTTAGTGGGTGAAAAAGATGAATACCAACCCCCCTTCAAATGGATTGTCACTAATGATGATCAACCAACAGCTATAAATAGAGTATCACAGAACAACGAATGAAACAACATCATTTATCACTAACAAGTGATCCAACCGAGGTAGGTGTTTGTTTTTGTTTTAAGTTTCCCCATTATTTATTCTAAAATGACAAATATAGATCAACCTATAAACAAGTTAATCCATAGATCACTAGTTCTTATAGTAGGGTAATTTTCTTGGGATTATTATATCAGGATTGATTAATTTTGATAGAACTTTAAACCTTTATCCAATTTTTCTAATCCTCTAACACGGAGGTAGTGGGACAACAAGAACAAGGCCTAAGACTCTCCGCCTTGTGCATTTTTGTGCGTTCTTTGTGGATGCATCTTTAAAATGGCGGAAAGGGGGATTTGAGGCCATCGTTGGGAAGATAGAATCCCTCAAATGCTATAAGCGCAAGAAGTGCAAATAACGTAGCACCAGAGTGGACTCAGTGGTCTGTAGAAGTAGCTGCCGACGTGCCACGAAGGCATGCTAGAAGAAACGCTACAGCTGGATCGAGCTGCGGCGGTGCGGCAGGAGCCACTGACCTTCATGTCAGTGGTTGGTGGTGGGTGGATGTGGAAACTCGACCGCATCAGAGGCACTGCAGACACATCACTATGCCACATCGCATGCCGTATGACTGAGGCTAAATGACCGTGACAGAGGAGGTGGCCCCACAGACGACCCTCAAGGATTGGGGTGGACGCGGCTTCTAGCCACTTCCTGGCTAGGTAAGAGCCGGTCCGTGGCCCAATGGTCCTGTGACCAATGGTCTGGGATGGATCCGGGCTGGGCTGCATCTGGGTTGGATCGGTCTGACCAGGTCATACCACACCTAGACCCAACCAAACCCTTTTTGAAAAAAATGACAATAACTTTCAAACTAGGTGTCCTATTGATGATACATTTGTGATGTTGGAACCCTATCGATGAGGATATTCTTTTGAAATGATCCAAGGGTAATTTCATGGAAGTTGAAATATGATGATTGGATTGAGGAGTATATTCTCCTATAATCAAGCACGCTTCATGTAGGAATCTTCCGGCTGGATGAGACCTGAAGACTAGTGAACCTGTGTGGTTCAGATCTTAGAGACCTTGTGTGGATCAGATCCTTGAAACCTTGTGTGCATGAGCTCCTAGAAACCCTATGTGGATCAGATACAAGTGGCTCTATGTAACCCAATATACCCACAATACTCCTCTGGGAATGAGTACCACAAGAGTCCAAGGTGTTCAGTGTTATGAATGATAGTCTTGCTTTTCATACTTTAGATTATACATGTGTGAGATTTCTTACTTTGTGATCATTATTTGTGTATTTCTTCATTGTCTTTACATTATGGTTTGGGGTCCCTACTGATTATTTTGTTACTCACCCCTGCACGGGATTTTCTCACACATGTTGTGTCTGGGGAAGATGACTACTGCCTTGATGGAGGAATTGATGGCCCAGGTCTCAGTGGTTCCCAGTGAGACCAGGCTGGCTGGGATTACTTATACAGCTTCCAATAGCTACTCTATACTTACCTATCAGGTGGTGTTTTCAATGGAAAACTTATTATATATTCCTTGTACTTTCCAGTTTTCAGTTTGTATTTTGTTGGGTTTGTATTCAGGCCCATTTGACCAACCGTTTGTACTTTTACTCAGTGGTTGTTTAGTGTCATTCATGTTTACCTTTCCTGCTTTTGGGCGTGGTTTTACATGTGTGCGTATAGGTACTCAGGAAAATTCCTTCCACTAGCAGGTTGACGCTGTCAGTGCTAGTCTCCAACCCCTAGCCTTTAGAAGGTGGGCTTGGGGGATGTCACAATACATGCCCTGGGGGACGGGTCCTGACTACCAAGTACTCATATAGACCATACCTTCTTCGAAAGGCTATGCGAGTTATGTTTGATGATCTAACATGTAACTGATGATAACTAGATCTCAAATAAATCTTTGAGAAAACCCGATATCCCAAAAGTTGGTCAAAGAGATCATCTATCCTTGGTAGAGGATACTGATTCTTAACTATCAACTAGTTTAGTTTCTGATAATCTACGCATATCCTGAGGGTACCGTCCACCTTTTTCACAAAAGGACCAGTGAACCCCATAGAAAAGTACTAGGTTAGATGAAGCCCTTATCTTCCAAATACTCTAGTTGCCGCTTGATCCCCTGTAACTTAATCGTAGCCATCCTATAAGGAGGAATGAATACCAGTGCACCTTCTGGAACTATCTAGATAGAGAAATATACCTCTTTCACTGGAGGTAAACCTAAGAATTTTTCCGGGAAGACATACTTGAAACGATCAACCACTGGAGGTAAATACATATGAAATATTTCCTAGTCATCCAGATACAAATTCACAATATGTGCTATCATCCCACCCAACCCACGATGCTTGGGTACAACTTGAATTTCTTACACATTCCATTTACCTTAATGTAAAAAATATTATTCCTATGGTGATGTGAAACTCACCCTGCAGTGATATAAATCAACAATGGCTTGGAAAGGAACCAAACAATTCATTCTAAGGATGACATCAAATCCTGTCATCTCTAAGAAATAGAGGTACCATACAGAGTGACACTCGCCAATCTCAAGGGGGAACTCCTTGCACTAATGTAAACCTAAAATTATAATCCCTAACGGAGTGTCTAGTGTCATAACATCGTCATAAGTAAAAACACAGATCCCAAGGATCTCCACAATGGGAAAAAATATAAAACTATACGAATAACCAATATCAAATAGTCTAGAAGCTAAAATAGAGGTGATTAGAATAATACCTTTGACAGTAGAGGGTCCGAGATCTTGCTTCTTCTAGGTCTATTACACTACATAAGTCTGACCTATACCACGAACCTGTGACACTACCTAGTTACCCTATGCTGATCTAACCTATTGTCATTGGGAACCTAGGGCCTGGATACCGTGACCATGACCAATACCTCGGCCTGAATGGCCCGATGTACCCCAACTCCCTATATGATGAGAAGCTATTGAACCTACTCTTCAACATGGAGTCAGTGCAGACCCTCTCTCACTAGCTTCTAGAGGAAAAGTCCTACAGAAGCACTATAGATGGCTCATCCTATCACAAGATCATCACTCGACTGAGTCCATCGGACACTGTGCTATTGTATTCCCAATCCTACTACACCGGTAGCACATTAGTTTTCTATATGAAGATACGTTCTAACTACTATAATCACTATGAGGAAGCTCCAGACGATGCCTCCTACTATCAATCGAGTTTTCAAGGTTCGAAGTTCTGGAGCGCAAAAAAAAAACAAGAAAAGACCCTTCAAAGTCACCAAAAGCAGAGTACATAGAATTTAGAAACCATATATGGTGTGTACCCTCAATCTTCCACATGGGTGTATACTTCTACCAGCCTGGGCATATAAACACCCTAGGTTCATGGCCTGTAAGAATGGTACATGACATATAGCCAACATAGGGTACATGCCCATGTCCCTCAACCAGCTTGTCCATTTACCCAGTAAAGGAATGTACTTCTACACAGAATTATACATATATGGGGTCTGGTTGTGTAATCTACATAGCCATGTACCCCCTACATGGGTAGAAATTCCTAGGTACTCAGCTACACGACCAAGTACCAGTACACGATGTGTATACACCATACACGGTGTGTACCCCTTAAAATTCATCATCCCAGAATGGGAAGAACACACAACATGTTCTCCTGTACCACACGCCATGTAATCTGATTTTCCAGAAGGTAAATCCCTTAGATTTCCTGAAACCCCTGTGAATCAAACTAAGTTCACAATCATATCTAGAATGGTATGCTGAATTCAGATCTGAGGTCCCATAATACCTTTGAATAAAAGCTTAGAATCCACCCACATCACACCGCAACATGTTTTTATACAAGGAAGAAACATGATCTACCAAATTACAATCTAATAGGGCCCCTACACCTCAGGAATCAAATAGCACAAACTGATACACCTATCACTAAAACATGCATATCTATCATGGTACCTATCAGAACAACCTTAAATCTGTAATGGATCAGACCTCTTTTGTCTATTACTTTGCTAAAATATAGTGTTTGAGGTGTTTTGGGGGTTCAAAGTGACTTATCCCCAGTAATTTTCCAAATTTCCAGTTTTATGAATAGTGTTTCCAGTTTTGTGAACAATGTCATCGGTAAGACAGATGTGAATAGTATCATCAGTGAGATAGATGTGAACAGTGTCATCATTGAGATAGATGAGAACAAAGTCATTGATGAGACAAATGTGAATAGTGTCATTGGTGAGTTATTTGTACTGCCTACATTGGTGAGTCATTTTGTACTGTCAACATTGGTGATTCATTTGTACTGTCGGCATTAGGGAGCTATTTGCACTATCAGTGTCGACGAGTCATTTTTACTGTCGGTGTCAGTGAGTCATTTTTGTCAAATCAATGTCAGTGATTCATTTTTACTATCAGAGTCAGTGAGTCATTTGTACTGTCAGTATTAGTGAATCTTTTGTACTGTCACTGTCAGTGAGTCATTTGTACTATCGGCGTCAGTGAGTCATTTGTACTATTGGTGTCAGTGAGTCATTTGTACTTTAAGAATTGTTGAAACATTTTTACTATCAGTGTTAGTGAGTCATTTTTACTGTCAGCATCGGTAGGCGTAAAGTGTTTCCATCCATCGGTAGGTGTACAATGTTTCTAGCTGCCGGTAGGTGTACAATGTTTCTAGCTTCCTATAGTTCACCCAGTCAATGTTTTATTTGACGAAAAATGCATTCAAGGCCTTGTTTTAAGGGATTTAAGGATGATTCAAAGCCCATAACTCCTATCTTAATTTTCCTAATGCTCAGGATGCCTTTACTTGGTCAAACCACATGATTTAATGGGATCTTATTTTAATGGAAAATCCATCGTATCTTAAACATCACTCCGTTAAATTGTATAAAGGGACAAGATATCTTACTCCCTTGTTTTACCTTCTTTTTCCCTAGTGATAGATTCTAGAACCTTTAATTCTTCTTATATGAGTGGTGTGATTGAAATTTAATCCTTGGATCATTTACCCTTGAAGTTTCTTCCTGCTGCATGCGCACCCCCTGTTTTGGTGCAAGAAGTAAGTGTCGATCCTTCATCGATATAAGGTATGATTTACCTCTATTATCATGTGTTTTTTATCCTTCTTCTCTCGTTTCTCCTTTCCATGTTATGGAATGTGATCTCCATGGTTTTAATATAGTTTTCTTGGGTATCAGTTGGTGCGGTCATGTCGCGACATCCTTATGTGGATGTAGTTGTCGCGGGGGTGGCGATTGTGATCCGTTATGTGGATCATTCTTGTGTAAAAAACATCAAGAAAATTTTGAGGTAGGGGATTCATAGATTCTATATTCTTTTATGTGAAACTGTAGAATTATCTTTTTTAGGCCCATTGGATCACAATAGAATTGACATAAGAAATATTTTAACAGGATAAATAAATTGGAATCAATCGTATGATATTGCCTCTTGTTTTTATAGATATTGTGATATCTATGCTTACATTTTTTAGCATGTAATTCTTGAAGAAAATTGGTAAAAAATGTAAACTGGGATTAATTGTAATTATTTTTCAAAGATAAAGAGGCATGTAAATGAAACTAGTTGTTGTTGCAGTAAGCATGTTTAATTGAATTAATTGATGAGCGAGAGGCATGTTGATACTTTTTTGATAATGAATTAAAGGCATGAAAATTAACTTTTTAGTTAATTTTTAATAGCTTACTATTTAAGGTGGCCATAGTTGGAACCTACAAATAATAAATAAGTTAATTTTATATGGATTAAAGAACCAGCTATTTGATGAAAGATAATGCCTGGTAGGGTTCTGAGTTACCATCTTACTTGTAGGGTTGAGTGACTTGTAGTTTGGAGCCATGAGTGCTCATTATGTGTGAAGGATGGATTCCTTGTTTAAGGTCTAAGAGTCTAGTTGATATGATGTTTGTTTCCTACTTCTTGTGTTGTGATGTGAGCTTGGATGGATGTTGTGATATGTGGGGGTAGGGAGGCCCATTTGTTGTGGTAACAGTTGACGCCTAGAATGGCGAGATGCATCGGTTTATGCATGTGGGTGTCAGGGAGGACACCAAAGATGATGAAACGAGTTAGATATGAATGATTAGATTCTTTCTAAATCTTGTTGGTTGTTTATCTTCTTTACTTTCCCCACTGCTCAAGGAAGTTAGTTTTTCTACCCTCCTTCCAAAAAGAGGTGAAGACACACATGTTTTCCATGTGATTTCTATGTTTATATTCTTGAGGATGGATGAGTATTCTATCTTTCTATAGGTGGAAAAGACTCTATGAGTAGTTCACCTACTAACTATTTTGAGACCCTTGTTCTTGGTATCTTAGAATGTTTTCTAGAATGCCTGGGAATATGGGAAAGTAATAATGCTGTTAATAAATGATTGAATAAATGATGCTAACTAATGGGGTTGGAACTTAGTGTAAGGCAATGAAGAGGTTACAATATAAAGGAACTATGAATCTTGGTTTTAATGCTAATGAAATGTAATGTGGAATTGATAATGGTTAATTAATGTTTAAAGAATTAATTAACGTAAAGTGAAACTGATAAAAAGGGAATGAAGTAATATAATAAATATTTTTAAGTGGTTGTGTTCTTATAGGATACCTAGTCTTAGTAGTTGTAACTAGAAGTTTGAGAGACGTTAGCTACAGTTGAGTCTAAGACTAGGTTATTCCCATAGTGTGGTTGTGATATATAGTATATTCTGTATTTTTTTGTGTTTCTATAACCTACTCCACCCTGTCAGTTAGGGAAACTGACACCCCAGGGGTTCTGAGCCTTGGGGTGTGTTTCCCCCAACATTCCTGTGGGAGGATGGATGACCGAATACCACCTTTGTCTCTGCTATCTTCTCTTGGTAGTTACTTGTACTGGTAGGAATAACGATTAGTTTTCCACAAATATGTGTGTAGAGGTCTGTAATGGCTTGTGGTTGTTTACACACATATATTCTGGATATATTTCTCTACGGACTACTATAGGTGTAATGTGTATAGGCTGTGATGGGTTGAGGATCCTTACTTGGTGTATGGGCTGTAATGGATCGAGGTATAATGCATGACATATGATACACATTATGCAAGCTCTAGTGGATTCCAGAAACAAATTGGTTACTTTGGTTATGTGGAAGTAGTGGTTGTGTTGCATGAGGTGCATGTTGTGGTGCTTCGCACAGGTGTCTATGGGAAAGACTTTTTGGAGGGAGATGCTTAGGATGTGTGACGCAGGGGAAAAGCAGAAAACTGGTGGGGAAGTGGTTATGGGGTACCCTTGATATTCTTTATTATATTATATACTCTTGTATGTGATACTTTGTGAGAGTAACCACGGTGAGGCTGGAAGCTTAGTATACCTATTTAACTGACGAGTTAGTTTCACTTATTGTTCACTGTGCTTTAGCATTCTTTATTTAAATTTCCATGAGAGGCTCTGGGGAGGATCCTACTGAGTATACTGTTGTACTCACCCTATGTATCTATATAAACTATTTTTCATGTCACTTGGAGCAGGCTGTATATCCGGCTGGTTACTATTAACTTGGGGTTGTAGGAGCTGTTCGGGCTTCGTGGTTGAAACACCCCAAGATTTTATGAGAAATATTATTTTTAATTTCTTTGATGTCTTGTGTTGTACACCACACCAATATTATCTTTCACTATAAGAAACACTGTATTAACTTTTAGTATACGCAACAATATTCTTGGCTTGTGTTACACGCAAGAGAAACCTTCCTCGATAGCTTGCATTGTATGCAATACCGAGTTTCAGTAAACAATGATATGTTATTAAAATAATATATAAACTAGCCGTTATGAATATTAATATCCAATTTCTAATTTTTTTAAATTTTATCTTTAAAAATGGACTACATTTTTGGATTAGGAATATCAAAATTAGCCTAGGGTGAATTTTTGGTATTTTTCTGAAAACTTTCAATTTTTGATGAATAGTGAAAACACTGATTTATTGGTTAAAACTGACATTTTATTTAAATTTATTTTAGATAAAAATAGATACATAATACCTATATAAGATCAATGTAATTAATTTGAGTCATTTTATAATAATTTTAGATATATAAAAATTTTATTGAACTTTTTACCGTCTTTTACCCACCTCCTAGAAGAATTTGTAAATTTACATAAAACTTAATTTTACTGCTTCAGTGAGTGGAATTTTGAAAATCTAAGAGATTCAGTTAATATCAAGGAGTAAAATGTGGTTCAATAAGATAAAAATGTTTTTTGGTGAATAGTAACCTTTTACTATTATTTACCACGGTTAAAATTAAATAGGGTAATTAAGGGTAAAAATGATATTATTATTACCCTAAAACATGTCCTAATTCTATTTTATAAGTGTAATTTGACCAAAAACAACCTTAGGAATAAAATATTACCCTTTAGGTCCACTTGGATTAGATTAGGACACTTATTATTATTTTATTTAAAGAAGAGATAAAAGAGTTAAAATCAAAGTTTAATAACTAAAACATTTTTAATATAGGGTAATACGTAAAATAAATTTTACTATAAATATTAATTAGAAATATAAAAATATTTCCTACATAATGGTATTTTATTTATATTTTTTAGACATTAAATAATTTAATTTATTTATGACACAATAATGATGCAGTAATTACCATATTAATGAAATATTAACATAATTGATATTATAAATACCAAAATAAATGTAATTTGAGACTTTTTATGAATTAAAATAATTTTATAGGTTAATATAACATATTAGGGTTGGTTAGATGAATTGTTTTCTAATTTATAATGCTGTTATAAATTTAGAGAAAACAAAATATCAAATAGTGTCAAAATTGACATAAAAGAGTTTTTAAAACAAATATTATATTATTAATTGATATAATGGTCCTAAAAATATAAGGTTTGGAAAAAAGACTTATATAATAATATATATGACATTAATGAACCAATTGGGGTTTTATTGGTAGTTTATAGTAAGTTTATTAACCATATAGTGTAAGAATACAAGAAGACAAAGTAAAAGTTAAATTATTTAACTTAGAGTTAAATCTAAATGATAAGGTTAAAATGGTAACCTAAACTTGTCTAAAACCTATTGGTTGAGAGTATTTAGACCCATACCCACTCTATCCTCAAAATAAGTCACTTTGTAGCCATTATAAACCGAATATGAATTTATTATAAAATAATATTTTACGTTTTTCCTAAGGTGCCCCTATCATCTCTTATAAAAGGGCACCTCCTCCCTCTCCTCTTTACACAATTTTGAGCCTTAAAGCTCGGAAAAACCCTAAAAATTTGTCTTCTCAACCTCTCTAGTTATATCATAGAGGTTTGGGTCTTCTCAAAAGACCAACTCTAGTTCCCTAAGAGGAATTTTAAAAGAGTCACGTCGAAGAAGAGGTAATCTCTTCTACCGATTCATTCATGTTTCTTTCTTCTTATACTTCCTATTATTTAGTTGTTTCATTATAAAGTAATAACATAAGTATTACTTATATACTTATATGTTTTTATAAATATTAAACAACACTATTTCACCTTCTATCCATCCTACAAAAAAGAAAATCACCATGCGTGCGTACGTACAGAATACCGTCTCCACGCCGTGGTGTAATATGTTTTTCTTCCACCACCTTACTTGGATGAGAATAATGGTGTAAAGAACAACTATATATGATTATTATAACATGATAAAAGTTCTGAGATATTATATCATCTACTCTAATTCCATTCAATAATCATGGGAACAATATCATCGCTCGTGCGTACGCACAGATTACCGTCTCCATGACGCGATGAGATTCATTCTCCATGTTAACTATTAAAGAATGATTATAAAGTATATATAATGAATAATAATTAAATATATATCATAATAAAGCTACTGGATATATATATATATATATATATTTCATCTACTTACTTCCATTCAAGTCAATAAGGAAAGAAAAACAACGTTCATGCGTACGTACGACCTACCGTCTCCATTAACGGTGTATTTCATTTCCTTTATCTATATTATATATATATATATAATAAATATATATGATATATAAATCATGATTTTAATTCTTTAAGTAAGTAAATCATGATATAAGTAATAATAATATCAAGAACAACAAGTCCAAACACGTATGATAAATGAAACGATTTTACCCAAAACACTGCTTTAACATGGAATTGACAAATGAATGGTTAATATAAAGTAATAAGTGAATAATATATGATAGCCTAAATATTATTATGATTCTGTTACAAGATAATAATATGTTTAAACCCAATATATAGGAGTCTCAGACACATACAGAAGAAATTGGACATAAGGTAAGAGATAATTTTTCAAATCTCATTTTTATCCGAGATTGCTTATATGTAAGTATTTACTGGGGCTATATTTTTCATCCATGTCCATAAAAAACTGTTTTTCATAAAGTGTTTAATATTTTCCAATGTATGTTTAAATTCATTTTTACCCCTCTTTGACTTTTACATTGTGTTATGGAAGAAATATTTCTTTTTTTTACCATACGAGGAACTTTTTGACTTTGCCAGCAAACGTATGAGGAGAATGTTTTTTTTAACTTATACGACATAAATGGATTTTTACAGTTTCATAACACATAATTTTCATGAATATTAATCTACAATATTTCATAATTATTTTCAACAAAATCCATTTCTTTTAAAATTGAATTTCATTTTGTGAAAGGAAAATTATTTTGAAGAATAAAGGATATTTTTTTCAAGAATACATTTCAATTGTTTTGTCAAAACTATTTTCCATCTAAGATGAAGTTATTTAGTATGATTATATTTCAACTATATTGTATCTATTATTTACATCGTTTTATTTTTCTTATGATTAAATGATATCCATTTTTTTATATGGATTATGTAATGATGGTATGATGTTTATGAAACCCATTTTATTCTTTGGGTTATGATGAATGAATTATGATTGTTTTGTGGAACACATAAGAATGGTTTCATTATGAGATGGGTGGGGCCTATATCTCCCTCCAATGCATTGGGTAAAGATTTGTATCTCATGAGATAGACATGGCTATAATGACAAGTTAATCCGGTTCAGTGATACAGGACTGGAACAAGGAGTGAACTCGATTCAGTAAGGGACTTTATCCACTATGATGGTCTTGGAAGCAATTCCTTAGAAAATATAGAAATAATATAATTTTATTAATGTTTTACACAATTACATGTTTTATTCCCATGCTATTTTATCATGATTAATGTTCCTTTATGATTTATTCCTTAAGTACTCCAAGATTTATTTCACAACTCAAGATCTTGATGTTTAAACTTTATGTTCATGTTTTTATGTTCAAATGCACATGGTTTGTTTTATTTTCTCCATACTTAACCTTACTAAGAATTTGAGCTCACCCTATATATGTTTTCTTTTCCCCATGATATAGAGAAGGGTTTTAGGTAAGAAATAAAAAGTGGAAGATCTTTATGGGAGATGTTGAAGATCTTTCACCATGATTAGAAGATTATGTTCTGAGTTTCCAAAGACACTAAACTATTACGGTCCTTGAGTGTCAGTTTTTGTTATGTATTAATTATTCCTCAAAAGTAATGTAATGTACATGTACGTCAAGCTTGAGTATCTACAGTTGGTATCAGAGTGAAGGTTTAGTTAACCTTTGGAAACTAGGATGCGAAAGATTTAGTGAAATCCCTAGAGATATTTCTAAGGTATGTCTAGGGATGTCTCTAAGGTTAAGTATATGTATTGGTTATAGTCCTAGAATTATGGTAATGATCTCATAATTAAACCTAAGATGTTATATATTGAAGGTACTCCCCCTTTATTATGTTATTTTCCTAGTATGATTTTTCCTCTCACACTATTCTTTTTGGGTTATAGAAAATGGCTGGAAACAGGAACATTCACGATAATGGAGGATATGATGGACAATGGAATGATATTCTTCATGACAAACCAAATGAAACAGGATTTGGAATTCCAAAAATCATTATTATGCCTAATCATAAATCTCATAATATGATCAACAATCTCAACTTTGGTAAGTATCCCGACTCAGATAATAAGAGAAATATGGAGTTTCATGATGATCATAGAGGAAAGAAATTTCAATCCCCCTCATGTAAATAATGTGGGAAGCGGCATCAGGGAGAATGTTTCAAAGGAACTGGAAGATTATTTGGGTGTGGAAAAAAAGGACATAAAGCCAGTAATTGCAAAGGAAAAGGCTTAGTTAACACCATGGACAAGGATAATGGTATTTCTAATAAATCAACAATGGTTAAATGTTTTAAATGTAGAATGTACATGCATTATGAAAACCAATTCCCTAAGGTAAAGTCTCATGAAGAGAATCATCATGGTTTTATGGGTAGTATTTATATTGATGATGATGAAGATACTACAAATGATATGTAAGATGAAAGAATTGTTGAAGCTCGGTCAATGGTTTAAGAAGGTAGTGGAATGATTTATGTTTATCAAGAGTTATGTTGTATAGGTAATGGTACTATGGAATAAAGACACATATAAGGATTGTTACACTATTTTTTTTCCTAAATTATATTAAAGTTTATGTTGAATGGTACCGGTAACCATGAAAGGTTATTCAGATATTTTTGGGAAGTAGATGATATGCACATAATGGAGGGATAAGGAGATAATGAGATGTTTTTTAGTATTAATGAGCTCAAGACTGTTATAAGGACAATGTGATATCATGGTTTGAGTATATAGAAATTTTGGGATTTTGGTATGTATAAAGAGTTAACTTTTGACAGAATTTGTGTTTTCACTAAGGTTCTATGGTAATTTATGTTTCAATAGAATACATGATTAAGGTATTCACATGTTTGGAATGTGATCAACAAGATATATCTTATGATATATGGGGGATAAATGATGGTATTCACGTACTTGTTATGTGACCTTTCCAGTAATCGTTTTCTTTATACTATGAGATTGGACATATGTATTTTAGATAAGTCTAAAGATTGGAAAGGATTATGTCACACATCAGATACTATTGTTTAAGGCTAGAACTTTTTTTTTTCGATATTATTTCTGTAATGTAATAAAAGTGTAGTTTTAGAAAAAATACAACCTGTAGGATGGGTGACAAATGTCATGTCGGAAAAGGTTACAGGAATCGAACCCACAACCGAAGTGCGACAGACCTTTATTTCCTACCACTGGCCTATAGGAAGTCCCTGGTTAGTAGAAACTAGTTTTATTTTATTAATAAGGATGATAGATGAAGTATAAGTCCAATTTTGGAACCATATTCGATTAATCTCACCATAGATGGACTTATGTATATAACTTTTTCTAACCTTATGTTTGAAATGGATGGAATGACCTATCATTCTATCACATGATCTACTAACACTTCATTAATGAAAAATTCAACTTCATTTCTTTAAGAGATGAAGTGGAATTTTTTCAAGGAATAACAAATGGTGAAATTGTACCAAAATCAATTAAGTATTTCTTCTAATTACATTTTTTTCAACTTTAGGGAAATTATATTGAAAACAAAAAACGTTGTCCTAGATGGTACCTTAGATCATCACAAATTTATGGCTTTGTGATTATTGCCTTTTTCATATACATGTTCTCTACCACTCTCCATTAGAACTTGATGCTTATATTTCTCTTCCATATCCATATTTTCACCTATGTTCTTCTATGTGGAAACCCAATGATGAGTTAATTTGGGTAACCGTTACGTTTCATACATTAGTTTTTAAAATTAAGTTTTAGTATTCCTTTTTACAATGTGGGTTTCTATGAATGAAACATTCAAGTAGTAAACTATTTATAACCCTGACGAATTTTGAGGGAGAAATTCATTTTAAGTGGGGTAGAATGTAACACCCCTAGATTTTATGAGAAATATTATTTTTAATTTCTTTGATGTCTTGTGTTGTACGCTACACCAAGATTATCTTGTGCTATATGCAACACCGTTTGATCTTGTATTATATGCAACAATATTCTTGTCTTGTGTTACACGCAATAGCAACCTTCCTCGATAGCTTGCATTGTACGCAATACCGAGTTTCAATAAATAACGATATGTTATTAAAATATTATATAAACTAGCCGTTATGAATAGTAATACCCACTTTTTTAAATTTTATAAATTTTACCTTTCAAAATGGACTTCATTTTTGGATTCGGAATATCAAAATTATCCTAGGGTGAATTTTTGGTATTTTTCTGAAAACTTTCAATTTTTGATGAATAGTGAAAACACTGAGTTTTGGTTAAAACCAAATTTTTATTTAAATAATAATTTATTTTATTTAAATTTATTTTAGGTCAAAATATATGTATAATACCTATATAAGTTCAATGTAATTAATTAGAGTAATTTTATAATAATTTTAGATATATAAAAATTTTATTGAACTTTTTACGGTCTTTTACCCACCTCTTAGGAGAATTTGAAAATTTACATAAAACTTAATTTTACCGCTTCAGTGAGTGGAATTTCAAAAATCCGAGAGACACGGTTAACATCAAGGAGTAAAATGTGGTTCAATAAGATAAAAGTATTTTTTGGTGAATAATAACTTTTTACTTTTATTTACAACGGTTAAAAGTAAATAGGGTAATTAATGGTAAAAATGATATTATTATTACCCTAACACATGTCCTAATTCTATTGGATAAGTGTAATTTGACCAAAAACAACCTTAGGAATAAAATATTACCCTTTAGGTCCACTTGGATTAGATTAGGACACTTATTATTATTTTATTTAAAGAAGAGATAAAAGAGTTAAAATCAAAGTTTAATAACTAAAACATTTTTAATATAGGGTTATACATAAGATAAATTTGACTATAAACATTAATTAGAAATATAAAACTATTTCCTACATAATCGTATTTTATTTATATTTTTTAGACATTAAATAATTTAATTTATTTATGACAGAATGATGATGCAATAATTACCTTATTAATGAAATATTGACATAATTGATATTATAAATACCCAAATAAATGTAATTTGAGGCTTTTTATGAATTAAAATAATTTTATAGGTTAATATAACATATTAGGGTTGGTTATATGAATTGTTTTCGAAGTAATAATGCTGTTATGAATTTAAGAAAACAAAATATCAAATAGTGTCAAAATTGACATAAAAGAGTTTTTTTAAAAAATATTATATTATTAATTTATATAATGGTCCTAAAAATATAAGGTACAAAATCCTTATATAATAATATATATTACATTAATGAACCAATTGGGGGTTTATTGGAAATTTATAGTAAGTTTATTAACTATATTGTGTAAGAATACAAGAAGACACGGTAAAAGCTAAAATATTTAACTTAGAGTTAAATCTAAATGATATGGTTAAAATGGTAACATAAACTTGTCTAAAACCTATTGGTTGAGAGTATTTAGACCTATCCCCACCCCATCCTCTAAATTGGTCACTTTGGAGCCATTATAAACCGAATATGAATTTATTATAAAATAATATTTTATGTTTTTTCTAAGGTTCCCCTCTCCTCCCTTATAAAAGGGAACCTCCTCCCTCTCCTCTTTACACAATTTTTAGCCTTCAAGCTCGGAAAAAACATGCCAATTTCTCTTCTCAACCTCTCTAGATATATCTTAGAGGTTATGGTCTTCTCAAAAGACCAACTCTAGTTCCCTAAAAGGATGTTTAAAAGAGGCACATCGAAGAAGAGTTAATCTCTTCTACCGATTTTTTCAAGTTTATTTCTTCTTATAATTCCTCTTATTTAGTTGTTTCATTATAAAGTAATAACATATATATTACTTATATACTGATATATTATTATAAATATGAAACAACCCTATTTCACCTTATATCCATCCTATGAAAAAAAATCATCGATCGTGCGTAGGTACGAAATACCGTCTCCACGCCGTGGTGTAATTTGTTTTTCTACCACCACCTTACTTGGATGGGTATAATGGTGTAAAGAATAACTATATATGATTATTATAACATGATACAAGTTTTGAGATATTATATCATCCACTCCAATTCCATTCAATAATTATGGGAACGATATCATCGCTCGTGCGTACGCACAGATTACCGTCTCCACGACGCGATGAGATTCATTCTCCATGTTAACCATTGAAGAATGATTATAAAGTATTTACAATGAATAATAATGAAATATATGACATAATAAAGCTACGATATTTATGTATATATATATATGTCATCTACTTATTTCCATTCAAGTCAATAAGGAAAGGAAAACAACGTTCATGCGTACGTACGGTCTACCGTCTCCATGAACAGTGTATTTCATTTCATTAATCTGTCTATTATATAAATATATACTTAATATATATGATATATAAATAATGATTTACATTCTAGAATTAAGTAAATCATGATATATTTAATAATAATATCAAGAACAACAAGTCCAAACACGTACGATAAATGAAACGATTTTACCCAAAACACTGCTTTAACATGGAATTGACAAATGAACGGTTAATATAAAGTCATAAGTGAATCATATATGATATCATAAATATTATTGTGATTCTATTACAAGATAATAATATGTTTAAACCCACTATAAAGGAGTCTCAGACACATACAGAAGAAATTGGACACAAGGTAAGGGATAATTTTGCAAATCTCATTTTTATCTGAGATTGCTTATACATAAGTATTTACTGGGGTTATATTTTTCATCCATGTACATAAAAAAAATGTTTTTCATAACGTGTTTAATATTCTCCCATGTATGTTTAAAGTCATGTTTACCCCTATTTGACATTTACATTGTGTTATGGAAGAAATCTTTCTTTTGTTTACCATTCGAGGAACTTTTTGACTTTTTCAGCAAAAGTACAAGGAGAATGTTTTTTAACTTATACGGAATGAACAGATTTTTATGGTTTCATAATGCCTAATTTTCATGAAGATTCCTCTACAATATTTCATGATTATTTTCAAAAAAATCTTTTCTTTTAAAATTTAATTGCATTTTGTGAAAAGAAAATGATTTTGAAGAAGAAAGGATATTTTCCTCAAGAATTAATTTCAAGTGTTTTGTCAAAACTATTTTCCATCTAAGATGAAATTATTTTTTATGATTATGTTTCAAGTATAAGGTCTATATTATTTACATGGTTTTATTTTTCTTATGATGAAATGATATCCATTTGTTTTATATGGATTATGTAATGATAAGATGATGTTTATGAAACCCATTTTATTTTTTGGGTTATGATGAATGATTTATGATTGTTTTGTGGCACACATAAGAATGGTTTAATTATGAGATTGGGGGGACCTATATCTCCCTCCAATTCATTGGGTAAATATTTATATCTCATGAGATAGACATGGATGGAATGACAAGTTAATACGGTTCAGTGATACAGGACTGGAATGAGGAGTGAACTCGATTAAGTAAGGGAATTTGTCCACTATGATGGTCTTGGCAGCAATGCCTTGTCTACTATGGAAATCATATCATGTTCTTAATGGTTTCCTCAATTAAATGTTTTATTTCCATGGTATTTTTTCATGATTAATGTTCCTTTATGATATGTGCCTTACGTACTCCAAGATTTATTTCACAACTCAAGATCTTGATGTTTAAAATTTATGTTCATGTTTTTATGTTAAAATGTAAATGGTTTGTTTTATTTTCTCCATGATTACCCTTACTGAGCATTTGATCTCACCCTTTATATGTTTTCTTTTCCCCAGGTTATGAAGAAAGGTTTTAGGTAAGAAATCAAAAGTGGAAGATCTTTATAGGAGATGTTGAAGATCTTTCACCATGATTAGAAGATTATTTTACAAGTTATCAAAGTCACTAAAATATTATGATCCTTGGGTATTATTTTTTGTTATGTATTAAGTATTACAAAAAAGTAATTTAATGTCCATGTACATCAATATTGGGTCTCTACAGTGGTCATTGATGTTTTTACTTTCTTTTGGTACTTATAGTTTTTTGTTCAGTTTTAGTAGTTTTTTCATGACATTACATATATGTACTTGGGATTTCTTTTATATTGTATTCTAAGTTAGAGTTTGTTGGTGTCTGTCTTATCTCTCTCTTTCGCATGTGTTCTCTTAGAGGGTAATTCATCCCATTTTGTGTGTTTTCTATACCCTCAATGCTAGTCACCAACCTGAGGCCTACTAGAGGTGGGAATTAGGGATCACTATCTCCATTCTCACATTTCTGGCCCATGAGGGGTAAAACTTGTGTGGAGGGGGTTGTAACAAAGTTGTTTCAGAGCTCAAGTTGAAGGACAAGATTAAGTTTGGTGTTAGGAAGAGGTGAGGCTTCATGGGTTTGTAGGGAATAATGTTATTTATGTTTAGAAAGTGCTGTAAATATTAGATACTGGCTGAGACATAGGAATTTAGGACCCCTATGATCTGATACACTATCCTTTAAGTTTACAGTGACTAATAAATGAGGTGATACTGGTTGCAGGGTAGAGACCTTGGAAAGGATCATGAATCATTATTCTCTATGCCTGTGTTTGAATGGGTATACCATGGGATATGTTAACCTAAAATGAATAATAAAATAATTATTTAATGTTGAGTCTTCCATATTACAGGTTTAGGATCTATAAATGTTTGTTATTTTATAGGTATGGCTCAAGATCGATGTCCTAGAAAGGTTCACGTAGAAGATGTCCAAGAGTATGAGCTATAAGATCATCATAGGGTAGAGGTTGATGATGGTGAAAATTGGAGGAGGACACTCGAAAAGTTTCCGCACCAGATTCTGCAGAATTACGAGGGATCCATTTCAGATGCAGTCACAAAAGACTGGTTAGAGGAGGTTGAGATATCCTTTAGTTTGATCCTTGATTGAAAGGAGCACTAGTTGTCTTTGGTTGTGATTATGCTGTGTGGAGAAGCTAGAGAGTGGTGGTTCCTGTTCCTCAGGGATCATAAGGAGTCGAAGATATCGTGGGAGGAGTTCTGACACAAGTTTAGAGCCGAGTTTCTTTCTTCGACCATGAAGGTGTCCTGTTTCCAGGATATACTTACCCTTAGATAGAGTAGATCCAATGTGAGAGAGTTTTTAATCTATTTTTGGAACCTTTTACAATGTGATTTGAACTTGTTGCTAGATGAGGAGGCCAGTGCAAGGCATTTTGAGGAGGCTTTGTATCAAGAGATCTAGCGCCAGGTCACCCCATTTATGTTGAAGACATATATTGAAGTAATGGTGATGAAAGAGTTCATTAAGAGGATGTTATCAAGAATTTTATCATCATGATAGTGGAGTCTTCAAGATTCCTCATGAAGTAGAGCTATGGTTTGGGGTTCTCGGTTTTTAGGGCAGAAGAGTTTCTGTTCGGTCGAGGGAAGGTCCCATCCCTCAGTATATCATTTCTCCGGGGGTGGCATCTCTCCGACCTATGCCAAGGGATTAAGTTCTTTTTTTTATTATGGAGTTCAAGTTCATAAATAGTGAGAGTTCCCAAACTTTTAGAGAAGTCAGCGTGCATCAGGTGTTCTGCTTCAGGTCCTTCCATTGAGTCAGTTCCAGCCGAGGCAACAGTAGTAAGTTGCACCAGTTTTGGATCAGTAGAGAGTAGATGGGTAAGGTAGAGGACAACCCTATGATGCTCCCCATCCTCATAGAGTATATACAATCCATGGTGGTAGTCATCATTAGGGTCAGATAGGTTGTGATGGAGTTCGTGATCAGCTTCATGCTTTAGCATTTCCAGCGCCAGGTGATCTAGATATTGTTCGAGGTTCCCTTTTCTTGTTTTTTACTTGGGTGTATTCCTTGTTTGATTTAAGAGATACACACTCATTA
Source organism: Viscum album (assembly GCA_963277665.1). Taxonomy (NCBI): domain Eukaryota; kingdom Viridiplantae; phylum Streptophyta; class Magnoliopsida; order Santalales; family Viscaceae; genus Viscum; species Viscum album. The sequence continues at coordinate 1,826,261,179 of OY728140.1, forward strand.
ATATCACCTACCCTTTTCCATTCATTGGGACTTTAGGTAGAAATGCTTCTAGTGCCCTTGGCATTGACTATGCTAGTTGTAGGTCGAGATGACTTGTTTGAAGTATGCAGAGAGTGTGATCTAGTGCTGGGGAAACACTACTCTTGGGGATATTTCATATGTTTACATATATAACCATATGATTTCATCCTTGGCATGGATTGGTTGTATTCAGTGCAGGATTTCATGGATTTATTTAGGAGGTATGTGGTGTTCTTCAATGAAGATGGAGATCCGATGGTGTTTGTTGGCGAGTAAGACCCTTAGATGGGTCAAGGCCTGTTCTATACTTTTTATCGATGATAGTTGAGATGATGCTAATTTTTTTGGAGGTTAAGTAGTTGGCGTTTCCCAGGGTCATAGAATATTACCCTGATGTCTTTCTAGAAGAGGTTGTAGCATTACCCCCTCAAAGATAGATTGATTTTGGGATCAATCTATAGCCAGGAGCGTCTCCTATATCTATGTATTTATATAGGATGAACCCTTATGAGCTACATGAGCTGTGTATATAGTTCAATAGTCTATTATAGTGCGGTTTTTTTCGGCCGAGTGTGTCACTATGGGGTGCACCCATTTTGTTCATGATGAAGTCTGACAACTGTTTGTGGTTCTATATATTGATTATTTACTCGATCAACTGAAGGGTGAAAGTTGGTTCTCAAAGACTGATTTGCAGTTAGGATATCATCAGATGCGTGTGAAGGATGAGGATATCCCAAAGAGTTATTTCTATTGTCATCATGGGAATTAAAAGTTCATTTTAATTCCATTCAGTGTGATGAATGATTCAGATATGTTTATGGGGTTGATGAATTCTGTTTCTTTGTGAGTTCCTGGATAAGTTTGTGGTGGTTTTCATCAATGAAATCCTTGTGTACTCTGCATATGAGGACGAGCATGCAGAGCATTTGTACAACATTTTGGGAGTTCTTTGTCCATAATAGCTTTTTTTAAAGTTGTTAAAGTGTGAGTATTGGTCTCTAGAAGTTCGTTTCTTGGGGAATGTAGTGTCCCAACAGGGAGTATCTGTGGATCCGTTGAATATAGAAGCAGTTGTGTCTTGGGAAGCCCCCAATACAGTGGCATAAGAGCAAAGTTTTCTTGGTCTCGCAGGCTACTACAGGATGTTTGTATCCAATTTATCTTAGGTTGCAACTCTTTTGAAAGCATTGACGAGGAAGGATCAATCTTTCGTGTGGACTAATTTGTGTCATGAAGCTTTTGAGTATCTAAAGGATAAGTTGGTAAGTGATCCAGTTATTTGTCTCCTAGTAAAGGGAGTTTAGTTTGATGTTTTCTGTGATGCTTCACATCTGGGGTTAGGCTATGTTATAATGTAGCATAGATTGGTCATTTCTTATGGGCTTTAGAAGTTGCATCCCCATGAATGTAACTATTCCACCCATGATCTTGAGTTGGCAGCCATGATGTTTTCTCTGAAGTCCAAGATACACTACCTCATTAGCAAGCGCTTTGTGGTTTTCACTGATCATTAGAGCCTGAGGTATGTTTTCTACCCATGTGACTTGAACTAGTAGTAGCATCAATGGATGGAGTTCTTACAGGAATATGACTTCGAAATCTCATATATAGCTGGAAAGGGGATTTTTTTATCTAATCCACTGATCAAGAAGTCACGTAGTGATGTAATGCATGAGTCTGGTGATTTCTAGAGAGTGGAGGAAGAAATTTCAACATTAATTATTGTTTTGGGAGAAGTTGGGGGAAGATGTTGTCCTTTTTATATGATGGTGTAGTCATCTATGGTACAACAGGTGGAATAGTCCCAGTTGGGGGATCTAGAGGTAGAGGTCTAGAGAGACTGAGTTGTTTGTGGAGAGGACCCTGAGGATTGGTCTAAGGATGAACAACATCGAGTGTTATATCTGGGAAGGCTTTTAGTTCCTTTAGCAATGTGTGAAATGGTTCTATTGTTCACCTTTAGCGGTACATCCTTGAGTGAAAAAGATGTACTGAGACTTGAGGAGTCAGTTTTTTTGGCTTGGGATGAAGCATGCAGTTGCATAGTTTGTGTCTCGATATTTGGTCTTCCAAAAGGTGAAGGCTGAGCACCATGTCCTTGGTGGTTTTCTCTAGTTGTTAGATGTTCCTCAGTGGAAGTGGTAGGACATCTCCATGGAATTTTTTACTAGTTTACCTCATGCTCAAGAAGGACATGATTATATTTGGATGGTATTGGACCATTTAACAAAATCATCCCACTTCATAATGATCAAGGAGTCAAGATCAGTGGAGGCTTTGCTGAGACAATATCTGGGGAAGGTGGTGAGACTCCATGGAGTCCCAAGGACGATCATTTCCAATCTAGATCCTCATTTTACCTCTAGGGTGTGGAGAGGTCTCCATTATGATTTTGGTTCTCAACCATTCCTTACCACTGCTTTTCATCTGCAGATGGACGGTCAGATAGTGCATACCATCCAGACTCTTGAAGAAATGTTGTGCTCGTGTGTCCTGAATTTTGGAGGTTCGTGGATGAGGAACTTACCCTTGGTGGAGTTTGATTACAATAATATTTTTCACTCAACCATTGGTATGGTGCCATTTGATGTATTATAAGTATGACCTTTCTTTTCTCCATTATTCTAGACTGGGGATGTAGATTCATAAATTCTCAGACTAAAACTTGTACAGAACATGACCGAGATGGTTCAAATGATTCGTGAGAGGATTTAGGTAGTGAATGATCATTATAAATCATATGTCGATCAAAAGAGGATACCTTTGTATTTTGATGTTGGGGATAATGTTTTTCTAAAGGTGACTCCCCATCATGGGAAGTGAAGGTTTGGTCCTGGGAGTAATCTTTCTCCCTGGTTTTTTGGGCCTTTTGAGGTGTTGGATCATGTTGGAGTCCTGGAATATCGATTAGCACTTCCCCCCAAGATGAGCAGGGTACATGATATTTTTCATGTGTCATAGCCCCATCGTTATATTAAGGACGAATTTCATGTCATTGATTGGGGAGAGATACGTGTTGAAAATGATGAAACCTTCAAGGAGCGGCCTGTAGAGATCTAGGACTACAAGGAGAAAGTGTTGTGTTGGCATGATATCCCCTTGGTTCATGTCTTGTGGAAACGCAATGGCGTAGAGGAGAGTACATGAGAGTGTCAGTCACAGATACGTGATTAGTACCCTGAGTTGTTTGATGTTTAACTCTTTTCATGTAGAGATGTTTGTTTATTATTGGAGAGAATTTGTTTTTTATGTGATGGATTTCTTTTATTACTTTTGTGGATTTCTTTCTTTTGATAGGTATCTCTATGGGTGGTTGTTTAGACCCATTTTCTATTTACTTTTATGTTAGTTTTGAATTCTTTAGGACTAGAATGTTTGAGAGGTATCTGATGTAATGGCCCAGACCTCTCTGTTCCATTCTGTTACTGAAATTTGGTGTCTGAGGTTTTCTGGGAGTTCAAGATGACTTATCCCCAACACATTTCCAAATTTCCAATTCTGTGAATAGTGTTTCCAATTTTGTGAACAATGCCATCAGTGAGATAGATGTGAACAGTGTCATCAGTGAGATTGATGTGAACATTTTCATTGATGAGACATATGTGAATAGTGTCATCGGTGAGATAGATGTGAATAGTTTCATTCCTGATTTATTTATACTATCAGAGTTAGTGAGTCATTTTGTACTATCAGCGTTGGTGAGTCATTTTTACAACTGGCATCGATGATTCATTTGTACTGTCGGCATTGGGTGAGTCATTTTTACTATTGACATTAGTGATTCATTTTGTACTATCAGCATCGGTGATTCATTTTTACTGTCAGCGTCGGTGAACCATTTTTACTTTTGGCATCAGTGTGTCATTTGTACTGTCGGTGTCAGTGATTCATTTATACTGTCGGTGTCTATGAGTCATTTGTAATTTTGGAAACAGTGATTCATTTGTACTCTCAGTGTCGGTGATTCATTTGTACTGTTGGTGTCGGTAGGTGTATAGTTTTTCCTGCCATCAGTTGGTGTACAATGTTTCTAGCTGTCAGTAGCTGTACAGTGTTTCCAGCCTCCTACAGTTCACCCATTTAACATTTTATTTGATGAAAAATGAATTCAAGGCCTTGTTTTAAGGGATTTAAGGCCGATTCAAAGTCCATAACTCCTATATTAATTTTTCTCAGGACCAATATGACTTTACTTGGTCAAACTACTTAATTTAATGTGATCCAATTTTAATGGAAAATCCAGCGTATGTTAAAACGCTGCTCCATTAAATCTTCTAAAGGGACAAGATATCTTCCTCCCTTGTTCTACCTTTTTTTCACTGGTTCGAGACACTCAAACCATTCCTTCTTCCGATAGGAGTGGTGTGATTAAAACTTCATCCTTGTATTGTTTCTCCTTGATGTTTCTTCCTACTGCATGCACACCCCTTGTTTTAGTGCAAGAAGCAAGTGTCGATCCATCATCGATAGAAGGTATGATCTACCTCCGTTATGGTATTTTATTCGATCCTTATTCTCCCATTTATCCTTTCCATGTTATATAATGTGATATCCATCGTTCTAATAGAGTTTTCTTGGGTGTCAGTTGGTGTAGTAATTCCACGACGTCCCCTGTTAGATATAGTTATCACGGGGGAGGCGATCATGATTCATTGGATGAATCATTCTCTTGTAAATATCTTCAAGAACATTTTGAGGTAGGGGATTCGTGGATTCTCAATTATTTTATGTGAAACTGTAGAATTATAATTTTTTGGACCACTGGATCACAATAGAATTGACATAATAAATATTTGAACTAGATAAATAAATTGGTATTGATCGTGTGTTATTTCCACTTGTCTTGAAATAAAGTGTGATATCTATACTTTCCTTGTTTAGCATGTTTTTCTTGACGAAAATTCGTAAATAATGTAAGATGGGATTAATTTTAATTATTTTTCAGAGATAAATAGGCATGTAAATGAACCTTGTTTTTGTTGTAGTAAGCACATTTAATTGAATTAATTGATGAATGAGAGGCATGTTTATTCTTGTTGATAATGAATTAAAGTAATTTCAATTAACTATTTAGTTAATTTTTGATATATTACTATTTAGGGTGCCCATAGTTGGAACCTACAACTAATAAATCAGTTAATTCTAGATGGATTAAAAAACCGAATGTTTGATAAAAGATAATGCATGGTAGGGTTATGAGTTACCCTCTTTCTTGTATGGCCGAGTGCCCAGTGCTTTGGATCCATGAGTGGAAATTATGTGTGAAGGATAGTTGCCTTGTTTAAGGGCCAAGAGTCCACTTGATATGATGTTTGTTTCCCGCTGCTTTTGTTGTGATGTGATCCTGGATGGATGTTGTGATATGTGGGGGTAGGGAGTCCTATTAGTACTGGTAGTAGTTGATGCCTAGAGTGAAGATATGAATCAGTTTAAGCATGCTGGGGTTAGGGAGGACACCATAGATAATGAAAAAAGTTGGATATGAATGATTAGATTCTTTCTGAATCTTGTTGGTTGTTTATCTTCTTCACTTTCCCCACTGCTCAAGGAAGCTGGTCTTGCTACCCTCCTTCTAAAATGAGGAAAAAATGCGTGGGGTATTCCACATGCATTCCGTGTTTAGATTCTTGAGGATGAATGGGTATTCTCTCTTTCTATTGGTGGAAAAGACTTGACAGGTAGTTCACCTACTCACCGTGTTGATCCCATTATTCTTGGTAGCTTAGATTTATAAATTTTTTGGGAATATGGGAAAGTAATAATGATGTTAATAAATGTATGAATAAATGATGTTAACCCTTGGGGTTGGAGATTGGTTTAAGGCAATGACGAGGTTAAAAATTAAAGAAAATGTGGATCTTGGTTGTAATGCTAATGAAATGTAATGTGGAATTGATAATGGTTTATTAACGTTTACAGAATTAATTCACGTGAAGTGAAACTGATAAAAAGTGAATAAAGTAATATAATAAAGCTCTTTAAGTGGTTATGTGCTTATAGGATACCTAGTTGTAGTAGTGGAAACTCAGAGTATGAGAGATGTTAGCTGCAGCTGAGTCTAAGACTAGGTTATGACCATAGTGTGGTTGTAAGTTATAATATATTCTTTATTTTTTGTGTTTCTATATGCTACTTCACCCTATCAGTTAGGGAAACTAATACCCCGAGGATTCTGAGCCATAGGGGGGGGGTGTTTTACCCAACATTATGGTAAGAGTATGGATGGCTAACCACCCCCTTTGGCCCCACTCTATTCTCTTGGTGGTTACTTGTGCTGGTAGGCACAACGATTAGTTTTCCCCATATATGTGTATATAGGGATGTAATGGCTTTTGGTTATTCACACACATATATTTTAGATATAGTTACCTATGTACTACTATAGGTGTAAATTGTATAGGCTGTGATGTCTTGAGGATTCTTACTTAGTGTATGGGTTGTATTGGCTTGAGGTATAATGCCCGACATATGATACACATTATGCAAGATATAGTGTCTTCTAGAAACTACCTAGTTACTTTGGTTACATGGACGTAGTGGTTGTGTTGCACGAGGTGCATTTTTTGGTGCTTCTCCCAGGTGTTTGTGGGAAAGCCTTTTTAGAGGGAGATTCTTAGGACGTCCGATGTTGGGTCAAAGCATAAAACTAGTAGGGTAGTGGTATTGGGGTACCCTTGATATTATTTATTATATTATATAATCGTGTATACAATACTTGGTGAGAGTATCCATAGTGAGGATGAAAACTTAGTATACTTATCTAGCTGATGATTTAGTTTCACTTTTTGTTCACCGTGATTTAACATGCTTTCTTTACCTTTTCTCGAGAGGATATGGGTAGGATCTTACTGATTATACTATTATACACACCCTATGTATATATGTAAACTATTTTTTAGGTCACTTGGAGAAGGTTGGAGATCGGGATGTTTACTATTAGCTTGGGGTTGTAGGAGATGTTCGGTCTTCGTGGTCACTTCCATTTTTACATTCTTTTGGTACTTACAGTTTTCCATTCAGTTGTTGTAGTTTTTTCATGACATTATATATGTGTGCTTTAGATTTCTTTTATATTTAATTCTATGTTTGAGTTGGATGGTGTTTTTCTTATCTCTCTCTTTCGCATGTGTTCTCTTAGAGGGAAATGCCTCCCATGTTGTGTGTTTACTATAACCTCGGTGCTAGTCTCCAACCTGAGGCCTACTGGAGGTAGGGCATGGGGTCCACTATCTCCCTTCTCACATTGGTGGCGTAGGAGGGGTACAACTTGTGGGGAGGGGGTCGTGAAACAATCAGTAATGCATCTAAATTGAATGGAAAGAATGCATGGTATGTGATTTATAACAAGTTCCTATATGATGAATGAGATGGCATACCCTCATCTCATGAGGTTGTAACACAACAGAACCACAATCATATCAGTAATAACAACCCAAAACAAGTTCGTTACCCAACCGTGAAATCAAATCAACAGTATCAACTGAAAATCCAAAAAATCACAATTCAATTTGAGGAAATTTATATTTTCCCTATACGTGGGTAGCTACTCCCATGCACAATTTATTACTAAAACCCATTTAATCCCTATCCCTATCTATTTTTCACCATATAGTAAATAAAAATAGAAAATACCTGCCTCTAATACCACTTTGTAATATCCCGGATCTGGATGCCACTCAAAGGTGCCCTATACCCGGTTGGCCACATGGCCTTTAGTGTATCTCCCCAAAATCCATAGGCTACCGACTAACAGAAAGGGCCTAGGTTTGATATTGGGGAGAATATTCCCTCATTAGTAGAGTAGAACACAATGGAATAACATAGGAATAACGGAAGCAGTAATACTATACAGTAGGAGTAAACAGTAGAAGACTGATAATATAAATTACTACATATCATATCATAAAAAAGATGATGCTACCTATTACATATTCTAGGAAAATAGTTAAAACACATTACAATAAAGTAACACATAATATAAGTACAAAAATTACATAAAGGACAAAAGAAACATAGAAGCATCACAAGCTCAGCTTGGTCCCATGTTATCCTACTCCTAATCAGCCTATCAAGTACCTGTAGAAGGAAGCTTTCCCTTATTAGCACCTACAACCATATAATCTATTTGGGTCAAAAAACATGACCCAAATAGGGTGTGAGACTAAATCATAGTCGGAAACCACCCAAGGTATGTGCCAATCTTTTAGTGAAAATATATAATATGCAGTGTACAATAAAGAAATTAGTAAGCTAGAAAGTAATCAAAAGTAAATAGTCTTGAAAGCACTGGTTTACATTTACATTCATTTTATGTTCATTAACAATTCAATTTAATTTAATTATATAAGTCTTGAGATCCTACATACACCCGACATCCCCCGTATAAAAGTAATCATGACAGATGTCTCAGAAGACCATCTAACAACAAAAGTGAATATCGAATCCAAGATTTTGATTGGTCTTGGAAAACACATCATAATACATTACATTTCAATATTAAATTTATAACCTAATCCCATCCTCAACATTCCTAAGTTTGAATTTAAGCATCACTCTAGGTGAAATTCCACAAAAATCTTACGATCCCATTCCAGTGAACCTCTCATAAACCTGACATCACTCTAGGTGTGGTATAAGTAAAAGTCAAATCTTGACATATAAACACTACCAATAGATCCTATCCATTGAATACCTCATTGGATCCATGGTTTGATCAACATTCAAATAAATCCTCTATGATCCCGACCACTATATCCATGGCTCGCCCACGACTGAACATAATAATACCCTCTTTGAGTCCGTCCATGGTATTGTAATCTGAATCCATGGTTCACCCAAGGTATAAGGTGAAATAGTCATATGAGATCATCCATGGCCTTTTAACCTAAGACCATGGTTCTCCCATCAATATTTACCCCCTTAATTTTTAATATTTAATTAATCATTTAATATAAGAAGAAACACATGAAAATCAAACTATTTCATAGATTCAACAATAAAGAAATCATGTGGGAACATTTATTATAAGAATAAACACATGTAAATTAAACTATTACATGGATATAACATTAAATAACTCACATAGGAATTCTTATTGTTGGAGAAAAACATTCCAAAACATACTTAAACAGGAAAAGGAAAACTAAGGTCAAGGGAGAAAACAATAATCCCATGCCCTAACCAATTATATTACAATTATACAACCTTGTAATTTATTAACCAACTTAAAACATTTTTAACAACACAAGAAGGTGAAACAAAGGAATGCCTCATAGGCATGCAAGGCCAAATGGCCATAAACATTCATTTAAATTAAAATCACCCATGGGGTGGCCCTTAATCAAGGTAAACAACCTAATATATTCCTTAAGACACTTAATTAATTACCTAAACAACCCTAGGAAACAAAAAGGGTCAATTATAAATCAAGGTTACACCCCAAAAATAGGCACGCGACACTTAGGAATATATATATATATATATATATATATATATATATATAGATTGAAAATTAGTGAAAAGCATGAGACCACCTACCTCATACTCTCACGACTCTCCTCATCTAGTGTCGAACTCTAATTCAACCTAGAACAGAGTAGATCTGAAAAATTAGCATAAAAACCCAAACCTAGATAATTAGGTTAAGAGGAGAAGAGACTAATAAATAATCAAGAGGAATCAAGAAATCACCGAAGGGGTTCCAATGCAACCTATGATGATCTAAATAGAGTTCAGATAAAGAATCAAAATCCAACCCTTACCTCAGGTCGTTTGGCATTGCAGTTTGTGAACCTAGGGAGGTGAGTTCTATCCATTTTAAAAAAATGACACTACTTCTTGTTTTGTGAAAAAAACAAAATACACGGTATGTACTAGAAAATACACATTGTTTATATTCATGTTCCCCCTATTTTTTGCCAACATGACTTACACGTTATAAATGGGTCCTGGCTAGACCGTTACACGACGTGTGCTGGGATTACATGGTGTGTAACCCCTTGTAAATTCACGTAACAGGCCCCCAGCCTATCCCTCAACCTCTTTTTCCTCCTCTTTCTTAAGTACAACTCGAAATTGAAAGATCTGTACCTCAAAGGAAGAACCAAGTTCTTACAATTGATGAGTACTAAGTATTTTATGCAAGGGGAGTAATATAATAATGATTTTATTCTTATCCCTATTTATTAATTATTATATAACCTATATTTATATCATTTATTTTTTTATAGTTTATAAATAAGATTATAATATTTGGTATGAACAAAGATACTGTTATTTATTGTAATATCATTTTTACTATTTTATTTAATCACAAATCTTATACTTAAATGTCATAGATTATGGAATGGTTTAAAATATTACTTACTTGAAGTTACTTTAAAATGATTTCATGACTCTTATCTTTAAATTTTTTACTAGTGGGAGTTCAAATTTTCAAATTTTAATCATATTATTTTTAAATTGGAAAATGTTTTTCAACGAAAATTTTAATCTATTTGAAACTACTTTAACTCTTGAATTTATTAATATTTATTTAAATGACTAATCTTGAAATATTTAATATATTTTCACTATTACTCTCTCACATGGTGATGTATTATTTTCTATTTTAATTACACTAATTAAGGGGGGGGACCTTATTTGGTGAATTTTAGATAGATATACTTCCTTTATGGGGAATGAGTTATTCTTGGTTTCAAAATCACCCCTCCCTATTATCATTCCTTCTTAAAATTCTCATTCCTCTCTCCCTCCTGAATATTTCTCCTAGTTCTTTCATGTTCTTTTTGGGGAAAAGAATGGAAGAAAAATGTATATATTGTTTTTAAAGGTTTTATTTTATTTAAATTAGCTAAGTAAGTTTTTCAAATTTCTTATTTTTTCTTCTATTTATCTTAAATTTTATTTAAAAATAAATAACTTTTTATCTTTTCAATTTTTATTCCTTTTTTTTCAAATTTCTTTGTAAAATATTAATTTTATTTTTACTTTTCAAATTTATTTTTTAAAATATCATCTTTTATCTGTTTTGAAATATTGAGATTCTATCCCATCTTTTACATTTGAATTTTTGAGATTATTTTTGAAAGTTACTTTGAATATATTTTTTTTATATAATCTTTTTATCGATCTCATTATATAAAATTTTGATGACATGAAATTTAGTGTTACATCTTCAATCTATATCTTTTTATTAAATTATTTATACTTTTTGAATTATATTTATTTTATATGAATTATTCTCTAATCTTGGTTTTTAAGTTTATTATAATCATTAAGGGTGAGATACTATTGAATGTTATTATTGTTTTATATATTTTTTAATTATCCTCTTGATATAATCAACTTTTTTTATTTCCCCTCTCGTAGTTTTCTTGTTGATAATCACAAAGAGGGTGAAGTTTTTTCATATTTTATAAAATGGGTGATTTTAGATATTGTGTAAATGGAGAAAATTGTTTTGTTTTGTTTAATTATGGGGGAGAGAATTATTGATTGATTTTTAGATTTAATCTTGATCATGTTGAATATATTAATAATATTTTGAGAATTATAATGCTTTGAATATCATATGTGTAATGACCAGAACTCTATCAATGAAATTTTCCTTCTTATGTTTATATATTATAGATCACATAAAATTCTGTATAGAACAAAATAAAAATATCATAAATTAATAATTAATTAAATAAGAGGTATTTCTAGAATTTAAGGAATCTATACTGATGAAATAGTAACTTTACATTAGGAATAGTAATATGACCCTTATGAATAATAAATTGGCAAGTTGAATAGTATCCTCACCCATTTTTGTATAAATAAAATTTATCCATATTATAAATAAAATTATGATATAGTTATATCATATTATAGCTAAATGAATATTTTAAAAATTATTATTTAAGTGTGAGTATTTTTGTGAGTCATAAATATTTAATTAAATTTTTATAATTAAGAAAATGATTTCAAATAAAATTTATTTTCCTAAAATGTATTAATAAATCAATATCTTTTGGTCTTATAGTTTTAGTATATTTTAATAATACCATAGTTAATGTTTTAGAATGTTATAAAATCAGTTATAATTTTAGAAACTGTATTTTCAAGGAAATGATGGTTTTAATTAAAACTTAAATTTCACATATTTAGAAAATTATTTTCATAAAATGGAGTTAATTTTTGAATTCTAAACATAAAAAAATGTTTATGGTGAATTTTTGGGATTTTCTAAAATACTTGAATTTTTGGTGAATAGTAAAATATGATAATTTACAATAAATGATAAATACATGATTTATTGAGTCATAGGTGTTGTTTGGATGATGTAAGCACCATTGGTTCGAAATCACATGAAATTTTTATTTTATTCAGTCACAATAATCAAGACTATTTCTTGTATTGAGAAAAATAATAAAATAATGAATAAAATAATGAGAAATCACCCCTCTCCTCCACTATAAATATCACCTCTCATAACCACTTCTCCTCAAAAATCTAAGCCTTGAAAATTGTAAAATTTATAACCAATACTCTCCCCAAGAATCTTCACCAAATAAAATATCTCTTAGTATTAAAAAAATACCAAAACCAATCCCCTTAAGGAGGTTCTCAAGGAGGAGTATTCAAGAGGTAAACTCCTCTTCCTCTTCCTTTTATTTTGTTTTCAAGTTCTTTTATTTCAATATTCTCTCCTCCACAACTATTTAAAAATTGTCATGATAACTCTAGTATAATCTAAATATTGGGATGATATCATGTTAATGGAATACCCTTCCTCAAACTAATTTCTTTCTCTCTTTTATATTAAAAACGAAATCATCATCTGTGTGGTGCTGATTTACAACCTTTGTGGATGACAAATTTTCGTTATTCAAATTATTCTTCAATTATGGAAATGAACCCATTTTTATGGTTAAAGTAGATTATAATATCTTTATTAAAACTTATTTAATGTTTTATAACTTGTATATATAAATAACATTAATTCATACGACAAAACTAGTTCATAATGATCGAAAAACCGCCAAAATAATCTAAATGATTATCACTAATGTCTTATCTAATGAATCATCCTCATAAAATATAAAAAATGAATTATATAAACATTTAATATTTTGGATCTTCATTAATATCTTATAAATTCAATTATGGAGAATTATACCCATTCTTCATGAACTTTCATAATTATATACAAGCATACTGATCGAGAAAACCAAGGAAACAAACGCTCCCGAGAAATAAAATTATATCTTACAACTCATCAAAAAGGCCATAAATGAACTTAATAAAATTATAATAAATTAATTAAATTTATATAAGGTTTTTAATTGATTAATTAATGGATTTAATTTGATTATCTAGGATATTAAGGTCAAGTGCCGAACACATTCAGACATAAGCTAAGGGTTTTCTTCCTGAAACTTCATTTTCTTATGGGTTGTGATTTCTACCTCTATAAACCAATTAAATTCTTTATTTTTATATATAATTATTATAAATTATGTTTCTAAATTCCAAAATCATGTTTCCAGATCATTTCATCTTTCATTTATAATAAATACATGTTTTTTGAAGGTCCCATTTTCAATTATTCCCAATACGCAAGCCCGATTAATGTGAATGTCTCAATTTCTTACCCATTTTCAAGTACCATCCACAATCTATTTCAAGACACAATTTTTTTTTATAAAATCACTAATTTTCTCATGAAAGAATATATATTTTTATTACTTATTTTATGCAAACAATTATGAAAAATAAAAATGATTTTTCCAAAAGAACTCTTCTTTACAATGTAAAAGGTGTATTTCTCTCAAGAATTCCTCAATAATTTTATTAGAGAATTTTCATCTATTTAAACACATATATTGAATTTTAAACTTTATTGATATTGATATAATATTATTTTCATATACCATATTTTATTAAATGGTTTATGACCGGTTTAACTGTGGATGTGCTATCTTGTTACAATGCACCATGTTACTCAGACAAGGTGTCCCGTGCCTAACTCGAGGTAACCTGGTACACAACAAGAAGCCTTACTATACAGATGGTTTGATAATCCTAGGGGATATTCTTATGATAAGTCATATTTTATTTACAAACCATTATGAACGATTTAGAGGTAAATATTTCCCCAAATGAACCATGTTTATGATTATGTGATTATCTATACATAAACCATAAATTTATGTTAAGTGTTTTTATAGTTTGAGATTATACATTAAAATTTATAACATAATATAGTGTATTACATTATTTAGAAATGGATCCCAGTGGAAGAAATGAAAACTGTATCAAGACATGTATCTCATGTAGTGATTTTCCTCCTATGAAAGATAATGATGTCAGTATTGGAGCTGTGACTGGTGATGAAAAAATTATAACTATAATGGGACAGTTGACTTAGGTTATGAGCAATAAAATTACCCATATAGAGGATGCTTCTCTACAATGTGGAGGAGAAATGTTATACTGCTTTATGATACAACAACCTCCAACATTCAATGGGACTACAAACCCATTTGTAGCTGAGCAGTGGATATGTTCCTTAGAGAAGACATTTCTCACTTTGGGAAGTAACAAAAGGGATAAGGTTGTCATAGTAGTTAATCATCTATTGTGAGATGCAGATAAATAATGGTCACTAATTTTAAACACAAAAGAGTAGGAAGAAATTACAAATATGGAATGGATGTATTTTATGGAAATTTTCCCAAAAAAATATTTTCCTCATGAAAAACATGAAAATATGGAAATGAAATTATTGAATTTGAGGAAAAAGAAAGATGAGAATGTTTTAAAGTATGAAGAAAACTTTAAAAGGTTATCAAGGCATGCTATATACAACATACGTAATCCAAGAAGAAATATTGATCGATTCTTTGATGGTTTAAAACCATTCCTCTAAAGAGCACTAGTCTCCCAAAATTTCTCATCATATGAAGATATAGTCTCATATGCTATCAAGACAGAAAAATAATTCTCTATGTATTATGAATTCAAGGGAAAACAAGATAAGAAGAAGTTAGTGGATAAAATAATGGATAAAGGGAAGAATAAAAAAGGATGTTTTCTAATATGTGATACTTGTGGAAGGAAATACTAAAGAGCCTGCTTAAAAAGAAAAGGAGTCAGTTACAAGTGTGAAGAAAAAGGCCATCAATCCCATGATTGAAAGGGAATGAAAGAAGATACCAATGTTCAATACTACAATTTTAAATATATGAGACATTATGCAGATGATTTTCATATGCATTAAAAAATATTTCCCCAAAAAAGGACAAGGGAGGAAGGATAAGATTTTGCGATCACAAATGTTGAGGTTTAAGTTCTTAATGATGTGGTGGAAGGTACTTTAATCATTTCTGTAAACTTATACAATGGTTTATTAGATTCCATATGTAGTGTCCCAGACCTCTCTGGTCTATTCCTTTGATAAAATTAGGTGTATGAGGTGATTCGGGAGGTCAAGGTGACTTATCCCCAACACTTTGCCAATTTTCCAGTTCGGTGAATAGTCCCAACAGTAGACTGTTGTGAATAGTTCAATGATAACCTTCTGTGAACAGTATCATCAGTGATCCTTGGTGAACAGTGTCATTAGTAACCTTCTATTAATAGTTCCATCAGCGAACAGTTCTATCGGTGAGGTCTAACATTAACCCCTCTCTCTATTTACATTTCCAAACTTCCAATTCGATGAATAGTTCCATCGGTGAATAGTTCTATCAGTTACCTCTAATGGTAACCTCAGTTTCCTTTTCCAAATTTTCAATTCTATGAACAGTTCCATCGGTGAACAATTCTATCAGTAACCTCTAATGGTAACCTATCTTTCCTTTTCTAAATTTTCAATTCTATAAATAGTTCCATTAGTGAACTGTTCTATCAGTAACCTCTAATGGTAACCTCTCTTTCATTTTCCAAATTTCAATTCTATGAATAGTTCCATCAGTGTACAGTTCTATCGATAACCTCTATCGGTAACGTCGTTTTCCTTTTCCAAATTTTTAGTACATGAATAGTGTTTCCAGAATGGTGAGGTCTATCTGTAACCCCTATCAGTAACCTCTATTGGTAACCTTTATTTCCTTTTCCAAGTTTTTAGTTTGTGAACAATGTTTCCAGAATGGTGAGGTCTATCGGTAACCTCTATCGGTAACCTCTATCGGTAACCTCTATCGGTAACCTCTATTTCCTTTTCCAAATTTTGAGTTCGTGAACAGTGTTTCCAGCTTCCTACAGTTCCACCCCTTTAAAGTTTCCTTTGACCTAAAATGCATTTAAAAACTTATTTTAAGTACTCTAATTCTGATTCAAAGGCCATAACTCCTATATTAAGTAATCATAAGGCTTAAGAAGTTTTTCCTTGGTCAAACCGCATGGTTTAATGCGATCCACTTTTAATATAAAACCTAGTGTATCTTAAACCACCGCTCCATTAAATATTCTAAAGGGACGAGATAGATTTCTCCCTAGTTCTTCCTCCTTATTCTCAACTATGAGATGCTAGAACCTTTAATTCTATTCCATAGGGGTTGTGCAATCAAAATTTCCTCCTTGGATTGGTTCTGCTCTGTTTTGATGCAACCAAGCAGTATTGATCAATCTTCGGTATAAGGTATGATCTATCACCATTCTTTTGGGTTCGTATCCTTCTGTTTCTCCTTTCCCTATAATGGTATGCGATATCTATAATTCTAATGGAGTTTTCTTGGGTTTTAGTTGGTGCGGTCATACCGTAGCATCCTCAGGTGGATACACTTGTCACGAGAGGAGTCGATCATGATTCTTTGTGTGAATCGTTCTTGTATAAAGAATTACAAGAACCGTTTGAGGTAGGGTATTCATTTCTTATATTTATTTTATATGCAACTATATAGTTATCATGTTTTATGCCACTGGATCACAATGGAATTGACACAATAAATATTTTAAATAGATAAATAAATTGATATCAATTGTATGTTATTGCCTATTATTTTTCTATATAGTGTGATATCTATTCTTTCTTCGTATAGAAGTTCGTTATTGATGGAAATTGGTAAAGAATGTAAACCAGAATTAATTGATAATGGTTTGGATATAGATAAGGAGGCATGTAAAAGAATATGGTTCTTCTTGTTGTAATTTGATGTTAATCAAAATGGTGCAGTAAGCATGTTTAATTATTTGTGATAGCTTACTGTTTGAGTTTCCCAATGTTGGAACTTATGATTAATAAATCAGTTAATACAAGATGGATTAAAGAACTGGTGGTTTGATAAAAGATAATCCTTTTTAGGGTTCTGAGTTACCCTCTTGGTTGTTTAATGGCCAAGAGCCCATTTTATATGATGTTTGTTTTTCCTGCTACTTTTGTTGTGGTGTGAGCTTGGATAGCTGTTGTGATATGTAGGGGTAGGGAGGCCTATTTATTGTGGCAGTAGTTGATGCCTAGAGTGGCGAGATGCATTAGTTTGTGCATGTGGGTGTCAGGGAGGACACAAGGAATGATGGAATAGGTTGGATGTGAATGTTTGGATTCTTGCTGATTATTATTAGTTGTTTATGTGCTTTACTTATCCCCACTAATCAGGGCAACCGGTCTTACTTACCCTATTTTCTAAAGGGGTGAAGACTCGCGGGGTATTCCACGTGCTTTGCATGTTTATATTCTCAAGGGAGAATGGGTCTACGCTCTTCCTATAGGTGGCAAAGACTCGATGGGTAGTTCATTTACTCACCGTGTTGAGCCCCATTGTATTTAGTAACATAGATTTTTTTTCTAGAATTCATGGGAATATTGGAAAGTAATGGTGTAAATAAATAATTGAATAAATGATGTTAACTCATGGGGTTTGGAGCTTACTGGGGCACAATGCTGAGGTTGTGATTTGAAGGAACAATGTACTTTGGGTGTGATGTTAATGAAATTTAATTTGGAATTGTTATTAGTTAATTAATGTTTAAATAATTAATTAATGTAAAGTGAAACTGATAAAAAGGGAATGAAATAATGTATTAAAGCTCTATAAATGGTTGTGTTCTTATAGGATACCTAGTCTTAGAAGTGGAAGCCTGGAGTTCGAGATATGTTAGCTATAGTTGAGTCTAAGACTAAGTTATGCCCATAGTGTGGTTGTGAGTTAAATTATATTCTATATTTTTTGTGTTTCTATACACTACTCTACATTTTTAGTAATAAAACTGACACCCCAAGGATTTTGAGCTTTGGGGGGTGTTTTCCCTAACATTCCAGTGGGAGGATGAATGGCTGACTACCCCCTTTGGCCCTAATCTCTTCTCTTGGTAGTTACTTGTGCTGGTAGGCACAACAGTTAGTTTTCTCCATATATGTGTGTAGAGGGTTGTAATAGATTGTGGTTATTCACACACATATATTCTGGATATAGTTTTCTATAGACTACTATACGTGTAACGTGTATAGGCTATAATGGCTTGATGATCCTTACTCTGTGTATGTGATGTAATGGCTTGAGGTATAATACCCGATGTATGATACATGTTATGCGGTCTGTGGTGGCTCCTTGAAACTACCTAGTTACTTTGCTTATGTGGATGTGGTGGTTTTGTTGCATGAGGTGCATGTTGTGGTGCTTCGCCCAGGTATCTGTGGGCAAGCCTTTTTGGAGAGAGATGCTCAGGACGTGCGACGTTGGGGAAAAGCATCAAACCGGTGTGGAATTAGCAGCGGGGTACCCTTGATATTATTCATTATATGATATATTCTTTTGTGCATTACTTGGTGAGAGTAGCCAATACGAGGTTGGTAAATTAGTATACCTATTTAGGTGATGAGTTAGTTTCACTTGTTGTTCACTATGTTTTAGCATGCTTTCTTTAATTTTTCACAAGAGGCTTCGGGGAGGATCCTACTGAGTATACTGTTATACTCACCCTATGTATATATAAACTGTTTTTAGGTTACATGGAGGAGGTTAGAGATCAATCTATTTTCTACTATTTTGGGGTTGTAGGAGCTATTCAGGTTTGTGGTTTCTGCTATTTTTACTTTCTTTTGGGTTCTTTCAGTTTTCCCCTTCTAGTCTTAGTAGTTTTTCATGACATTACATATGTGCACTTGGATTTTCTTTTATATTTCAGTTCTAATTTGGAGTTGTTTGGTGTCTATCTTATCTCTCTCTTCCACATGTGTTCTCTTAGAGGGTAATGCCTCCCATTTGTGTGTTTACTATACCCTCGGTGCTAGTCGGAAACCTGGGGCCTACTGGAGGTGGGACTTGGGGGTCATTATCTCCCTTCTCACATTTCCGGCCTAAGAGGGGTACACTTTGTGGGGAGGGGGTCATGGCACTATATCATTTCATTCTTTTATATCTTCCTGGTTTTCAAGAAAATTAGATATTTCACTTTTGATTTAATAAAGGCGTTATTAATCAAAACTCATAAGGGAAGTATCATTACGGTAAATATATTTCAATATATCCCCTTCATGACACATAAACACGATTTTGTTGCTGAACTTATCATCATACCAAGGATTGATTTTTATATAATACTTCGTATGAATTGAATTTTAAATTATGATGTGAAAATATATTATAAGAAGATGGAAGTTACAATTTTTAAGAATGATATAGAGTCCCTTATCTTTAGAGAAGAAACCTCACCATATGATTCTTATCTAGATCCACCCCTAGTATCTCCACTGAATTCAATTATTAGGGAGGAAGAGAACACAATATCTATGGGTGAGGAAAGAAATATTCAAATTGAGGATGTACCTATTGTGTAAGAATACATTGATGTATTTCCATAGGATTTAAGTGGACATCCTACGGAGTGGGAAATTGAGTTTTATATTAATTTATTTCCTTGTGAAAGACCTCTATAAAAGACTCCTTATAGAATGTCTATAGTTTAATTAGCAAATATGAAGAAACAACTAGAGGAGTTGAGTAGTAAGGGGTTTATTCTCCCTAGTGTTTCTCCATGGGGAGTTTATATTCTTTTTATTAAGAATAAATATGTATCTATGACACTATTCATTGACCATTGGGAGGTCAATGCTATTATAACAAAGAAAACGTATCCACTACCTCAAAATGATGATTTATTTGATCAAATTCAAGGATCCCAATATTTTTCAAAGCATTATCTTCAATCTGGATATCATCAATTAATTGTGAAGAAGGAAGATATTACAAAGACAACATTTTGAACTAGGTATGGACATTATGAGTATACAGTATTGCTATTTTTATTGAATAGTACACCATATATTTTAATGGTTTTAATGAATAAAGTTTTCAATTAATATCTTGATGATTTGTTTGGTATTTATTAATGATATCTTGATATACTCCAATATCTACAATGATCATGAGAATAAATTTCACATTATTCTGAAGAATCTTAAAAAAAAAAGAGTTATATGGGATGTTTAGAAAGTATGATTTATAGATTTAAACAAATTCTTTTCTTATACATATTTTCTCTAAGGGTGGAATCTCATTTGATCCTTTGAAGACAAATGCAGTTCAATAATGGAGTACACCCACAAATTTTTATTGGTTTAGCAGGTTATTATCAGTGTTTCATTCAGAACTTCACCCAATTAGATAACCTGTTAACCAAGATTAGTTGTAAAGGGGTTAAGTTTGTTTGGAAAAAATAACGTGAAGAATGTTTTGAATAATTGAATAGAATATTAGTGAATTCTATGATTTTGAATCTACCATAAGGAAATGGTGGATTTGTGATTTATAGTGATGCATCAAAGAAAGGACTCGAGTGTGTCCTTATGCAGAAAGATAGAGTTATATTCTATGCATCAAGGTAGTTAAAAATTGATGACTAGAACTACCCAAATCATAATATTGAGTTAATGGTTATAATCATTTCTCTTAAAATATGGATAAACTATCTATATGGAAAAATATTTGAGATATATACAAATTATAAGAGTTTAAACTATATCTTCTCATATAAATATTTCAACATGAGGAAAATGTGATGGGTCGAGCTTCTCAAGGATTATTATTGTTCAAAAAACTACCACCCTAGGATGGTGAATAAGGTAGAAGATGCAATGAGAAGAAAGAATCATGATTTTTTGAACAAAATGCGGATTGATAAGGACCCTGTGTATATGGATCTAGAAAAGATGGATATGGGAATTATTAGGGAATGTGAAACATCATTACTTTTTCAACTAGTTTACCAACCATCTTTACTGGAGATAATTAAAAATTCTCAGTGTAATGGTGAGAATATTCAAATGATAATTAAATCTTTGAATAATGGGAAGTTTCTAGACTTCAAGTGTGAGGATGAAATTATGAAATTTAGGAGGAGGATATGTGATCCCTCTATACCCGCTCTAAAAAGGGTGTAATTGGATGATTCTTATATCTTGAATTTATATACACACCCTAGTATCACTAAGATGCATAGAGATCTTAAGGATCATTTATGGTGGGATAATATAAAGTGGGAAATTTCGGATTATGTATCAAGATATTTAGTCTGTCAAAAGGTGAAGGCTGAAAGACAACATCCTAGAGGTGTCATAAAACCACTGCCTATTACTAAATGGATATGGGATGACATTAATATATATTTTTTCATGGGATTACCAAAAAATTCAAGAAATAATTATGCAATATGAATAATTGTTTACCGACTTACCAAATATGCACATTTCCTCGCTATAAGGGAGTATTTGACACTATATCCCCTTACATGACTCTATATTAATGATGTTGTGAGACTTAATGGAGAACATCTCTTAATTATTCCTGATCATGATCCATGATTTACATCAAAATTATGGAAAATTATTTAGAAATATTTGGATAATGAGATTTTTTTAGTACTTATTATCACCCTCAAACTAACAGACAGTCAGAAAGGATGATCCAAACATTAGAAGACACGTTGAGATCATACTCACTTGAATTTCAAGGTATGTGGGACCAATATCTACCTTTGGTAGAGTTTTCTTACAATAATAATTTCTATTCAATTAATCAAATGGAACCATATTAAGCATTGTATAGAAATATATGTTGTACACTAACTTGTTGAGATGATGTTGGTGAAAGGAAGATTGTGGGCTTAGAGCTTGTGGAGGAAACAACAGAAATAGTAAAGACCATTCAAACCCATATCAAAGAATCTCAAATTTGAAAAAGATATATGTTGATAATCAAAATAAGGATTTGTAATTTCAAGTGGGTGATCATGTTTTATTGAAAGTATCTCCATAAAAGGGTGTTTTTATATTTGAGAAGAAAGGGAAACTAAGTCCCAGGTACATTGGCCTTTCTGAAATTCTATAGAGAATTGGAGTTTTGGATTATCATTTGGAAATGATTCCTGACATTTATAAGGTACAAAATGTGTTCTATATCTCCTTGTTAAGGAATTATATGCCAGACCCAAAACATGTACTCACTTCTAAAGAAATAGAATTGGAACATGACTTATCTTACTGTGAAGAGCCTATTCAGATTCTGGACACTAAAAAACATGTGTTGAGGAATTAGATGACTCGGCTAGTAACGATACTGTGGAAAAATCAAAAAATTGAAGAGGTGACATGGGAACCTGAAGATATTATGATGAATAACTACCCAAATCTTTTCATGGGGTGATAATCTAGAAATTTTTAGGATGATTTTTTTTGTAGGAGGAGAGAATGTGACGACCCAGAACTCTATTAATGAAATTTTCAATCTTATGTCTATATGAGATAGATAACATAAAATCACTTATAGAACACAATTCAGACATCATAAATGAATAATTAATGAAATAAGTTTTATTTCTAGAAGTTTAGAAACTTATACCAATGAAATAGTAAATTGACTAAAGGAATAGTAATATAACCCTTATTAACAGTAAATCGACTGAATGAGTATTAACCTCACCCATGTTTGTATAAATAAAATTCAGGCATATTATAAATGAAATTATGATATAATTATATCATATTATATGTAAATGAATATTTCAAAAATTATTAATTAAGTGTTGGTATTTTTTTGAGTCATAAATATTTAATTACAATTTTATAATTAATAAAATGATTTAAAAGAAAATTAATTTTCATAAAATGTATTCATAAATCAATATTTTTTTGTCTTATTATTTTATATAATTTAATAAGACCTTATTTAATTTTTCAGAAAGTATTAATATCAGTTATAATTTTAAAAACAATATTTTAGAGCAAATGATGGTTTTAATAAAAATTAATTTTCTCAATTTTAGAAAATTATTATCATGAAATAGAGTTCATTTTTAAATTCTACACATCAAAAAATGGTTAGGGTGAATTTTATAAAGACCCGGCCATAAAACCTTACATAATCATGAATTAAATAAATAATTCACATAGAGGATCTTTTTAGGTTTAGAGTTTTAGAGAATTAGGACATAACTATTACATATCAAAAGATTACAAAGTATACACTTCTACTAAGTTTCCATAAAATAAAAACTCTTAAAAAGAAACATGTCTAGTTCCATGTTTTAGAAAGCATGTATTTCCTTGATCCCATCCTTGACCCTATTCATCTTTAAGTCTTGTGGAAAACATTTCAAAAACTTGGGATGAGCATAAAAAACTCAGTAAAGGATACACAAAGAAGGAAAACTATTAGTTTTTCAAAACAACAAGTAAACAATGAATACTTTATCAAAGTAATACTTTTCACCTTTACAAATTAGTAAATACTATTCACTGAATAAAAGATCACCACTTATCCTTTGTAACCAAAAGATTACCATAAACCCATATAAAGAACACATAACATATAAAGGTAAATTAAGACATAAACATACTTAAATGGAATAACCATACAGTCGACTTCCACACATATCACTACATGGAATAGCCATACAGACGACTTTTTTAACAAATGCATTAGAGGTTATAACGTAACCACCCATCTTGGTATTCACGGCACCACCCGTCATATGGTTTATCACGTAACCACCCGTCAAATGTCCAAGTACCATTATAAAATCATAAGACATAAAACAAATATAATGGAAAGAAAACATTTACACATTTAGATCACAATATATCACTTAAATATATTGACATAACAAATCCATTATAAAAACCATTTTCAATACCAAAATACATAAAAGAGTATATGATATTTATTTCATTTTAAAAACATTACTGCTTGTTGAGGAAGCCAAAGACCAAATAATACTCACGATGGTGAAAAAGGTTGTTGTCACCGCGTACGTTAAAAGAAACATTCCTTTTTGTCATTTAGTAAAACACTTCGTATAAAAAAATTCCATTTGAATGAAATGAAAATTCAAAGGTGGTTTATACAGCGTATAAAAGAAAGTCTTGTATTAGGACAAAAAATGCCTTAATGAAAGGATATTGAGACGATGTCCCTTACAAAGACGGTATCCTTAGATTAAGGATAAATAAATTACTTAATTATGTGTGAAAAATATAAATACACCCAATATAAGTGTAAAAAAATCAGATTAATTCACACATATTCATAGAATGACATATTCAAGGAGTACAATTTTAACCCAAATAATTTAAATTGAGTTAAGAAGTTCCCTTGAAAAAATTCGACAGCCTAACGATGTCATTTTAAAATTTAGAAAATAAGTTTATGAGAGAGAAAATTGTATATCATCACATGGACATAAAATTTAAATCAATAAGGATATAGAAGAACATATACCAATATAACAATATGTAAATTAAAAGACCCAACAAAAAGAAGTCTTTTAAAAAGAGGAGGGTGAAATGTTCCCTTAACGATTTGGGTAACTTTCGAAACGTACACCCCATGAAAGAAGGGTCATACAATGAATATTTAAATACCCATAAATTAAATTATATTACACAAATAATACAATAATGGGAAGTACATACACCACAAAAAATAAATAGTGGAAAATGTAGCCCGAATCTCATGGGAACAAAAAGTGAGATAAAAACCCCTTACCTCATTGTGATCAATCGAGTCGTATGACCAAAAGATAATAAACACCAAATGAATCATATAATACAATGAATATAACTAGAATCATGATAATATATATGAAAGGGAAGTACACAATACACCACATGCAATAAATAAGTGGCGAACAATGGAAATCTCACAGAATTAAAAGTGAGAAAAGATATCCCCTTATGAAAATTCAGCAGCCTAATGGTGCCACTTAAAAATTTAAAAAAGGGATTGAAGATATAAATTAGGGTCTCTCATCATATGAAAATAAAAATTACAGTAATGGGAATATAGGAGAACATCCCCCAACACAAGAAAGAGGAGATTAAAATAAGTGACATAAAAGAGAGTACTTAAAAAGAAAGAGAGAGGTTAGATCCCTTACCTCAAGTCCGACTTGTCTTGTTCGTTTATTTATATTACTGAATAATAAACTTTGGTCAATTTATAATTTCTTATGTACCTCCTTTAAATATTATTATTCATTTCATATCACATATTATAATTTTATAATAATTGGTTAATAATTTGAGTTTATATCAGACGTTTTTGTCGATGTTCGGTACATGAGTAAAAATTGAACTTATTGGAAAAGAATATTCCATGTAGTTATAATTAAATAATATCCAGAATAGTATTAATTATTTTAATATCATATATATCCATTATATATTCATTTTATACTATTCCATAACATTTGGAGATAAACAGAAATTAAATGCACCGTTCATGGAGACTGTAGTCCGTACGTACGCATGAACGTTGCTTTCATTTCTTTGGCACATTAATGGAATTAAAACTAGATGAGATATATATATTATAATTCCCGTATAATATATATGTTATATAGGTCACATAAGTTCATCAATTTCATTCTTTATACATTCCATGTATTGCATGAACGAGTCACATCACTTAAGGGGGCGGTAGTCGACACTTCCTCAAATGAAATTATCGCATTTGCACAACATGAAAAGCATAAAGGTATGTATTAAATATAAAATACAGAATAATATAGAGGAAATAAATATAATATATATCATAAATAAATATAGTTCCATCATAATGGCCACCATGAGAGGTGGTAGGAGAAGATAGAACAGTCGTCAGTTCGTGAGGCAGTAATTCGCCATCCACAGAAACAGTATGTTCTTTAACCATTAGACGGATGTGTGTGTAAGTGTAGCTAGAATACTTATCATAAAAACATCCTAGTATATTTAATACACTTGTTTTGTTACAAAATAAAGGAATAAAAAGAGATTAGGTGGTTGGAGAAGCAAAATAAAACAAAAGAACATTAGGGAAGACTTTACCTTTAAATCGGGTAACTCCCCTTGGTTTGAACAAAAAGGGTTTCTTGAAGAGCTTTCTCCATAAGATAAGGATTCTAGGATTAATATAGGTATTTTGAGAGATAAAATGATCATATTTTGGCTGAGACAATGGCTTGAGAGGTGTGGGTAAGGAGGTAGAGGTGGAGGCCTTTTATAAGAGGGAGGAGGGGCACTCTTGGAAATTATTGAAAAGTTACTTTATTATAAAATGATTTTAGGATATAAAAGGTGGAAAAATTATTTATTTCAAGGATAAGGTGATAAGGGTTATAAATCCACCCATAAAATAGGTTTTTGACAAGTGTATGTTTTATATTTTACATTATCTTTTCATTTTATTTGAATCGTTCATTAATGAGGTAATCACTGCGTCATCATGATGTCATAAATAAATTAATTTATTTAATGTCTAAAAATTATAAAAAAAACACTATGATGTAGAAATTTATTTTATCTTTCCAATGACTATTTATAGTAAAAAATATGACTTGTATAACCTCATGTAAATTTTTTTTAGTAAAACAACACATGTTTGTGACATTTTTATTTTAACTTTAAATAAAATGTTATTAATGTCACCTTCTTACCCAAGTGGCTCCATGGGGTCCCTAAGTTGACCCATGGATTTTATTGGTCGTCCATGACTCATCCAATAGTGGTAGGACAAGTGTAAAGGACATTACATATTTTTATAATATCATTTTTTACCTTAAATTTCACTAATTACCTTTAATCGCGATTAATTAAACTTAAAAGTTACTATTCACAAAAAAATTATTTTAATCCCATTGAACCAAATTTTACTTCCTAATGACAACCATGTATGTCAGATTTTTGAAAATCAAATCACAGAAGTGGTAATGTTTCATTTAAATGAAAAATTAGTTTTTTAACTACCACTTAGTGGTTTCACTATTCATCAAAAATTGAAGTTTTTCAGAACAATGCCAAAATTTTACCCTAAGATATAATTGATATTGCGAATTCAAAAATGATGTCTATTTTTCAAAATTCAAAACATATAAGTTTCATTAATCAATTTAATAATTAATTTATGTTGTCAAAACAAATAGCGTGTTTTTAAGAAACAAAATATATCAAAAGATTGACACTAGTTTAAGTCCAATTTCAAAGTGAAATTAATTCCAATGAACACAATTGGATTAAAGGGTAAAAATATATTATAACAACACTTTAAGCTCAATAAAAAAGATAATATATCCCTATAAATAAATCATATTAAAATGATTTTTTGAATTAAAATACAACCTTTTCACTAAAAATGATCTTTATCCGAAAAATAACAAAAATTTACACAAAGTAAATTTTGATGTCCAGATTCTAAAGAAGGATTTTATAACATATAAAATTTTCAAAATTATATTTTAAAAGGGGTTCTCCATCAAAAGGCAGTTAATCGACCTTTTAAAGAATATTAGAAGATTTATGCTTAAAATTAGATTCATTTGCATTTTAAGCCTCTAACATTTATTTGGATAAATGCCATAATATTTGACAAGAATATATAATCATTTGGTAGTTAGTTCTGTTCATTCCTGCCATTACAATGGCTAGGCTTTAACTACCATTTAAAATAATATTATTATATTATTAGTGTGCAACATAAGATTTCAAAGAAACTCATTGTTGCGTATTGGGTATGCCATTAAACATATCATTCCCTTTAAAGTAATATTAATATTTTATTTACAAATATTAATAAATATGAAAATTTAATATTCTTTATTTACTTGGGATGTTACAAATTTCTCAGATTTTTCTAAAATACTTGAATATTTTGTGAATAGTAAAATATGATAATTTACGATAAATGATAAATATATGATTTATTGAGTCATAAGTGTTGTTTGGATGATGTAGGAACCCTTTGTTCAAAAACACAGGTACTTAATACTATATTTAGTCATAAGAATCTACACTATTACTTGTATTGAGAAAAATAATAATATAATGAATAAAATAATGAGAAATCATCCCTCCTCCACTATAAATACCTCCCCTCTTCAACACTTCTCGTCACACCTCTAAGCCTTGAATCTTGTAAAATTTCTGCCCAATAAACTCCCCAAGACTCTTACCCATGCCTAATATCTCTTGTTCTTAACAAAATACCTAAACCAATCCCCTTTAATAAGGTTCTCAAGGAGGAGTATTCAAGAGGTTAAATCCTCTTCCTCTTTGTATTATTTTATTTTTAAGTTCTTTTATTTTACTATTTTATCCTCACCGCATCTATCCAAATTAGCTTGATAAATATAGTATCATCTATATAATTTTGTTATATAATGTTAATGGAATATTCTTACTCAAACACTCTTCACTCTCTCTTTTATTTTAAAAACAAAATCATCGTCTGTGAGGTACCGATTTACAACCCTCGTGGACGAAGAATTTTTTTCTTCAATTTCAATTTCAAGAATGCTAATGAAACCATTTTTATGGTTAAAATATACTATAAAATATGTATTATAACCTATTTTATGTTCTAGAACCATTATATATACATTATATTAATTCATACGACAAATCTATTTTGTAATGATCGAAAAATCACTAAAATAATCTAAATGGTTATCACTAATGTTTTATCTAATAAATCATCCTCATACCATATAAAAAATGAATTATATAACCATTTAATATTATGTATTTTCATTAATATAATATAAATTTAATTATGGATAATTATATCCATTCCACTTGAACTGACATACTCATATACAAGTATACTGATTAAGAAAACCAAGGAAACGAACGCTCCCGAGCAAAAAAACTATATCTTATAACTCATAAAGAAGGCCATAAATTAACTTAATAAAATTATAATAAAAAAAATAAATTTAGATAAAGTTACTAATTAATTAATTAATGGATTTAATTTGATTACCATAGATGTTAAGGTTAAGTGCAGAACACATTCAGACATAAGGTAAGGGGTTTCTTCTGGAACCTTCATTTTCATTCAGGTTATACTTTTTCCCTCTATATATCAATGTAATTATTCATTATTTTTATATAATTATTTTAAATTATCTTTATATATTATAAAATCATGTTTCTAGATCATTTAATCTTTATCTTATAAGAAATATATGTTTTCTAAAGGTTCCCTTTTCAATTCTTCTCAATACACAAGTCTGATTAAGTGGAACATCTCGATTTTTTACCCATTTTCAAGTACGATTTACAATATGTTTTAAGAAAACAATATTTTTATAAAATCAATAATTTTTAATGTAAAGAAAAATTTGTTCACTAATTGTTTTATACAAGAAATTATTACAAATAAAAATGTTTTTTCCAAAAGAACTCTTCTTTACAATGTAAAATGGGTATTTCTCTCAACAATTCTTTGATGATTTTATTACAATATTTTAATCAATTTAAACAAATATATTAAATTTTATGATTTATTTATATTGATATATTATTATTTTCATTTAACATATGTTATTAAATTGATTATGACTAGTTTTATAGTGGATGTTATATCATGTTACCATTCACCATGCTACTCAGATTTGTTAGTGATTATGATTATAGATTGGGGAAAGTTATTTACATTTCATATATTCATGTTGTTTATGTTTATAACCATTCATATTAGGAATTAATTAGACTTATAAAGTCAATGGTGGAGCCCAATATATCCCCTATATTCATTGGTAGGTCTCATGAGACAAAATAGAATTGGTTTTTGGCCATGAACTTACCCTAGTATTTTCAAACGGCTTGGCCGAGAGCTTGACGATATGTTTTAGATTTCTGGAATTAATCATTCCCTTATCATGATATTAGTAATTAATAAAACATTTAATATTTGACTAGTATAATATCCTTTGATAAGCTAAATTCTCTTATGATAGGTTATATAGCTATATTTACTCATCTTTCATTCCTTCAATATTATGCTCAAGTTTATTTTTAAAGGCATTTTTTAGTGGTTCAACATGCCTAATGTTTATGTTTATATTTATGATAACTTCTGCTGTATTAATTACTCTTAATGAGCATCTAATCTCACCCCTTTATTATGTTTTATTTTTCCCTATGATTCAATTATGTATATTATGAATGACTTTTATAGATAACATAGGTGTTGTGGATGTTTCCAATTGTATTTATATATTGTATTTCCTTTAAAGTTATAATGTAAATCTTATGTTGTATCTGGTTTTACAAAACTACTAAACTATTAATTCCTTTGATATATGACTTCTTTGTAATCATACCACTGTAATAAAGTAAGGCACTGACTCCAGGATGCTGGGGTTGGAGTCTTTACAATATTGATTCACTATTTATTTACACTTGATACATCTTTTTATATTAAAGAGTTTGTGATCATAAAAATACAGATATATTGTTGTACATGTCTTTATCTCATAGTTTTTTATGATGAAAAACACTAAATTTTGTATCTAATCATTTTATTTGTGTTGATTTCTATGATTAGATACCTTATATTGAATTTATTGAATTAAATGAAGGAATCATGAAAAACTTGTTGGTTTATATTAAAGTATTAAAGGACATTGAAGGATTATTAAAGTACATTGTTGAAGTTTTAAAGGCTGTGTTAATCTTATGAAGTAAAGTTATCAGATAAAATAGAGGAATGAAAAGAATGATTAAGAGATAAAGTAAAGTTTATACAACTACATGTAGCACCAACCTACTAGTTCCATGTGGACAGTGGCAAAAACTTATAGGAAGTCCACCAGCCAGCCAGTGGATGGACATCATCTAGCCAGTAGAGCATTACAAAACCACTGCTTCTACCAGGATGCCACAGACTACCCACTTGCCAGTAGAAGCTCATTGATGAGGTTATTACAGTCAAGGAACACCTCTAAGTATACCACCGACTACTCATTGGGGTATATCAGCTACCCATAGGTGTTGAGATAGGCGGTCCAAGGGAGATTTTATTATAGTAAAAAATTCCATAAATTTATCTTATGAAATGATTAATGACACCCTTGAATTATAGAATTTTACATAGAAATTCAGATGATATAAATATTATTCCTTGGAGTCATGAAATAATACAATTCTCTATGATGTAGACTAAATGAAAAATTGGAGCATGCCAATGAAAAATCCAAGTGATCATCTTTATCAAACTCAAATCCTTATTTTAAGATCCAATTTAAATTATCAATCTCTTAGGATGTAATCTAAATTAATTTTATATATATACTCTAAAATTGTAATATATTTCTTGATATATAAGGTAGTGTCTTTGTAATAGACTTAGCCTAACAAAATATCTATTTTCTCACCAATCTTATACGAAGTGTGTTCACAATCACAAAGTGAGGGATACGTGTTTACTATCGTTAAAGTAAGGTAAAAGTGATCAAAACTAATAAAGTGATGAATCTTTATTAATTGGTTTATTTTCAAAATTAAGAAAAGGAAAGGTAGTATTGGTTTAATTATATTTATTAAAATCAAGGGAGTTAATATATAAATCCTCAAAAAAGTATGGTATGAGACATAATAGATCACATTGAGCTATTTTTGAACTCCTATATCAAATATTGTCATAAGTTTTTATTTTTTCATCACTTTTACTTTTATTATTGATTATTAAATAAAATTATAATTATATTCCTTTTATTATAATATTGTTCTTAGATTTTATAAGTTATTGATTAATTTGATTATACAGTTTTGTTTGATACACTTAAATAATGGAATTGTGATACACAAAATTTTATTTTGATTTACTTTGTAACACCCCGACCCCAGCTACCCAGAGTCGGTGCATTACTTCGTAACATTGGCATGATCACGAAAGATCAAGTCTCGAAATACCTATTAGTTTAGTAGCCTTGTAAACACTAGATACATTCATAAATATTACATTACATCATAAAGTGAAAAAATACAATAACAAAGTATCCATAGTCCACACTCATATCCTCTTCTGACTATCCCTGCAGTTCATTCATAAAATACTTCTTCACATACTGGAAAATATTAAAACATTGAAAGGGGTGAGCTCAGATGCTCAGTAAGGATAACAATATAGCAGAAAATTTCATAAGAAAACATAATCATTTAAGGCAATGTATAACTAAAACAAAAGCCTTATTAAACTTGAACTTCAACATAATATGGCAAAAGTAAAATAAAATAATGCCATTACTTACTCACATGGATATTCTACTAGACGAATAATCACATGAAATATCAATAACCACTTTCATAATGAGGGAATGTATAATGCCAGACATTCTGAAACATTTTGTCAAGGCCTCGGACAAGACGTCTAAAATGATTAAGGCCTTAGCCAAAACCATAAATCAAATTGGGAAAGGGCCTCGGCCAATTCCACGTCTAGTTGTCTCATGAGACCTACCGATGCATCTAGGAGCTATAGCGGGCTCCACCCGTCACTTATAAAGTCCAATACATTCCTCATATGAATAGGTTTAAACATAACATAAATATTAGTATTAAAAATAGCATACGAAATGTCAAAAATTTCTCCATAAACTATGGATGGTATAAAAATAACACATCCACAGTCAAATATTTCACAAAATGTTCAATGTAAGTTTTGCATCATAAATCAATTTCAATTAAACTTAAAACCCATCAAAGGATGTTGACATGGATGAAATCAAAGCTATTTGAGAGAAATATCTCTCCTTTTTTGAAATCATTTAAAAGTACCATAATTATAAAATAATACATTTACTTTGAAAATATTCTTATAAGCTTGTAAGGGAAGCTTCGACGAAGTTATAATGGCGGAAAATAGCCACACCCGCCGTATAAGTTAAAAAAAACATTCTTACCTTAAATTTGTCAAAAAGGTCAAAAAGTACATTGTTTTGAAATTGACGAAAAGATTCCTTTCAAAAACATATAAAGGTATAAATTAATTTAACCCATTTTCCATTTAATAGTAAAAATGTTTTGAAAGACATTTTAAAGAAACATGGATGTGGATGATAACGAGGTCCTAGTAGATAATTATGTATAAACAACCTTGGATAATGAGGAGGTTGGAAGTAAACCCTTACCTTGTACTTTTCCTTGGTTGGGGTAGGTTAACCTCCTATATAATGGTGAAATAATTGTTATTAAATTATACAAGAATCATATACATTCATATGATATCATATATGATCTTTTAACATTGCTTTGTTAATAATATCTTAGATTTATCGTTGTTTCGGGTGTTAATTTAATCGTTTTCTTTTATATGTTTTGTTACGTAAGTCATGTTTTTCATGGATAGGATGTATCGTATTCATATACAGAATGATATCATGTCATTAAACATTATTTTTAAATCATCAAATGATAATTATACTTGAATGGATACGACGGAGAATGAATCTCATCGCGTTCGTGGAGACGGTAGTCCGTACGTACGCACGAGCGACAATATCATTATTTTGATATTAAAATAATATATAATTGGATAGTATATCATATATACAGAATCATTATCATGTTAAATTTATTATTTACATGAATTACATATCATTATTATACCCATCTAAATAATAATATATTGAATAACAATTACACCACGACGTGGAGACGGTAAGCCGTATGTACGCACGTATGGTGACATGTCATTCAAATGATGGGTAGAATACTGAATATGGTTGTTACATATTTATAATAACATCAAAGTATATAGAATATACTGGAGTTCTAATTTTAGAATTGAAATAATAAACAAAGAGGGAGTGGAAGAAGAAAGAAACTTGAAAGAGGGTGATGAAAACGTTACCTCTTCTTCGGGTTCTTCCTTTTGATTTGATCAAAAGGACTCCTTAGGATGGCTTTATGGCTAAAGTAAAGCTTCTAGGATGAAGGGAGAGAAGTTGGGAGAGTATTTGGGTAGAGTTTGGCTGAACCAAAAGTCTTTAAAGTGTGAATAAGGTGGTAGAGGTGGGGGCCTTTTATAGGAGGAGAGGAGGGGCTCTTTTGGAAAGATTGAAATGTTACATTATTATACAATGCTTTTAGGATTCTAAAGGTCCCACACTTATATAATTCGTGTCTAAGGTGATAAGGGTTTGAAATATACCCATCCAATAGTCTTTGGACAAGTGTAAGCCTTGGATTTTACATTATCTTTTCATTTTATTAAAATCGTTAAATAATGAGGTCATCGCTGCATCATAATGATGTCATAAATAATTTAATTTATTTAATGTCTAAAAATTATAAAAAAAATACTATGATGTAGGAAATCTTTTTATATTTCCAATGAATATTTATAGTCAAAAATATGACTTGTATAACCCCATGTAAAAATTGTTTTAGTAAAACATTTCATGTTTGTGTCATTTTTTTACTTTAACATTAAATAAAAGGTATTTATGTCATTTTCCAACTAAAGTGGCTCCATGGGGTCCCCAAGTTGACCCATGGATTTTCTTGGTCGGCCATGGAACAACCAATTAGGGTAGGACATGTTTCAAGCTCATCTCATATTATTAAAACATTATTTTTACCTTAAACTACACTAATTACCTCTAATCGTGATTAATTTAAACTTAAAAGTTACTATTCACCAAAAAATTATTTTAATCCCATTGAACCACATTTTACATCCTAATTACAACCATGTATGTCGAATTTTTGAAATTAAAAACACAGAAGTGGTAATATTTCATTTAAACGAAAAATCAGTTATTTAACTACCACTTAGTGGTTTCACTATTCATCAAAAATTGAAGTTTTTCAGAACAATGCCAAACTTTCACCCTAAGCTATAATTGATATTCCGAATTCAAAAATTATTTCTATTTTAAAAAATTCCTAACATATAAGTTGCATTAATTAATTTTATAATTAATTCCCGCTGTCACAACAAATAGCGTGTTTTTAAGAAACAATATATATCAAAAGATTGACAATTGTTTATGTCCAATTTCAAAGTGAAATTAATTCTAATGACCACCATTGGATATAATGGTAAAAATATATACTAATTATACTCTGAAACCTCTAAATAGTATAATTTATCACTATAAATTATTTTGATTAAAAAAAGTTGTTTTTAAGTATTTTTCACTATTCATAAAAAATTAGAAGTTCTCAGAAAAATACCAAAAATTCAACATAGGCTAATTTTGATATTCCGAATCCAAAAATGAAGTCCATTTTGATAAATAAAATTTATAAAATTTCAAAAAGTACATATTACTATTCACAATGGCTAGTTTAATTAGTTGTGGTGTGTGTTAGAGCTCGAGGTTGCGTACAACACATGCTATTGTGTTATTCGAAGGGAAACGTACCGTGGAAGATTGGGGTGTTACATTCTCCCCTCCTTCAAATAATTGCGTCCTAGAAATTTCTAGGGTATTACTGCATAAAAAGACTCGGGTGGTTCTTCATCATAAGTTCCTCAGGTTCCCACGTTGCCTCTTCCATTTTATGATTTCTCCACAAAACCTTTACCAGACGAGTCGTCCGGTTTCTCAGCACCTGCTCCCTCACATCAAGAATTCTGATGGGCTCTTCGCAATAAGATAGATCAGGTTCCAGTTCTAATTCCTCATAGGTAAGTACATGTGTTGGGTCGGGCATGTATTTTCTCAATAGTGATATGTGTAAAACATCGTGAACTTTGGAGAGATTTGGCGGCATCGCCAAACGATAAGCTACAGCCCCAATACGATCTAGAATTTCGAAATGTCCGATGTACCTGGGACTCAATTTACCCTTCTTACCAAAACATATAACTCCCTTCCATGGATATACCTTTAGGAAAACATGATCTCCCACCTAAAATTCCAAATCCTTTCTTCTGTTATCGGCATAGCTCTTCTACCTACTTTGAGCTTCTTTGATGTGGTTTTGGATTACCTTCACGTTTTCCATTGTTTCTTCCACCAGTTCTGGTCCCACAAGTTTTATTTCACCAACATCATCCCAACAGGTTGGTGTACGACATCTCTTTCCGTATAACGCTTCATAAGGTGCCATATGAATGCTTCAATGGAATCTATTGTTATAAAACAATTATACCAGTGGTAAATATTGATCCCACATACCCTGAAAGTCAAGAGATCATGATCTCAACATGTCTTCTAAGGTTTGGATAGTCCGTTCTGATTGTCCATCTGTTTGAGGGTGATAGGCAGTGCTCAAACGAAGTTCAGTATCCTAGAAATTTTGAAGACTTTTCCAAAATCTTGAAGTAAAACGAGGATCATGATCAGAAACAATCGATTGGGGTACTCCATGAAGTCTTACAACTTCATTAATATATAGTCTTGCTAGACGTTCAAGTGGTAGATCGTCCCGTATTTCCAGAAAATGTAATGACTTAGTAAGACGATCAACAATGACCCATATTGCATCATTCCTTCTAGGAGTCTTTGGTAGTCCCATGACAATGTCCATCGTAATATTATCCCATTTCCACTCAGGTATGGGAAGAGGTTGCAATACTCCACCCGGATGTTGCCTTCCAGCTTTCACTTGTTGACAAACCATACACCTCGACACAAAATCAGCAATCTCCCTCTTCATATTGTCCCACAAAAAATGTTCCTTCAAATCTCTATACATTTTGGTGCTCCTAGGGTGTATAGAGAAATTGGAACTATGAGCATCATCCAGAAATTCCCTTTTTAGATAAGGTATATCGGGAACACAAAGTCTCTTCCCGAATTTCAAAATTCCATCCTTATACACAAAGTCCCTCAATCTTCCATCATTCACATCTTTAATCTTCTTCGGAAATTCTTCATCATCGGTCTGAGAACTCTTAATCCTTTCTAGTAATGATGGTTTGACAACCATTTGAAAAATCATTGATGTTTCACCTTCCCTAGTTATTCCCATGTCCATCTTCACTAGATCCATGAAAATTGGATCCCTTTCAATTCTCATCACATTCAAAACTCCATGGTCTTTTCTTCTCAAAGCATCTGCCACCTTGTTTTCCTTCCCCGGGTGGTAATGTATCGTTCAATCATAATCCTTGAGTAGTTCAAGCCATCGCCTTTGCCTCATGTTGAGTTCTTTTTGTGAGAAAATATACTTCAAACTCTTGTGATCAGTATAAATCTCACATTTTTCACCATAGAGGTAATGTCTCCATATCTTTAAAGCAAAGATCACAGCTGCTAACTCAAGATCATGAGTAGGATAGTTTTTCTCATGAATTTTTAGCTGTCATGATGCATAGGCAATAACCTTATCATTCTGCATAAGAACACAACCAAGTCCTTTCTTCGATGCATCACTATAAATAACAAACCCATCATTCCCCGATGGTAGAGTCAATACAGGGGAGTTGAATAATCTTCTCTTTAGTTCTTCAAAACATTCTTCACACTCTTTTGCCCAGACAAATTTAATCCCTTTACGTGTGAGATTTGTCAATGGGTCTGCCAATCTGGCAAAATTCTGGACGAAATGTCGATAATAACCTGCTAAACCAATAAAACTACATACCTCAGTTATACTTGTCAGTGCTGGACATTCTTGGATTGCCTTGGTTTTAGAAGGATCAACGGAAATTCCATCCTTAGAGACAATATGGCCAAGAAAAGAAATCTCCTGAATCCAGAATTCACACTTTCTAAATTTCCCATATAATTCATGTCTTCTAAGAGTCTTCAGGATAATGCATAAGTGATTTTCATGATCTTAGTGGCTTTTGGAGTATAACAAGATATCATCAATAAATACCACTACAAAGTTATCAAGATATTCCTTGAAAACTCTATTCATTAGATCCATGAAAATAGAGGGTGCATTAGTCAATCCAAAAGACATTACTGTAAACTCGTAATGCACGTACCTTGTTCGAAATGCTATCTTTGGAACATCTTCCTTCTTCACACACAACTGATGGTATCCAGATCGAAGTTCAATCTTTGAAAAGTATTGAGCTCCATGCAGTTGGTCAAACAAATCATCAATGTGAGGTAGGGGATACATGTTCTTTATTTTTATAGCATTGATCTCCCTATAGTTGATGCACAACCTCATAGATCCATCTTTCTTCTTAACAAAAAGAACAGGGGATCCCCAAGGAGAAACACTAGGGAGAATAAATCCCTTATTACTAAATTCCTCAAGTTTTTTTTTAGTTCAACTAATTCCACAGTGGCCATTATATAAGGGGTCTTCGATATGGGCCTTGATCCAGGAATTAAATCAATGGAAAACTCAACTTCTCGTTCTGGAGGATGTCCATGAAAATCTTCCAGAAACACATCAACATATTCTCTCACAATAGGTACATCCTCTATTTGAATATTCCTTTCCTCACCCTTAGTAATTTCCTTCTCTTCCTCCCCAATAATTGAATTTAGTTGAGCTACTGGGGGTGGATCTAGATAAGAATTATGTGGCAACGATTCTTCTCTAAAGATAAGGTGTTCCTTATCATCATCATCAAGAATCGTAACCTCTTTCCTCTTACAATAAATTTTTGCATCATGGTCTGAAAGCCAATCCATACCGAGGATTATATCAAATTCAATCACGGGTATGACGATGAGATCAGTAGGTAAAGAACATTTAGGTGCTCTAATGGGAACTAATCGACAAAACTTTGTTGCAACAATACTTCCCTTAGGGGTTTTGACCGACAAATCCCTTGATAAATCAAATTGGAAATATCTAATTTTCTTAGCAAACTGGGAAGATATGAAACAATGCGATGATACAAAATCAAATAATGCATTTGTTAAACTTGAGGAAACCATTAAATTACCTACCACCACGTCTTTCAGAGCTTCCACCTCAGCAGTATTGATAGCATAAGCCTGGACCTGATCCCTTGGCATCTTCTGAGGTAAGTTCCCCTGACGCTTAGGACATTCATTTGCATAATGTCCCTTCTCTCTACAATTATAGCATTCCACGTTGACAGCCGCTTTCTTTCCCTTGCATTCATGAGCTTGGTGGCCTTTTTCACCACACTTGTAACATACTCCTTTTTCTTTTAGACAGGCACCAGGGTGCTTCCTACAATAATTATCACAGGGTGGAAATTCATTTCTACCCTTCTTCCCTGTTTCCTTATTTCCTTTCCCAGAGTTTTCAGCGGATCTCTCCTTATCTTGCTTTGATTTAAAGTCATAAGACTTAGAGAATTCCTTTTTCGTCTTGATAGCGCACGACACAATACCTTCGTATGAAGAGAAGGTTTGTGATACTAAAGCTCGACGGAGAAATGGTTTTAACCCATCAAAGAAACGATCAGTCTTACTTCTTGGGTTACGTATGTAATCTGCAGCATACCTCGCTAACCTTGTAAAGTTAGCCTCATACTTTGCGACATTCTCATCCTCCTTCTGCCTCAGACTCAGAAATTGACTTTCCATATCCGTTTGATGGTCTCGAGGAAAGTATTTTTCTAAGAACATATCTTTGAACTCCTTCCATTCCATGTTTGTTAATTCATCATCTTCCTTTGCGTTTTGAATTAGTGACCACCATTGATCGGCATCTCCAGTGAGGCGGTAAACTGACATGAAAACTTTCTCCCTTTCACTACTCCCCAAGGCATGGAATATTTTCTCTAAGGAATTTATCCATTGATCAGCTACTATAGGATTTGTACTCCCATTGAAGGTTGGTGGTTGTTACCTCAGGAAACGGTCTAGCATTGATCCTCCACGTTGCGGATCAGGGTGCTCCATATGAGTAAGGTTATTATTCATAACCTGCGTGAGTTGTCCCAGTACGGTGAGAAGCTGATCAACACCAGTTGTATCACTAGCTCCACCATAATTATCTTGAGCAGGAGGGAAATCCCTACACGGAGTGCGTGCATTGATACGGTTTCCATTCCTTCCACTAGGCGCCATTTCTAAATAATGGCATAAACTAGATTTGTTTATGAATCAAAATACATAATTTCATACTTGTAAAACACTTAACATAAATTGAACAAATTATGGATATAATCCATAATTATAAAAATGTTTTCTTTGGGGAAGTATATACTCGTAACCCTTCATAGTGGTTTGTAAAGAAAATGGGAATTATCCTAAGCATATCCCCCAGGAGTGTCGTAACAAAGAGTGCAGTAAGGCCCGTTGTCGTCCACCAGTTCCCGTTCGAGTCTAGCTCAAAGCGGTGTTTTCGGGTTTTACCCCTAGGTACATCTGTGCCAGAGCCGCCTCTACCTGCTCGTATCCAGATAGGGATGTATTGCTCGGAAAACTCACAAAATCTCTACAATACCAAAATTTTAGGAAGTTCTTCTATACTAATCCTCAAAGTTCATCTTAGGTCTACGTGCTCTAATCAAAGTTTTTATAAATCTAGCTTCCAAGGTTTGTACTAAACTTCCTTTGATACCAACTGTAACACCCCGACCCCAGTTACCCGGAGTCGGTGCATTACTTCGTAACATTGGCATGATCACGAAAGATCAAGTCTCGAAAGACCGATTAGTTTAGTATCCTTGGAAACACTAGATACATTCATAAATATTACATTACATCATAAAGTGAAAAAATAAAGTGAAAAAGTCTCCATAGTCCACACTCATATCCTCTTCTGACTATCCCTGCAGTTCATTCATAAAATACTTCTTCACATCCTGGAAAATATTAAAACATTTAAACGGGTGAGCTCAGATGCTCAGTAAGGATAACAATATAGCAGAAACTTTCATAAGAAAACATAAGCATTTAAGGCAATTTATAACTAAAAAAAAGCCTTATTAAACTTGAACTTCAGTATAATATGACAAAATTAAAATAAAATAATGCCATTACTTACTCACATGGATATTCTACTAGACGAATAATCACATGAAATATCAATAACCACTTTCATAATGAGGGAATGTATAATGCCAGACATTCTGAAACATTTTGTCAAGGCCTCGGCCAAGACGTCTAAAATGATTAAGGCCTCGGCCAAAACCATAAATCAAATTGGGAAAGGGCCTCAGACAATTCCACATCTAGTTGTCTCATGAGACCTACCGATGCATTGAGGAGCTATAGTGGGCTCCACCCGTCACTTATAAAGTCCAATACATTCCTCATATGAATAGGTTTAAACATAACATAAATATTCGTATTAAAACTAGCATAAAAAATGTCAACAATTTCTCCATAAACTATGGATGGTATAAAAATAACACATCCGCACTCAAATATTTCACAAAATGTTCAATGGAAGTTTTGTATCATAAATCAATTTCAATTAAACTTAAAACCCATCAAAGGATGTTGACATGGATGAAATCAAAGCTATTTGAGAGAAATATCTCTCCTTTTTTGAAATCATTTAAAAGTCCCATAATTATAAAATAATACATTTACTTTGAAAATATTCTTATAAGCTTGTAAGGGAAGCTTCAACGAAGTTATAATGGCTGAAAATAGCCGCACCCGCCGTATAAGTTAAAAAAAACATTCTTACCTTAAATTTGTCAAAAAGGTCAAAAAGTACATTGTTTGGAAAACGACGGTAAGATTCCTTTCAAAAAAGTATAAGGGTATAAATGACATTAACCCATTTTCCATTTAATAGTAATTTTTTTTTGAAAGACATTTTAAAGAAACATGGATGTGGATGATAACGAGGTCCAAGTAGATAATTATGTATAAACAACCTTGGATAATGAAGAGGCTGTGAAGTAAACCCTTACCTTGTACTTTTCCTTGGTTGGGGTAGGTTAACCTCCTGTATAATGGTGAAATAATTGTTATTAAATTATACAAGAATCATAGACATTCATATGATATCATATATGATCTTTTAACATTTCTTTGTTAATAATATCTTAGATTTATCGTTGTTTCGGGTGTTAACTTACTCGTTTTCTTTTATATGTTTTGTTAAGTAAGTCGTGTTTTTCATGGATAGGATGTATCTTATTAATATCTAGAATGATATCATGTCCTTAAACATTATTTCTAAATCATCAAATGATAATTATACTTGAATGGATACGACGGAGAATGAATCTCATCACGTTCGTGGAGACGGTAGTCCGTACGTACGCACGAGCGACAATATCATTATTTTGATATTAAAATAATATATAATTGGATAG
Source organism: Viscum album (assembly GCA_963277665.1). NCBI lineage: Eukaryota > Viridiplantae > Streptophyta > Magnoliopsida > Santalales > Viscaceae > Viscum > Viscum album. Next base: position 1,826,303,565 of record OY728140.1, read on the forward strand.
TATATCATATATACAGAATCATTATCATGTCAAATTTATTATTTACATGAATTACTTATCATTATTATACCCATCTAAATAATAATATATTGAATAACAATTACACCACGACGTGGAGACGGTAAGCCGTACGTACGCACGTATGGTGACATGTCATTCAAATGATGGGTAGAATACTGAATATGGTTGTTCCATATTTATAATAACATCACAGTATATAGAAGATACTGGATTTATAATTTTAGAATTGAAATAATAAACAAAGAGGGAGTGGAAGAAGAAAGAAACTTGAAAGAGGGTGATGAAAACATTACCTCTTCTTTGGGTTCTTCCTTTTTATTTGATCAAAAGGACTCCTTAGGATGGCTTTCTGACTAAAGTAAAGCTTCTAGGATGAATGGAGAGAAGTTGGTAGAGTATTTGGGCAGAGGTTGGCCGAACCAAAAGGCTTGAAAGTGTGAATAAGGTGGTAGAGGTGGGGGCCTTTTATAAGAGGAGAGGAGGGGCTCTTTTGGAAAGATTGAAATGTTACCTTATTATACAATGCTTTTCGGATTCTAAAGGTCCCACACTTATATAATTCGTGGATAAGGTGATAAGGGTTAGAAATATACCCATCCAATAGTCTTTGGACAAATGTAAGCCTTGGATTTTACATTATCGTTTCATTTTATTAAAATCGTTAAATAATGAGGTCATCGCTGCAGCATAATGATGTCATAAATAATTTAATTTATTTAATGTCTAAAAATTATAAAACAAATACTATGATGTAGGAAATCTTTTTATCTTTCCAATTACTATTTATAGTCAAAAATATGACTTGTATAACCCCATGTAAAAATTGTTTTAGTAAAACATTTCATGTTTGTGTCATTTTTTTACTTTAACATTAAATAAAAGGTATTTATGTCATTTTCCAACTAAAGTGGCTCCATGGGGTCCCCAAGTTGACCCATGGATTGTCTTGGTCGGCCATGGAACAACCAATGAGGGTAGGACATGTGTCAAGCTCATCTCATATTATTAAAACATTATTTTTACCTTAAACTACACTAATTACCTCTAATCACGATTAATTTAAACTTAAAAGTTACTATTCCCCCAAAAATTATTTTAATCCCATTGAACCACATTTTACATCCTAGTGACAACCATGTATGTCAGATTTTTGAAATTCAAAACACAGAAGTGGTAATATTTCATTTAAACGAAAAATCAGTTATTTAACTACCACTTAGTGGTTTCACTATTCATCAAAAATTTATGTTTTTCAGAACAATGCCAAAATTTCACCCTAAGCTATAATTGATATTCCGAATTAAAAAATGATGCCTATTTTTAAAAATTCCAAACATATAAGTTGCATTAATTAATTTTATAACTAATTCCCGCTGTCACAACAAATAGCGTGTTTTTAAGAAACAATATATATCAAAAGATTGACAATTGTTTATGTCCAATTTCAAAGTGAAATTAATTCTAATGACCACCATTGGATAAAATTGTAAAAATATATACTAATTATACTCTGAAACCTCTAAATAGTATAATTTATCACTATAAATTATTTTGATTAAAAAAAGTTGTTTTTAAGTATTTTTCACTATTCATAAAAAATTAGAAGTTCTCATAAAAATACCAAAAATTCAACATAGGCTAATTTTGATATTCCGAATCCAAAAATGAAGTCCATTTTGATAAATAAAATTTATAAAATTTCAAAAAGTAGGTATTACTATTCACAACGGCTAGTTTAATTAGTTGTGGTGTGTGTTAGAGCTCGAGGTTGCGTACAAAACAAGCTATTGCGTTATTCGAAGGGAAACGTACCGTGGAAGCTTGGGGTGTTACATTCTCCCCTCCTTCAAATAATTGCGTCCTCGAAATTTCTAGGGTATTACTGCATAAAAATACTCGGGTGGTTCTTCATCATAAGTTCCTCAGGTTCCCACGTTGCCTCTTCCATTTTATGATTTCTCCACAAAACCTTTACCAGACGAGTCGTTCGGTTTCTCAGCACCTGCTCCCTCACATCAAGAATTCTGATGGGCTCTTCACAATAAGATAGATCGGGTTCCAGTTCTAATTCCTCATAGGTAAGTACATGTGTTGGTTCGGGCATGTATTTTCTCAATATCTATATGTGGAAAACATCGTGAACTTCGGAGAGATTTGGCGGCATCGCCAAACGATAAGCTACAACCCCAATACGATCTAGAATTTCGAAAGGTCCGATGTACCTGGGACTCAATTTACCCTTCTTACCAAAACGTATAACTCCCTTCCATGGAGATACCTTTAGGAAAACATGATCCCCCACCTGAAATTCCAAATCCTTTCTTCTGTTATCGGCATAGCTCTTCTGCCTACTTTGAGCTGCTTTGATGTGGTTTTGGATTACCTTCACCTTTTCCAATGTTTCTTCCACCAGTTCTAGTCCCACAAGTTTTCTTTCACCAACGTCATCCCAACAGGTTTGTGTATGACATCTCTTTCCATATAACGCTTCATAAGGTGCCATCTGAATGCTTGAATGGAAGCTATTGTTATAGGAAAGTTCTACCAGTGGTAAATATTGATCCCACATACCCTGAAAGTCAAGAGAGCATGATCTCAATATGTCTTCTAAGGTTTGAATAGTCCGTTCTGATTGTCCATCCGTTTGAGGGTGATAGGCAGTGCTCAAACGAAGTTCAGTATCCAAGGCTTTTTGAATACTTTTCCAGAATCTTGAAGTAAAATGAGGATCACGATCAGAAACAATCGATAGAGGTACTCCATGAAGTCTTACAACTTCATTAATATATAGTCTTGCAAGACGTTCAAGTGGTAGATCCTCCCGTATAGCCAGAAAATGTGCTGACTTAGTAAGAAGATCAACAATGACCCATATTGCATCATTCCTTCTAGGAGTCTTTGGTAGTCCCATGAAAAAGTCCATCATAATATTATCCCATTTCCACTCAGGTATGGGAAGAGGTTGCAATACTCCACCAGGATGTTGCCTTCCTGCTTTCACTTGTTGACAAACCATACACCTCGACACAAAATCAGCAATCTCCCTCTTCATATTGTCCCACCAAAAATGTTCCTTCAAATCTCTATACATTTTGGTTCTCCCAGGGTGTATAGAGAAATTGGAACTATGAGAATCATCTACCAATTCCCTTTTTAGATCAGGTATATCGGGAACACAAAGTCTCTTCCTGAATTTCAAAATTCCATGCTTATACACAAAGTCCCTCAATCTTCCATCATTCACATCTTTAATCTTCTTCTGAAATTCTTCATCATCGGTCTGAGAACTCTTAATCCTTTCTAGTAATGATGGTTTGGCAACCATTTGAAAAAGCATTGATGTTTCACCTTCCCTAGTTATTCCCATGTCCATCTTCACTAGATCCATGAAAATTGGATCCCTTTCAATTCTCATCACATTCAAAACTCCATGGTCTTTTCTGCTCAAAGAATCTGCCACCTTGTTTGCCTTCCCCAGGTGGTAATGTATCGTGCAATCATAATCCTTGAGTAGTTCAAGCCATCGCCTTTGCCTCATGTTGAGTTCTTTTTGTGAGAAAATATAATTCAAACTCTTGTGATCAGTATAAATCTCACATTTTTCACCATAGAGGTAATGTCTCCATATCTTTAAAGCAAAGATCACAGCTTCTAACTCAAGATCATGAGTAGGATAGTTTTTCTCATGAATTTTTAGCTGTCGTGATACATAGGCAATAACCTTATCATTCTGCATAAGGACACAACCAAGTCCTTTCCTCGATGCATCACTATAAATAACAAACCCATCATTCCCCGATGGCAGAGTCAATACAGAGGAATTGACTAATCTTCTCTTCAGTTCTTCAAAACATTCTTCACACTCTTGTCCAGACAAATTTAATCCCTTTACGTGTGAGCTTTGTCAATGGGTTAGCCAATCTGGCAAAATTCTGGACGAAATGTCGATAATAACCTGCTAAACCAATAAAACTGCATACCTCAGTTTTACTTGTCGGTGCTGGCCATTCTTGGATTGACTTGGTTTTAGAAGGATCAACAGAAATTCCATCCTTAGAGACAATATGGCCAAGAAAAGAAATCTCCTGAAGCCAAAATTTACACTTGATAAATTTCCCATATAATTCATGTCTTCTAAGAGTCTTCAGGATAATGCGTAAGTGATTTTCATGATCTTCGTGTCTTTTGGAGTATACCAAGATATTATCAATAGATACCACTACAAAGTTATCAAGATATTCCTTGAGAACTCTATTCATTAGATCCAGGAAAACAGAGGGTGCATTAGTCAATCCAAAAGGCATTACTGTAAACTCGTAATGCCCGTACCTTGTTCGAAATGTTGTCTTTGGAACGTCTTCCTTCTTCACACACAACTGATGGTATCCAGATCGAAGGTAAATCTTTGAAAAGTATTGAGCTCCATGTAGTTGGTAAAACAAATCATCAATGCGAGTTAGGGGATACTTGTTCTTTATTGTTATAGCATTGATCTCCCTATAGTCGATGCACAACCTCATAGATCCATCTTTCTTCTTAACAAAAAGAACAGGGGCTCCCCAAGGAGAAACACTAGGGCGAATAAATCCCTTGTTACTCAATTCCTCTAGTTGTTTCTTTAGTTCAACTAATTCCACAGTGGCCATTCTATATGGGGTCTTCGATATGGGCCTTGATCCAGGAATTAAATCAATGGAAAACTCAACTTCTCGTTATGGAGGATGTCCAGGTAAATCTTTCGGAAACACATCAACATATTCTCTCACAATAGGTACATCCTCTATTTGAATATTCCTTTCCTCACCCTCAGTAATTTCCTTCTCTTCCTCCCCAATAATTGAATTTAGTTGAGCTACTGGGGGTTGATCTAGATAAGAATTATGTGGCGACGATTCTGCTCTAAAGATAAGGTGTTCCTTATCGTCATCATAAAGAATCGTAACCTCTTTCCTCTTACAATAAATTTTTGCATCATGGTCTGAAAGCCAATCCATACCGAGGATTATATCAAATTCAATCATGGGTATGACGATGAGATCAGCAGGTAAAGAACATTTAGGTGCTATAATGGGAACTAATCAACAAAACATTGTTGCAACAATACTTCCCTTAGGGGTTTTGACTGAAAACTCCCTTGCTAAATCAAATTGGAAATATCTAATTTTCTTAGCAAAATGGGAAGATATGAAACAATGCAATGATCCAAAATCAAATAATGCATTTTCTAAACTTGAGGAAACCATTAAATTACTTGACACCACGTCTTTCGGAGCTTCCACCTCAGCAGTAGTGATAGCATAAGCCTGGCCCTGATCCCTTGGCCTCTTCTAAGGTAAGTTCCCCTGACGCTTAGTACATTCATTTGCATAATGTCCCTTCTCTCTACAATTATATCATTCCATGTTGACAGCCTCTTTCTTTCCCTTGCATTCATGAGCTTGGTGGCCTTTTTCACCACACTTGTAACATACTCATTTTCCTTTTAGACAGGCACCAGGGTGCTTCCTACCACAATTATCACAGGGTGGAAATTCATTTCTACCCTTCTTCCCTGTTTCCTTATTTCCTTTCCCAGAGTTTTCAGCGGATCTATTCTTATCTTGCTTTGATTTAAAGTCATAAGACTTAGAGAATTCCTTTTCCGTCTTGATAGCGCATGAGACAATACCTTCGTATGAAGAGAAGGTTTGTGACACTAAAGCTCGATAGAGAAATGGTTTTAACCCATCAAAGAAATAATCAGTCTTACTTCTTGGGTTACGTATGTAATCTGCAGCATACCTCGCTAACCTTGTAAAGTTAGCCTCATACTTTGCGACATTCTCATCCTTCTTCTGCCTCAGACTCAGAAATTGCCTTTCCATATCCGCTCGATGGTCTCGAGGAAAGTATTTTTCTAAGAACAGCTCTTTGAACTCCTTCCATTCCATGTTTGTTAATTCATCATCTTCCGTTGTGTTTTAAATTAGTGACCACCATTGATCGACATCTCCAGTGAGGCGGTAAACTGCCATGACAACTTTCTCCCTTTCACTACTCCCCAAGGCATGGAATATTTTCTCTAAGGAATTTATCCATTGGTCAGCTACTATAGGATTTGTACTCTCATTGAAGGTTGGTGGTTGTTGCCTCATGAAACGGTCTAACATTGATCCTCCATGTTGCAGATCAGGTTGCTCCATACGAGTAAGGTTATTATTCATAACCTGCGTGAGTTGTCCCAGTACGGTGAGAAGCTGATCAGCACCAGTTGTATCACTAGCTCCACCATAATTATCTTGAGCAGGAGGGCAATCCCTACACGGAGTGCGTGCATTGATACGGTTTCCATTCCTTCCACTAGGCACCATTTCTAAATAATGGCATAAACTAGATTAGTTTATGAATCAAAATATATAATTCCATACTTGTAAAACACTTAACATAAATTGAACTAATTATGGATATAATCCATAATTATAAAAATGTTTTCTTTGGGGAAGTATATACTCGTAAAGCTTCATAGTGGTTTGTAAAGAAAATGGGAATTATCCTAAGCATATCCCCCGAGAGTGTCGTAACCAAGAGTGCAGCAAGGCCCGTTGTCGTGCACCAGTTCCCGTTCGAGTCTAGCTCAAAGCGGTGTTTTCGGGTTTTACCCCTAGGTACATCTGTGCCAGAGCCGCCTCTACCTGCTCATATCCAGACAGGGATGTATTGCTCAGAAAACTCACAAAATCTCTACAATACCAAAATTTTAGGAATTTCTTTTATACTAATCCTCAAAGTTCATCTTAGGTCTACGTGCTCTAATCAAAGTTTGTCTAAATCTAGCTTCCAAGGTTTGTACTAAACTTCCTTTGATACCAACTGTAACACCCCGACCCCAGCTACCCGGAGTCGGTGCATTACTTCGTAACATTGGCCTGATCACGAAAGATCATGTCTCGAAAGACCGATTAGTTTAGTAGCCTTGGAAACACTATATACATTCATAAATATTACATTACATCATAAAGTGAAAAACTACAATAACAAAGTCTCCATAGTCCACACTAATATCCTCTTCTGATTATCCCTACAGTTCATTCATAAAATACTTCTTCACATCCTGGAAAATATTAAAACATTGAAAGGGGTGAGCTTAGATGCTCAGTAAGGATAACAATATAGTAGAAACTTTCATAAGAAAACATAAGCATTTAAGGAAATGTATAACTAAAACAAAAGCCTCATAAAACTTGAACTTCAGCATAATATGGAAAAGGTAAAATAAAATAATGCCATTACTTACTCACATGGATATTCTACTAGATGAATAATCACATGAAATATCAATAACCACTTTCATAATGAGGGAATGTATAATGCCAGACATTCTGAAACATTTTGTCAAGGCCTCGACCAAGACGTCTAAAATGATTAAGGCCTCGGCCAAAACCATAAATCAAATTGGGAAAGGGCCTTAGCCAATTCCACGTCTATTTGTCTCATGAGACCTACTGATGCATCGAGGAGCTATAGCGGGCTCCACCCGTCACTTATAAAGTCCAATACATTCCTCATATGAATAGGTTTAAACATAACATAAATATTCGTATTAAAACTAGCATACGAAATGTCAACAATTTCTCCATAAACTATGGATGGTATAAAAATAACACATCCACAGTCAAATATTTCACAAAATGTTCAATGGAAGTTTTGTATCATAAATAAATTTCAATTAAACTTAAAACCCATCAAAGGATGTTGACATGGATTAAATCAAAGCTATTTGAGATAAATATCTCTCCATTCTTGAAATCATTTAAAAGTCCCATAATTATCAAATAATACATTTACTTTTGAAAATATTCTTATAAGCTTGTAAGTGAAGCTTCGACATAGTTATAATGGCGGAAAATAGCCGCACCCGCCGTATAAGTTAAAAAAAACATTCTTACCTTAAATTTGTCAAAAAGGTCAAAAAGTACATTGTTTGGAAAAAGACGATAAGATTCCTTTCAAAAACGTATAAGGGTATAAATGATAACCAATTTTCCATTTAATAGTAAAAATGTTTTGAAAGACATTTTAAAGAAACATGGATGTGGATGATAACGAGGTCCCAGTAGATAATTATGTATAAACAACCTTGGATAATGAAGAGGTTGTGAAGTAAACCCTTACCTTGTACTTTTCCTTGGTTGGGGTAGGTTAACCTCCTGTATAATGGTGAAATAATTTTTATTAAATTATACAAGAATCATATAAATTCATATGATATCATATATGATCTTTTAACATTGCTTTGTTAATAATATTTTAGATTTATCGTTGTTTCGGGTGTTAACTTACTCGTTTTATTTTATATGTTTTGTTACGTAAGTCATGTTTTTCATGGATAGGATGTATCTTATTAATATCCAGAATGATATCATGTCCTTAAACATTATTTTTAAATAATCAAATGATAATTATACTTGAATGGATACGACGGAGAATGAATCTCATCGCGTTCGTGGAGACGGTAGTCCGTACGTACGCACGAGCGACAATATCATTATTTTGATATTAAAATAATATATAATTGGATAGTATATCATATATAAAGAATCATTATCATGTTAAATTTATTATTTACATGAATTACATATCATTATTATACCCATCTAAATAATAATATATTGAATAACAATTACACCACGACGTGGAGACGGTAAGCCGTACGTACGCACGTATGGTGACATGTCATTCAAATGATGGGTAGAATACTGAATATGGTTGTTCCATATTTATAATAACATCACAGTATATAGAAGATACTAGAGTTATAATTTTATAATTGAAATAATAAACAAAGAGGGAGTGGAAGAAGAAAGAAACTTGAAAGAGGGTGATGAAAACGTTACCTCTTCTTCGGGTTCTTCCTTTTGATTTGATCAAAAGGACTCCTTAGGATGGCTTTCTGACTAAAGTAAAGCTTCTAGGATGAAGGGAGAGAATTTGGGAGAGTATTTGGGTAGAGGTTGGCTGAACCAAAAGGCTTGAAAGTGTGAATAAGGTGGTAGAGGTGGGGGCCTTTTATAAGAGGAGAGGAGGGGCTCTTTTGGAAAGATTGAAATGTTACATTATTATACAATGCTTTTCGGATTCTAAAGGTCCCAAACTTATATAATTCGTGGCTAAGGTGATAAGGGTTTGAAATCTACCCATACAATAGTCTTTGGACAAGTGTAATCCTTGTATTTTACATTATCTTTTCATTTTATTAAAATTGTTAAATAATGAGGTCATCGCTGTATCATAATGATGTCATAAATAATTTAATTTATTTAATGTCTAAAAATTATAAAAAAAATACTATGATGTAGGAAATATTTTTAGCTTTCAAATGACTATTTATAGTCAAAAATATGACTTGTATAACCCCATGTAAAAATGGTTTTAGTAAAACATTTCATGTTTGTGTCATTTTTTTACTTTAACATTAAATAAAAGGTATTTATGTCATTTTCTAACTAAAGTGGCTCCATGGGGTCCCCAAGATGACCCATGGATTGTCTTGGTCAGCCATGTTAAAAGTTACTATTCACCAAAAAATTATTTTAATCCCATTGAACCACATTTTACATCCTAATGATAACCATGTATGTCGTATTTTTGAAATTCAAAACACCGAAGTTGTAATATTTCATTTAAATGAAAAATCAGTTATTTAACTACCACTTAGTGGTTTCACTCTTCATCAAAAATTGATGTTTTTCTGAACAATGCCAAAATTTCACCCTAAGCTATAATTGAAATTCCGATTTCAAAAATGATGTCTATTTTAAAAAATTCCAAACATATAAGTTGCATTAATTAATTTTATAATTAATTCCCGCTGTCACAACAAATAGCGCGTTTTTAAGAAACAATATATATCAAAAGATTGACAATTGTTTATGTCCAATTTCAAAGTGAAATTAATTCTAATGACCACCATTGGATAAAATGGTAAAAATATATACTAATTATACTCTGAAACCTCTAAATAGTATAATTTATCACTATAAATTATTTTTATTAAAAAAAGTTGTTTTTAAGTATTTTTCACTATTCATAAAAAATTAGAAGTTCTCAGAAGAATACCAAAAATTCAACATAGGCTAATTTTGATATTCCAAATCCAAAAATGAAGTCCATTTTGATAAATAAAATTTATAAAATTTCAAAAAGTAGGTATTACTATTCACAACGGCTATTTTAATTAGTTGTGGTGTGTGTTAGAGCTCGAGGTTGCGTACAACACACGCTATTGCGTTATTCGAAGGGAAACGTACCGTGGAAGCTTGGGGTGTTACATAATTACTCTATCAATCCATGTTATTACCTAATTAAATTAATTAATATTAATTAAATTAAATTAATACTTAAATTTATACTATTATCTATTTACATAGATTATTTTACACATAAATTTATTAGTTTAATGATAATATCTTTTATTTTATAGCATCGTTTTAAAATTTATTTTAAAAATCCTTTACCCCCTCTTTCCATTTTATCATACTCATAACTAAAAAATAACCATTAAAGATCAATGTTATTAAAAAATTAAAAAAAATAAAAACAAACCCAAACTTCTAAACAAGTTAAAACTTCACCCATAATTAAATTTAACCTCCCCTCATTTCATCTCAACAAAATAAAATGATAAAGGTATAAAAACCAAAGAGAAGGAAAGATAGAACCTAACTTTATTATTCAATGGAAACCTTTTGTTAATCTAATAAATAATTCCAATTTAAAGATAAATTAAATAAATAAATAAACATACAAAAAATAACGTTAAAGGGAAATAATAAAAGTGATAGAACTTGGTTTAAACCCCCAAGTGGGTTCTTAATTTTGACTACCTCCAGTTTGAAATTACATAATTTTATCCCCAATCTAAAACTAGTGGTGGTTTTTTAAGGAAAACCACCAAATGTGACTTGTTTCAATGTACATGAGTAGAGACCAAAAATAGAGACCGCCAAAGTAAAATAAAAGTTACACATTCCATAGAATAAATGGAGAAAAATATACAAGGGGAGAGGAAAAATTATGAATGAGTGTTCACTTTTTTTCCAGCTATAGGAGTGGTGTTTATTGGTTGTGTAAAAATTAGGAAAATATGTGGCATATATTTTATTTTAGGTTCAGATGATTACTATATAATGATTTCCAATTTTTACCACCGTCCTTGTATGCACCAGTTTATAACTCAACTAGCTCCCCCATTATCTCCACAAAATATATCACTTCTTCATCTACTTTATCATCCATAGTGGAACTCAAAGTGTTGGATGAATATGAAAATTCAACATAGGGGGTGGTAATACCCAATTAAATTTTAATAAAATAAACAATAAACAATTTCAAAGAAATATTATCTCCCTGAGTAGGTTCATATTCAATTTATTATTCATCGTTTAGTGCCCTCTTAGAGTTGGTTTGTTATGGATGGTGGCATGTAGTGAATATACTCAAACTTTTATTCAAATTACACCTCTTCAGTGGTGTCTTATTCTAAAGTGAGAGATATGTAGAGAGTTGCTGATAATTATTTTTCAATATTGGAAGATCACTTTTCAATTCAGTAATATCAAAATTAGACCAATATTTTTGTAAATCATCTCGACTCCCAGAACAACATCTGGTGGCATGCCTTCTGTAGGAACCTCTTTGAGAGATGGATAATAATGGTCAAATGGATATTTAAGTTTCTTCGTCTCATTATACTTAGTTTATTAAACTAGAAAATTAGGTGGAACAAGATTCACTTCATCTTCATGTTTCTTTTGTTGTTTCTCTTACCTTAAATATTTGATCCCATTATGAGAAGTGGAAATGATATATATTTTTTTAACCTCTCCAAACAATTAAAAATTATCCTACATTATAATCTATGATGAATCTTCCCTATTTGACTCAATATTTTACTAGACATATTAAAAAACACTATAAATGTTTATATTGAACTAGAAATAAAAGATTTAAAATGACAATATTTTTTTATTTCTTTTTTTTTTAATTTTTTTTGACATTTTTTGTTTTTATGAAAAAAACATGTGAAAGTGATTAAAACACCCTGGAAATGGTGAAAAAAAAATTAGGAGGGGATTTTTGGGGATCCAAAGTAAATGTTTTTTATTTACATAAGAATTAAATAGAGTTCACAACTAGTGTCTATCTCACAAAGAGGCCACTCACACGACACTAAATTTTTATTGTCACTATTTATAAATTAAAATATACTACACTAATATAAAATAATATAATAGGGGTGTGTTTTAAGAATTCATATGATATATATATATATATATATATATATATTTATGAAAAACACAAATCATAATAAAACAAACAAATAATTGAGTGAGAAGAAATTTTGGTTCTGAGGAGGTTACAGTGATGAAATAATTATTTTGAAAGGATATTAATATTATTATATTCAATATAGAGACTGAGAACTATCACTCTACACCCTACCATTTTAATTCTATTACAACACACTGAGAACTCTATATTAATGAGTAATATCTTCCGCATAAATACCTAATCCAACCTACACTATTTGAGTGACTTAAATATTGAAGGGAGGGAAAATAAATGAATAAGGAGGAATGATATAGTATTTTGGAAAGCAGAGTGACTACACTACACAATCATTTTAAATACTAATAAATTATTAGTGCAAAGAAATTATTAAATCACAAGAAACATTAAAGATCATGGCTTCCCCCCTTGAACAATAGTAAGGGTCTACAAACATGGAGATGAAAGAAGAATGGTGGGGAAAACAAAAAGTATAAAAATAATGAAAAGAGAGGAATAAGAGAATGATATAAACTAATATATATAAAAAGTGTAGAAAACTATTATAGCTAAAAAAACTACTTATAAAATAAAAAATGACTAACTAAAGGGATATTTATTTTTAATGTAAAGGATGTAAATATTTAAAAGGAAGAAACGGGGTATTATTTTTCTTCATTCCTATCCATCCAAAATTCATGCATGGTTGACATAGTGAATAGATTTATCAGAGTAAGTGGTATTATTAAAAGTTCTTTGTATATATTTTACATGAACCCTTAAAATTTCATCTTATTTTGACACATGTAGCTAATGTTATGATATAATTACCTAGGAAAACATTTATATCCTGAAGACTATTTGAATACTAATGTTATGGTTTAATGTGAATTTAGAACTTTTAAAGAGCTATAATATTAAGCATCCAAAATTTAATCATTTTTTCATCAACATCTCTTATATATTAATAAAAATATAAGCTTATTTTGATTATAAATATGTGAGATATGATCCTACATTTAATTTTTTTTAAAAATGGGAATTAATCTAAAGGCCCCACTTATGAGATTTATTTAGGCTTAAAATGTTTCGATTCAGAATTTGGTACCATTAAATGAATTATATTTCATAAATCCTATAATCCTAAAAAATAAATTTCATAGTTTTATTCATTTATAAAATTTATGTTTGAGACATATAAATGATAAAAATAGTTAAAAATAAATAATTTTTCCATTTTCAAAATTAAACTCAAATTATTCTTAAAACCTATAAATTTGAAGATTACCCTTAAAATTATAATTTTATGAGATTAAAAAATTCAATTACATAATTAAATCTATTAAAATATTTTCTCCATTATCCCCCCACACTTATGCATTACACTCATTGGAAATCATCAAATATGCAAATCAAAATCCACACAAGAATGAAAAGTGAGAAAATTTGGGGGATTATTTCTAAAATAGAATTACATCATGTATCATATATGAAAAAAATTCTATTTAATTTTAATATCTCACATTTATTTTTTAACCTCAAAAATCCAACCATGACCAAATCACACTTACATCATAATGAAATTCATGTCACTCTTCACTCAAGAGAAATTAAATATAGAGTTATGTGCATACTTTGAAAATGAATGCGCCACATAGGATTGTGAAAATTATCATATTTCCACACCATTCTACATAAAATATTTTTTCAATAATGAAGAATTTCTCAATGTAGTTTGACGACTTTGTTTTTGTGGGTAAAAATATTTTAAAATGTAATTCCAAAAAGAGGATGTTGAAATCTTAAGTATAATTCATGAATATTAAAGTGAAAACATAATAAATCCCTCACTCAATTAAACTTAAAATATTTAAAGAGCACACCCTTTTTATGAAATTAGATGATACATGAGTCATAAAAAGAATGTAATGAAATATTTCATACTAATTATCCCCCACTTTTTTTTAATATTTTTAAATCTTTTTTTTTCATGGAGGATGTGATGAAAATTGAATATAATGAATGAATGATAATTCACCACCTTTATTTTTTATAGGTAAATGAGTTACAAAATTAATCATAATGAAAAATTCAATTTCATATCCATTTTTTTCTTTTCTATTTTTTTCTTCATATTTTTAAGAGGATAACTAGATAATATGAATAAATCACAATAAATGATGACCCATTCACATTTATCTCTCTCTTATAAAAATAATAGTGAAATTCCTTACACTCCCTATAATAATATATATCCCAAATAACACACATTAAAGTCCATTCCACCACACTAAAACTTGAGATATTCATGAAAAAATATTAAGAGTAAAGATAGGAAAGGGTAAAGAAGTTTGTAAAGTGGATTAAACTTATAAGGATATTTATGGAATATTAGGCCTAAAAAAGGATATAAAGGTAATATATCAAGTGAAAATTTATCTAAAAAAATGTCTCAATTATATCAAAAAAATTTATAATCTATAAATATTTGGAATATTAAAACCACAAGTTCTGGTTTGCACAAAAATAAAGGTTTCACTCAAGAAAGTGGGGATATTAATAAAAATATGTCAAAGTGGTTTGGAATAACTCACTTGAAAATAAAAATATTCTGAGTTAGTGTTTCATGTGCACATGTTTAAAAAATTAATCAAAATGTTAAAATTATTAAAAATAATAGTCCTCAAAAAATTTCCACATAAACAATCATTTAAAAATCAATTTCTTAAAAAATCAATAAAACTCTCTAAAAATAAATTCATGTGTTTAATATTATAAATAATGTTTATTGAAGTTAAAAATTCTTAAAAAATAAAAAAAATAAAAACACACAAAAAATTCTGAGTAGGTTGACACTCTCCCCGCATATAAATTTGATTACTCTCCATTTCAACATAGAAAAATAAAAATATAAGGGAATAAAAACTAAAGAGAAGGAAATTTATAACCTAATTTTTTTTCAGGGGAATACTTGCATTAAAATAGTATCCACTGACACTTGAAACTTAAAAGAAAGTAGAAAAAACATAAGAAAAGGAATGATAAAGGGAAAGAATAAAATTAATATAACTTAGATTAACCCCCCAAGTGGAAATTAATTTTCTACCACCTCTAGTTGGTAGTTCTAGAATTTTATCCCAAATAAAAAGGTGGATGATGATTTTTATGAAAAAACCACCACACATGACTTTTCTTGATGTCCATGAGTAGATATCGAAAATAGATACCCCCCCAAAATTAACTCATCTTCTAAAATTATTTGTAAAAATAGATGTAAGTAGAGAGAGTAAAGTATTAAGGGTAATGCCTATTTTGTCTTCCTAGAAGAGTGGTGTCCACCAATGGTTCATAAATTAGGGTTGGACATTGTTTCTATTATTTTTTAGGCTCAAAAAATTATTCTATAATTATTTTTTCTTTTATACCATCATCCTCATGTGCACGAGTGTATAACTCAATTATATCCTCTATTAAATCCTTATAATATATTACTTATTCAGCTTTCTTGTAATCCACCAAGGTAATGTAAGTGTTGAAAAAATATAAAAATTCAACGAAGTGGGATGAAATTATCAATTAAATTTCAATAAAATAAGTATTAAAGGGATTTAAAGAAACATTATCTCCCATAGTTGGTTCAAATTTAATTTTTTATGTGATCAATTACTCTTAGTGTTAGTTTGTTGCGAATAGATGAAAGTTGTTAATATCCTATAATTCTCATTAAAAATTCACCATTCTAGTTTCTACTTCTTCTAATGTGAGAGATAAGTAGATAGGTTCCAATTCTACATTTTTAAAAATGGTAGGATCACTTGTAAATTCATTACTTATAAAATTAGACCAATAATTTTCTAAATCATCTTGATCTCAAAAAAAAAATCAAATGGCACGTATTATTTAGGAGAAAATTAAAGACATATTGAATGGATATTTAAGTTACTTCCTGTCATCCTCCTAGGGTTTTTTAACTATTAATGTAGGTGGATAAAGATTCACTTCATCTTCAAGTTTCTTTTTTTTCTTCTCCAACCTTAAAATATTTGATCTCATTATAAAAAATGGAAGGTATCTCCATTTGTGTTCACTTATTCCTGTAATAAAAAATTCCCCTACATTATAATCTGTAATTAATATTCATTTTTGGAATCAACATTAAGAAAATTCTATAAAATATCACTTAAAAGTCCATCTTTTCCAAGAAATAAAAATATACAATGAAGTATTTTTGTGTGTGTTTTTTTATAGAAAATAATATATGAAAATTATCCCTCCTCCCTATTAATCGTGATAAATCTATAGGAGTATATTTTCTTGAATCCCCAATCAATATTTTTTTATTTTCTTAATTATGTATTATAGTTCACACCCTGGGTCGATCTCATGTGAAGTCCATTCACATGACACTAAGTTTCTATTACCATTATTTATAAATGAAAATACAATAAACTAATATTTAATAATATAATGGGTAGGGGTATAATAATTCATATGATATAACTATTTATAAGAAAAAATATAAATAAGTGAATAACACATAAATAATTCAATGGGAAGAAACTATTGTTCGTAATAGTTCAAAGTGGTGTAATAATTATTTTTAAAAGAATATTATCATTACTGTATTCTATGTAGAGATCCATAAATTTCACTTTACACCCTCCTATTTGAATGGTATTACCATACACTAAGAACTCAACATGAAGTATTAATATCTTCCACATAAATACCTAAGAACAAAATCCACTATTTGAATGACTTAAATATCGAAGGTATGGAAAATGAATAAATGAGGAGAAAGAATATAATAATTGGGAAAATAGGGTGACTACACACCAAAATCATTTAATCTACAAAATTAAATATTATAATAAAATAATAGAAATAATTAAATCTAAAAAAACTAAAAATATAACTAATTCTCCCCTCAAAGAAGAGTAAGGGTTAGTTCTCCACAACCATGGAGATGAAAGAAGCATGGAAAGGGAAACATAAAATAGAAACAAAAGAAAAGAGAATAATGCGAAAATATGCGAAAATAATATATATAAAAAGTATATAGAACTATTAAAATATAAAAAACCCTATATATATAATGGAAAATGGCAAAGTAAATTGTTAGATATTTATAATGGAAATAAGGTACATATTTATAAGAAAGAACTATGGCATAATTTCAATCCATTTATGTCCATCATATTTTCACACATCAATAGCAAGGTAAATAAAAACAAATATTGGAAGGTGGTATTATTGAAAGTTGTTTTGTTATGTATTTCACATGTTCTATCATTATTTCATATTATATGGACATGTGTATAAAAAGTTATGATAGGATTATGCAAGGAAAAGTTTTTGTCTAGGAGACTATTACAATTTCAATGTGTTGGATTCCCATGAATTTATTCCCTTGGAGTATCTATAATATTTAGTAGATATATTTAAAGAAAATTTTAATCCACCTATCTTCTATATTTTTCTCTTATTTTTACTATCCATTTGTAAGATATGGTCCCATATGTAAATTTTATCAAAACAATGCATAGATTTCAAGGACCCACTTGTGAGATTCATTTGGTCCTAAAAAGTTTATACTCAACATTTGTTCCTATAAAATTAATTGTATCCCATTACACCTTTAAACATAAAAAGGAATTTTAAAATTTATATTAGTTTATAAAAATTTATGTCTGATACATATAAATTCTGAAAAATAGGTAAAAATCAAGAATTTGGCCATTTTGAGAATTAAGCTCAAATAATTCATAAAAAATAAATATATGACAATTACCCATAAAATAAAAAATTTGGGGGATTAAAAATAATTAATTATAAAATAAAATTTATGAAAATATAATATTTATAATTCCCCTACACTTAAGCATTTCACTCCCAGGAAATCATCAAAAATAAAAATCAAATACACACAATAATCAAAAGTGATAAAATTTCCACGATCATTTCTAAAATATAATTTCATCATACTTTATATATGAAAACAATTCCATATCATTTTCATCTCTTGCATTAAAATTTGTTTGACCTAAAAAATCCATGCATTAACAAATCACATTTACCCCACATTGAAATTAATGCCATTATTCACTCAAGAGAAATAAAATATGGAGTTATTCTCATAATTGGAAAATTCATGTGTCACCATAATATTGTGAAAATTATCATCTCTCTACACTGTGATAAATATAATATTTTTTCAATCTTGTGGAATTTTTCATGGTGATTTAGATTCTAAGGGTTTTTGAGTAAAATCATTTAAAAATTTAATGATGAAAATAGGAGGTTGAACTCTTAAGTATTGTGCACAAATATTAAATTGAAAATATGGAATACCTCACTCAATTATCCTTAAAATAAGTACACCATAGATCCTTTTGTGAGATGAGATGAGTCTTGAATCATATATTGAATGCAATGTAATATTTTATCTTAACCACCCATTAATTGTTTTTCTTTTTTTAATATTTATTTCATGGAAAATGATATGAAAATTGAATACAATGAATGAATTTAAATTCATTCCCTTTATTTTTTAGAGGTAAATTAGTACCAAAATTAATCACAATGAAAAATTCCATCCAATGTCTATTTTTTTCATTTTTCATTTTTAATATTTTTTAAAGGGGTGAATATATTATATAAATAAAGAACAATGAATGATTACTCATAACCATTTATCTCTATATACTACCCAAAATGGTGACCCCCCACATATTACAATGATTTGTATCTCAAAGAACACACAAAATATTCCCTTCCTTGACACTCAAACATGAAATATCCATGAAAAATTATTAATAGTGAAGGTAGGAAAGGAAAAATTGGAATGTAATGTGGATTATAAATTTATGAAAATACATTTATTCTAAGGGATAAACAAGTTTATATGTAAAGGGTAGGCATAAATTTAAAATATTTCTTGTAAAAAAAATTCTTTAATAATATCAAATACATCATACAAACTCTAAAAATTATGAAGAGAAATAACACATATTTTAGTTTGTACACAAAATTAATGTTTATATTAAGAAAGTTTAGGATTGAGGAAGAATATGTAAACGTAGTTTAGACAAACTCTCATTATTGGAAAAATATTTTGAGTTAGTGTTTTTTGGGCATGGGTTTCAAAAATTGGCCAAACTTATAAAAATGATTCAAAATAAAATTAAAGGATAAAGTTCAACATCAATAATAATTTAAAAGTAAATTTCATCAAAAATAAAGGAAAAAATATAAAAATAAATTCAAGTGTGAAATATAATAAATAATTTCATTAAAGTTAAAAATTATAAAAAATTAAAAAAATGAAAAACACACAAAGACTTCTATATATATTGACTACCCCCACACTTATATTTTACTACCCCTCATTTCAGCTAAACAAAATAAAAAGATAAGGTTTGAAAAACAAAAGAGAACGAAAGATATTACTAGAATTTATTCTTCAGTGGGAACCTTGAGTTAGTCTCTAAGCCACTTCCACTTTAAACTTAAAATAAAGTAGGGGAAAAAAATAAGAAAAATAAAAATAATAGGAAAGAATAAAAGAGATATTACTTGGTTTTAACCCCCCAAGTGGGTAGAAGTTTTTGACTACCTCGAGTTGGTTGTTCTATAATTTTATCCCTTATAAGATGGTGGATTAAGTTTATTTTAATACAAACCACCACATGTGACTTTTCCTAGTATCCCTGAGTAGACACCAAAAATGTATACCCCCAAAATAATATTGAAGTAACTCATCCTCTTAAACTAATTATAGAAAGAGATGTAATGGGAGGGGGTAAAGTATGAGGGGGTTCTCTTTATTTTATTCAGCTGTAGGAGTGGTGTCCACTAGTGGTATAGAAATTACAAGAAGATGGGGATTCTATTTTGGTTTAGGTTTAGTAAATTATTTTATAATTATTTCCAATTCAGTACCACCATTCTTATATGCACTACTGTACAACTCAGCTAGATCCGCCATTCTCTCAATAACATATATCACTTCTTTATATGCTTCATCATCCTACAAAGAAATCCAAGTGTTGGATGAATATGAAAAGTGAAAGTAGTGGGAGGTAATTATCAATTAAGTTTCAATAAAATAAATAAGTAATAATTTAAAAGAAATATAATCTCATTGAGTAGGTCAAAATTCATTTTATTCTTCTTTCCTCAGTGCCTCTTGAAGTTCGTTTTTTTTGTTTGGAGTGAGGTTTTCAATATACTCCAAATTGCCTTCAAATTCCACCACTTTATTTGTGTATTATTCCAATGAGAGATATAGGTAAAGATGTAATTATTATTCTTTTTCAAATATGATATGATCACTTGGACATTAATTTATTATAAAATTATACCAATATTCTTCTAAACTATCTTGATTTCCAAGAACAACATCAGGTGACATGTCTTCTTCTAGAACCTCTTCAATAAATGGTTGAATAAGTTTAAATGGATCTTTAAATTTATTCCTCTTTAAATCCTTAGGTTATTCAACTAATAAATTAGGTGAGACAATATTCAATTCATCTTCAAGTTTGTTTTGTTACTTTTCTAACCTTAAATATTTGATCTTATTGCAAGAATTTAAAAGGATATCCATTTTTTTGTCCACATATTCCGATAATAAAATATTATTCTACATTAGTATCTATAAATAATATTCCTTATTGGACTCAAAATTTGTACAAGCATATGAAAAATCATTATAAAAGGCTATCTTGACCAAGAAATAAAATATATGCATTGAAGTTCTTTTTTTTAAATTTTTTTATATTTTTGTATTTTTATGACAAATAATATTTGCATGTGAATTCAACTACCAACCAATGGTTCCAAATTAATAAGAGATAATTTTTTAGAGATTTGTACAAAATATTTTTTTTATTTTCCTAAGCACATGGTCTAGTGCCAAACCAGGGACGATCTCACAAGGAGGCATCTCACATGACATTGAGTTTTTACTATCACTATTTAAATATTTAAATATACTAAACTAATATATACTAATATAATGGTGTGTTGGGGGGGGGGTGGGTTGGGGTGGGGTTTAATAATTATTATTATATAAATATATATATATAGGAATGAAAAATATAAAGAATAATAGAACACATGAAGAATTCAGTTAGAAGAAAATGCTATTCTTAGGAGTTTATAATGATGTAATAATTATTTTTAAAATGGATATTCTCATTAATTTATTTAGTGTAGAGATAAATAATTTTCACTATAAACACTCCGATTCGAATGTTATTTCCCACACTTTTATCTCTACATGCATGATTAATCTCTTCAACATAAATACCTCATCCAATATTTAATGTTTTAATGAATTTAATATCAAAGATAAGGAAAATTAATTAATAGGGAGGAAGAATGAAGTATCATGGAAATCAGGATGACCACACATTTTAATCATTTTAACTACTAATAAAATCTTATAATAAAATAAGATGAATAATTAAATCAAAATAAACTCAAAACATCACCTCTTCCCCTATTGAAAAACCTTGAGGGTTTGTTTTCCACAACCATGGAGATAAAAGAATAATGGTGAAGGAAATACAAAATATAAACAAATGAAAATATAAGAACAATACAAGTAGAGAAAATAATATATATATATATATATATATATAAAGTTCTGAAAACTATTATAGTACAATAACCCTACTTATATAATGAAAAATACCTAACTAAATGGATTACTCTTTTGAATGGAAAGTAAGTACATTTTTACAAGGAAAAGATGAGGCAAAATATCACTCCAATTCTTTCCATCAAAGGTTCACACATTTTTGTTATAGTAAATTGATGAATCTATACAGATATTATTCTGTAAAGTTGTTTCTATATGTCTTTTTCAGAAACACTCAAAATTTAATCTTAATTGGAAATATTTATCTTTATTTATTATAGGATTACATGGGAATATTTTTCTATCTTGGATACTATTTGAATTAAAATTTTCTAGATTCCAATGAATTTATAACCTTGAAGGAGTTATAATCTATAGTATCCACAATTTAATAAATTTTTCATCATTATCTTCTATATCTTTTTAAAAAAAATCATCTTATTTTGATAATCTACTTGTCAGATATGAAGCTATCTTTAAATTTAACTAAAATAGGAATATATTCCAAGGCCCCACCTATGAGCTTCATTTGAGACTAAAAAGTTTTTATTCTACATTTGGTCCAATTTATTGAATAATATCATACCAAACATTAAATCATATAAAAAAGGAATTTAAAATTAGTATTATTGTATAAAATGAATAATATAAATGATAAAAAATAGTAATAAAATTTATAATTAGTTATTTATAACAATTAAGATCTAATTATTCATAAAATATAAACATGTGACAATTACCCTTAAAATAATTTTTTTTGGGATTAAAAACATTTAATTAGAGTATAAAATATATAAAAATGTGATCTTCATCACTATATGATGTAATTGATACAATATGGTATCATCATGCCATATTTTGTTGGTTCCACTAATATATTCCATAATATGTGTAAAAAGAACACCAAAAGAATATTCCATCCAAAGGAAAATGGTGTTTGGATCCAATGAGAAAATATTGGGTGAGTTTGAAAATATTAATTATCTTAGGATTTCAAACTAGTTTTGAAACATGGGAAAACATTTTGGTTCACTTGTCTGAATATAAGAGTGGGGATGCACTAATGAGATCATGAATTTATCTCTCAAACATTCATGAAAGGTAAAGTGAAACCTAGATATAATGTTTTATATGATTCGATGAATAGATGAAAAATTTGAATGGACTTGTGTAGGATGAATCCAAATAATAACCATAGTTACATGTTCAAGGTCGTGTACACCTTTTCTCTATTCTTTTTTGATTTGTATCTACTATATAAAAGTTGAGTTTGATAGATAGCTTTTTTATGAAATTTTATTCCAAGAGAGAATGTCGCTTTATTTTCAAAATTTGATTTATATATTTTTAAAATGGTGGGTAATTTTTGGACTTTTTAGTGTCTTTAATCATATTTAAAATGGTATTATTTTGGTTATTTAAAACTTATGATTTTTTGGAATCCTACTTTGGAAACTGATATATAGTGGGATTCCTTTATTAAGGGGAACAAATTTATCATTATTTAACATGATAAAGTGAATAGAGAAAAATATAGTGTGGGATGGTGTACTTTACATTAAATGTTCACGAATGTTCCCAATGTGTTTCTTTTATAGAGAAATTTTCACTTTTCACGTCACATCAATGTGAGGTAATTGGATATGCTTTAATTTTTACTAATGGATCATTAGGTCACATTGGTTTAGGATTAGGTACCAATGGGTTTTTCTAATGGGTTAAACTAGTTTAACAAATGGGTATAATATGGACTATCAATCAGATCAAGTGTAATCTAATAGACATGTAAATTCCCTATTGGGTATGATCTGGGCCTCATAATCAATTATGTGTGATCTGATAGACGTGACTAATTTTAAAAAAGAAATTCTTTTTCAGGATATGTATCTACCAAAATTTAAAGGGTATGATAAATTATCTGAATGGGTACTACAATTCATATAAAATAATGTCTCCTTTGGTTGGAAAATTAAATTCACCTTGATCATAAAAACTCAAATATCTCTCAAAGATTCATATTTAACCAAATTTTTTAAAATAATTAATGGATCTTTATTAGTGAATAATAAAAAATCCATTTCACACTCAATAATTTCAAAACCTCTTCAAGGGATTCTATCCACTAAGTACAAGTTTAGAGTATCAAGTCACGATTTCATCCTAAATAGGATTCTTTGGAAAACCAATGTACTACCTATTTAGTTGGGGAAATGTACTCTTAAGGAGATAGTTAACACAATGTTCCTAGGTAACCTTCATCTAATACCATCCAATATAATGGTCATACCATTTTCCACCAATATCACCAACCATCATAAAAGTATATTCTGTCAACATAGATATAGAGATGAAAAAAATGAATTAAAAGTGAATCACTTTGATTAAAAAAATTTGAAGAGGTTTAAAAATAGATTTACTTATTGAAACTCTTAAAGTGGTTCATATACTCTCAACTAGAAAGCCCCTCACATTAAAAGATGAAATTCTTCAGGGTTCTCGTACAAGGGAAAAATTAAAAAATAATGATCTCATATACTGATGAAACATACCCAATGCATTATTTTA
Organism: Viscum album; assembly: GCA_963277665.1. Lineage (NCBI taxonomy): Eukaryota > Viridiplantae > Streptophyta > Magnoliopsida > Santalales > Viscaceae > Viscum > Viscum album. The sequence goes on from OY728140.1 coordinate 1,826,328,103, forward strand.
TGATATCTTTTAAACATACCAATACCACCGGATAGAAAAAGAGAGACTAGATTCTGTAGAACAAAAGTACATCACCAAGAATTAAATGAGAAAGAAATTATTATTATTGAAGTTTATTTTATAAAAAACAGTTGATAGTAGATCTATTGTAGAATAGTTATATGAATTAAAATTTATCTTACAAAATTTAACTAAAAATAAGATGAATAAATAAGATTCCATAGTTATCACATCCATCATCTATAAAATCCTCCTTATTATAAAAAAGTAATTTTTTCTAAAATGTAAGAATGAATATATTTTCCTCAATGTGTTTATCAACTAATTAGAAATTTTAGAGGAATATAAAAAACATGAGTAGGAAAGTGAACATAAGGATTTGAAATCCAAGGTCCTCATAGAGTAGTGAGTAGGTCCATCTAGGTCCTCATAGGGGAAAAACATTCCAATCCATTCTTCAAAAGGAAAGGTGAAATTTAGGAATAAGAAATGGGAATGTTACTTCTATGACAATTTGGGACTCATTAAATCATATTTTCATATCTATATGAAGATATATATAAATAAAAATCCTATATAAAAATTTGCAACAATGATATTTAAATATAATGTGATAAAGGGGAAATATTTTTGGTGGATTTATTACAAAGCTACACATCACATGCGAAACAAAAAAACCCTCTTTAAGAGGATGAAATCAATCAATGATGTAATATCTATCTACATGGAGAACTATGTATGCATAAAAATATAAGGGAAGGGTGTGGTTAATCTTAAGTTTACCATGGGAAATATCTTCACTTTATATAATATATTTTTTGTGCCAAAATGTTTTAGGAAATAATTTTTACGGATTATGTTAAACATACATGGGTTTAAGATTGTATTTGAGTAGATAAATTTTTTCATTCCAATGGTGGGATATTTTTTGGAAAGGGTCACTTGTATGATGGATTATTTAAATTAAATATAAATACTATTTTAATTAATTTCTAGAATATATTTATTTATATTATAGTCATTGTAATCACATAAATCATAAAAAATTAATGGTATATCAAAAATTAAATTATTATTTGACATGGATAAAAAAGGTAATGATTATGTGGCTTTCATGAAAACTAAAATAGTTAAGAACCCATTTCCAACTACAGAAATGGAAAGTAATTTTTTATAATTTAGTATATAATAATGAATTTGATTTACATTCTAAAACCACTACAGGTAATAAAAATTAATGTTTACCTTTTATTGATGATTATTATATATTTTAATGTGTCTATATTTTACACTATAAAGATAAATTTATAGATAATTTTAGCACCTCCAAGGTGTATCTCAGTGGTAGAATCCCCTATAGGGTATCAATAAGATCAAGAGTTTGACTCTAACTGAGTAATAACTTATTGGAATTATAGGATTTTCTTGTATTTTTGAACGTCCCGGGAAATGTTTTAAATTATAGATAAATTTATTGTCTATAAAAATGAGTTTGAAAACTAATGTCAGATTATAATTAAATTCCTTCAATATGATAGGGAGTTCAATATTATATTCCTTCATTGTTTTAATCCTTGTATATCCTAGATGAAGTGAAATATCACTATATACCTCAAAAGAATGGTGTCTCATTGGGAAAGAATATAACAGTAATGAAAAGGTTTAATTCCATGATGTCCATCCCAAAACTCTTAAGAGGATTATTATAAGAGGCATTATGAACTTTTTATTATATAATAAACCAGGTTCTTATAAAAGATAAGGCTATGAATATATATAAATTATGGAATCATAAGAAATAAAATGTAAATTATTTAATGGTTTGGTGTTGTCAAGGAATTATAAGAGTACCTGAACATAAAAGAAAGAAGTTTTCTATAAGAGATATTGATAGATTTTTTTGGACACATGAAGCATACACAATCTTATAAATTCATGGTTATATAATAAAATTATTTAGTATATATTAAATCAATTATTTAATAAAGAGATGTTGTTTTTGATGAGTCTAGGTTTATCTATTTACCCAATTAAGTCCAAAAGAGTAATCTTTCTAAAATAAAAGAGTGTCTCAATAAGATACTATCGAATAGCTTTTTAAAAATAAAAGACCTTGTATAACCAACATGTATGGATTTTATTTCTATATGTACTTTTTAGAAGTAACTAATGATATTATTATTATACAAACTCTGTTTTTTCTTATTATAGAGTATGACCTAAAAACATTCATAGAAGCTGTGTAATATTCTAATGCATCTATTTTTAGGGAAGCAATAAATAAAGAAAATGAATCTATAACTGGGAACAATAATTATATATTAGGTGATAATACTTAGGGTGTACAAATGATAGGCTGTAAGTGGGTACTTATAAGAAATAAAAAATTAAATGGTTTGATTGAAAAATGTATGGATAGATTTATAACTAGGGAGACTGATTAAAATAAAGAAATTGACTATTTTGACACCTATTCTCTCATGGATCATAATTATTCTGTTATAATTCTTCTTACTTTAGATTATATATATAATTTTTAAATAAAAAAATTAATGTTTAAATAAAATTTATAAATTTTGAATTAGATGAATAAGTATATATAAAACAACTGGAATGATTTATAGTACTTATAAAATAAAATAAGGTTTGAAAATTGGTATGATCCTTGTATGGTTTAAAATAAGCTCTAAAAAATGAAAGAGAAATTGAATTACGTAATTTTATCAATTTGTTTTAGTTAATCAGGATTATAAAGTTTATAGTAGGTTTCATAATAATCATTGTGTTGTTATTTATTTATATTATGATGACATATTAATATTTGAAACTAATATGAATGAAGTAAATGAGTCTAAGTTTATTTTATCTAGAATATTTAATATTAAAGACTTAAGTAAATAAAATTTCATTTTTAGGAATCAAAATTGTTATAAATATTAATTTTATTTTTCTTTATCAATCCCATTATACTGAAAAAGTCTTAAAGTTGTTCCAACATGTTGATTGTTCATCAATGTCTACCCCATATGCTTCTTGATGTTGGAAGCTACCAAATCCTGGTAGAGAAGTTGGTCAATTTAAATATGAAAGGGTTATTAGGAGTCTCATATATGTTATAAATTTAAAAAGACCTAATAGTGAACATGTTGTTGGGAATTTTAGTAGGAATATAAGTAATTCACATTATTCATAGTGAGATATTCTTAAAATATTACTCAAATATATTAAGGACACAATAGATTACTATATATGTTTTATTTGTAACCCAAGAGTTTTGGAAGAATTTTATGATTAAATATAGATTACTAATATAGGGAATCACTCTTTTATAAGTGATTGGGTTTTTTCACTTAGAGGTGGAATGATCTCTTAGTGATTAAATAAAAAAAATTGTATAATAGAATCCTCAATGGATCTTTAGTATTTTTTTAACAGCTACTATAAAATAAGTAAAATGGATTTGATCTTTTTTATCACATCTTTTATAATGTATCATGCCAATGTCTATGGTTTCTATAATTTTTGATAGTCAAGAAATGCTATCTAGGGTATATAACAATACTTATAATGGAAAATTGAGACACATTGGTCTCAAACCTAGATATGCGAGGTAGTTGATAAAATATGGTTTGATAACTGTGTAATTTGTTAGGTTAAGCCTTAATTTTTCTAATCTAATAAAAATAGACTTCCAAGGGAATTGGTATACAAAAATTATTTAGGATGGTTTTAAAATCCTTTTAAAAAATTCACTATTGATGGTACCATAATTTAATATGTTATAAATTATCATGTATAAGTTGAAGGTAGGAAATTCAATTATATGTTTGAAGTAAATAATAAATGAATATATCATCCAAATAAAAAAGCTGTATGGTGACCATGAGAAAAAAGAGGGTGATTTCAAAGCTCTTAATAAACCAATGATATAAAATAAGGGTTGAAAAAAATATAAAAACTTGTTGGTTCACCAAGGTGAATGTGGGAGCTGGTTTACTATAAAGATCATATTAACCTCTCTTCAAAACATTTATAAAAAGAGAAGTGAAACATGGTCATAATGGTGTCTATGTGTATATAAAAAATATTTAATTTTAACTGAATTATGTATGATGAGTCTAGCTGATAATAAGAGTTACATGATCAAGGTAATGTGTACCTATTTCTATATTTAGATTTGATTTGTATCTTCTATATAAAGGTTCAAATCAAGAGATAAATGTTTTCATGAATTCCATTTACAATAGATTATGATTCTATATTTTGAAAAGGTGTTTTAATTTTTTTAATAGTGGGTGATTTTGGGGTTTTTATGTGTTTTGAAAATACTGAAAATGGTTTAAATTTAGTTTTTTTAAAGGGAATATTTTTTGTAATCCCACATTGGATAGTGGGATGGAGTGCGTTTATTTTTTAAGGTAAAAATTATCATTATTCAAAAATTATAAACTATAGAGAGAGAAATATTTTTGGAGATGGTACACCAAAAAATTTATGTGCGTGTCCAATTGCGTAATTTGGCCTTTTGATGGTTCACTTTTTGCGTCAAACACATAATTGGTGCGAGGTGTTTATATATTAATTAATTTATATATATGGATTGTTAGGTCAAATTATTTTGAGCGTAGACTCGAATAGGTACATTTAGTGGGTTGAACCAGTTCACTGAGTTGGTTTAATCTGGACCGTTGATCAGATCAGGGGTGATCTCACCAACAAGTACATTCATTTGAAGGTTAGATATATGCCACTTAATTAATATATTGTGATCTAATAGAAATTATTAAATGTATAAAATATATTCATTTATATAATAGTTATATAGACTTTTACAAGGAGTATGATTAAGTATCCAAAATTCATGCTTCCATTCCTATTAAATTTAGTCTCTATTGGATGAAAAAATCAATTCAACTTGATCCCAAATACTCAAATAAATCTTAAAGACTTATATTCCTCAAAATTCTTCTAAAATAATTATATGATCTTTGTTTATGTGAAACAAAAAATACATTTATCACTCTCTTGTTTCCAAATACATTTTAATTAATACTATCCATTAATTAAAACTATATAGTATTGATCCACTGTTGTGTCCTAAAAATGATTTACCAATAACACATTGTACTTATGATTTAGAGGAGGTTAATATATTCATAAGGATATAAATATTATACTATGACTTAAAGAGCTCTATCTATTACCATCCAAATAAAATTCCATACCATTATCCATAAATATCACCAACAATATTAAGAGTACATTTCTTAATCATGGTTTAGGAGATTATCAACAATAAGATGAAAGTGGATAAATTCGATGGAAATAATTTCAATAGGTGGAAAAAGAGGATATAATCACAAAAAATCTTAATGTGGTGTATATAATCTCAAATCAAAATCAACCCTCATTCTTATATGAGACACTTAAGGTTTATATCATGAGGTAAAAATGAGAAAAGAATGATCTCATGTGCTGAGGACACATAATCAATTCATTAGTTGATGATCTCATTGATAATTACCAACACATCCCTGTGGAAAAGAGACCTGGGATTCTTTGGAAAAACGTATATCATCAAGGACGAAGATAATAATAAATTCTTTGTAACAAAGTTTATTTCATACAAAACATTTGATATTATATCTATTGTCTAGAAGTTTTATTAATTACAATGTATCTTACAACATCTAAAGCAATATAAGTTGATCATGGATGATTCCATAGTTTTCACATCCATCATTTATAAATCCCCATTTTATAATGATAAATATTAACCAAAACACAATAAATAAGATATTTACCTCAATGATTTTTTCAATTACATACACACTTTAGATGAATATAAACAATATAAGGTGGAAAGTAAACTTAAGGATGAAAAATCCAAGGCACTTGAGGTGAAGGTGGTGAGTCAATTCGGGTCATCATAGGAGAAAACATCTAAAAAAAACTTCAAAAGTAAATTTACAAATCAATAAGAAAGAATAAGAATTATACTTCCATGGAAAGATATGATACTTCAAATGGAGAAATCATATCCATAAGAAGAAAGATGGAAATAACACTCCTAAAGAGAAATTTGTTTTCATGTTCTATGAATCTAATGCACCAAAGGAAAACCTTCTCGGTGGGTTGATTTTGTTGATATAGGACATGTGTGAAACAAATAATATATCTTCAAGAGGATGGAATCAATAAATAATGTGACAACACTCTACATTAGAAACTATACAAGCATAAATATATAAGGAAAGGGTATCATGGATCTTGAGTTTACCTCACAAAGGATCCCCACTTTAAATTATGTATTGCATTTACTCAAAGTTCATATGAACTTAGTTTTATAGATATTGTTAAATAGGAATAGGTTTAAGTATGTTTTTGAGGAAGGTAACTTATTTTTCTTGCAAGGGTAAGATATTTGTTGGAATGGGTCACTTATATGATGGATTATTCAATCTAAATGTAAATGTTGTTTTTTATTTTTTCTAGGATATTTTCATTTATGGCATAATAAATTGGGTCAAATAAATCCTATGATAATGAATTGCATGTCAAAAATAGAATTACTACATGGCATGTATAGAAATGATCATGAGTGTGTGACTTGAATGAAAACTAAAATAGTTAGGAAACTATTTACAAATATAGAAAGTAAAAGTAATTTGTTATAATTAATACATAGAGATTTATGAAATTGTCATGATAAACTAGACATAAGAAATAAAATGTACAATGTAACATTTATTGATGATTTTGAATTTTTCCTTGTATATATTTGATAAGTTAATATTGAAGCTACCGATAAATTTAGCATCTATAAAAATGATGTTGAAAACTATTGTGGCCTTACAATTAAATTCTTTAGATATGAAAGGGGAGATGGATATTGAATGTTTCAGGTGTATAAGAATCACCATGGTGGGTGAATAACCATTAAGGTATTATCAATTTGATAGATCATTCGGATTATTATACAAGACATAAACATCAGGACCTATAAAAGGTTTCCACTGAATATTAACACCATAGAACCAAGAACCCATAGAGGATATTTTTAAATTAAATTTATAATTAATTTATACTATAATGGATTAAATGATACCTTGTCTTTGAAAATTTCTTTATAGATGACATTGATTATCCAAAAACCCTTTTCCAAATCACCTTATAATATATGTGTTTTGTATCTATATGTTATTTTTAGATGTGTTTTAGATGAATATAAATTAATTAAATATGAGATGAATTCATGATATCAATGTATTATGTGTTTTTAAGGAATATATTCGATATAGTGAAATCATGAATAAATTGAAGTTAAGTATGGTAATAAACAAACATGAAGACTCTTCCCTATGAGCCACAAAGTGGCGTGACACAACAAAGAAAAATTACGATGAAGCTAATATTGAATATTTAATACATATGGATAAATATTCCCATTAAATCTTGGTTTTCTATAATGTTGGATGATCAAGAGATGTTCTAGAGGTACAAAAATGAAGAACCGTGTTTAAAAGTAGCTTTAAGAGATGGAAAATAATAATTCCCGCCACAAATCATGTTCAGAACCTGAATGAAGTACAAGAACTAAAGGAAAAGTGTAAAAAAATACATAGGAGGAGAACCATAAACTCTCAAAACATGTAGAATATGTCATGTCATGAACCTTTATAAAAAAACCCAGTAACGAACTAGAATTACATATCTTTTGATGGGGAGACTAATGGATTGACCTGGAATAGACATTTAATGAGAGGTTTGACCCAAGGAAACCCTTTTATTAATATAAGGCTTATAAATTAAGGATTCTGGAAAAGGGAAAATAGATTAATTCTGGGTGTATGGATTCAACTACTAGGAGGCTACTACTAGGGTTCCGACCTAGAGATCATTCTTCATAGTTAGGTTATTTATGTTTTTATTTTATATTATAACATAACACTTGGTGATTTTTTAGTTTAATTCAATTCATTTTCTCTAATTACTATGTTATATTCTCTCCACCAGGGGTTTGGATTTATTCATTGTTGGTGACCACCTGATGATGATTTTTTAAACCTGTAGGGTAGAACAAAACCTGCTAAACTGGTTGCGTAACAATTTAATTTATTTATTTATTCACTTATACAATTATTTTATTCAATTTATATTTTTTTAATTCATGTTTATCATATATATTATTAAATTATGGACCAATTTCATTTAGTATCAGAAAAAACCCAAAATAATAAAGGTAATTGATTCATGACCACTGGATTAAATTCTTCTTTTTCTTTTAAAATATGATCCCAATTAATCCTAATATTTTAATTCATTTCGACATGAAGAATTATAATTATAGGGTATATTTGTAGGGATTGACCATTTCTTTTATCAATAAACTTAATTGATTTCACAACCATTGATAATTTGTTTTCAAGTGCAGTTATGATTTATTTTTATAAAAAATTACCGTGGAGATGATTTCCCTCTCTTCTTCTTTTCCATATGTATTTTTTATTTAATTTTCATCATAAAATTAGTTTAAGAAAATCAATTGAAATTGGGGTGACCAAACCTTTGGTCAAAATTCAGCCGCCATATTCCTCACTCTCTATGGGATCAACTTTTATTGCCGTCATGCTATGCCTTTTTAGCTAGTGTAGTTTAGGAAATTATAAATTTATAATTTGATTTTGTCAATGGATTTAAATACACAATTAAAAAATTTCACCTTCATTACACTATAAGAATCCATGTTTATAATACCTCTAGTGATGATCTACATGTTCTCCTTTCATCTTTAAGAAACACCAAAAGAATGCTAGGTTCTAGCATGACAGATCTATCATCTTGTATTGATCATTTTGGTCGATTATGGTTATTTAGAGCTTGAAGTAATCTCTCTAGTGCTTCTTTTTTTAGAGTAATAATGGAGGAGGAATGGAGATATAATTACACTATGTGAAATGATTCTCAAGTCTTAATTAACCCTACACAATTGACATAACCATCTATTTACAGATCTAGGGTTTAGGTTAAAATATTATTTAATTTCATACCCACCCTTAAATAATATAATAATCACTATCAAACCCGATTAAATTTAATAATAATAATAATAATAATAATAATATTTTATGGTATGTTCTAACTTGTGTAATGATAAATATTTTTTACCGACTTGAAAATTAATATTCATCCCTAGAAACTGTCTTAATCTGATCCAACTCCTCAACATTTATTGAATATATGAATAAATATTTAATTAAATATTTCATTAATAAATAAAATATTAGGATCTATAATACATGACTAAAATTATTCCTCAGTCTTGAGAATAATATTTATTCCATTAATTAAATTCAAATAGAATTCAAACTATATTAACAAAAAAAGTTAGTGTGTGACCCTCTAGGATTATTTATCATTGGAATTAGGCAAGATTTCCTAAAGTCCAAGATTACTATCTAGTAATGGGTTAAGTAATTTATGATAATGAACATAATGTTCCAATACTGAAAACTATATATGAATGATTTTTATGTAATAAAATCCCTTTGTCTCAATATCCCTTCAAGCATGTTTCACATCTCTATCATAAACCTATATACATGATAGGTATTTATTTGACTATATAAAAAATCATGTCATTACAAAAAGTCCAAAAAATTTAATTTTATAGTTATATTCAATCAAAGGGAAGAGATTTAAAATTCCATAAATATGGAAGAGGAAAATCCTTCCTCAACTTATCCATTAATAACATGTAAACAGCGGCACACAAAATGTATCTAACTTCTCTATGAACTGTATCATCAAGGATTATAAAATACATATAAGTTTTTAATTTGTAACATGCATTAATAATAATCTTAAATTCTAAATACCATTACACATTATCATAGATAAGAACATCCAATGTAACCAAAACATGAAGAATTCCTATCGGCAGTTCTGTTCTCATAATCCCCCTTCTTAGAGATTACCAAGTGAAAACCTAATGAGAAGAAGTATCACCCACATATGAGTACTTGAACCTAATATTATACATCCCATTGCCCTATCATAGTACATTATCCAATCTTAGAACTATATTTAAGAATATCACCTTGTAACTTCATGGTTACCATTATAATGGGGAATTACTATAACATTATCAATGTAACATATGCCCTATAACATTATTACATGAAAGTAATGAAAAAATAAACAATATATAATAACATGTTTTATTAATATTAAAATATTTTAATATTCATGTAATGAAAGGTCAAAATGTTGGTTCTAAAACACAAACCCCCAAAAAATCCTACTTGGACTAGATCCAATTGCCTATGAATTTAAATAAACTAGACTTCACATAATGATCATATTTTTTTGAGTGAATGATTAAGTCAAGGGGTCCACCACATTATATTACATGGATATTCTGATCACTATTACTTCAACACTATGAGAAAACCCCTCCAGAGATGACACTTCCAAAATATCTGCTTAATTCATTAATGTAACCCTAGGCCCTTTAAAGATACACCACTGTATTATTATCAAAATAGACTGTGATAAGAAATTTACAACTAGAAATCATGTCTAGATATTGGATGGACTTTCATATTAATAATTATTATTTACCTACCTCATAAGCCACATTATACTCAGAATCATCTATATAATCTACAACCACATTCTTCTTTGATCTCTTCCATCTCACAACACCTCCATTTAGAGCACAAATTTATCTAATCTGTGACTTTAGATCATCTCAATATGTTTGGAAACTAGAATATACATACCCTCGGATGACTATTTATTTATATCCTCCACATAGTAGGAACATATCCTTAGTACACCTCAGATACTTTAAGATAATCTTAAATTCCATCTAGTGGCAGTTACCTGGGTCAACATGATATATTATTAATCCACTTAAAGTACTTGAGAAATCTATCCTAACACATAACATGAAATACATTACTAATGAAATCTCTTATTCAGTGGAATACTTTCCTTCCTCTATCTTTGATCATGTTGTTAAGGGCACATTTCTTGTGAAATATGAATTCCTTTTGACATTGGCAATAATCTCCTCTTGGATTGTCCCATACTGAATCTCCCCAGCATCTTGTTAATAAATATACATTGACATAGAGTGAGAATCCTATTGGATACATCAAAATAGATCTTGATCCCAAGAATATATACTAATTCGACTAATTTCTTTATAGAGAATAATTTATTCAACCAAGATTTAATAGATTGTATGATTATTATTTGATTTCCAATAAGTAATATGTTATCGATATATATTATTAAGAAAATGACCACACTCACACTAAACTATTTAAAGACACAAGGCTCATATTCATTCTTTATAAAACCAAATTAAATTATGGATTCCTCAAACTGAATGTTCAATGTTTTAGATGCTTGTTTTAATCCATAAATATATCTTTTCTATTTTTATATGTAATTGGAATCCTTTGGAGTAAAAAACCCATCAGGTTGTGTCATATAGACATATTCCTAAAGTTTTTTTGTTAAGGAAGGTTATTTTGAAATCCATTTTCCAAATCTCATAGGTATGAAAGTCCATAATGGAAATTATAATTTTAATGGATTTTATCATAGAAACTGGTGAAATGGTTTTGTTGTGATCATTTACTTAACACAACTTGAACCCTTTTGTAACCATATATTATTTATAAGTAGTTCATTTCCCATCTATGTCTAGTTTCTTCTTGAATACCAATTTAAAAACAATGGGATTTATATCCACCAGAGGATATTTTAAAATCTAGACATGTTTTTGGTACATGGAATTGATGAAGCGTTGTCGTGTGCACTCTCAAAAATATTTAGAACTAAGTGTAGCACAAGGGCTGACCTAGGTCGTTCTCTTGAGGAGCCTTTTCAGTTATTCACTCACTTAATATAATTCACCTAAGAATTAATTATTTTTGTTGTTTTAGGTTTTATGAAATAAGTAAAATAATTGAAATGAAAAATAATAGGAAACTAACATTCAATTATAAATTACCATGCAATTCTAAATAAAATGGAATTATGGAAGAAAGGGAGTTCTCCCGAAAGAATTTTCAGGGAGCACCTTCATTGGACAGTTTCAAATATTCTTAGTATACACACTATATCGTATGTGTGCACACCTTATTATACACCGGTTATGAATGAAAATTTTACTTAGATATCACCAAACACACCCTCCATCCACCTCCTCAATCGAGGGAAAATGGTTGTAGATTAAGAAGTTAATCTTTAGAAAACCACAGTGAGGATTAAACCCACCATAAATTATCCTTAGAATTAAATAAAAGAATATTAAAAACATGGTCTTGGGTTCAAGAACCTGATTAATCCCTCAAGATATTCCTTGGATTAGTTACTCATGATCTTGAGTATTATAGTTCACAATGATAAGATGAGAGGAAGAAAACAGGGTGAATCAGTGACACAAAAATAAAAACAATGCATGAATTTATTAGAAATCTAAATTACAATTGAAAACTAAAAATAAAGAAAAGAAATAAATTAAAAAGAAAGGGGGAAGATTTGTGGCTGGCCTCCCTCGGTGGAGATCTCCTCTGTGGTGCCTTGAAGGAATGGATGGAGAATGAGATGCTTTTGGAAGGAGGTGAGGGCCTCCTTTTATAGGAAGAATTCGACCCGCGAAAGGATGCGCTTTGTAGGCCCCATGAATGACCTCTTCACGCATTACAACCTTAATAAATGTTGTTCATAAATATATTTTACATATCTCCTCCAAATTTCAGATAATTTGGAAACCGTATGAAGGAGTTATGAATTTTTAATTCTCAGTTTCTGTTTCCGGATGAAGCTTCCAAGATGGTTCCTCCAAAAGTATGTCGTTTAATTGACACCTTAATGAATTCCAAACTTCCTCAAATTTTTTTTACGGTCGTTCCTAGATGTCATCGTCTCATCCCAGGTAGAAAAAAATCATTTGTATGTGTTTAGTCCACGTTTTGGTTCCGTTACATTAGTGGTGTCCACGCTGTCTGCTCAGAAAAATGTCCAAGTTCAAAGAATTTTTAGACCCTTTATATGGCTGAGTCATCTTATGGTCCAGAAGACAAAAGTGTATGAAATAAAATAAGTATTCCAAAAAAATTTGAATCATAAATTTTTTAATAATATTTTTCAGGAAATGACCAAAATACCCTTGACGTAAAAATCTGTCAAAAATCCAGAATTAGTCATTTTTCACATTTAGGCTCAAAATAACACTAAAACCTAAAAATGTGACAATTACCCATTCAATAACACTATGGTGGGATTATAAACAGTTATTTACAGTATAAAATATATGAGAATGTAGCTTCATCACTCCCCCACACTTAAACATTGCACTACTAGGCAATCATCTTACATCCAAATCAAAATCCACACAACAATCAAAAATGAGAAAATATCAATGATTTTATCCAAAATAGAATTCCATCATGTCTCATATATGAATAACAATCCTCTATCATTTTCATTTAAATTATTAAAATTTGTTCAACATCATAAATCAATCCTTGGACAATCACAACCTACCTCACATTTAATTTTATGTCACTCTTCACTCAAGAGAAATTGATTCTATAGTTAGGCTTATACTTGGAAATCGCATGTATCACCACAGGCTTGTGAAAATTATCATTTCTCCACAGCCTGAAACATGAAAAGTAATTCAATAATGAGGTATTTAATTAAAGGTTCAATTGATTCTGTGTCTTAGGGTTGGTGGAAAAATGATTGAAAACGTTTCAGGCTAGAAAGAGGAGGCTGGACTCTTAAGTACAATGCATGATTAATCAAGTGAAAACACAAGATGAACCTCACTCAAATCCCCTTAAAATGTGAATCACAACACCGCTCCCCTTTTAATGACATGTGTCATGATTAAATAAATTATTACAAAGAATGATATCATCCAAGTTCTCCCTGTTTTTTTGTAAAGATCCAGAAATGCACAACTTTATTTTCTTTTTTTGTAAAGCTCCAGACAGACACAACTTTATTTTGAATTTTTTTCTCTATTTTTTTGGAGAACCGGATGAAATGAAAGAAGCATAATGAAATGATGACTCATGCCCAATTTTTTAATAATAAATTTCCCAAAGTGATGACGCACACATTACACCACCCAAAAATGATACATATCCCAATAAACGCACACGAAAGGCACTTCCCCCACACTCATACTTGAATTACCATGAAAAAAATACTAAAAGTGTGGGTAGGTAAGGAAATATCAGCTTGTAATGTGGCTTAAACCTATAATTCAATTCAGAGCTTCTATGGGATAATGAAGGATAAATGTAAGGGTGGGTCTCAGGTAAATATGTGGCTAGCCAAAGAGATGCCTCAATCATTTTAAATACATTCCATGAAATCCAAAGCTTCAAAAGAGAATTATTCACAAATTATGGTTATCACACAAAATTCAAGTTTACTTCAATAAAGTGTGGGTATTAAGAAGAATATGTAAAAGTAGTTTAGAATACCTCACAAGATTGGAAAAATATTTTGAGTCAGTGTTTCATGGGCATGGATTTCAAAAATCAGTCAAACTCCTTAAAATGATTGAAAATCCATTTCAAGGGAAAAGAATTCATATCAACAATCATTTAAAATGCATTATTTCAAAAATTATTTCATCTCTTTCAAAATCAATTGATGTGTGAAAAGTGATAATAATATTCCTTAAAGCTCAAAATATGTTTTGGACCAAAAAATTAAAGGAGTTTAAATGATAATCGTAAATAGTTAACTCCCTTTTGAAATAATGATTCGGTCCTCTTACTTTAATTCTTGGGGCTTCCTTCTGCCTTCATGATCCTACAAAAGAAAAATTACTCAATTAGTCACAAGGATCATTTCATTTAATCTCAAAATGAATAGAGGGAGGGGGCCACATGCTAGACTACTTCCTAATACTGAATTTGAAATTTAAATTACTAGAAATCCTGTAAAGATAAATCTTGGAATGATCCCCAAGTGGGCCCTAGAGTCTTTTACTTCCTCCAGAGGGCAGTACCAGCTTTTATCCATAATCTATTGGTGGATTAATCTTCTTTGATTTGAACCGCCACATGTGGTTCTTCCCAGCTTTAAGTTCTTTGTACTTGTTGAGGAGGACTCCATAGATAGAGTATACCAAATCCACCCGCTTCAGAATTTGGTATAGCTTGAATGGAGGGGGTAGGATGAAGTAGGGAGCCTCCTCCTCATTTGTTGCTACTTGTGAAACCATCTTGTCTTCTAGTGCTAGCTTCATGGGGGATTCATCCTCCTGTCTATTTTCCTCAGGCTTATCAAATTGGATCTCTTTATGATGGGGCTCCTCTAGTAGATATTCAATGACTTCAGGGATCTCCATAAGTTCCACAACAGATGCTTTGTTTTTCACATCATCCTCCAAGGTGTAGTATGAGTTTGATGAATCATAAAATTCAATAGATTTGGGAGACACTCAAATTAGTTTTCTCAAAATTTAAAGAATTTGAGTTTAAGAATGTATCATCTCCCTGATTTGGTTCGACATTAATATCCGCTTCAATTAAAATTTACTCTTGGAGTCTATCATCAATGGATGGAGGTAGGTAGTCAGGCTCCTCCACCTCAATTTTGGCTTCAACTTCATGGATGTTTTCAGTGAAATCTGGGAAGACCAGTGGCACTTCCTTCTTGGCCTTGAATATTTTTAAGTCAACTTGGAGTTCATTGACCATGGCCATCAAATCTTCTGGTGAGATCCATATTGTTATGCCTCTTTCCACCTGCTTGAACATTATTATCAGGGCATCATCTCTTAATTGGAGGGCCTCCTCAGTATAGTCTATTTCGTCCTCCTGCACCTGTGACTAATTGTTCCATGCAGAATAATTTGAATTTGAATGCATCAGGTAAAAAGTTTTTTTTGAAGATTTTTTTTTAAAATGGAAACTATCTAAAATTTTAAAATATAAAAAGTAATTTAAACAACCAATTATCTCCCCAGAACCGACACCAATTTGATGAAGCATTGTTGTGTGCGCTCTCAAAAATATTTATAACTAAGTGTAGCACAAGGGCTGACCTAGGTCATTCTCTTAAGGAGCCTTTTCAGTTATTCACTCACTTAATCTAATTCACCTAATAAGTAATTATTTTTGTTGTTTTAGGTTTTATGAAATAAATAAAATAATTGAAATGAAAAATAATAGGAAACTAACATTCAATTATAAATTACCATGCAATTCTAAACAGAATGGAATTATGGAAGAAAGGAAGTTCTCTCGATAGAATTTTCAGGGAGCACCTTCATTGGCCAGTTTCAAATATTATTAGTGTACACACTCCATCGTATGTGTGCAAAAATTATTGTACACCAGTTATGAATGAAAAGTATACTTAGCGATCACCAACCATACCCTCCATCCACCTCCTCAATCGAGGGAAAATGGTTGTAGATTAAGAAGTTAATCTTTAGACAACCATAGTGAGGATTACACCCACTATAAATTATCCTTAGAATTAAATAAAATAATATTAAAAACATAGTATTGGGTTCAAGAACATGATTAATACCTCAAGATATTCCTTGGATTAGTTACTCATGATTATGAGTATTATAGTTCACAATAGTAAGATGAGAGGAAGAAAAAAGGGTGAATTAGTGGACACAAAAATAAAAACAATGCATGAATTTATTATAAATATAAATTACAATTGAAAACTAAAAATAAAGAAAATAAATAAATTAAAAATAAATGGGGAATATTTGTGGCTGGCCTCCCTCGGTGGAGATCTCCTCCTTGGTGCCTTGAAGGAATGGATGGAGAATGGGATGCTTTGGGAAGGAGGTGAGGGCCTCCTTTGATAGGCAGAATTCGACCCCTGAAAGTTTTCGCATTGTAGACCCCATAAATGAACTCTTCAAGCATTACAACATTAATTAATGTTGTTCATAACTATAATGGATGTCTCTCCTCCAAATTTCAGATAATTTGGAAACCGTATGAAGGAGTTATGAATTTTTAATTCTCGGTTTCTATTTCTGGATGAAGCTTCCAGGATGGTTCCTCCAAAAGTATGTCGTTTAATTGCATCCTTAATGACTTTCAAACTTCCCCAAATTTCTTTTAGGGTCGTTATTAGATGTCCTCGTCCCATCCCTAGTGAAAACACCTCATTCGGATGTGTTTAGGCCGTGTTTTGGTTCCGTTACATTATTGGTGTCCACGCTGTTCGCCTGAAAAAATGTCCAAGTTCAAAGAATTTTTAGGCCCTTTAGATGGCGGAATCATCTTCTGGTACAGAAAAAAAAGTGTAGGAAATAAAATAAGGATTATCAAAAAAAATTAATCAGAAATTTTGATATAATATTTTTCAGGAAATGACCAAAATACCCATGACGTAAAAATCTGTCAAAAATCTAGAATTAGTCAATTTTCAAATTTAGGATCAAAATAAAACTAAAACATAAAAATGTGACAATTACCCATTCAATAACACTATGGTGGAATTATAAACAATGATTTACAGTATAAAATATAGGAAAATGTAAGCTTAATCAGGAATCCATCTAAGAATTCTTGGGTTCTTGACACTTTGAAACATCTGTGAAACTTACTGCTTCTATGTTGGTTAGATGATAATTATTACCAACTAATAATTATTCAATATCCTTGATGACTAGAAAAACATATTGTTCTAGTTCTCTAACCTCTCTTGTAGTCCTATATAGTACATTTGTCTCCAGAACTTATTCTTTCATAGGTATTTTTAAAATCTATTCTGATTCCAACCTGTATGTATCTTGATCTCATACTTCATTGAATTAAATTTCTCTTACACTATCTATTTTGGAGATATGGTTCTCCTAAAGGAATATGGGACGTCTGTAAAATATAAAATTATTATTTTAAGGGTTTTATAGGTATTATACCCTTTTTTACTTAGGATATCATATGAAGATACACATTGTGCCTTGTGGTTCCACCTTATTACCTAAATTGGCCTTAAAAAACTCTTCACATACCCACACATGAAAGTATAATAACATGAGTTTCTTGACAATAAATAATTGGTATAGAATACCATCTTCTTCTTTAGTTATCACTCAGTTTAGTATGTATGATACTATTACTAACACATCTCCCCAAAAGGATAGTGGAACAATCTAATGACTCATCATTGACCTCACTATGTATAAAAGGATGTGGTTCCCCCTTTTTCTTATACCATTCCACTAAGGTGTATATGGAAGAGTGAGTTGAGATAGAATCTCAAACTTCTATACAAAATCAATAAATTACTGATTAAGATGTTCTCCACCATGGTTTGTGTATGGAGTTTATTAATCTTCTAACCAAGTTGGTTCTTAACTTTATTCTTATGTTCCTTGAAATTGTCAAATGAATTTGACTTATAACTCATTAATTATACATATCTATATCTACCAAAAGCATCAGTTAAAGTTATGAAGTATTATTATCCACCAATTACTTCTATATGAAATAGTCCACACATACTGGTATGAACTAATTCAAGAATATATTGATCTTTTTTAACTTTTCTACTAGAGGGGGTGTTGGTTATTTTTACTTATAAACCCATGTGACATATAACAAGTGGTTTAGTTTAAAAAATATAAATATATATATTGGTATAATTTAGTTTAACACTTTTCATTTACATGACCTACCTGATGATGCCCAAGTTGGGTGTGATATCAGTCATGTGAACTGGGTTTTTATGGATTTTAATTACTTTATTTTTTTAATCCAACACATAAAGACCATTATTTAAATGTGCCTTACCAAAACTAATTATATCCTTATAAAAGAAAAAACATTTATTTCCAAATTTGAATATAAATCCATCTATAACAAGTCTAGATACATAAATAATATTTTATGTAACAAATGAATCATAATAACACCCTTTTAAAACTAATATCATTATTATCATAAACATTTGGTCATAATCCCCAATATACACAAAAAAAGTTTAGCTCCATTAACTACTCATATATCTACACCCCCTCAGTCAATATTTTTAAATCTACTTAGTTCCTATATTTGAATGCATATGTGAAAATTGAAATCTATATATAATACCCAATTTGTTGAAACTAATAAATTGGAATTAATAATAAAAAAACCTAAAGATTCCCCTTGCTTGTTTGACTGTGTGCATTTTTTCTTCCAATGTACCTTCTTTTCACATGAGAAATAGACAACATCCTATTCCCTTTATGTCTCATCGATCTTTCTCTTTTTGGAAGGGTGTTGTGAATAAGATTTTCTTGGATTTTTTTTTATTATCTATAAGGATGGAAGTTTTTTTTCACTTGTTCTCCTTATCAACAAGAAAAAATATGTGTGATCAGATATGTGAGAGAATTATCAATTTCATTCATATTGAAATTAATAAAAAAACTAGAGAAGTTTTAAGGGAGTGATAAAAGAATGAGATCAATGTATAGTTCATCAGGTAGTTTAAACCCTAGAACCTATAGAAGCACAATATATCCAATGATTTTTACTACAAGAGGCCTAGTTAGAACACCCTCTCTAGCCCTACTCTAAAATAGTGACTTGGATATCTCAAACCATTCCTATATTTATCTCTCCTAGTAAAGACCACATAGATACTCTAGCATGCTATAATAATCCTTATTTTCATGAGACTTTATGAGTTCACTTTACATTGATGAAATCATTAAACATTGAACATTAATCATGTACTTCAAGTGTTTTTCATAGACTGTGAACTCTTTATCACTTTCCTCTTTAGTTGGTAGATCATGTAATGGGGATTCTATTACATAGGATTTCCTTTCATGACATAACAAACCCTGAATGAAACTATACCATTCTTAGAAGTTAATGATAGTAAGAATACCATATTTCACTAATATTTATTTAAGGTATAATTTTGTTGATGACCTTGACATTATTTTACAATTATAAAAGATAATATTATTAGTACTTTTTTATTATAAATTATGTGCGAAATAATAATAATTAATATTATAAAGTCTCCCACTATTTTATCTAGTCACAAAATCTCCCACCATTGGACTCATAATGTCTAGTTTCTAGAAAATTATAGTGTAAAGGGTCCATATTTCCTTTTTGATAGTCCATATGTAAGACATGAAAATTATAATAAAGTACTTTGGTAGGCTATCTTTCTAACCATGGGATTATAGCTCATGGATCCATTAATCGAACTCCCTAATCCTGAAATCTTAACTGGTATTTCCTAAACACTTTCCTCCAAATTTTTATTGGATAGACACAATCTGTTAAACCCAAAACAGTTTTAGTTAATTCAATTTTTTATCTTAGTTTAGACTTCTTTATAATTAAAAGTTCCCCCACATAGGACGAATCGACAATTTAACTATGGTTTGATCTTAATTTAGACAATAGAAGGCATAATAAATTAATATTAACATAAGGGATTTTATTTTATTATGCATAAATGTTTATTATTTTATCTTTTACATGTCTTGTTAATATTAATTTGATTTTTTTCTTAATTGAATAACCAGGTTTTATTAAATATTTACACATAATCAATTTATTTAAATTCTATCCTTGCATATTAATTCCTTTATTTATGTGATCAAGATCTTGCATCCATAAAATAATAAATTAATAAGATAGAAATAAATAAATAAAAATGGTTGATTTATTGAATGGATCATAAATTAACCAATAGAATAAGGAAATCTCCTTATACCGGTCTTTCAATGAGTTACAACAATCCACATGTCCACCTATGTATGAATGGGGTTGGTATCATCTTAGTTCTAACTTGAAATACCTCCACACACCATGGGATACTTAATTTATAAAAATTATTTATAACTCTTGCATAAGTGTGGGGAACCAAAGGATTCATTAAGGGGAATTACATAAATAACCTTGGACATGCAGGTTCTATATAATAATGGAGGGAGATATGACACACATACCATATTATTTAATTTAATAATTAATAATTAAAAAACCATGAAAATAATTAAATTAAATAAGGCTAATAGATACATAATTCTTAGTCAAGATTATGATATGTCAAACACTTGAAACAATTATGAAAAATTACACTGGATAACATTCATTTATATCCAATATTTATTATTAAGATAAAAATGATTACATTAATTAATTAATTACATTTTATCTTAATGAACATATGAATTATCTTGGTCATACCCATCATAAATTTCTTTGTGTAAAATAAATGGAAGAACTAATAATCACAGATAATTACAATAAATTAATTAATAATTTAATAATTCTTTTACACCATTATTAAACTGTCAAACATGTCAGGTGAAAATCAATATAATAATGTTTTAATGTTTCAATTATAAATTTAATTTAATTTAATTATATTGTTTATTGTTATACTACACAACATGAACATACAAGATACACATAATATAGTTAAAAGATCCCAATATAGCTGGAGTACACTTCAATTTGTATTAAACCCATGTGACATGGGTATAAAACATGTACTCTGGCTATACGCTGTGTAACTCAACCTTACTATCCAAATTTATTGGAACTTCCTGATGAAATATCTAGCTATTCTTCATATATTCTTAGTACTATAAAAAATGAAACCTTAAACAATGATAATTAAACTGTAGAAATCATGTTAATTAAAGTTATATTAAAGAACAAGTATTCTTTAAATGAAATATCTCACCACTATTATTCATATAGATCAACAATAAAATAAATAATTATTACTTTCAAATGTGACCCCTCTGATACCACTTAATGGCTCAAGGTGCAGTGGAAGCACCATGGTGGGAGAATAACCATAATGTTTTTTTGGATTCTATGGATCATTCAAAATATTTTACAAGATGTGAACATCATGACCAACAAATTTTTTCCAAAAAACATTGAAAAAAGAATACCCAGAACCCAATGAGAATCTTTGCATGTTAAATTTATTAGTAATTTATATTATAATATAATAAATGATACCTTGTATTAGGACATTTCTTTATAGATGATGTTTATAATTTGAAAACCTTTTTTTTTGGATTAGATTTATTTTGATGTAAGGATACAAGTGTAGAATCCCTCAAGTGGTGATCCACACTTTCTACTTTGATCTCTGAGTAACACCGAAATAATGATGGGTGCTGGCGTAGAAGATCCGTTATCTTTTATTGATCAAGTTTATTACTTCTAATTCCTTTTAGATTAAATAAATCTATCTATAACTTCATGCTCTTTTGAGAAATAGGGGATGAATAGAGAGAGAATCTTGTTGTGTGAAATGAGTAGGAATTCTCAATTGACCCTACACAATAAACATAACCATATATTTATAGAGTTATAGTTTATGTTAAAATATTATTTAATTAATAAATTTCCCTTAAATAATATAATAATCATTATTAAAACTCATTCTATATAATAATAATAATAATAATTTATGGCGTACATTAACTCGCACATTGATACATATTATTTTACCAGAATGTAAATAAATATTCATCAATAGACATGATCTTGGTCTACAATAACTCATAAAAATTTATTGAATATATTAATGATTATTTAATTAAATATTTCAATCATTAATAAATATTTATGATTGATAAAACATGAATAAAATTATTCCCCAGTTTTGAGAACAATATTTATTCTATTAGTTAAACTCAAATATAATCTAATCAAGATCAAGAGAAAAAATTAGTTTATATCCCTCTAGGATGATTTCTCATTATAATTAGGAATTATTACCTAAATTATATGATTAGTTTCTATAAATGGGTCAATTCACCAAAGAAAAAGAACTTAAGGATGCAACATCGACGATAAAATATGAACAATCACAGTGTAATATAATCTCTTTATCTCAATATATCATCAATCAAGTTACACTTATGTGTCATCAAACTATATATAATGACCCATACTTTACATACATTGTTTATATATCAAAATTTAATTACACTTATTACAACATATAACAAAACCATGAAAGGACCGTATATGTATAGTGTCTTTAGAAACTGGGAAACATAAACAATTGGTTTATAAAGCATCTACACTGTCTCCCATTTATTTCATCATATCTATAGTCCCTTTTTGGTATATCTTACTTAATACCATTTTTCCTGACTTGGGGAAAGAAAACATACAAAAGGGTGAGCTCAAATTCTCAGTAAGGGTAAACAAAAGAAATATCAATCACATCATATACATAAGAACATAACATTTTGGAAATCTTAACCTGCAAAAGAGATCATAATTTCATAACATGGGATAAATAAAAGTAGTGAAATGTAATCCCAATAATCATAACTTGAAACATTAAACTTTGTGGAATACACACATAATCACAGAGAATCATTTCTTAGTAGTCAATACTCATTTCCAAGACCATCTTAGCGGACAAAGTCTATTTCTGAACCGAGTTCACTCCTCGTTTCAGTCCTGTTTCACTGAACCGGTTTAACCTGCCATTCCATCCATGTCTATCCATTGAGATATAAATCTTTACCCAATTCATTGGATGGAGATATAGGTCTCACCCATCTCATAATGATACCATTCTTATGTGTTACAAAAAATCATAAACCATACATCATAGCATAACCCATGTAATAAAAATGGGATTCATAAACATCGTGACATCATAAAACAATTCATATAAGATAAAGGAATTCATAAAAATAGTTCCATCACAACATAATAAAATAAATGTAATAATAGGGATAGAAACAGAACCCTATATAATCTTAGATGGAAAATAATTTTGATAAAACACTTGAACGCCATTCTTGAGGAAAATATCCTTTCTACATCAAAAACACTTTTCCTTTCTTAACATGTCATGAAATTTTAAACTAAAAGAAGTTGATTAAAAATAAACTTGAAAAATTGTAAAGGAATCTTCTTGGAAATAATGTTTTAAAAATCCATTCATGCCGTATAAGTTAAAAAAAACATTCTTCTCGTACTTTTGTCAGAAAAGTCAAAAAGTACCTCGTACGAAAAACGACAAAAGATTCCTTTCATATCTTTTACTAAAAACTCACCGAAGGGTAAAATTGGATTTAAAAAATTGTAGTTGGATGGAAATAATATTAAATATTGAGGAATCATGGAAGTGGATGATGAAATACACCCCAGTAAATACCAAAGTATAAACAATCTCGGATAAAAATGAGATTGTGATATTTTCCCTTACCTTAGGTCCGATTTGCTTCGTAAGTGTCCGAACCTACTATATAATGATATAAATAATGTTATTGACTTATTACAGAATCATACTTATTGTTATTATATCATATATGGTCATATTCTTAGCTTCTTATTAGTAATATTTCATTACTACTTGTTATTCGGGTGTTTATTACTTTTTGTTCTTATGCATGTTTTGTCAGATAAATTCTTATTCTTCTCTTTAGGTAATAGATACCTCATTTCCAGAATGGTATTAGCGTAATATATATCATATTCATTCATTAAATTCATTTATATAATCATTATTCAATGAAGATCATGTAGAATGAATCGCATCACATCGTGGAGACGGTATTCCATATGTACGCACGAGCGATGATATCATTCCCATGATCGTGGAATTGTATTGGAGTGTATTTATACTATTTCATAATCAATATCACTTTAAAATAATCATATATAGTTATTATTTACACCATAATACCCATCCAAGTAAGGTGGTGGGGTAAAATAGATTACATTACGTCATGGAGACGGTATTCCGTACGTACGCACGTGCGGTGATTTCGTTTTCCGTAGGATGGATAGATGGTGAAATAGGGTTGTTTAATACTTATAATAACATATCAGTATATGAGTGATACTGATGTTATTACTTCATAATGAAACAACTAAAGAATAAGAAGTGGAAGAAGAAATAAAGTTGAAAGAATTGGTAACAAACATTACCTCTTCTTTGCATCACCTCTTTGAGACCTCCTTTTAGGGCACTAAAATTGGTCTTTGAATAAGACCAGGACCTCTAGGATGTTTCTATGGAAGTTGAGAGGATAAATTTTCAGGGTTTTCCCGAGCTTGATGACTCAAATTGGTGTGAGGAGGAGAGGGAGGAGGTGCCCTTTTATAAAGGAGGAGAGGGGAACCTTTGGAATAACTAAAAATATTATTTTATTATAAAGACAAATTCTGTTTTTAATAGCTCCAAATTGATATATTTTGAAGATAAGGTGGGGATGGGTCGAAATCCTCTCATACAATAGAATTTAGACAAGTTTAAGTCATTATATTAACCTTATCTTTTAGTTTTAACTCTTAGTTAATTAGATTGACATTTACCATGTCACTTTGTATTTTTATATTATATAGTTAATAAACTTACCATATACATCCAAGATACCCCAAAGTGGTCCATTAATGATACAACTATCATTATATAAGTATCTTGGCCGAAGCTTATATTTTTAGGAATAAAATAACAATCAATAATATAATATTTTTTTAAACAATTATTTTATGTCAATTTTGACACTATTTAGAAATTGATTTTTGTTAAAATCATAACAGAATTATTAGTTCGAAAAAAGTTAATTAAATCAATACTAACATGTCATATTAACCTAGAAAATTATTATAATTCATAAAAAGTCTCAAATTACATTTATTTGGGTATTTATAACATCAATTATTTCAATATTTCATTAATAAGATAATTACTCCATCATCTTTGTGTCATAAATAAATTAAATTATTTAATGTCTAAAAATGACAAATAAAATACCATTATGTAGGAAATCATTTTATCTTTCTAATGAATATTTATAGTCGAATTTAGCGTATGTATAACCCTATATTTAAAATGATTTAGTTATTAAACTTTGATTTTAACTATTTTAACGCTTCTTTAAATAAATTAATAATAAATGTCCTAATCTAATCCAAGTGGGCATAAATGGTCATATTTTATTCCTAAGGTTGTTTTTGGTCGAATTACACTTATCCAATAGAATTAGGACATGTGTTAGGGTAATAATAATATCATTTTTACCCTTAATTACCCTATTTACTTTTAACCGTGGTAAATAAAAGTAAAAAGTTACTATTCACCAAAAATTATTTTCATATCATTGAAAAACATTTTACTTACTGACATCAACCGTGTCTCTCGGATTTTTGAAATTCCATTCACAAAATCGGTAAAATTAAGTTTTATGTAAATTTGCAAATTCTCCTAGGAGGTGGGTAAAAGACGGTGAAAAGTTCAATAAATTTTTTATATATCTAAAATTATTATAAAATTTCTCCAACGAATTACATTGAACTTATATAGGTATTATGTATCAATTTTGACCTAAAATAAATTTAATTAAAATAAATAATTATTTAAATAAAAAGTCAGTTTTTAAATAGTAACCTAGTGTTTTCACTATTCATAAAAAATTGAAAGTTTTCAGAAAAATACCAAAATTTCACCCTAGGCTAATTTTGATATTCTGAATCCAAAAATGAAGTCAATTTTAGAAAATAAAATTTACAAAATTTCAAAAAGTGGGTATTACTATTCATAATGGCTAGTTTTAATAATATTTTAATAGCATATCGTTGTTTAGTGAAACATGGTATTGCGTACGACGCAAGCTATCAAGGAAGGTAGCGATTGCGTGAAAAACAAGAAAAGCTAGTGTTGTGTGTAGTGAAAGATTCCTTTGATGATTTATATAAAATAAAAACAGAATTTTTGTTATAAAAGTCTCGGGTGTTACATTCTACCCCCCTTAAAATGAATTTCGCCCTCAAAATTCGTCACTTGATTACAAACAGATGAGGATACATCTCCCTCATCATATCCTCCAGTTCCCATGTAGCTTCTTCTAATTGGTGGTTCCTCTATAAAACTTTCACCAAGCGAGTGGTCTTCTTCCGTAGGACTTTTTCACTATGATCCAGAATCTCTATTGGCTGTTCTTCATAAGAAAGATCTTGCTCCTGTGGTACAACTTCTGAGCTGAGTACATGTGAAGGATCAGGTATGTACTTTCTCAGGAGAGATACATGGAACACATCGTGAACTTGAGAGATATTTGGTGGAAGCGGAAATCGGTAAGCTACCTTCCCAACACGATCCAGAATTTCAAAAGGACCGATATATCTAGGGCTCAACTTTCCTTTCTTTCCAAATCTCATGACCCTCTTCCAGGGAGATATTCGTAAGAACACTTTATCACCCACTTCAAACTATAAGTCTTTTCTCTGGTTGTCGGAATAACTTTTTTGTCAACTCTAAGCTGCTCTTATGTGTTGTTGAATAGATCAGACCTTTTCTGCCATCTCATCAACAAGATTAGGTCCTAATAGCTTTCTTTCCCCAGCTTCATCCCAGCAAGTTGGAGTCCTGCATTTCTTTCCATAGAGAGCTTCATAAGGAGCCATCTGAATACTGGAGTTAAAGCTATTATTATAAGAAAATTCCACCAAAGGTAGGTGTTGATCCCAACCACCTTTGAAATCTATAGAGCAAGCTCTCAACATATCTTCTAGAGTTTTAATTGTCCTCTCAGACTGACCGTCTGTCTGAGGATGATAAGAAGTGCTGAAACTCAACTCTGTATCCAGAGTATGCTGAAGACTTCTCCAGAACTTTGAGGTAAACCATGGATCCCGATCAGATATAATAGAAAGTGGTACCCCATGCAATCTTACCACTTCCTTTACATATATCCTGACAAGCTGATCTAGAGAGAAATCCTCTCTAATAGCAATGAAGTGTGCCGACTTTGTAATATGATCAACTATAACCTAGATAGAATTATTGCCTTTGGATGTTTTAGGAAGTCCGGTGACAAAGTCCATAGTGATGTTTTCCCATTTCCATTCAGGTATGGGTAATGGTTGTAACATCCCCTTAGACTTCTGTCTCTCAGCTTTAACTTGCTGACAAACCAAGCATCAAGAGACATATTTAGAAACATCTTTTTCATGCCATCCCACCAGAAATACTCTTTCAGATCCCTATACATCTTCGTGCTTCCCGGATGAATAGAGAATGAAGAACTATGAGCCTCATCCAGCAGCTCCTTCTTTAATTTTGGGATGGGAGGAACACAAACCCGATTCTTGAACTTTATTATCCCATCACAATCAAGGTTGAATTCAGGAACATTTCTCACCTTCTTTTGTAACTCGACATCTTCTTTCTGCACCTCTTTAATCTTCACATGTATAGATGGTTGAACATTCATTTGAGAAAGATATGGTTTTCCCTCTTCCATTATAATTCCTAGATCCATCCTTTGTAAATCCATAAATATTGGATCTTTTTTGATCCTCATCATGGATAATATAGCATGGTCTTGTCGACTTAATACATCTTCCACCTTGTTTTCTTTCCCAGGGTGGTAATGGATTGAGAAGTCGCAATCTTTAATTAGCTCCAACCATCTTCTTTGGCACATATTCAGCTCCTTTTGTGTGAAAATATACTTTAAACTTTTATGATCAGTATAAATATCACACCTTTCACCATAAAGATAATGCCTCCAAATCATTAATACAAATATTACCGCAGCTAACTCCAAATCATGAGTTGGGTAATTTTGCTCATTTATT
The DNA here is from genome assembly GCA_963277665.1 of Viscum album. NCBI lineage: Eukaryota > Viridiplantae > Streptophyta > Magnoliopsida > Santalales > Viscaceae > Viscum > Viscum album. The sequence goes on from OY728140.1 coordinate 1,826,356,719, forward strand.
TTCAATTGTCGTGAGGCATAAGCTATCACCATATCATTTTTCATAAGAACACACCCCAATCCCTTCTTGGATACATCACTGTAGATCACAAACCTTTCTCCACTACAAGGAAGTGTGAGCACATGTGCACTGGATAACCTTCTTTTCAACTCCTTGAAATTCTCTTCACATTCCTCTGTCTAAACAAACTTAACTCCTTTCCGAGTCAACCTGGTGATTGGATTATATAATCGTGAAAAATATTTCACAAAACGTCGATAATATCCAGAAAAACCAAGAAAACTTCGGATCTCAGTTACTGTTGTTGGACTTAACCATCTTTTGATAACCTCTGTTTTTGCTGGATCCACAGATATCCCCTCTTTTGAGATTATGCGACCCAAAAATGCAACTTTTTGAAGCCAAAATTCACACTTGGTAAATTTTTCATAAAGCTTCTCCTTTCTCAGGGTCTTCAATATAATTCTCAAGTGATATTCTTGTTATTCCTTGCTCTTTGAATATACAAGAATATCATCTATAAAGACTACCACAAACTGATCGAGATAGTCTCTAAAGACTCTATTCATCATATCCATGAAGATAACAGGGGCATTAGTAAGACCAAACGACATCACTATAAATTCATAGTGTCCATACCTTGTACGGATAGCCGTCTTTGGTATATCCTCCCTTTTGAACCTTAATTGATGATACCCTGAATGAAGATCAATCTTGGAAAAGTATTGAGTTCCTCGTATTTGGTTAAATAAGTCATCAAAGCATAGGAGAGGATATTTTTTCTTGATAGTGATCTTGTTAAGTTCTCGATAATCAATGCAGAGTCTCATTGATCCATCTTTCTTCTTAACAAACAGAACAAGTGCTCCTCAAGGTGATGCCCTAGGTCATATGAACCCCTTATCAAGATTCTCTTGGAGTTTCTTCTTCAATTCCTGCAACTCAATTAGGGACATTCTATAAGGTGTCTTTGAAATAGGTAAAGCACTCGGTAAAAGGTCTATTGAAAACTCAACTTCACGATTTGGTGGAAGACCCAACAATTCCTTTGGAAAGACATCATCAAACTCCCGTACAATGGGAATATTCTTAATCGTGAGTTTATCACCAACCATTTGTGATAAATAACCTTCATTTAGTGGAATCAATACCCATAAGATGGAAGAAATTTCCACTGGAAGGTTATGTTCATCCTTGCATCGATAGACGATCATAGATTGATCTGGAATATTAAATGTGACTTACCTTCTTTGGAAATTGATATGAGCTCCATATAAAGAAATCCAATCCATGCCAAGAATCACATAAAATTCCACTATAGGAAGGATCACAAGATTTGCAGGAAGCACTTTCCCACAAACTTCAATCAGGGAAGAATTATAAACTTTTGATGCGACTGTTGTACCATTAGGGGTTGTCACAGCTAACTCAACATCTAATTGTTGAGGTAATACGGTGATACTATTAGAAAATTCATCGAAATAAAAGAGTAGGTGGATCCAGAATCAAATAAAACATTTTCTAATTCAGAGTGGATGGTAAGTGTGCCTTTCAACACATCGTTATCGTACTCCACATTGCTGATAAAAATTGCATGTGACTTTCTATTGTCTTTATCCTTAAGTGTTGGTTGACATCGATCATCATCATAAACCCTCGGATTTGGGAATTGATTGGCATAATCCCCATCTCCTTGCACCTGAAACATTGAAGTGTAGTAGGTTCATTCTGTGTATCCCTTCCTTTGTTTGCATCATTAGACATCTTCTTCCCATTATTTCAACATTAAATTGCCCGATGACCTTCTTTTCCACACTTATAACATTTGATTGTCCCCTTAAGACAATTTCCTTCATGTTTCTTTCCACACTTTGAGCATAAGGAAAAACTCATCTTCTTTTCAGTGTGGTCTTTAGATTTTCCTTTGAATTCAATTTTCCTCTTCTTATCAAACCCATGTGAATGATGGGTTACAACAATCTCCATCTCAACCTTGAGAGCACATCGAACAATTTCCTTGTAGCTATTGAAGTCCCTTAGGGCTAATGCCCTTTGAAGACTTGGTTTTAAGCCACTAAAGAATCAATCGATCTTAATCTCAGTTTGGATAATAATTCCGGAAGCGTACCTTGCAAGTCTTGTAAAATTTGCTTCGTAGGTACCAACGTATTCATCATCCTTTTGCATCAGTTCAAGAAACTCCTTCTCTATCTTTGTTCGAAGAATACGAGGGAAATACTTATTAAAAAACAAGTTCTTGAACTCGTCCCATTCCATGGACTCAATTTCATCCCTTTTCTTCGTATTCTTAATAGGATTCCACCATTGATCAGTATCACCTTCCAAACGATACACTGTTAAGATGAAATTATCATGTTCAAAACATTGAAGAACTAAAAATATTTTTTCAGTGGTACTGATCCATTGTTCAGCCACTAATGGATCAGAAGACCTGCTGAATGAAGGTGGACGCTGCCTCATGAAGGATTCGACAGAATGTTGCTCCTTCCTTTGCTCATTTGGAAGTTTTGCATGATTCATTGCTTGATAAAGTTGTGTGAGCATGGCTACAAGATTTTTCATTCCACCTCCCATAACGTTTGGTTGCTCAGGGGTAAAATCATTGCATTTCCCGTCACATTATGCATTAACACAGTTTCTTCGGGTTCCAGCCATTGACTAAAACCAAGAAGAATAGTGTGAGCAACACTAATTATAATAGGAAAACCACATAATCAAGAATAAAATTTCACACTTAAGGTCTTATACTAGGTTATTTATGGCCATTTCTAAAACACTAAGATTGTGTTCTATGCTTAAACTTATCCTTAGGGTTCTAACTAAGGTTTTCACATCCTAGTTTGCAAAGGTTGACTATACCTTTCCTCTAATACCAACTATAACGACCCATACTTTACATACATTTTTGATACATAAAAATTGAATTACACTTATTACAACATATAACAAAACCATTAAAGGACCGTATAGGTAGAGTGTCTTTAGAAACTGGGAAACATAAACAACTGGTTCGTAAAGCATCTACACTATCTCCCATTTATTTCATCATATCTATAGTCCCTTTTTGGCATATCTTACTTAATACCCTTCTTCCTAACCTGGGGAAAGAAAACATACAAAAGGGTGAGATCAAATGCTCGGTAAGGGTAATCAAAAGAAATATCAATCACATCATATTCATAAGAACATAACATTTTGGAAATCTTAACCTGCAAAAGAGATCATAATTTCATAACATGGGATAAATCATATTAGTTAAATGTAATCCCAATAATCATAACTTGAAACATGAAACTTTGTGGCATACACACATAATCATAGGGAATAATTTCTTAGTAGTCAAGACTCATTGCCAAAACCATCTTAGAGGACAAAGTCCATTTCTGAACCGAGTTCACTCCTTGTTTCAGTCCTGTTTCACTGAACCGGTTTAACCTACCATTGCAGCCATGTATATCTCATGAGATATAAATCTTTACCCAATGCATTGGAGGGAGATATAGGTCCCAAACATCTCATAATGATACCATTCTTATGTGTGCCACAAAATCATAAACCATACATCATAGCATAACCCATGTAATAAAAATGGGATTCTTAAACATCGTGACATCATAAAACAATTCTTATAAGATAAAGGAATTCATAAAAATAATTCCATCACAAAATAATCAAATCAATGTAATAATAGGGATAGAAACAAAACCCTATATTATCTTATATGGAAAATAATTTTGATAAAACACTTGAACAACTTTCTTGAGGAAAATATCCTTTCTACTTCAAAAACATTTTTCCTTTCTTAACATGTCATTAAATTTTAAACTAAAAGAATTTGATTAAAAATAAACTTGAAAACTTGTAAAGGAAGATTCTTGGAAATAATGTTTTAAAAATCCATTCATGTCGTTTAAGTTAAAAAAAACATTCTTCTCGTACTTTTGTCGGAAAAGTCAAAAAGTACCTCGTACGAAAAACGACAAAAGATTCCTTTCATATCTTTTACTAAAAACTCACCGAAGGGTAAAATTGAATTTAAAAAATTTTAGGTAGATGGAAATAATATTACATATTGAGGAAACATGGATGTGAATGATAAAATACACCCCAGTAAATACCAACGTATAAACAATCTCGGATAAAAATGAGATTGTGATATTTTCCCTTACCTTAGTTTCGATTTGCTTCCTAAGTGTCTAAACGTCCTATATAATGATTTAAATAATGTTATTGACTTATCCCAGAATCATACTTATTGTTATGATATCATATATGGTCATATTCTTAGCTTCATATTAGTAATATTTCATTACTACTTGTTATTCGGGTGTTTATTACTTTTTGTTCTTATGCGTGTTTTGTCGAATAAATTCTTATTCTTCTCTTTAGGTTATAGATACCTCATTTCTAGAATGTTATTAGTGTAATATATATCATATTAATTAATTCAATTTATTTATATAATCAATATTCAATGAAGATCATGTTGAACGAATCACATCACATTGTGGAGACGGTATTCCGTACGTACGCACGAGCGATGATATCATTCCCATGATCGTGGAATTGTATTGGAGTGTATGTATAATATTTCAGAATCAATATCACTTTACAATAATCATATATAGTTATTATTTACACCATTATACCCATCCAAGTAAGGTGGTGGGGGAAAATAGATTACACCACGACATGGAGATGGTATTCTGTACGTACGCACGCACGATGATTTCGTTTTCCGTAGGATGGATAATTGGTGAAATAGGGTTGTTTAATACTTATAATAACATATCAGTATATTAGTGATACTGATGTTATTACGTCATAATGAAACAACTAAATAAGAATAAGTGGAAGAAGAAATAAAGTTGAAAGAATTGGTAACATACATTACCTCTTCTATGAAGCACCTCTCTGAGACCTCCTTTTAGGGTACTAAAATTTGTCTTTGAAGAATACCAGGACATCTAGAATGTTTCTAGGGAAGTTTAAAAGAGAAATTGGTAGGGGTTGGCCAAGCTTGAAGGCTCAAATTGGTGTGAGGAGGAGAGGGAGGAGGTTCCCTTTTATAAGGGAGGAGAGGGGCACCTTCGGAATAACTAAACATATTATATTATTATAAAGTCAAATTCGGTATTTAATAGCTCCAAATTGATATATTTATAATCTAAGGCGGGGATGGGTCTAAATCCTCTGATCCAATAGAATTTAGAAAAGTTTTGGTCATTATATTAACCTTATCTTTTAGTTTTAACTCTTAGTTAATTAGATTGACATTTACCATGTCACTTTGTATTTTTATATTATATAGTTAATAAAATTACCATATACATCCAAGAGACCCCCCAAGTGGTCCATTAATGATACACCTATCTTGATATAAGTATCTTGGCTGAACCTTATATTTTTAAGAATAAAATTACAATCAATAATATAATATTTGTTTTTAAAAATATTTTATGTCAAATTTGATACAATTTAGTAATTGATTTTTTGTGAAAATCATAACAGAATTATTAGTTAGAAAAAAGTTAATTAAATCAACACTAACATGTCATATTAACCTAGAAAATTAGTTTAATTCATAAAAATTCTCAAATTACATTTATTTGGGTATTTATAACATCAATTATGTCAATATTTCGATAATAAGATAATTACTACATCATCTTTGTGTCATAAATAAATTAAATTATTTAATGTCTAAAAATGACAAATAAAATACCATTATGTAGGAAATCTTTTTATATTTCTAATGAATATTTATAGTTGAATTTATCTTAGGTATAACCCTATATTAAAAATTATTTAGTTATTAAACTTTGATTTTAACTATTTTAACCCTTCTTTAAATAAATTAATAATAAATGTCGTAATCTAATCCAAGTGGGCATAAATAGTCATATGTTATTCATAAGGTTGTTTTTGGTCGAATTACACTTATCCAATAGAATTAGGACATGTGTTAGGGTAATAATAATATCATTTTTACCCTTAATTACCCTATTTTCTTTTAACCGTGGTAAATAAAAGTAAAAAGTTACTATTCACCAAAAATTATTTTCATCTAATTGAACCACATTTTACTTACTGACATCAACCATGTCTCTCGAATTTTTGAAATTCCATTCAAAAAAGCGGTAAAATTATGTTTTATGTAAATTTGCAAATTCTCCTAGGAGGTGGGTAAAAGACGGTGAAAAGTACAATAAATTTTTTATATGTCGAAAATTATTATAAAATTACTCCAATGAATTACATTGAACTTATATAGGTATTATGTATCAATTTTGACCTAAAATAAATTTAATTAAAATAAATAATTATTTAAATAAAAAGACGGTTTTTAAATAGTAACCAAGTGTTTTCACTATTCATCAAAAATTGAAAGTTTTCAAAAAAATACCAAAATTTTACCCTAGGATAATTTCGATATTCCGAATCCAAAAATGAAGTCAATTTTGAAAAATAAAATTTAAAAAATTTCAAAAAGTGGGTATTACTATTCATAACGGCTAGTTTTAGTAATATTTTAATATCATATCGTTGTTTAGTGAAACTTGGTATTGCGTACGATGCAAGCTATCAAGGAAGGTCGTGATTTCATGAAAAGCAAGCCAAGCTAGTGTTGTGTGTAGTGAAATATTCCTTTGATGATATATATAAAATAAAAACAAAATATTTCTTATAAAAGTCTCGGGTGTTACACTATATGCTCGATACATATTTATTATACTATTTGAAATTAAAATATTTTTTCACCATTACCATGTAATTTAAGGTAAAAATTCTATTCCAATCAAAAGGATGGGATATCAACTTCTATAAATATGAAAGGGACAAATATTTCCTTGAATTATCAATTAATAACGTGTCACTTGTGATGGAACCAATGTATCCAAATTATCCATAAATTGTATCATTAAGGTTTAAAATATATATCTAACTCCATGTTTCTTAATATGAACTAATAATAATTTTAAAGTCTATATACCATTACACACGCTCAAAGATATTAATATTTGATGACACCAAAACATACAGAATTCATACTGGTGGGTCTATTCTCACAATCTCTCATCTTGGAGATTACTAAGTGCAAACTTCATGAGAATAAGTCTTATAAACTTATGAGAACTTACAGATAAAAGTATATATACTGTCTTTCCTATCATATTATGTTATCCAACCATTGAATTATATTTAATAATATCATCTTGGAACTTCAATGTTCTCCTTATAGTGGGGAAATTCCATGCCTTTATCAATGAGACATATACCCTATGACATTATTACATAAAATGCATATATAAAAATTAATAATATGTAATAAAATGTTTTATTAATATTAAAATATTATAATATACATGTAATAAAAGTATATATAGTTGGGTTTAGAACACAAACTCTAATATATATTATAGTCATTCATTACATTAATCTCGAGGGATCATACATGAAGTGAATGATCTATATATACCACAAAAAATGGTGTAGTTGAGAGAAATAATATAGAATTAATGTAAATTGTTAATTCCATGAGGTTTATCTCAAGTATGTCAATAAGATTTTGGGAATAGGAATTATTTGCTACTTATCATATACTAAATAAGGTTCCCATTAAAAGGAAGGCTATGAATCAATATGAATTATAGAACCATAGGAAATCAAACCAAAATTATTTATAGATTTGGGGTTTTCACACAATTATAAGTGTGCCTGAACCTAAAATAGTGAAGATTCATAAAATAAGTATTGATATCATATTTCAAATATATACTTATCATTTAAAAGTTTATATATTCATGATTATAGAATCAAATTATTTTGTAGTTGTTAAAAAATTTTTTGAATCGAGAGATGATATTTTAGATGAATCTAGATATAAATATTTAACTAAGTATGTAAAAATAGAGGACTATGTCTCAAATAAAATAGTATCTCAACAAGATTTATTCTAGTAGTTTTATAAAATTAAACGATTTAATAACTAAGACAAGTGGTTTTCATTTCTATATGTACTTTTTGGAAGGAAATGATGATATTATTATTACACAAACTATGTTTTTTCTTAATATTTAAGGTGACCCAAAAAATTTCAAAGAATCTATGACATATTACAATGAATATATTTGAAAAGAAGCTATAAATGATAAAATATAATCTAAAGCTAGTGTAAACATTTGGATATTATTTCATATTACTCATGGTTCATAACTGATAGGTTGTAAGTGAATATTTAAAAGAAACTAAAAAGTTAACAGTACAATTGAAAAATATAAATCCCAATTGATAGACAAAGGGTTTAATACAAAGTGAAGAATATATTATTTTTATTTATATACTCCAATGTATAAGATTTATTCTATTATAATTATTTTTTCTTTAAATTCCATATATAATTTATAAATTCTTCATATGGATTTTAAAACAATATTATTGAACGGTTATTTTGATAATGAAGTATATGTTGAATATCTAGAAGTATTCATCATATCCCTTGGGAGTGTCAAACCAGGTGTCCAATGAGGTATTTTTTTCATACAACAGGAAATGATAAGGTTAATCTTAATTCACCCTTTTTGAGGTTATTATCCCTAGGTACAACTGTGCTAAAACCACATTCACTTGTAGTATCCAGATATAAATGTATTTTCTTGTAAACCACTTAATATATAATTTTAAAAAAAATTAGGTATTTTTTCATATGTTTATCCTTATCCCTAAGGCTTTCACTAGGGTTTTCTAATCTTAATCCCAAAAAATAACTAGACTTTCCTCTTATACTAACTATGAAAACCCATATCTTTAATACACTTTATTTCATGATTTATTATATAATTATACAATTAATACAACCAATTTTTTTAAGCCCAATGTATTTGTGTAATTAGTTACATACTATAAAAAATTATAGAGGATATATAAAGAAATAAATTAAAACTCCAAAACATTCCCTTAAAATTTCCTTGATATTCTAAAACTGTATGAGTTAACCTTGAGACATACATAAGAAAGGGGTACGATATAAATCATTGTAATGGAATAATCAAATAATAACATGATGAAAGTAATATATGTTAGTCAATAAGTAAGTTAGGGTAACATAATATGGATGATAATCACAAAATTGAACATTGAATCCTGATATAATTTCATAATATGAACACAACATGGGAATGTAGAAACAATATAAAACAAGACATAAACATAAGTCAATGGTAACTACAAAGACAATATATCATTGTAGAAAGAGTCAAATAATGGATGAGGTTTAACATATATACCATAAATAACATCTCATGATACAAAAAAACATTACCCAATGCATAGAAGTGCTATATAATTCCAGGCCCACCCGTCACTTTCATATCATGTACATGCATAAGTGTGCCAGATAAATCATATTACATAAGGTAGTATTTCATTAATTTAAACCCAAAAATTTATAAGTTTGTGTTATATACATAGAAGTACAAAATCAATAAAGTATAAGTATATTTAAGTGAATAACTTTGAGTGGAAATTGGGATGGGTATTCACTATACAAATGTTTAGCATGGAAAATCATGAGATAATTTCTACAGCATAATAGGGGTATATAAAGATACATAGAAGGGTTAAATGAGAGTGAAATGGGTTTATAATCACTTTTAAATTATAATGATAGTAAAAGGGATGTGTGAAAATATATTCCAACATGAAAAATTGGAAATCAAAAGGCATAATATAAAGAAGGCGCATGAATAAAGAGGAAAAAAGAGGATTCTTTACTTTGGTATAATAATGGATTAAATAAAAGTTAAAGGTTATAATAGGAGGGGATAATAGATATCTCATTATTAGAACATAAATTGGACATTAAAGGGATCTTTATAAAGTAATGACAACATAATAAATTGAGATTCAAAAGACCAAATACAATAAAGGTGCTTGAATGGAAAAGAGGACAGAGATCCCTTACTTTGGTATAGTAACAATTTAGGTAAAGGCTATAATGAGAGGGGATAAATGATATATCATTCTTAGAACATAAATTATACAGTAAAGATATATTTACAAATAAATTTCAAAATAATAAATTGATATTAAAAAGGCTAAATACTAAGAAGGTTCTTGAATGGAAAACAAGAGAGATATCCCTTACCTTGAGAGGTAGCTTCTAAACACTTGGGAGGAGTGTATTAAGAGAATGGGGGAACCTTGGGAGGGATATAGATAAGGAAAAGATGAGTAAATTTATGATCTAATGGTTTTTTGTGGAGATGAATGAAATTTTGGGTGGGTTTATATATAAAAGAGAGTAGAATTATTTATTAAATTCTAAACATAGGTTTTGGACTATATATGATAAATTAATCCAAACCACAAACGATCCCATGATTTTTGCCCATGGTTTCTACAAAATATGAGTGGATTTCAATATTTTATAATTCTAAGAACCCAAATCCTTAAAATAATACCCTCAATGATGTGGATATGTGTTACATTTGTAAATAATTGAATTCTAAACCTTAAAATATAATGTAGGTTTTGGAGGGTTAATTAGGGTTTATAAAATTAATAAAATAACATAAAAAAAACATTATTTTAAAGGGGATAAAAAATTTTGGTCTTGGATACTCTTTATAGTATTTATTAGATTACTTTTGATCCTTAATGATGTTGTATGACATAACATATTTAATTTTTACGCAAAAATTTGACTTTATTAGAAAATTATAAAAAATTCATCATTGGATAATTTCAACATGATGATTTAAAAAATATTATTTATTTTATAAAAAAATATAAATATTATAATTTAAAATTTTTAATAAAAATCAACATATATTGAAACATATTTTTTTTGAAAATAATAGTTTTTTGACCCTTATAAAAATTACATTTGATTTCATAAAATAATATTATCATTAATATTTAAATATAATAATATTTTATTAAAATTAATTTACTAAAAAAACTATATTATTAATAAAAAAGAGTGTCTTTATCGAAACTATATATTTTTCAAAAATAAAATTGGTGTTTCATCTCATCAAAATATATTTTTTATAAAACTTTTTATTTAAAATTTAATAAAGTAATAATAAAAGGATAATTATAATCATTGTTTTATTGAAATAAATAAAATCATACTTTTAGGGTCTAGATACATAACCCCTTATTACACAAACATATTTTTAAAGAGTAAGAAGTGAGATGACGACACTTTTTGGGAGGTTGTTTAGAAAGCATGGTTTGGGTCAAGAATTCAATAAGCTTGAACTTCTTCTATAAACAGTTTCACTTGTGATTTAGTTGTTGAATCTTGGATTCTTGAAAGTAAAGAGAAAATCCCAATTATTCAATCTTCCTTTGAAGTTCTAATAATATGCTTCATACGATACAATCCTACTAGTCTAAACCATCACTCCTTCTATCTATGTCAATTATATTTATCTTGACCCTTGATGTGGCCTTCAATTGAGTATTTTACCAAGTAATTTTAATTAATACTTTTTTATTTAATTAATTAATTTTTCTTTATTTACTCAATAATTTCACCTTTATAATTTTGTTATTAATATTATTAATCTATCATTTTTATGTCTAATTTTGTATTTAGGTTTTTAAAATTTTAAATTTTTTCTACCTTAGTTTTCCTTTATATTTTATTTCTAAATAGATTTTAAATATTAATTTTAAGTTTTTATTTTTATTTTTTACATTTTTTGTAATTGAATATTTTACAATTTTATTTTTATTTAAATAATGAAACTTTAATTTAATATATTATCACTTATTTCTACATTCTAGTATAATTGTATTATAATTTTATATTTTTAATTAATTATTATTTTTTAATTCTTAATAATTTGAATTTGAATTTAATTAATTATTTTATAGATCTAATATTTTTTCTAACTCTACTTTTAAACTTAGTATCATTTAAATAATTTATTGAACAAGTTATAAAATTTAATTTTTTTAATATTAAAATTTAGTATCTTTTATAATTTTATTTATTAATATTTAATTCATTTGTTTAAGTATAGTAGATCTACCATTGGATTTATCTATCACTATCGAGAATATATACCGTTGGACTCACTACCCCAATCCACTGTCCGAAATTATCTACCGCTTGGGCAGGACATATACCGATGGGGTCTTCTTCTATTGGTGTCTGCTATCATTGGGACATCTACCGCCATGATTTATCTTCCATTGGATTCCCTCACTATCTTTCACTATCTAACACATTTTACCTCAGTATCAACCACTACCACTCCCCCACTAGGGATATACCATTAAAAACATCTATATAGAACTCAATCTACCAGTATCCTCCCCTATAGATATATAGTTCTACTATAGATCCACGACCAATATCTTCCACCATTAGCCACCCATATACCATTTGTATCTTTCACCGCATAACAAAATCTTCCTATTCCACCTCTTCCAGCCATCAGACTCCACCACTACCACTGCATCTATCATCTGAAACCATAAACCGTGCCTGTTGGGACCGATTGAAGCAAAAAAAAGTAGAATCCTGGCTATTGAATCTCAAGATGATGACACCATTAGTTGAATACGACATAACTTGGGGATTTTATAAGATTTTTGAACATGTATTAGGGGGTGTTGATGCCATTTGAGATCAATTTTTTTACTATTATTTTCATTACTTTCATCATTTTGAGTTGTTCTCAATAGAGGTCATCTCGCCGCTCATTTTTGATCGATGAAGGATGTTTCCCAAGATCGATAGAGATTGGGGTGTTTTTAATGTAGAGCAAGGCACTTGTTTTGAGATTTCAATGATGATTTTTGAGGTTGAAGGAAAGGAATTGAGCAGATCAAGACTTTAATGAAGAAGTTGATTCAAAGATGTGGTTTCATTTCAGAGATATCAAGTGATCCAATAAAAATATGATACCGAGAATTTCCAAACAAGTTTGGAATAAAGAACCATCAAATAAGCTTCGAGTTTGTGAGTTTGTGATTCTGGAATAAAAAATCAAGATCATTGGATGATTAAAGGAATTAGAATTTTGTAAAGATAATTGTATCGAGATAGAGTTGCATATATTGGAGCTTTTAAAAAGTCTGTATATGGGTCTATTTAGTTTGTTATAAGGCTCTTCTCAAGTGATGAATATGTTAAAAATTAGATTGACAGATGACTTGTGTGGGGTTATTGGGGGAACATTGATCTAAGTTGGTTAAAATTAGATTTCGATGAACCTGATAATGGATGATAAGTAAACCCATAACAAAAAGAAAAAGGGAAATCAATTTTAAACATTTGTAATTGGGCATAGTGACTGGAGCAAGATAAGAAAATAGTGACCTTAGATGAGATCAAGGAGTAGAGTGGAACTCATCATGATTTAATTTCTTAGGGGAGTTCTATACTCTTATTTTTACTCTTCATTTCAATTTTAAATCAGTAATGCATTTTATCAATTGTTTTTAAATTGAATATTATTCTTGGATAATTTATTCAATTGGGGAATTTTAATCTTATATTTTTTAATTGTTATCTTATTATCATCATATATTATTATTATTTTAGAATTGTTTGGGGAGATTAATTGTGGATATAAGAATTGTTACATGCCTCCCAAATGTTTTTTCAATACTTCATAATCAATCAGTGATTCTGATTATATCAATACTTCATTAAATAAATACATAGAAGAATGATTCTATGGAGAAATGGGATTTAAGGAGTATACTTTTTGTTTGATTTACCTCTTAAAGCGAGATATTAATCGATAAATTATGAGGTTTTGTTTTCTATAAAATTTACATGATTCAAGAAATTATTTTAGAATAGTATAGTTATTTTTCCCCTTTCAACCATTTTTATTGTTTTTATCAGCATTTGTTCTCACTACCCGATCATCAATTATTTTTCAACTAGTTTCAAATCACTATTTCATCATCAATTTAATTCCATAAATTGAAAAAAAAAGAAATATTTGTCCACTAATTACAATGTTTTTTTTTTCAAATTTCAGTTTCTCGATCGGAATCACCCTTCCATATGGATTCAACACCCAACACACTACTATACATTAGATAATATGAGTTAAAAATAATTAAACTATCATGTATTAAATAATGTATATATATATCAAGTTTTTGGTTTTCTTTTCAGGAAAGGATTAGTGTTCCTCACTTTCAAAACATAAAAAATATATATATATAAATATTATAATTTTTTTTCAAAAAAAATTGAATACCATTTTAAAAAATTATATTAATTTTCTTATCCTAATCAGTTACTATGAGATATTCCTACAATTTTTTTATTTTATTTCTTAATGTATAATCACAAGGACATCGAATAATAGGATTGAACCATACATACCTAAGTTAGATAATATTTTGAGTGCCTTTAAACATAAAAATAGAATTGGAATGGAAGATTTATGTGAGATAACTCATTTTGATAATGTGTGAAATTTTCAACCTAAGCTCAATAATGAAAAAAATGAGAGGCCTTGGATGAGGTATTTTCAAACCCCTCATGTGTCAATAAACCCATCTTTGTTTATACTGTCACCTAAATTTAGAAACTATGATCTAAAACAATCACATATTTCACTATTTATAGCTTTTAATGGTCTATCAAATGAAGACTCACTAGCCTTAAAGAGATACTTTTACAATACGGTGCAGTTGTTACCTCTGTGAGGATTCAATGAAAATAAGTTAAGGTAAAGAGTTTTTGCATTTCTACTTAAAGGTAATGATCAATTTTTTTTAAATCGAGATGAAAATATTTTTGAAAACTGGGATCAAGTGTATAATTAATTTGTGATGAAATTTTATACCCAAGGACTTAAGGGTGATATGAGAACCAAAATTATCAGTTTTTTATCAATAGGATGAGAAATCCTTTCATGAGTTTTGGGAAAGATTTAGAGACCTTATCAGGAAGTGTACTTATCACCAGCTTCCATTCCATGTTTTCATGGATACCTTATATGAAGGATTATCCTCTTATAGTCAACAATTGGAAGACTATCTTACTGGGGATAATTATAATGAAACAAATGATGAAGATTTGAGGTAATTTTTTAATAATATTAAAATGAATTATTAACATAAAAAATAAAGGAGGAAAAGGGTGAATAAAGGGGGTAACATCACCGGTTAGTGGTTAGATGCTAATGCTCAACTAACAAAAATAAAAGATCAATTAAAATAAATAATAAATAAAATTATAAAATCAAGTTTCAATCAAGTGGGCTATAAAACCCATAATCAATCTGTTAGAGACCATTGATCTCAATATGGGATGACCGATCACACTGATTTTTTTCCCAAACTTCTATATTCTAGACTAATAATAAGAAAATGTAATTTTTTTGGATATACTATTTAGATTTCCAATAGAAAGGATCATATATCTAATAATTTAAATCATATATATAGGAAACATCCCAATTTATCTTGGAAATAAAAAGGAATCATTAGGAAACCTATTTCTCTCGGTTACCAAAACCAGCCTTGATAACAATTTCAAAATAAAAAAAATGGATAAACCATCTAATTTCCAAGGGAATTTTGAAGGGTAAAATTCTTAATAGAATAGATCAAATGTTAAAAAGGTTTGACTCACAAGAGGCTAAAAATGAATATCAAAAATTACAACATGAATCTAATAAATTTTAATCTAAAACTAGAATGCACAATCTATAATTATAAATGGGCCAATTAGCTAGAGACATGACATCTAGAGATAGGGGAAACAACCCATCACAACTGAAATAAACAATATGGAAAATTTAATGGCCATGATCACAAAAAGTGGTTTAAATACTCAAACATAAGTTAGAAAATACATTAGATATTTCTAAACTAACAAATAGAGTGTATCCAAAAGTCAAAATTTACATAACACAATATTTGGAAATGATAGAAAAAATCATGAAAATGAAGAAAACCTCAATTTTCACTTGAAAATCAAGCTAAATTTTTTCTAAACCTAAAACGCACAATGGAAAGGATAAATTTAATGAAGAATTTGGGTAAATAACTTCTAGTTTAAAGAACTATTCCTCAACCATCCCTTTTCCTAAAAAATTAAAACCTATGAATAATAACTAGATTGAATTTATTCACTTCTTTTGGATTTTATCAATGATCCTAGTGAATGTTAATTTCATCCAAGGATTGATTCAGATTCCATTATATTTGAAATATCTTAAAAAATTGCTTCAAAATAAAAACTTTAGAATAATTATTTATATAAAGCCTCACTGAATAGTGTAGTACTGTTCCTAAAAAGAAAATTCATCCAAATATTAAGGACCTTGACATATTTTTTATACCCTACACCTTAGGGAATAATGGTCAACTGAACTTTCTATGTGATTTAGGTGTTATTTTTAATCTTCTCCCATTATCACTATTTCAACAGTTTAGATTGTATGACCTTCAACTCATAAATCTCATTCTATAGTTGGTTGATTATTTATTCAAACATCCCATTGAATGGGTAGGTGATCTGATGGTTGGGTTTGGGAAGATATTTTCTCCAATCAAATTTATTTTGTTAGACATGGACTATGATCAGGAGGTTCCTATCGTTCTTGTTAGGCCCTTCTTAGATGCTGGTGGAGCAATTATAGATGTTTCTAAGGGATAATTAATCATTAAATTTTGGGAACAATAAGAGGAATTGAGTGTGTTTAAAAATGTTAAATAACAAACTTTCTCTAAAAATTGTGCTAGAGTGGTGTCATTAGTGTATGACGATTCATTAAAACATTTAGAAAAATATGAAAAAAACCTTTTGGTGATTAAATTCATTTGGAATATGACAATAGAGTTTTAAATATTTTTTAGTCTAATCATAGTGAGAATTTAGAAAAAATTTCAAAAATAAACTGTAACCTTGTTCCTACTGTCAAGAGTGAAGTTGAGAATGAATCCTCTATTTATAAACATAATTATTTTTTAGAGAACTTGAGTCTGATTCTACTTCTAAAAACAATGGTTAAAAATTTTATTAAGTTGAGGGAGAGTTATTAAAACAATTGGATTATTTTTCTTTGATTAGTATTTTCAATTATTATTTGGAAACTCATAAGAGAGGGCTTTCCACTTTTGACAAACGTGAAGGAAAATAAAAAATTACTTATGAAATTAAAAAAAAATTCACTTTTAAAACTAATTATAAGAAACATGTTTAATATCTTCAACCTCTCAGACCCAAGAACATTCCATCAAGTGAAGAAGCACCCACTTTGGAGCTAAAACCACTCCCAATACACATGAAATATTCATTTTTTGGTAATAATTATACATTACCTATAGTTATTTCTAATAAACTAAAATGAAATCAAGAGATAAAATTATTGGGTGTTATTAATAATTTAAAAACTACAATATTTTGGTACATAGATGATATCAAAGGGATTGTCACTTCTTTCTGCATGTACAAAATTATTATGGAATCAGAGCACAAAACAAGAGTTGAATGTCAAAAGAGACTAAACCAAAATATGAAAGATGTTGTGAGAGAATAGGTTATTAAGCTATTGGATACTGGTATTATATATACCATTTCTAACAATTCTTAGGTCAATCTAGTCTAAGTGGTCATAAATAAAGGATGTTTTAGTTTAGTTACTAATAAAAAAATGAACAAATTCAAGTGAGAAAAACAACCAAATGGAGATTCTATAAATTTTATAGAAAAAACAATTTATCCACTAGGAAGGATCATTTGAAAATTCCTTTCATAGATCAAATGATTGAGAGGAGTTTTTTAAATGAGTTATTTTGTTTTCTAGATGAATGTTATGGTTATAACCACATCCTTATAGCCTCATAAGATCATGAGAAAACTAAATTCACATACCCCTTTGGGACATTTTCTTACCAGAGAATGCTATCTGAATTATGTGGTGCACCAACTACCTTTCAAATAAATATAATGACTATATTTTCAGATATAATAGAGTAGATTATTGAGATATTCATGGATGAATTATCCATTATTGGTATCATATTTGAGAGTTTCTTATGATATTTGGAATTGGTTTTAAAGATATATTTTGAGACCAAATTATTTCTAAATTGGGAGAAATTCCAATTTATGGTCACTGAAGTCATTTTTTGGGGGCATAAAGTTTCCAAGATGGGTTTAGAGGTTGATACTACCAAGGTTGAGTTAATTTAAAAATTACCTTATTCTGATAAGGTTTAGGGTGTTAAAAATTTCATAGGGCATGTAGATTTTTACTAGAGGTATAATGATTTTTCAAAGATAAAAAATCCATTGTGTTATTTTTTGGTCAATGATGAACCCTTCCTATTTGATGAAAATTGTTTGAAATCATTTAATTTTATTAAAGAAAAAATCACTTAATAACCCATCATTTCTGAAACTGATTGGAAATTTCATTTTGAAATTATACGTGATACAAGTAACATGTGAGTTGGAGCTATTTTAGGATAGAGGAGATATAAGATGTTAAATGTGGTTTATTATACTAGAAGACTTCTAGATGATGCTAAGAGGAAATAAATCATGACTAAGAAGGATTTGTTAGCTATGATTTTTTTTCTCTAGAGAAATTTAGGAAGTACCTTTTAGGTTCCAAAGTCATAATCTTTACAGAACATTCTTCATTAAAGTATATGTTGTTAAAGAAGAAGGCCAAACCTAGAATCATTAGGTGGATTATCTTATTACAAGGGTTTTATATAGATATTATAGAAAAACAAGGATATGATAATACAATTTTAGATCATATTTATAGGTTGTCAAATACCCAATGTGAAGATAAAAGGGAGATTAATTATTCTTTTCTTGATGAAAAACTACTCACTATCTCTATTAATAAGTATGCTTGGTTTGTATATTTTTCTAAATTCATGGTAGTAAGTTTTATTTGATAATTATTTTTCAAACAATCATAAGAAGAATTTCATTTTAAATATTAAGTACTTTCTATGGGACGACCCTTTACTTTTTAGAAGGCGTGCTGATGGAATTATGAGAAGGTTTGTTCCGAAGGAAGAAATGTTTTCAATTCTAGATAGTTATCACTCCTCACATTGGGGAGGTTATCATAGTGGAGAGAGGACCACCCAAAAAGTACTTTAGGATGGATTTTAGTGGCCTACGATGTTCAAGGATACTTGGATTTTTTTGTGGGTAGTGATAGATGTCAATAGTTATAGAATGTTGAAAGAAAAGAAGAGTTACCTTAGAAGGGTATCCTAGAAGTACATATTTTTGATGTTTGGGGCTTGGGTTTTATGGAACCATTCTCATCATCAAACGATAATAAGTATATTTTAGTAGCTTTTAAATATTTATCCAAGTGGTTTGAGGGAATGGAACTTCCCAAAAATAAATCTGGTAGTATGATTAAATTCATTAAAGAAAATATATTCTCATTGTTTGGGGTGCCAATTGATTTCATTACTGATAATGGAACCCATTTTAAGAATTAAAAATTCAAATATTTAATGAATTAATATTTTTGTTCTAATATAATTGAAACTTACTACTATCCACAATCTAGTGGATATATAGAAATTTAAAATAGGGAGTTAAAAATATCTTAGAAAAAAATGTGTCTAAATCTAGGAAATATTGGTCCTTGAAATAAGATGAGTCATTATGGGCCCATAAAACTGCATTAAAAACCCAATTGGTATATCTCTATATAGGATGTTATTTGAGAAATGTTTTCATTTACCTATGTATTTTCATCATAATTTATATTTGGATTTGAATGCTTTAAAATTTTATTTTATAACCACATGAAAGAGTAGGATTCTATAATTTAGTGAGTTATATGTGATTAAGAGATAGTCTTATGAAAATGATGGGATTTATAAAGATAGGGCCAATATTTTTCACATTTTTTTCATTCAAAAAAATAATTCAAAGTTGGATATAAGGATATTCACTTTAATTATAAACTTAATCTCTTTCATGGTAAATAGTAATCTATGTGTTATAGACCATTCACTATAATTAGTGTGTTGAAAATGGAGCTTTTGAAATCATCGGAGAAGAAACTAGACTAATGATGGTAAATGATCATAGAATCAAACTTTATTTTGAAGGGTAGACAAAGGGATTGGATACCATCTTTGTTATTGAAAATTTATTATTCACAAAAGTCTAATTGAAGACTTTAAATTTAGATCTTCATGGGAGTCAACTCATGGTATTTCCTTTTTTTTACTATTTCTTTCTTAAGAATTAGTTTTTTTGCTTTATATATTTTTCTATATTTATCTTGGATTTATATTTCTGAACTTCCTATTATTTTTTCATAGAGAAGTTTTCTATTGGGGTGTTAGCAGAAGAAAAGAGATCCCATTTATTCTCAAATCAGAAGAAGCCATATGCTGATACTTTACTGGATAAAAATCACCTAAACTTGTCCTCCGATTATTAATTACATATGAGTTTAATTTATTGAATTCTTATTTTAATATTTTTCATTTTGAAGAAACCACAACAGAATAAACCAGAGTATTTTACTAAAAGTTAAGAGGTAAGAGTTAATTTTGGATAGACTAAAAAACATTCTTTAATCAGGGGGAGTTTAATTTTTTCTTCATTTTTTTCTTCTTATTCTTATTTTTGCTGGCGCTGTTGCATAATGGTTGGCTAAAAATTATATTATAATTCTTTAAAATTTATTCACAATGTGAGATTTTGTATGGGGGAGTAATAAACATTGATTAAGTGAATGTGATTATCTTATTTGGGTATTTATGATACTATTTTTTTATTCTATTTAAAATCTAATTGAAACAAATTTCCAAACATACTGACAACCTCTTCATTGTGCGCTCAATATCTAACATGATACTAATTAAAATTTATTGAAAATTTATATACCTTCCCTTAAATAATAATTCACGTAACATTTTAATATTTTGAATGTTTTTTTATTTTGGAAAACATATTGTTCTAAATTTACTATGAATATTTAACATGTCATCAAACTTTTTAATTTAAAACTTGTTTTGAACTTTAAAAGTATAACTATTTTTATTCCACCTTTGAATTCAACTCTGAGGAAAAAGTTGGGATTTAAGTGTGGGAGAGAGGGTATTCTTAATTTGGGTTAATATGTTATTTAATGTTTACCTATAAAATATATTTAAAATTTCATAAAATTGTTTTATTTTCATGTATTTATCTACACTTTAAATTGTTTATTTTTTTTGAAAGTTGTGATTCCACTTTAAAGAGGTAATATCTTTATTACCCCAAGAATTTAATTAAGTAGAACATTTCCTTCCCCTTGAAATAAATTTTTTGTGGTCATATTTTAATACAGTTTTATATAAATATCATTGAATTGAAACATTTTGATGGAATAAAATTTATAATACATGCATTTACATGATCAATAAAACAAAAATCCTATTTCGAGTAGAGCTTCTTTACCTCATTCTTTCATTATTTTATTATTTCAGCTAAAATTGTTGGTTTATTTATTTATAATTAAATTTAACTATTAAAATTACTCATATATTCATTTATTTATAATTATTTGAGTGATAATTCATATTTCTATGCTCACATGGAGGAAAAAAGATGTTTGTAAGTCTCAATTAAATGCATATTTTTTTAATTCAATTTGTTTCTTTTTCAAAAGTAATAATTTTAGTATAACAATAATTTTATCTTTCTCTAAAAACAATTTACTTTGAGAGGGAATTTATACTTTATTCTTAAAAGGATTCATGGGGGAAAATCATGTTTCCTTAATCCTTTATTTTTGGTATTAAAATTATTAAATTTTAATATTTATTATTTCCTAGTGAAATTAACTATTAATTTCTTGAGGACAAGCTATGATTAAATATGATAGAATTTGATGTGAAATTTAATTAATTGTTTTATAAATCATTTTAATTAATTTTATTTGATTTGTGTTATTGTGATTTATTTTTTAAACAACTGAATGTTTGTAATTTTATTTATTAATATTATTAATCTATCATTTTTATATTTAATTTTGTATTTATGTTTTTAAAATTATTAAGTTTGGATACCTTAATTTTTCTTCATATTATATTTATAAATATCTTTTAAAATATTAATTTTAGGTTTATATTTTTATTATTTACATTTTCATAATTAAATATTTTACCATTATAATTTTATTAAAATAATGAAACTTTAATTTAATTTATAATCCCTAGGTTTTATATTATAATATAATTCTATTTTAATTATATATTTTTAATTAATTATTTATTGTTAATAATTAATAATCATAATTTGAATTTATTTAATTATTTAATAGATATAATATTTATTATAACTCTACTTTTTATATGAGTATAATTTAAATAGTTTTTTGAATATATTTTAGCTTTTTAATATTTTTAATCTTAACGTTTTAATATTTTTATAATGTTATTTGTTTATTTTTAATTTATATGTTTAAGTGTAGAAAATATACCATTGGATTGTACAGCCTCCACCAAGAAGATCTACCGTTGGAATCTACTACCCCGATCCACCATAAAAAATTATCTACTGTTGGGGAATGACATCTGCTACTGAGGTCTGCTACTGTTTGAACATCTTATCTTCTTTTTCACTCCAACACAAAATTTCGCTATCTCAACCCTTCTTCTAATACATCAAAAACCACCATTCCACATCCATATATATACTATTAAAAACTTATACTGCTGAACTCGATCTACAACCAACTTCCCCTACAGATCTAATGTTCCACCATAAATCCACCACCGAGCACTTACCACATTCGTCACCCTTGTTACTATTGGGGTCTTCCTCCACAGACCATAATCAACCTATATCGCTTCCTCCTACTATTAAAATCCACTTCTACTGCTCCCTTTACTATCAAAACCCACAATACACACATTTTGGGACCAATTAAGTTAAATGATGGTGGATTCATTGATGACGAAGCTCGAGCTACTAACATCATCAGTTAGGGATGACCTAACTTGTGGCTCACCAAATCTGGTTAAAAATAGATCTGGAGGGGGGAGGGGGTTCAAGGAAATTTCATCTCAATTTTTTTATTATTTTTTCTATTTATTTTATTTTTCAGGGTGTTCTAGATAGAGGTTATCTAACCGCTCGTGCTTGACCAATGAAGGTGTATTTACTAGATATGTTTTTTCAATAGATAATACAATGCTTGTTTTTTAGATTCCAAAGATGATTTTCAAGGCTGAAGGTGAGGAATATTTCAAGTTGAGACTTCAATGAATAAGGTGATATTGGGAAGTGGTTTCATTATTGTGTCGTTGAGTGATTGAAAGTGGATATGGTCCTAGGAATTTCTAAACTAGTTTGAAAAAGTTCTCCAAGTCTATGGGTTTGACATTGTAGAATCAAATAAAATATCATTGGATGATTAAATAAAATATAAGTATATGAAGATAATTATATATGGGTAAATTTGAATCCAATTTTTCTTTTAAACAGACCACATGTGATTCTATATAGTTTTTTAGAAAGAACTGGTCAACTGACATGCAAGTTAAAAATTCCATTGACATATGACACCTGTGGGGTTATCAGGTGCACATCAAGCTAAGTCGATTAAAATTTGATGGTGAAGATCATAAAAATGGGTGATAAATAAATTCAAAAAAAAAAAAAATAAAAAATAAAGAGGGAAATCACTTTTAGACTTTTGGAATTCATCATAGAGACTAGAGTGAGACAGAGCACTAGTGACCTCAGAGGAGAGTGAGGAATAAAGCAATTCTCATCATGATAGAATTTCTAAGGGGTGTTCTCTACTCTCTTACTTTTAATCATCATTTAAATTTGAAATCGATACCATATTTTATAAATTATTTTGAAATTAAATATAATTCTTGGATAAAATTATTTTCCTAGAGAATTTTAGTCTTTGGGATTTTAATTTTTATCTTATTCACATCATATATTCTTATTTTAGAATAGATCAATGAGATCAATTATTGATATAATAATTTTTACACACCTCTAATTTTTTTTTCAAGAATTCAGAATCAATAAAAGAGTTAGATTCTATTGATACATCTTTAAATCTCTTCATCAATAGATGATTATATGATAGAGAGAGGTTTATGGATCATCCTTCTATGAGATTTAAATATTGATGCGGGGGACGAAGCAATAAAATTTTGAGAAGGAATTGTATTTGAAATTTATGTTAATGAATAAATAATTTTATACCAACAACATTAATTTCCCCCTGTATCTGGTTTTTTCTCAACAACTATCCCCATAGCCCAATCATCAATTCTTTTTCAGTTGTTTTGAATTACTATTTCATCATAAATTGTATTTCATAAATTTAATATAAATTAAAATATAAAATACCACTACTTATAGTGGTTTGTTTTAAAATTTTGGTTTCTTGATCACAATCACCCTTCCCTAGGGATTTGACACCCTAAACACTATTATATAGTAGATAATAATAGTTAAATGTAATTAAACTATCACATATTCAACGACGTATGTGTCAACCATTAATATATACAAATCATAATGGTAATTGTAAAAAACCTATATTATCAGTGGTAAGGATGCTTAATGGTGTTATAAATCCAATGGGATATAACTTATAATGTTATAAAATAAACAAATCAGTGCATGTGTTTTATTTTTCGATATGAGTTAACAAAACATTTATCCATTCACAAAATAAAATTAATTTATAAAAGTCTTTTTAATTATAGTTTCACTATATATAACAACCCATAACTCACAAAGAATTATTTTACAAAATTTCTATAAAAGATGTACTTGATGATCCCCTATAAGTGCATAAGGGTTAGTGTGGTGAAAGTTTATTAAGTAACTGAGTTATTTATACATAGGGAAAAGTCTGGTTTATATGTGATTTAGATGTATTTTAAATAAAAAGACTATAAATTTTTTATTTGAATGTGCATGTGACTTTAATCCCATACACAAAGATAATATTGTTTGAAAAGAGTATATTTTATTTGTAACATCTCCAAACCTGTTCACTTTCATCGTGACCAAAATAGAGGGCTACACAACTCAAGCACACTTCCTTATACATTGGTGGCTGTCAATAAGTGGAGGGGGTCAACATTTAAAATCTGGGGCACTAGTGGAAAAAATAGAATTCACATTGGGGTTATAACATCATTTATTTAATAATGAATGTTAAAAAGTTTCTAACATTAGTTATTTAAATAAATAACATTAAAACCCCTATCTTGGTGGGTTTTAACATTGTTTACTATATTAACCAATGCTAAAACAACTTTTAACATCAGTTTTTTAATATCCAACAATAAAAACCTCCATAATATGGGTTTTAAAATTGGTTATTTAATTAGCCAATGTTAAAACCCATAGTGAAAATGGTTTTAAAATCAGTTATACGAACAATAAACACAAAACCTTGTGTTTTAACATTAGTTAATAAATAAATGATTTTTAAAACCCTATCATGGTTCATTTTAATACTGTTTATTTATTAAAAAAAGTTATGATTAAAATTTCACATCACTCACCATCGTTATATCAATTTTTTCAAGGTAATAAATTTCAATTTTTAACTTCCCACCTAAAATTTATTATGTTGTGGGTAAACTTTTTCATGTACCATTTATAAATTTTTATTATCCCTATGTTTATATTTTTAATCCACTCCTAATTATATACAAATAATTATCATTCCACTACTTGATCATTCAATTATATTTCAATAGTATTTATAATTATGTTATTATTATTTAGTTTATATATGATTTTTTTCATTATAGATATATTTTTTGATGAATTGTTTCTTATGATGAAGATTACTTCATCTAATCGAGTAAAAAGGATAATGTTTCTTCATGTGATTTATCGGTTGGTGTTTAAAATTACTTAAAACCACATTTTTGAGTGTCACATTAGTTATTTATTTAAAATAAAATTAATATCAATACATTATATTTCGATTAAATAGAAACCGCCACAGGAAATAAAATAAGTTAAACCATTAAGTCTATTTTTCTTATTTTCATTTGGTTTCTATAATTTTTATTTCTTCTATAATATCTTTTATTCTAAGGGATTTATTTTTAATGAAATATTTTAAAACAATTAGACACATTCAATGTTGATTATTAAATTAAATGATGTTTAATGACTTGAAATCTAGGCTTTTGTTGTCAGTTATCAAAATAACCAACATCATGAACTTATTTTTTCAGGTTTTTTTACATTAGTTATTTTGATAAATAATGTTAAAATTCACCTAAAGAATTAGTTATAAGGTCAAAATATTTTATAAGTGAATTTTTATATATAATATCAAAATAAATATTTTGACTTCGATTTATATAACTGATGTTAAAAATAAAACTTAAAGCTTCTGTTGTATTTATGTCAGATGTAAAAGTAATGCTAAAAATAATAATTGAAATTAAAAGGTATTTTTATTCTATTTGGGATAATAAATCCTTATATATAAATAACCATACACACCATGAAAACAATTACAACATAACCATCGCAAAATAATAATACCATAAAAAAATCCACTGTTAAAAGTCATACAATGGTAAATATCAATAACATGCAATATAAAAATATACTACAACATATGGAATACATGTCATGGAGTATAATTAGGATCCCTCATGGGTTAATTATATATCAATATTCCATAAATAACAAAATCAAGGGACAATTTTTGGGTATAATTCCATCACGATGATGTTCAATGTTTTTTGGTTGTTGTGTTTGTTGGAAAAGATGGTTGAAAAAATTAGAAGATCATGGAGACCTTTAAAAATTTATGAATAATGGTCCAGTAATATCTGTATAGTTTTCAAGAAGTTTTATATATAATGTAGTGTTATTTTCTAGTGTTTTTCAAATTTTTGGGCCAAAAAATGTAGAGGACATGTCAAAATTGATTTTAAAACAAAGGAAGGATTTTTCTGCTTGTAAAAAAGTTATGAGAACATGTTAAATTTTTGGAAAATTTTTTTATTGAAGGATTCTTCATCAATATTTGAAAAACAATAGTTTTATGAATGTTTTTAAAGTTCAGGGAAAATGTAGTTTCATGAACACAATGTATACAAATGGAAGGTTTTTCAAAGAAAATTAATTACATATAAAAAATAAAATATGATAGGAACTTATTTTTTGGGTGTGGAATTATATATTACCAGTTTTTGTTGGGAATATATTTTTTTATAGAGTCATACATGCCTATAAATATGCCACTTTCCCCCCATTTTTTTATAATAAGACATAAGTAATCTTAGGGATATGTTTTTGAGTAAGACATACATGAACATACCTAGTGTGTAAAAACATTTTTGTTAACATAAGTTAGATGAAGAAATGAACATGTGTCTTCATGAAAAAGTTATTTTTTTGAAACTTTATAGGAGATGAAAAAGATAGTAGTTGCATAAAACAACAAATTTGTGCAAAAATTTAGAAGTTATGCCAAATTTGTGTGAAATTAAGAAATGTGTGAACTATAAGGGAATTGGAAAACATTTCTATGGTAAATTGGAATTCATAATTTTGATAAAATAATAGATTCATATCAAACCCATTTTAGTGTGAACCAAATCAAATACGATATAAATCATAAATGTATTCCTTTAATAGAGAAGTGAGATCTTTTTAGAAGAGAGAGAAATGCTTTCTCAAGTGTGAATAATTGTAAACTAGAAGGGATATTGAGTTGACTCTAAACATTGTTTCAGCACTATTCTTAGTAAATTTAGTTGTATGATCTTTAGATTATCCCAAATAGGGGGAACCCATTAAAATTATTTTGTCTCTTTCATGATTTTATTTCCTTTGTTATATATTATTATGAGTATAAGAGAGAAGTTATATTCTTTTAATGACAAAACAAGATAAAAATTGGAATTTTTTAATCCATCATAATTTAATTAACCCCCTTAGGCTATTTAATTATGTGGGGCCAATAATTGGTAATAAATACAGATTTTAAATTCAGTGGAATTCTCTTAGTGGAATCTATGGAAGCATTCAATAATAACGTGATTCCGATTTTCAAGGAAACAACTTTCAGCTTTGGAGGAATCAAATGAAATATTACTTCTGAAATTTAGGAATAGATGTATATATAAATAATATTTTTGTGATTTTAGTTAGTATGGATGGCGAGTCTTTATTATAATTAAATAATAAGGAAATGGATATATATGTTAGAGGAATCAATGGTTCATGGGGAGCTTTAAACAACAAAATCTACAAAAAAGGTATATCCTGTAAATCCTCTCACTCCATGTTGGAAAATATGATTACAATCTTTGAAGAAGGATTAATATTTTGCGAAGCTAAATTAATGGTTCTGTAGAAGAAGTATGAGGACGTGAGGATACACCCAAATAAATTTGTTGATGAATTATTTGATTATGAGGTTTTAATTGTGGAGGACATACTAGTCTTAGAGAAATCCTTAATGTTGTAAATATTATCAAGTGTATCTTAGGGAGGTTTCCACCCTAGTTAAAAAGTAAAGTGTTTGCGATCAAGGATAAATTTACTAGGGAGATAACATTGGATATCTTATATATTATTCTTATTATATATGAGATTATAAATTATGACAATAAGGGTGTGGATCTAAGGAGGTCAAATGAAGTGTAATTAAAATATTTAAATACATTTACCATAGTGTATTATCAGGGAGAAGAAGAGGTGGATGAAGTCTTGTAATTCCTTTACTCAAAAATTCAAATAGGAAAACATAAATTTTAAATTGAAACTTACACACATGAAATTTTGATGTGGAAAGGTTAAATGCCCTAAAATAGTGTCCCAAGGAGTTTCATGATGATTATGTGGATAAAAAAGTTCACATGGAGAATTCTTCAGCCAATGTGAAAGTCGAGAGAATAAATAAGTGAAAATTTCAAGAATAATAACATACTTTAACAAGAGAACGATATTTTATAAGAAACTGTGGATTATTAAACTGAAGAGTACAAAAACTATAGAGAATATTCTCTAGTGTAATTTGTATGCAGTCCCTAAACAATGGAAGGGAATGATGTTGACACAAGAGAATTTGAACTGATATTTGATCTCCAAGAAGAGTTAGCAGATACTCTTGAAGAGATAATTTTTTACATAGATAAAATAATGAAAGACAACAGAGTGGTGAATGATTCCAATATCTCTATAAACGAACAAGAAGAGTAAAAGTCTATGTTTAAAGAAGAGATTTAAAAGCTTAAATCTAAAAAATATAGAAAGATACGATATGGTTTTGGAGTATAAGATAAAATATTAAGAACATGCCAGGGTTATATATGGTTTTAATAACATAGTGAATGAAAAAATAAATTTATTTAAGATTTATAAGAGGAGGTTATTTATTTGGGATGAAATGTTGAAGGTTTAGAGAGACTATTAACTCTTAGTATGACTCTAGGAAACTATATCATATCAAAGATAAAAAATGTGAAATTAGATTATGTAGATCATGAGAAACTGTAAAAGGAATCTCAGGAAAATAAAAAGGCACATTAAAATTGAAAATATGTTATGAGGTTTGATTGAAAACAAAAAAAATTGATGGTTAATGTCAGTCATTAAGAAACCAATCCAATTTCGATGATTTATTTAGGTATGACTTAGAATCAAAATACTCAGAGAATCCATGGTACAACCATTGTGTTGGAGAAATAGACAATAATGAACTTCACATCAGGTGTCATTATTGTGGAATTATGGGAAATTATCAAAATGTATATTCCACATCCAAGAGATAATAGAGGTAATAATAGAAATATAGGTAGCCAAGAAAATTTATATATTATAGGTATGTTTTTTATATGAAGGATTTAGACATATGAGAATGTACTACTCATTAATAATGTAGAGACATCTAGATATGAAGGTATAAAGTGGCCAGATGAAATGAATTAGGGAATCATCATGTAGGTTGGTTGTTACCACCAATGACTTTATAATATTTTCATTTTTAGCGAAATTTAATTTAATTTCTATCCTGATTTAGATACAACATCATATTAAGATTACTCTACACACAACAATTATTTGGATTATATTACACATAAGGATACGTTTTACCGAAAAACAAAATATTATTATAATATTATCATTTAATATAATAAGATATAACCTAGCCCTTAGGTTGGTATTTATGAATAATATTAACTATGTTCTGAAAGTATATAGTTAAATTCATTGGTTACAAATTAATTATAAATGAAGAAAAGAACCAATTGAATATAAGGGGAGTTCTTTTATAAAAAAATATTTTTATTCTCATAAAGTTGTTTTATCTTAATAAATTATATTAATTAAAAGTAGTGAGTGATATTAATTTAATATATATATATATTATATCCAATCAAATATTTTTGACATTCATCCTATCGTGATCTATCCTAGTAGGCCCTATGCCCCAACTCCCCAAGCCTACCTCCAATATTCCAGGGGATGGTGACTAGCATCGAGTAGGAAAGTCACTAACATGGGAGGCATTGCATAAGTAACTACACACACACACACACACACACCTCAAAGCCCACAAAATGATGAAATGTAAAAACAAATAAACAACCAATGCATGCATACATCTATATCCCACAACTAGAGTATGACAGGAAGTAAAGGAAAGTAAATGGGGCCAGATAAAATCCCACAAAAAAGTTTCAATAACACAAGTGAAACTTGAAAGTAAAGGTACTATAACTACTATATTAAATCCACAAGAACATACCTCGATCTATCTGGTCTCACTAAGCACTGTCTGGCCGTGATTTACCTAGGAATTTATCTAAAGGATGATTTTCTGCACAAGACACGACATTGGTGGGAAAATACCATGTAGGGGTGAGTATAACAATACTTAGTAAGACACTCTGAAACAACAAATATTACAACAAAGGAAAGTACAGTCATCCCTACATAGGTATATGTCTATAATATATATAAAAAGAATATCCAGATATACTCAATAAAGACACATAGTCTATAGGTAAGTGAAAACCATAGTATATAAACCTAGTATTTTAGATCAAAGATTCCATAATGCACTCATCTGAGAGAACACAATCCTGAGTCTAATAGCACTTATGATATTCATCCATGAGGTACTTCTCATTGGGTATTATCATGATAAAGAACACACTGATAGTCTGAAGAGAATACGATAAATAGATGAGGGTCACTTCTAAGTCCATGAGGTGATACCAACAACTCAATCTAGATTAACTTGCTAAGTAGAGGATGAAAACTTGCATAGTGTTGGTCAGGTCGATACTAAGAACTTCACCTAGGGAACAAAGATGAACAAATGATCTCACTATGGGACTCTTTAATGGATTTCAATGACTCTATCAAAGAAGTCTGGCTAAAGTTATCATATTCCTAGGAGTAAGAAATGATACCATAACTACCTTATAGGAAATGATTAGGGGATTGAACTCTAATGAAAATTTTATAAGATATGGAGGAAGATAGATTCAAGAAATGTAGAAAAGAGTACACAAAGTATAGTAGGGGTCACACACTATGTCTCTTTACCCTAGGTCCTACCCATGTAAATGACCCATGTCATGAAACCATGTTTGTGTAGTAGTACACGCTGTGTAGAAATTCTATGTACTGTACCCTTGTGCCAGTACATAACTTCATCCTGTGTACCCATGTTTGTGTACCTGTACACGATTTAGGCCGTGTACTTGGTCCAACTCATGTCCATGTAGGGGTGTACACACCATGTATTCTAGCTGTGTAGTCCACCCCATGTACATGTTCTTCCAAAAGTATATATTGAGTATCTGGGGAGGTACCACATGTCGTTTAGGTCAAGCCACAGGCTGTGTGATACTTATCTCTTATCCAAAACCCTAGATACTAATTAGTGGACCCCACATGACATGTATCTCCGGTTTACATGTCGCGTTCTATAAGATTTTCCAAAAAACCATGTTCTTACTCCATGCATATATACGATGATCCAACCATCAATCTGAACATTTCCTTGAGAAAAACTATAGATCGAGCCTCGTTGACTAATTCCAACACCGAATCTACAAGATTCTGGCCTTCGATCGACTCAGAAAACCAGATAATTATTGTTCTTCACTATGAGATGAAGAACATGAAATAGTGTATCAACCACCATTTGATTTATCACTACTTCCATCATCATACCACCATCGTGTCGTTATGATCCAATATATATGATATCCATTCATTTCATGAAGAATCAGGTGTGTAATGATCGATTGATCAGAATCTTTCGAGCCACGGTCCAAACGAAGAATGCCCACAACCAATGGTGAATAGGAGGATAAAATTAATGAATCAATTAAGAGGAGGAGGTCTCAATCAATGTTCATGTCAATATTTTTTTTCCATTAGAACAATAATTTAATAATCGATAATTAATCAAAAATAAAATTCTGCCGATAATACCCCGCAATCATACC
Organism: Viscum album; assembly: GCA_963277665.1. Lineage (NCBI taxonomy): Eukaryota > Viridiplantae > Streptophyta > Magnoliopsida > Santalales > Viscaceae > Viscum > Viscum album. Next base: position 1,826,389,212 of record OY728140.1, read on the forward strand.
CATCCCCGAAGATGATCGATCCACTGATGAATATATTTTTTGATTAGTCCACGATCAACAAAGAAATCAAGAACATTTAATAAAAAAAATAAAAATATACACCCTACCTCTATTCAGTTAAATTGTTGATGAATTATGTTGTGTCATCATTGTTCTTGGAAAGATCCATCGAATATGAGGTACGTTGATCATCAATCCACGATCCCATCATTGTTTTCCAGAGAAAGAATCCTCAAAGCTTTATCCAACAGCTCTGTAATGTTTATAGGGTTATGTGGATAACCGTAGAAATTATCCATATTTTATTTTTAAATATGTGTCAATTGGTGGGTTAATAATTTAAAATAAAATGATTTTATTTAATTATTTTATTTGTTTCCACGTTCGTGATGACTTTTCCACAAATAAACCCTGACGACTAATGTTATGTTGCACCTAAGTTAAACCTCATGATCTAAAATAAACGATACCATTATATTTCTGACTTGGGCACATGTTTAGAAGATAATCTATTTTTTCATGAAAACTTCACATGTATGCTATTTAATATATTTCAAAATTTTATTTTTGAAATACAAGGCATCAGAATCGAACTCCTTCTCAGTGAATGGTCTAAAAAATAATCCTTATAATATTAAAAAATAATAAACATAAAATCTGAGAAATTAAATTATCTACACCTTGGGAATTTATGTCCTCCAAAAGATAAAACAAGGGATACTCAAAAAGATGTTGGTAATAAGCATGAATATAAGCCTCCTAACCCCATGTTCTATTTTTAAAGATTCTCATGTTACCACTATTCACAAATTAAGGATTCTATTTCCTCTCTTTATGATCCTCAATATCTTATGGGTACTCAACAAAGGTCGCTCCATCTTTGATGTCTAGTTCACCCCCGTACATAACGTGTGATGAGTCATGCATGTACCCGCTCAGCTGTGACATATGGAAGAAATTATGTACTTAGTCTAACTACATAAGTAGAGCTAAATGGCATGCCACCTCACCAACTCAACATAGTATCTGGAAAGGGAAGATGAACCTCAAATATAGCTTGCCGCCTTGGCCAAATCTCCATAATCTACATCGAGGTGAAACCTGTAAGAACACATAGTCTCCTTCATTGAACTCCAGAGGCCTCTTTTTCTTGTCTGTATATGAATTATGATGGATCTATTCCATCTTCATCCACCCTTTGATGATTTTCACCTTCTCTATTGTAGCTCATACCAACTCTAGGCCCATGAGTTCTATCTCTCATGGGTCAGTCCAGCATAGTGGCGACCTGCAGGGTCTCCTGTACAAGGCCTTGAATGGTTCCTTATCGATGGTGGAGTGGTAACTATTTTTATATGAAAACTCCACTAATGGTAGGTGATCCTCCCAACTATGGAAAAATTCCAACATTCGAGCTCACAACATGTCCTCCAGAATCTGAACGGTTCATTTTTTATAGCCATCAGTTTGGGGGTGAAATTTTGTGCTAGAGCATAAATGGGTCCCAAATGCCTCATCTAAGATATTCCAAAATCGATATGTAAAAGGAGAAACATGATTAGATACAATTATCAATGTAACTACATGGAGTCAAACTATCTCCTAAATGTAGAGGTTTCCCAAGATCTCTACTGAAGTCTTCTCTTGTATAGCTAGAAAGTGGTCTGACTTGGTGAGTTTTTATATAATAAATTAAATGGAATTGTGTCCCCTAGACATACATGGTAAGATTATAATAAATTGTATGGATATTCTATTCCACTTCAAATTTGGTACCTCAATGGGTTGAGATAAACCCGCTAGAACATAATGTTTAGCCTTCACTTGCGGACAAGTATGGCATCAAGAGACAAACTCTACCACTCCCTTATTCATACATAGCCACCAAAACAGACATCGGAGGTCCTGATACATATTTGAAACACCTGGATATACTGCCAAAGGATACATATGAAACTCTATTAGAACCTCCTCCCGTAACATCATTGGTACTATCGTGCATCCTATAAAAAGAGAAACACACTCCCCACCTTTAGAGAATCCATCAGGTGCATATCCAGTGGATATCTAAGAACATAGGGCCTAACGATAGACATACCAAGCTATTCCTCCCTTACTCACTTCAATAGAAGAGGGGTAACAATCATCAAATAGAGATAAGTTGTTCCACTCCAACCATGAAGGATAACTTCAATGAGGCCAACTTCTCTGATGGATCATTAAACAAATGCGAATAAAATCTTTTACCGAGAGCATCTTCTACAATGTTCCACACACCAAGAGTATAGTCAATTTAAAATTCATAGTATTGGAGTAACTCTAGACATCCCCTCTATCTCAAGTTGATATCATTATTAGAGAATACATAATTGAGACTCTTGTGATCAGAGTAGACGATAATCCACTCTCCCATCAGGTAGTGTCACCAAATCTTCAAAGTGAAAACTACTACTGCTAACTCAAGATCATGGGTCACATAGTTCTTCTCATGTGGTATCAATTGACATAAACCATATGAAATCACTACTTTCATCCTCATTAGAATCCCAATCCAGATTCCAGATGCATTTCAGAACACTACGTACTCGACACCTTCCTCCAAAAATCTCAAGATGGGAGCGGTCATCAAAATTTACCTCAATTGCTGAAAATCCTACTGACACTTATATATCCATAAGAAAGGCTACCCATTTTGATTCAAAGTTTTCATGGGTGATGATACTATAGATAAATCTTGTATGAATCTCTAGAAATATCCTTCCAACCCAAGGAAGCTTCACACATCCATCACACTCTTAGGTGTCTCCTATGCTAAAAATGGTTCAACCTTGGTTGGGTCCACTACCAATCCATATTTTGAGAAAATGTGACCCATAAAGTGAATCAATTAAATCTATAACTAGGACTTTGAGAGATTTTTGTAAAGATTGTGCTCCCAGAGTGCATCCAGAGCTATCCTTAAGTGTATCACATGCTCATACTCAGACACTAAGTACAAAAGGATATCATCAATGAAGACTATAGAGAACCAATATAAGTATGGATGAAAGATCCAGTTCATCAATCCCATGAACACTACTAAGGAATTAATCATGCCAAAGGGAATCACTATGTACCCATATTGACTATAGTAAAATCTAAATGTATTCTTCGGTATATCCCCATACCATGCTCGCAACTTGTGATAGAATGACATAAGGTCAACCTTTGAGAACCATCATGCCCCTATCAATGGATTAAAGTGGTCATCGATCCTCGATTGTGGATAATTGTTCTTTATGGTCATCTGATTCAAGCACTGGTAGTCCACATACAACCTAAAGCTCCCATATGTTTTTTAGTAAAACAAAGATGTGGATTCCGAGGGTGAAACACTGGGTCTAACAAAGCCTTTCCTCTACATGTCCTCCAACTGCACCCCAACTCACAAAGATCTAACGGAGAAATATAATATGCTGGAGAATATATCAAAGCTGTCCCAGGATGTAGATCAATGCAAAAGTTTGTCTCTTAACAGGGAGTTTAATCTGGAACATCTTCGAGGAAGACTTCCTTGTACTCCTCCACCTTTTCAAAAAACTATAGACTCATGAAATCCACTTCACCCAGTGTCAGAATATCCAAATGATGAGTAATAATTTGCACCATCCTATGCACTAGTCCATCCTTCTCTACCTAAGTTTCATTTTCAATAACAAAAGAAAACCTAGTTTTGTCACCATGGACACATTTTAAACATTACAAAAAACATTCAATATTGTCATGGACTATAGATAAAAAATCTATACCAATGATGAAATTGCAATTACTCGACGATAATACCATGCGATTCCAACCGAAACTCTCACCTCCAAGAGTAAGGTCACAATGTTGGTATAAGTGCATGATCACTGAGTCTTCTCTAATAGAAGTATTCAATTTTAATGGTTGAGTCAATAGTTCAAACTAAATAACTAAGTCTCAAACCAGATATGTTGTGTGAAAAGAATGACAAAAACACGTGTCTATAAGTACTATTTTTAAAGTAGAAAATACAAAAATCATAACTCAAATCTTTACCAGAGCCTCTGGTTCATAAGCTTCAACCACTTGCGGCTGTCCCCTCCCCTATCCTCCAGCTCCTTGATCCTAGTGTGGACTACTTGGGGGTGGTGGTGGTAACAAGTCAAAGCATCGACCAACTCCTAATGGTCTCCCAAATCCTCTGCCACATTTTCCACCCTACTAACCTTCCTTATTCTTTCACTGCCTCTACCTCAATATTCCATCTATGGTTTCTCTGTCAGTTGTATGGTGGGTCAGACAATCTTGGGTGAGATTTCCCCTACTATCACATGAGTAGCACTGCCTCTCTCAAGGATAACAAGACCCACCCTATGAGCCCAAACTATAGATCCTCTATCATGGGTCCTCATCCTAAAACTTATCCAATGTACATGTCCTTAATACTGACATCGGATTCCTACTACCGAGGTCTCTACTACTGATTTATTATTATTGAAAACCACAAGTTGCATATATTAATATAAGAAACTCTCAACCACAAAATCTCACTCTAGAACCCCATCATATGTAGGAATTCATAGAGGGATAAAACCAGCTCATATTTCTCTATGAAGACTTCACCCAATGGTATGATCCATGAAGAACTAGTCTCAAACCATATCCATCAAGTAATTGGATAGGTTGGTAAACCTAAATCAATAATCATCTACTGTCATGGTTCCATGATAGAGCTGTAGAAGCTCCTAGATATGTACAACCCTCAGTGTAGATGGTGATAAATCCTCTATAAAAAGGTACTCAAACCCTGTCAATGGAAGAGTTTCCTCTTCATAAGATTGAGTAATCAAACACCACCATTTCGTTGCTGATACATGAAGAAGAATCACTACCAGGACCACTATATGATCTTTCAGTGTCTTAACTAGATGGAAAAAATAGGTCACCACCTCAAGTTAGTCATCAAATACCTGTGGGTCAGGCTTGACTCAGAACCTGAGGGGCCTCTATCTCTAAAATTCATGATGTGAGATCATACCACACACTTCATCCATTGGTACTACAAGTTCTACATACTACTATATTGGTGGTATGGATGGTGCCCCACCTGAAGCTACCACCATAGGAATTGCTCTATGAATCGATGCCTCATCATTTAGGGGATCAACCTCATGATCATCATGCATAATCCTAGTTTATATACATCAAAGAGGTATCCTAAAAGTAAATAAGATGTACCATGATCAATGAGTATATCTGGAGAGATGAATAAAGAAGGAAATTGAAACACAACCCATTTTTATATAATGCATGAACTAGTTTTTTCCCCTATAAACGTTTTTCTCATATACTGAGTTGAAAATTAGCTGATCAAAGTCCTGGTGTTTGGATACGTCGGCCACCGCACCAACACTAGAGTCCCTAGCCGAAAAGACGATCTCAAAACACTTGAAACTATTTCCCCAAACCAATATCATATACTATCATTCCTAAGGTATAACCAAACACCTCTAATACCACTCTATCATGACCCATCATAGTGGGGCCTGTTCCGGGACTCTCCAAGACCACCTCCAATAAACTTGGGGCAGTTGAATATCACCGAGTATGCATATCACTAACATGGGAGTCATTGCCTAAGTAACTGTGCTCATACAAACATATATAAGCTCAGAAAATTATTAAATGTAAAAACAACTAAACCACCAATGCATGCATAGATCTATATCCCATAACTAGAGTACGACATGAATTAAATGAAAGTGATATGTCCACATACATGCCCACAACATGGAGTTTGTAACAAAAGTACAACCTGAAAGTAAAGGTACTCAGACTACTTTTTGAAAGCCATAGGGACACTCCTCGATCTATCCAATCTCATTAAGAACCATCTGGTCTCGGTCTTCCTAGGACTCTATCAAAAGGTCGATTGTTATCACAAGATGTGCCATGTGTTGGAAAACCTATTGTAGGTGTGAGTATGACAATACTCAACTGGACACCCTGAAACTAGAAATCATACAAAAAAAGAAATTACAATCACCTCTACATAGATATATGTATATCATAAATATAATAATAATATCAAAATATAATCAACAAAGACACACATTCTAGAGGTAATTCACAACCATAGCTTATCAGCCAAGGATTTCAACCCAAAGATTCCACAAATCACTCATCCAGAAGATTTCACTCCCAATTATAATAGAATTGATGATTTCCATATGAGAGGTACTGTTAGTCAGGTATCATAATGAGAATTAACACATTGATAGTCTAAATAGAATACGATACAAAGATGAGGATCACTGCCAAGTCCTTGGGGTGATACCAACAACTCAATCTGGAATAACATGATAAGTATAGGATCGATTCCTTTGTGGTTTTGGTCATGTAGATACAAATAAATCCACCTAGGGAATGAAGATGAATAGAGGATCTCACTCTAGGATTTTTGAAGGGATTCCAATGACTCTATCCAATAATTCTTGTTGAAGGGATCCAATTTCTAGTTGTAGAAAATGATACAATACCTACCTTCAGGGAAAGGATAAGGGGACCCCCTCAAAATAACCTTTTACTATATATAGAGGATAAGAGTTTCAATATATGTAGAAAAGAATAAACGACGTGTAGTAGGGGTCACACACCATGTCCCTTGACCTCGGGTTCTACTCGTGTAAACTGCCCATGTCATCAAACTTGTTCTCTGTAGTAGTATACACCGTATAGGCATCCCGTGTACTCTACCCATTCGACAGTACATTGATTCATCCTGTGTACCCATGTCTGTGTACCAGTACATTGCTTAGCCCGTCTACTTGGTCCAACCAATGTTCATGTGGGAGAGTACATACCGTGTAGGTTGGCCCTGCAGTCCACCCCATGTCTGTGTACTTCCCAAATTACACGGCGAGTATCCAGGGAGGGACCACACATCGTGTAGGCCTAGACACACACCATGTGATACTTATCCCCTACCTTAAACCCTAACTGCATCTCAAGGGGCCACACATAACATTTAGATCTAGTTTACACGCCGTGTTTTATGTGATTTTACAGAATCATAGGTTCTTACACCAATAATCCGACCAATTCTATAACCTTAAATCCAACCATATCCTTGCTGCAAAACTATAGATCGAGCCTCATTGAGTCATTCCAATATCAAATAAATATGATTTAGGCCTTTGACCCACTTGGAAAATGAGATCCTTATCATTTTTCATTGTGCACTGAAGAACATGAAATCGGGTATCAACCATCATTTTATTTGTTGCTGCTTCCATTTTCACACCACCATCATGTTGTTCTAATCCCATATATACCATATTGGGTCGTTTCATCAAGAATAATTTGCGCAACAATCACTTGATCAGGATTTGTTGATTCATGGGAGAAATGAAGAACGCCCATGACGAATGATGAATGGAGGGAGAAAAGCACAAAATCAATCAAGAGGAAAAAACTTCAATCAATGTTTGTGTAAATATAGATTCATTTTCATTATAAATTTAATCAAATAATCAAAAATTAATCACAAAGAAAATTATCCCAATAAAGCCCCACAATCATACCCATCCCACAAGATGATCGATCTATAGATTAATCTATTTATTGATTGGTTCATGATCATCATAGAAATTGAGAATGGGGAATAAAAAAAATCAAAAGAACACCCTACCTAAATTCACGTTGATCTCTAATGAATAAAAATGCGTCTTCATCATTGTTGGAAAGATCCGTCAAATCCGAGGTGCATTAATCAACGACCCGTGATCTGTCAACATTCACCTAAGAGAAAATCCTCAAATTTTTTTCCAATAGATCTTCAACATTTCCAAGGTTATGTATATAATGATGGATATTCTTGATAATCTTGTATATAAATATGGATATATTTCTGAGTCAAAAATTTAAAAGAAAATAATTTTATTATTAATTTTATTTATTTGCATATCCGTGATGACTTTTCAAAAAATGACCCACGCCAGCTAATGTTATGTCACACGTAGGGTAAAAATAACATTATGACTTCAATGATACCCTAATATTTCTGATTCTGGTACCCATTTATACATTATTTATCTTTTTAAGAAAACTATATGCACATTCTATTTAATATATTCATAATATTTCAAACATTTATTTTGGGCACACCAGGCCTCAGAATTGCACGTTGTCTCAGTGACTGCCCTTGATAATAATCCATATAATGTCCAAAAATATTACAAAGAAAATCCAAGACATTAAAAAACAATAGATCAAATAAGTATAAGATAAGAACAAACCTAATATTACACATAAAAATCAATAATTATATAAAGGAACTTTCACCGACTTTTAATGGAGAACCTATTTTAAATATAAATGTTGACACTTTTATATATGTTATTTGAAAAAAAAACTTTTTATTTTAAATCATAATATAAAAATTTTATTTGGGTGATTTGTTGGTATTTTTTTGATAAGTTTCATGTTTGGATGAATAGTGATAAAATATTACAATTTAATTGAAAACAGATTTTTTATCTAAATAATTCATAGTGTTAAGTTATATTTTTGATTAGTTTTAAATTATAATAAGATTGTTTTTTATCATTTAATATAATTTAGGTCATTGGAATCAATTTCAAATTGAATTTGGATATAAAAACGTTTCAATATTTTGAATGTTTCTCTTTAAAAACTCATTTTGTCATTCCATCAACATGATTAATTTTAAATTAATTACTAAAAATTCTATGTTTTGAATTTTGAAAAATTAAATCCATATTTGAAATTAGTGGGTCAAAATTATTAAAATATGTCCCTTTTATTTTTCGACACAAAATGAATAGTAAACTTTAGTAATTTTTATTACTACGGTTAAGGGTAGATCAGGTAATTAATGGTAAAAATAATATTTTAAAATTACCATAACACTTTTCCTAATTTAATTTTATAAATTATTGTGGATACAAATATTCCTTTTTCTAATTTTGTGAGATTTTAGAGCCACTTGGATGCCTTTAATCCATTTATATTATGTATATATATATATAATAAAGAATGATTTCCTTTAGTATATGTGTCAACTATACATTCTTCCACATCCATTATAAATGTTTCTCTAGGAATATTACCTCAATTATCTTCCCATAATCACACCTACCTCCCTCTATTTTCATTCCCTCAACCCTTGGGCTTCAAATCTCCTGACATCTGAAAAACCCCATTCCCCATCTCCGCTCCCAGCACCGGCACTTCGTCTCTGTACAAAGCCCTTCAAATCCTTGTCTCTAGAACTAGTAGATCCTCATATCCATCTATGATTAATCTCCATCTCTGATAGTTGTCATATCCTTGAGTCTATCTTCATTCACTGCAATCCATCTCCTTGACTCTGTTTGTCCTGCCCATCACATCGGCTCCCTATCTCTGTTCACCTTCACCTCCTATATCTACCACTATATTTGGGTTACCTCTAGAAACCCACTCCATTCCAATTTCTTCACCTTCAACCTCCATGTATGACCCCATACAAACTCTTCGCGAACCCCTTTATCATCAATGATAATATATTCTCAGATCCTACTGATCCATATCTCTACAACATGTATGTCCTCCTAATTTCATAAAATTTTTCACCCTTCTGTCCATCATGATTTATTTTTAGTTTAATATGATTTTCTGAGAGATTCATACTATAAATATCCTATTTGGATACTCCAACTACAACTTTATTTGTTCAGCTCAGCCATTGTTTCTTCAACAATCATTCCTAGTAGGGTTTGTGTTGGTTTCTTCAACACATCAAAGTTTAATACATAATCTGATTGTGTAATTGATTCCATTCAATATACAATATTTCCAATGAATTTTGTACAAATTTAATATAATTTGATTAAAATGTTTGGTATACCCAGATTTTCTTGTTTTTAAGCATTTTTTTGAAATTTCATATCTTTTCAAATTTTGAACTATACAAGTTATTTTCTTTAATCATTTTTTAGATTTGAAAGATGTTCATTCATTATTTTTTTATTTTCATCATATTTTTGAAATGTTATTAGACCATCATCCAGTTTAATTGATCCTCCTATTTTTTTACGAACTAATTTTTCATCTATATTCGATTTATGGTTAAGGACTAAAAAATTTTATATGGTTTAGTACTCAAGGGGTTAATGATACAATGAAAATAATGTGCTTCATGAGTTTGAATTGATAGTAATTTAATTTAAATTCAATGGGAAGGTATGGGTTATTTTTTTTCTTTTTTACTGTGCATAAATATTCAATTTTTAATGTATTTTTTGATGAGCTAGGTTAGATTTTTTCATTTTCAAAATTTAATGCTTGAATTTTTTTATGTTTTTAGTTATTTTAAACAAGATTAAATTGTTCTATTGGTACATGTTTGGTAAACATAGTTTTTTCTAGTTTTTTATAATTTTATTAAAATTACAAATATTTGTAAATTTATAACCATCTTGGTTATTGTCTTTAATAATTTTTCATATTTGAAAGGTTGTGATTCATTATTATTGTTTGTTTTTCCCCATTTTCGAAATATCATTAGACCAAGGTTCTGTTTGGTTGATCCTAGTGTTTTTTTAAAAACTAATTCTTTATCTCAATTTTATTTATGGTTAATGACTCCACAATTTTATATTTTTTAGAACTCAAGGGGTTAATGATACAATGATAATCATGTTCTTATTGAGTTTGACTTGACAGTACTGGAAATTGACTTAAATGGGAAGGTATGAGAGGTTTTGGTTGTTTTTTCCTATGTATAAAAGTTCATTTTCTAATGTGTTTTTTCTGCATGAAAGGTTGAATTTTTCATTTTGAGAATATATTACTCACATTTCCTTAAGTTTATTTTTATTTTATGTTGTTTAAATTGAACTAACCAAATAGTTTTGGTAAACCATGTTTTTCTAGTTTTTAATCATTTTAATGAAATTGCATATTTTTGAAAATTTCTAACAATCATTGTTATTTTATTTAATCATTTTTGATATTTTAATTGATGTCATTCAATATTTTTGTTGGTTTCCCCCCATTTTTGAAATGTTATTAGACCAGGGTCGTGTTCGGTTGGGTGGAAGTCGATTGTAGAAAATGATGGGGAAAAAGGTAAAAAATTGTGTTTGGTTAAAAAGGAAAGTAATTTCAAAAATATATTACTGATAACTTCATTTATTTACCAGGTTGTTCACTATTTTGTTAAAAAATGGTATGTTAATAAAAATATATTATAATCAATAAAAATAATGTAATAAATATTTTTTTATTATTATTTTAAGATAATAAATAAAAAAATAAAAAAATATTATAATAACATAAGAAAATTTCATATTTACTATTTTTAATAAGCACAGCCGCATGTGCAACAAAACCTTATATTATCAATTTTTTTATATTTTCTTGGTTTCAAACTATATCTTATGTAAACATTCAAATTTTTTATTTTCATATTTAAATATTTATTAATATGTTTTTCTTATTTTTAAAAATTATTATCTATATAGGAAAACATGGTGGAATCTTTTGAATTTCAAGATTTAGTATAAGGTGACATCGTCCTTGGTTCATTCTATAACTTTGAATGCCAGATGACACTTTCATTAAGTTACCATTAGGCTACCATGATTCATTATGGATTGACTTCCCACTCCCATCAATTCTGCACCTTATATTACATTATAATGTACCACTCATTTTTTTTACATATTACCAAATATTAATATGAATTATTATGTTTGAAAAATTTTATTATATTATTTAAAATAACAATTGTTTTATAGTTTCGTTCCAATGCACGAGTAGAGAAATAGTTTTATTTAAATAAAGGTCAATTTTGTCATACTTTTGTTTTTAACAAGTTAAATATTTTTAATATGGTTTAATATAGGAAATATGTTCATTTAAAAATAGAAATTAGAAATCTAAAATTATTATCTTCATTATGAAAATTTAATTTTAATTTTTATGGAATAAATATTTAAATTACAGTCTTGCATAACGATGATGCAATAATTGTTTAATTAGTGTGCATATCAAATAAATGTTATGAAAAATATTAAAATAAATAAAATTTTACATAATTAATGTCATTTTAGAATTTTATAGATGTTATATGAATGTTAGGAATGTATTAAATTTTTTGGTTTGAAGTTATATTGTGTATTGATAATTTTAAAAATTCAAGAAATGAATAGTGTCAAAATTGACATTAATGATATTCTAAAATAAATAATATTTTATTAAATTATTTAAAATTAATAAAAATATAAAATTAGTAAAAATTATTGTTTTAATGTTTATATTGTCTTACATGAATCGTTTATGGTTAGTTTGGCATCTTATTGTGGCTATATTAACCCTTAAAGTGTAAAAACTAAGTTGTCACATTAAGGGTTAAAGGGTTTAACTAAGGGTTAAATCCAAAAGTTAAGGGAAAGAATGTGACCAAAATATGTCTAAAAATTATTGGATGAGATAATTTCTACCCATAATCATCTTATATTATAAATAAATTTCTTTGCAATAATTTTTAATTGACAATTAATATATATTAATTTAATATGTTGAGTTTCTCCAAAACTACCCCTTACCTCAATTATAAAGGGGAACCTCCTCCCAAACTTATTCAAACCACATTTAGATTTATATATCATCTAAAAAATATAAAAATAATCTCTCAACATCCCTACACTCATCATATAAGCCTATGTTTTTGAATTAGAAAAACCAAGGATACAATTTGGTATAAACCAAAAGGAGTTACCAAAATAAGAGGTGAGATTCTTGAATGCTCACTTTAGTTTTATTTATCTCCCCACTCATCCATTTATTATGATTACTTGATTATATAATAATAAAAGTATATTAATTATAATGAGATGTTATTATTTTAATGTTTTTACCAACACCTACACACACTTCCATCGAATGGGTAACGAATTTAGCGTTCATGTGCGGTGAACTACCGACTCGTGAAATGATGTCATTAATTTTTCCTTTACCACCTATCATGGTTGGTAATTATGAAGGAAATTATGATTATATATTATATATTATATATTATATATTTTTTTATAATTATTGAAATTTTAAATAACACTTACCTTCATACTTTATATTTTTTGTAAATACGATAACATCGTTTGTGGAATCGTGGACTACCGCCTCCTCAAAGAGACATGATTCGTTCACACTATACATGTAACATATACATGATGGTTTTAATAATTTTTTTAAATATATTATATATATATATGATATTATAATTATAATATACATATATATCATTTACTTTTATTCTTTTAATACAGAAAAGAAATGAAAGTAGCGTTCACGTGTACATACGGCCTACCGTCTTCATGAATGATGCATTTAATTTTATATCTTATTATTTTATAGATCATTATAAATATATATAATGAATATATATGGTATTTAAATCATATTTTACATTTTCTAGATGATTAAATCATCATCTAAGTAATAGGAACAACAAATAACAAGTCAAAACATACTCGAAAAACTTGAAAATTAACACCCTTAATAGTGAAAATAATGAATGATTATTAAAAAAAGAGTGATATAATAATATAATAAGATAATATATTATATCATAAATATGATTAAGGTTCTAATATAAATTAATATCATTCTTAAAATTATATTATAGGAGGTTAAATCATGCACAACTAGGAAGGAATTTTGAGGTAAGGGATCTTTGTCTCACATTTATTTTTCTGAGATATTCCTTGTCAACCACATATTTATTTTTTCTGGTGTAATGCCCCTTTGATATATCATATAATTAATATATTTATCTTTATAGTATTCAATGTTTCATTTGATAGTTATTTACTTTAATTGGGATTATATTAAAAATATATCAAAGTGGTATGGGATACTTTGATTTAAATATTTATTTTTAAATAGATTTTTCAATATATAAGGAATGATTTGGACAAGTATGACATGGTTTGGGGCCATTTAATTAAATACATACGGGTTAAGGATCAGTTAATGAATGTACCTTAATGTTTTGGTAGTCTCATTAGATGAAATCCGTAGGTGAAAAACACTTCGAGTTTGTTTCCAAGGAGAATAGATGAGTTTCTACCCACAGACTTAAAACATCTTGTGAAGGGTCTTGATGGTAGTGGTTCATGTGTCAGATACATGAGGTAAAATAATTAATAATTTCATTTATTTTAATTATTATATATCTATGAGATTTTTCGGCAACATATATATGGATTAATTTCATTCTTAGTTCATTGATTAAATGGTATGTGTTTCAGTTACCTATCGTGATATATTGATTATACATTATCTAGTTGTTTGAATGTAATGGGTTATAAATTATTTTACTTTCTATGTTTATTTATTATCTTCAATTTATTATTTCTTCCTCTTTTCATACCTTAGTGATAATTTAATCTCACCCTTATTATCTTTCCTTTACCTGAGTTTTGAAGAATTATCCTTTGAATGAGTTTCAAGGATGAAAATATTTTACTTATGTTATGATTTATTTTATTTGCCAAATATATTATGGGTATCATGTATATAATTTGTTTTCCAAAAATTCTAAACTGATCTGTCCTTTTGGAATTGATTCTTTGTAATAATGACCATGTAATAAAATAATGCACCAGCTCTAGGCTTCTAAGGTCAGGGCATTACAATTGGTATCAACATAAGTTTAGAAGAAACTTGGAAACTAAATTTAGAAAATATATATTATGGAACATAACCCTAAGATATAATTTTAGGATAAGTATAGAAGAACATCCAATAATTTTGGTAAGTTATAGATTATGTGGGTCTTTCAATAAATACATCCCAATCTGGATACTACAGGTGGATGTTGTTATGAAACAGATGTACCTAGGAATAAAAAATATGAAAAGGTGCATGAGGTCTGACTTGAGTTTAACCTAGTACATGAAAACATGACTTACTGCACACATGGTTTGACACTCTTGGGGGATACGCTTAGGATAATTTATATTTTATTTACAAACCATTATTAATTTTTTGAAAGTAAATATTTCCCAAAAGAAAACATGCTTATGATTATGAGACTATCTATACATAAATTGTTTAATTTGGTTTAGGTATTTTACTAGTTTAGTGATTATATATTATGTTTCATAATGATATGATCTAATCTAGTGTATTCCATTGTTTAGAAATGGAATCTAGAAGGGATAATGGTATCAATACTCATGGAAAATGTAGATATTTTCTTTATCGAGTAAACTAATATAAATGGTTTTATAATAGAGAAAATTACAGCCATACTAGGGTAGCTTAATCAATTTATGTCAAATAACCTTTCTTGAATAGAGTAACCTACTCCACAATGATATTCTCTGATGTTGGATTGATTTCTATGAGAGATGTCCCTATTTTTAAGAGGGACTACTGACCCAATGAAGGATGAGTAGTGGATTAAGTCTTTAGAGAAGATATTTATGGAATTGGGATGTAGTGAAAAGGATAAGGTTACACTTGAACTATATTATCTCATTGGATATATGGATCAATGTTGGTCATTGTTCCAGAATACTAGGGAGGAAGAATAAATATAACTCATGGATTGGATAACTTTTAAAGATACATTATTTGATAAATATTTACCTCATGATCAAAAAACTAAATTGAAGAGAATGATCCTTAGTTTAAATAAAAAGGAGTAATAAAGTGTTACAAAGAATGGGGACAACTTTACTATATTGGAAATATATGCTACAGATTATAGACAAAACACCGAATGTAATATCTATTATTTCTTTGAAGGATTTAGCAAAGTCTCAGAAGGTAATTGGTGCCTCAAAACGTTTAATCATATGATGAAATTGTTTTATGTGCTATCAAGATAGATAAATAATTAAACAAGTCATATTTATTTAAAGGGAATCAATAAAAGAAGAGAAAAAAATCAAATAAAAAATAAAGGGAAGAAGGGAAAGAATGATTTTCCTACATGTGATAATTATAGAAAGAATCACGCAGGGAAATTCTTGAAAGGATTACGAGTATGTTATAAGTATATAGAGAAAGTTAACTAGGAAAAAAATGAAAAGGAAAGAGGTAATTAATTTCTATTCAGTATTACAACTGTAAGTAGATCGAGCACTTTAAAAATGAATTCCCCAAACTTCAAGGGAACATACCTCATAAGAATCTAAGGGATCAAGGTCAATATTATGCTATAGATATTTCCAAAGTGGAATGATTAATTTTCTCCTATATTTGGATCCCTAAATAAGTTTTTAAAAGTATGTTATTGATGATATCCTGGTTATAAGTATGATGGAATGTATAATCATTATACTGCATTACTTTTTCTTTAAGGATTTATGATCTTGTGTTGATTGGTAATGATAACCAAGAATAGCGGTTTAGTAACAAGTTGAAATTTTTGGAAAACCCATGGTTTAAATAAAGGTAATACTTAATATGTTCCCGTTGTTTAGATAATGATTTTGGATAAAGAGATGATTGATATGGATAAAGTAAACTGGATAATACTAACTGCCTTAGAACTGATTCTAATGTTTTAGATCATAATACTTGTAAGGGTCATAAGTTTAACCATTTATGAAATCGTTTAAATTGAATGTTTTATGAGGTTTTATATATCATTTTATTACTTCACCATGTGATGAAACTTGGGATAAGAAAAGAAGTAGAAATAGTTCAAGGCATAAGGATAAGATTGTGCTTATAAAAACATATAAAATATGTATATATACTTATATTCCTAGAGTGTGAAAGAATTTTTCAACTCTAGAGAAAGGATTATTAATATTTTTCCTATTATTAATACATTTTATGATATCAATGACATTTATTCAGACCTCTGTTTTATGGTTTTGTGGTCAACAACATTCTCATGACCATGTTCTTTATCAGTCTCCATCAGAACATGATAGTCACACCTATCTTCTATATCCAGGATTTCTCTAATGTAATCCTATTCGAAAGCCTAGTTTTATGGTTAAATTAAAATTTAAATTTCCCTCTTATTAATAATATATATTATGAACCCTATTTATGATGTGGTATTTTCAACAATTTTTTATTTTAAAATATCAAACTCTAGACCACTGAAATCAAATTTAAATTGCGAGGAAGTAATTTAATTAAGGTGGGGAGAATGTTACACCCCAAGTCTATAAAATATTTTAAGTTTTGAATAAATTTAATTTTATTTCTAGATTGGTTTATACGCAGCACCATTTAATCTTATTCTACACACAACAATGAGTTGTCTTGCGTAACATGCAAGGCCGAGTTTTATCGAACAATAAAATATTAATAAAATATTATTATTTAATATAATTAGATATAACATACCCATTAATTTAGAAGTTATGAATAATATTAACTAACTTTGGAAATTATATGGTTTAATTATTTGGTTACAAATTTATTAGAAATCAATATAACAACCAATTGAATATAAAGGGAGTGTTTTTATAATAAACTATTTTCTACTCACAGAGTTGTTTTATCCTAATATATTATATTAACTAAAATTAGTGAGTGATATTAATGTAACACACACACACACATACACACATATTATATTCAATCAAATTTTTTGGACATTCATCCAATATATTTGATAAGAATAAGATAAGAACAAACCCAGTTTTATATATAAAAATAAATATTTTTATAAGGGAACTTTTACCACCATTTAATGGTGAATCAATTTTAAATACAAATTTTAACAATTTTATATATGTTATTTTAAAAAATAAAATTATTATTTTAAATAAAAATATAAAAATTTACTTTGGTTTAATTTTTGGTATTTTTCTGTTAAGTATCATGTTTTGATGAATAGTGATAAAATATTTTATTTTAATTGAAAACAACTTTTTCGTCTAAATATTTTATAGTGTTAAATTATATAATTGAATATTTTTAAAGTAGTATTATATCAATTTATTTATAATTTAATATAATTTAGGTCACTAGAATCAATTTGAAATTGAATTTGGATATAAAAATGTTTCAATCTTTTGAATATTTTCACTTTAAAAAATCATTTTCTCGTTCCATAAACAAGATTCATTTTAAATTAATTAATAATTTTTTTGTATTTTAAATTATGAATAAATAATTCAATATTTTAAATAAATTGGTCTAAATTATGTAAATAGGTATCTTTTATTTTTGGAAAAAATATGAATAGTAAACTCTAATAATTTTTATTACCATGGTTAAGGGTAAATCAGGTAATTAAGGGTAAAAATAATAATATTAAATGTCCCTAACACTTTTAATAATTTTATTTCATAAGTTATTATCAACCAAAATATTCCTTGGACCTATTTCATGAGCTCTTAGAGATACTTGGATGACTTTAATTCATTTATAGTATTTTATTCAAATAAAAGTCAATTTTGTCATACTTTTGTTTTTAACAAGTTAAATATTTGTAATATGGGATTATATAGGGTATATGTTTTGAATTTAAATATTAATCATAAATATAAAATTTATATATTGATGATAAAAATTTATTTTTAATTTTTAGCAGAGAAATAATTAAATTAAAGGTTTTCACAATGATGATATGGTAATTGTTTAATTAATGGACATATCAAATAAATGTTATTAAAAATATTAAAATAAATATAATTTTATATAATTAATGTCCTCCAATAATTTTATATATTACCTAGGAATAATAGTAATTTATTAAAGGTTTTTTTGAAGTTATCTTGTGTATTTATATTTTTTAAAAATTCATGAAATGAATAGTTTAAAAATTGACATTAATGATATTTTAAAAATAAATAATATTTTATTAAATGATATATAATTTATAAAAGTTTAAAAATCAAAAAAAATTATTGATATAAATTTTAAATTGTCTTATATAACCTATTTATGGTTATTTTGTCATCTTCTAGTAATTATATTCACCCTTAAAGTGTAAAAACCACGTTGTCATGTTAAGAGTTAAATGATTTAACTAAGGGTTAAAGAAAAATGATAAGGGTAAGAATGTGAACTAAATATGTATACAAATTATATTTTTAGAGTATATTGACCCATAATAATTTTATATTAAAAAAATATCACTTTCTATCCATTTGTAATTGAAAATTATTTTATATTAATTTTAATATTTTGAGTATTTCCAAAAGTTCTCCTTTCCTCAATTATAAAAGGGCACATCTTCCATCACTTTCTCACACCACATTGAGCCTTATATATCATCAAAAATCGGCCAAAATAAACTCCCAAAATCCCTCACCTCATCCTATAATCCTCAATTTTGTATGAAATAAAACCATGGAAATATTTTGGTATAAACCAAAAGGAGTTACTCAAATAAGAGGTAACGTTCTTCAACGATCACTTTAGTTTTATTTCTTTCCACACTCCTTCATTTATTATTATTACATTATTATATAATAACAACAATATCATTTGTATACTTATATGTTACTATGTTAAATTTTCTACCCACACCTACACACACATCCATCAAATGGGTACAGAATTTACTACTCATGTACGATAAACTATAGACTCATGAAAAAATGTTTGTTTTTACTTTACCACCTATCATGGATGGTAATTATGAAGGGAATCGTGTTTTTGTATTATATAAGTGATATTTATGTTTTATTCATACTTAGTTAATTTATATATAACACATACCTTCATTATTTTAATTTCTTTGTAAATACGATAACATCATTTGTGGAAGTATGGATTAACACCTCCTCAATGCAATATGATTCGTTCACACAATACACGGAACATGTAAAGGATAGTTTTAATAAAAATATGTAATATATATGATATATATATGATAATTTAAATATAATATACATATATATCATTTATCTTTTATTCTTTTAATACAAAAAAGAAATAAAAGCCGCGTTCATGCATACGCACAACCTACCATCTCCATAAATGATGCTTTTCATTTTCTATCTCCACATTTTATGGATTATATATATATATACGAAATATATATCATATTTACATCATGTTTTAAAATATATATATTATAAAATCAAGATCTATATAATGGCAAAAAAATAACAAGTCAAAACATACTCGAGAAACAAGAAAATTAACTCCTAGAATAGTGAAAATGATGAAATAATATTAAAAAATGAGTGATAAAATAATATAAAAATAAAATATATGATATCATAAATATGAATATGTTTATGATATAAATTAGTACAATTATTTAAACCAATATAAATAAGGTTAAATCATGTAAAACTAAAAAGGAAGAGTGAGCTAAGGGATCTTTGTATCAATTTTCTTTCTGTGATATATTCGTTGTTCAACACTTATTTATTTTGTGTGGTGTACTACACATTTGATATGTCATATAAATAACATCTTTATCTTCATGGTATTCAATGTTTCATTTGATAATTATTTACTTTTTTGGGGCTTATGTTTCAAATATTTCCAAGTGGTATGAGACACTTTGATTTAAAGATATCTTTTTAAATCAATTGTTTGATATATAAGGAATGATTTGGACTAGTATAACATGGTTTGGTACCATTTAATTAAAGGCCTATGGTTTTGTGATTGGTTAATGAAATCCCCTCGATACATGAATTCCAAGAATTAAGCA
Organism: Viscum album; assembly: GCA_963277665.1. Lineage (NCBI taxonomy): Eukaryota > Viridiplantae > Streptophyta > Magnoliopsida > Santalales > Viscaceae > Viscum > Viscum album. The sequence goes on from OY728140.1 coordinate 1,826,409,877, forward strand.
TTTAATTTGTTTCCAAGCAGAATAGACGGGTATCTACACACAAATTTAAAACATCTTATGAAAGGTATTAATGGTAGTGGTTTATGTGTTAGACACATGAATTCCAATAATTAAGCATTTAATTCATTTTAATTATTATTTTTACATGAGATTTTGAATCTATATATCTATGGATACATTTTATTCTCATTTCATCGATTTAATGGCATGTATTTTAGTTATCCACCGTTAGATATTGATTATGACTTATATAGTTATTTAAATGTAATGTGTTATCAGTTATTCACCTTACCATGTTGATTTATTCTCTTGAATTTATTATTGATTCCACTTTACTTACCCTTACTGAGCATTTCATATCACCCTTATTATGTTTCCTTTCCAAGGGTTATGAAGAAGTATATTTTGAATGATTTTCAAGGATGATGATATTTTACTTATATTATTCTTTATTTTCTTTTCCCAATGTATTATGGGTATCATTTGTCTAATTTGGTTTTCCAAAAATGCTAAACTGACTGGTCTTTTTGGATTTTATTCCTTGTAATCATGCCAATGTAATAAAACAATGCACGAACTTCAGGATTCTGGGGTCGGGGTGTTACCTTGAAAATGTAAAATAAATTTAACGATTTACAGGATGAAGTTGGTCCATATTATTATAAATATAGTGAAGCATGTAAATCAATACTAGGTGTGAAGCTAAGTATATGAATCAAAATAAAAGAGTTCAGAATTCAATAGTGGTATATATTTCCCAAAAATCATTATATCATGTTGGTTTATGGACCGTTGATAACGAATTCACCTCCCACATGATGAGAAATAAAGATATTGTCATAGACATAAAATAAGACACGAAAGTCTTCAATAGATTTGTAAATGATTATGGTATAAAGATTATCGACACAAGGAAATCAAAATATGAGGGTAATGATATAAAACTTGAATATGTCTTGGATATTGAGGGTATCAATCACAAAATTTCTCAGTGTTAGTCAATAGTGTGACTCAGGGCATATAGAAATCTTTATAAAAAAAAAATTTATCCGAAAGGGGTAATATGTTGTAGTTTTTATACAAGGGAAACACAAAAATGAGAATTTATACCTTGTTAATGGAGAAAGAGATGTGTATTTTTTATCTAGTGTAGAAGAAAATAGATCGTGTCTTAAGCGACTTAGGAATCTAAGCCAAATATACATGGAATATCTAGTGAAGAATGATAGGGCTTGAGATCTCCCTAAGCTACCACATGATCATACACACATGTGTGATGTTTGTTAAAAAGGTATTATCACTTGAAATATGCATAGGGTAAAATAAAATAAGTCCACAAGAGTGCTTGAATTGGGTAATGTTTATGTATATGAACCAATATCACTAAGATATATTGATGAGCAATGATATTATATTATTTGTATAGATTATTATAATAGGATTACATGAACAATGGTCATCAGTCACAATTATAATGTGTTATATTTCATTACTCATTATTATATAGAGGAATAAATGATTCTTGGGAAGAAGATTTTAAAATTCCATATCAATAATGACTTTTACAAACATCTAGGTAGAGGATTATCTCAAAAATCATATGACAAGGAACCAAGAATCAATAATGATAACTCCTTAACAAAATAGCATGATTGAGTAGATAAATAATATAATAAAAAATAAGGATAGAACATGCTTATCGACAAGGATATACTGGATATGTTTTGGAAAGAAATAGTATTGACATAAGTCGAAATTTCTAATATAGATTTGTTGTGTCTGGGGGTATAAAAGACTCCATATGAGTTATTTTATAGAAATAAGATGATTCTAAAGTACATTAAAATATTTGGAATTAAGTGTTACATTGTGGATAAGGAGAAACATATGAAGTTTGAGTCCTGTGGAGATGAAGGAATTTTTATTGGCTACTTAAGAAAAAGAAAATCATATAAATTATATAATAAATAGCTATTAAAAGTTTTTTGAACAATTATTTCACTATAGTGGGGAATGTTTAGTGTCATGAACCATCCCCCGGGGCCCGTACGGTGACTACCCCAAGCCCGCCTTCCATAGGCCAGAGGCCGGTGACTAGCACCAAAGGCATAATTCCCTAAAATTGGGAAGGAATTACCTTTATAAAACGTAAAAATAAAAAACCAGAGTACAAGAGGAAGAAAACACTAAGTAAAAACTTAATAACAAGTGTACTGAAAGTAAAGGGGGGCTAGAATACAGGTCCAAAAGTAAAGTACGAGGAAATGAAAAATAGGTACAACTAAATGACAAACTGCTGGAAGGTGTCTAGTATCTCTTGGATCGTCCACCACGGATCCAACCTGAAGGGTAGGTACAGACAGCCCCCTCAGTACTCCACGCCCATTCATCTCCTCTGGGCACCGTCTCGTCATGAGGTCCACCTCTGGGTACCGTCCAATCCTCGTACACTCTGCCTCAGTCAGCGTTGTCCGTCTTCTGCATCCAACACAACGATATGTGGGCATAAGCCGTGCATGGGTGAGTATAATGATTCTCATTAGGGACCCCGATACCCTCAAGGTCTCACTAAATCAACAAGGATAAACCACAAAGTATGATTTCAATGGATAACCATTAATTAGGTATATGCCAATACATATACCTAAGTTATCAAGTAACCAATCTCAATCATGAGGAGAACACAATTGTCATTGACTCAGCTCCAATTAGGATTTTCATTATCGAAACCATAGATACTGGAGAACTCCTCCTATGTGGAGTATAATGGCCCTGTTGTGACTCTGAGGTGCTACTCACTAACCTTAGACTGCTGAGGTACTCCTCCTATCGAGTACCATGGGTCTGCTGCCAAACTGGGCGCTCTATCCGCTGTGGGTCTGCCGCCAAACTGGGCACTCCCTCTAATATCCATTAGAGGTACTCCTGCTATAGAGTACCACGGGTCTGTTGCCAAGCCAGTCGCTTCGTCCACCATGGGTCTGTCGCCAAACCGGGCACTCCATCCACTGGACTAATCGAATCACTCCAAGTCAAATCGGTCAAGCAGTCATTAGGTCTACAGCTACTAGGTCTCCGCAGTTCGACTGCTCATATCCAGGAGGATCATCTCCATGAGCTACTGGTTGATACTCTAAGTGTCATGAAGTCTTAGGTGGAAGTATCTCAAAGGACCGCCACATCATCGGGGTCTCAACGCAAGAGACGACGCGTCAATCGAACGCCCGGTCGGTGAGTTATTAGCATTTTAGTCCTGAGGACCCGGTTGGATTCGTGTACAAACCAACCTATTCATGACTCAACTATACCCCGGAATCCAGTGGGGTATACTCAAAGGGACTACTATGCTCTACGAATACCAGCGTCGCTGATTATTCGTCAAACAGACGTCCAGTGCAAAAGATATGACCCAAGAAGGTAAAGGGTCAGTAATGGGCCCGAGTCCGGTCCGACCGAGTCAGACTGACTGGGGAAGACCCAGTCTGGGCCGACTCAGTCTGGGTTTACCTGGTCAGACTCGCTAGGTCTGACCCAACCCATTGGGTGGGTCATCCCACTATGTTTTGACACGGTCCGCTAGGCCCGGCCCATCGGACCGCGATGGTGGTTCGGCCCGATAGTCGCCATGTATGTGGCTCGGTAACTCGGCCCGGGAGACCTGGCCAGTTTGACCAGCAACTCTGCGGGGGCACCGCGGGACGGTTCAGCAGGTCGGGGGCCGGGAGGCCAGCGGGCAGGCCGCGTGGGGCGCGGGTGGGCCGGCTGGGCGTTGACAGGCCGCGGGTGCACCCGGCAGGGCGCGGGTACGCCGGGCAGGGCACCTGGGTGCCAGGAAGGGTGTTAAGAAACACACAGTGGTGCGCCGACAGCGCGTGGGGGTGCGTCAGGCAGTGAGACAGGGCGCTGGGGTGTGCTGGGCAGGGCAGCAGGGCGCCACGGAGGGCCGGTCAGGGCGCGGGGGCGCACTGGGCAGCGCGGCAGGGCGCTGAGGGGCACCGGGCAGGGAGGTAGGGCGCCACTGGGGCATCGGGGTGCGTCGGGTAGGCCGGGCAGCACGACCGGGGGCGCGAGAAGGGCGCTGCGGGGTGCCGGTAGCACGGGCAGGGCGCCACAGGGGGTACCGGGGTGCGCCGGGTAGGCCGGGTAGCATGCCGGCGAGGCGCGGGCATGCCGGGCAGTGCACCGGCTAGGTGCGGGCAGTGCATGGGGCACGGGTCAGGTGCCACTTGGTTGACGGTGCGGTTCGCGGAGGCCACGAGTAGCGCAACCTTTGTTTTCCGTCTTCGTTACAGACGCCTTTTTGCCGCTTCGATGTACACCACAAAGAAATCAATGGAGAGTGTCGAGCCGTATGGGGTTGGCCCGAACTCTCCACGTTTATTGTGATAGAAAATGGATCAACAAAAGTAGAAGATGATCAATATAGATGTCCTTATCAAACCCTTTATAACCTTGGAAGAAGGTAAGAAAAAGGGGTACAATATCAATACGACAATAAACCCACTACCTTTAATTCTCCTGTAGTCATTCGTTGATGAAATCAAGGGAAGCGAACTTCGTCTCGTTGATGTTGGGAGGAGGTGACGTCGTCGTTGGCGACGTTCTTCGCTGGGGACGTCTTCTATTTTTTTTCCTCTGTTGAAGGAGGAAGAAGACGACGTCGATCTTCAGTGGAAGGAGAATTCTTCACGTTCTACGTTGAGAGGATGAAGTTCACCCTTAATTTCCACCCAAATCTCCTCTCTCAAGATTAAGCAGAGCTCCACCAAAGTTTATGCCAACCCCAAAAATAATAGACTAACTATTATTTTAAAATGGTTGTCAAGAATTCAAAATAATTTGAGAAGGATCCAATTAATTAATTGCAAGGGTTATGTTAATTAATTGTGAGAGAGTTGGCACAATAAATGAAGGGAAATGTGGAGAGTTACAAGGTGGTTAAGAAGTTTAAGGGTTTCATGGGAGGTGGCTCCATGAATGGGGAGTTTAAGGCTTTTTTGGGTCCCACCTCTTAACATCCTCCTAAGGGAGGTTATGTGCGGATGGGTCCCACCACCATAACCTCTCATGGGTGGTTAGGGCATGGTAGACCCCACCACTAACCACCACTTGGTGATTTTAACTACCTCAAAATAAAATAATGTTTACACTTTATTTTATTCAATTTAATTTAAAAACCTCCAAAAAAGACATCTTCCTCTCACCTCAGAACGAAACTACGGTGAAGATCTCACTAAGTAATTACTGAAGCTACGAGTTCAATGGTGCCCTCGAATTTCAATTCCAAGCACTAGTTCAAAAGTTATAAAAACCCACTTGTATGTTTACTAAACATACCTGAACAAAACTGTAGAAAATGATTCTGGGCACACCAGGCCTCAGAATTAGGCACTGTCAGAAATTGAAGACTCATAAAATTCCAAAAAATTTACGAAAAAATTTTCGTTGAAGTTTCTGGGTCTTTACATTACCTTCAACTCAGGGATTTACATACTCATAAAGCTAAAACACACACTAGGGAAACAAAAAGGGGTAATGATCATGCATCTGAGCCTTCCACTCTCATGTTCTCTCCTGGAGGTTCCCGTGCTGCCAGCGAACGCGCACTAGAGGAATCAACCATCCACACAGGACCCCCTCCTGTAGATCCTCAATCTCTACTGGAACCTCCGTGAAAGTCACCCCATCATCGATGTCCAGCTCCCCATGGCCGATGATGTGGGATGGGTCGTGCAAACATCTCCTCAGCTGAGATACGTGGAAGATGTCATGCACTCGGTGCAACTAAGGTGGAAGAGACAGGTGGTAAGCCACCTGGCCTACTATGCTAAAGAAGTGGAGGAGTGACTGTAGATATGCTGCACCATCTCTATCCACAAATGATATATGTAAGGAAATCAGCTGCTCTGTCGCCTCACCTAGCAGCTGAATACCAGTCGTCCTGCTGAGCGCATCCGCAACTATGTTCCCCTTCCCAAGAGTATAGACTGTCCCGAAGTCATAGTCCCAGAAGAACTCAAGCCATCACCACTGTCTCAGGTTCAGGACCTACTAAAAGAAGACACACCTGAGACTATTGAAATTAGAGTAAACTGTAAAACGTTCGCTCAACGAACTATGGGTGAGACTATCCAATTGTAAAGAACTCATCTACACCCCTCTTCACCTACGTTCTACAAAAGTTGCTGAGATTTATCCTTTTCCGAAAAGAGAAATCCAGTCTCATCCCCTAGATGAACCATTTCCTTTTCCTAATAAAGTCAACCCTGACATGAACGGTACTAATTCATGCCAAGGAAGGCGTCGTAAGGCCTTGACGCTACTACCAAGAGATCCAACCATTACTCTCACCTTTAGTCACATTATCGGCATCATTGTGTGGTCACTAGGTCTTCTCCAGTAGAAATATCGAAAGTGAGGGTCAAGTCAACAGTTTTAATCAGAACCTCTTAGTATTAACCACACAAAAGGTAGGAAATAAAACATCACAAGGACACGTGTCTTCTATTACTGCAGCTCAAAGGAAAAAGAGATAAAGCAACCACAATCAATGACATAAACGATTCTAGAAGCATCATGAACCAAAGACTATATTCCGGGAACTAGTCCCACTCCTGTCTAACTAATTCCGGAGCTCCATGGTCTTATGATTCATCTTCCTGAAGCTGTGCTCTCCCCTGTCCACCCGTTCCCTGCGGTCGGGGTGGACCTCCTAGTGGTGGTGGTGGAAACACCTCAAAGCGTCATCCACCACCAGCTTCACGACCAGATCCTCTGCCACGGTCTCCTGCTCCATGTGGTCCACCACGATCTAACCTCTACCTCTTCCTAGGAGGTCCTTCATCTATCTGACGATCGTCTGTATGGCAGGTCAGACAATCACATGCCATGTGACCAAGAACACCATAGGAGTAACATTGTCTGCTCTTGGTTTGACTCTCTCTATTTCCACCCTGGGTGCCCCGCATAATCGATCCTGAGCTGCGTCATTTGTCTACTTCTAACTAAAGAAGACATCACTGCATGTCGGCTAGTGGTGGGTCTTGCTGCAGGAGACTGCTCAGCAAGGAAACTCTCTACTAGGCGGGCTTGGGGTAGTCACAATACAGGCCCCAGGGGACGGGTCATGATGTCCTCTGATAACAATTTGTCATGACCCGTCCCCCAGGGCCTGTATTGTGACTACCCCATGAACGCCTTCCAAAGGCCAGGGGCTGGTGACTAGCACCAACAACATAATTCCCTAAAACTGGGAAGCCATTGCCTTTATAAAACGTAAAAATACACAAACAGAGTACAAGCGGAAGAAAACACTAAGTAAAAATTGAATAACAAGTGTGATGAAAGTAAAGGGGGGCCAGAATACAATCCCAACAGAAAATTACAAGGAAAGGAAAAATAGGTACAACTAAAAGAAAAACATATGGAAGGTGTCTAGTAGCTCCTGGATCATCCACCATAAATCCTAACTAAAGGGTAGGTACAGAAAGCCACCTCAGTGATCCAAGCCCGTCCGTCTCCTCTGGTTACTGTCTCGTCATGAGGTCCACCTCTGGGTACCGTCTTGTCCTCGTACACTCTACCTCGGTCAGCGTTGTCCGCCGTCTGCATCCAACACAACGAGATGTGGGCATAGCCCGTGCAGGGGTGAGTATAATGATACCTAGTAGGGACCCCAAGACCCTCAAGGTCTCACAAAATCCAACAAGGATAAACCAAAAAGTATGAGTTCAACGGATAAACATTAATTAGGTATATTCCCATCCATATACCTAAGTTATCAAGTAACCAATCTCAATCATTAGGAAAACACAAAGGTCATTGAATCAGCTCAAACCAGGATTTTCATTATCGAAACGATGACTGCAGGATAATTCCTCCTCTGTCGAGTACAGTGGCCCTGTCGTGACTCAGAGGCACTACTCACTAACCTTAGACTGCTGAGGTACTCCTCCTGTCGAGTACCATGTGTCTGCTTCCAAACTGGGCGCTTTGTCAGCTATGGGTCTACTACCAAACCGGGCGCTCCCCCTAATAGCTGTCAGAGGTACTCCTCCTATCGGGTACTGTGAGTCTACTGACAAGCCAGACGCTCTATCCGCCATGGGTTTTCCACAAAACCGAGCACTACGTCCAGTGGGCTAATTGAGTCACTCCGAGTCGAATCGGGCAAGAAGTCATCAGGTCTACAGCTACTAGGTTTCCGCACTCCGAATTCTCGTCTCCAGGAGGATCTGCTCCACGAGCTACTGGTCGATACTCCAAGTGTCACGAAGTCTCAGGTGGAAGTATCTCAAAGGACCACCACATCATTGGGGTCACAATGCAATAGACGGAGTATCAATCAAACACCCGGTCTGTGAGTTATTAACATTTTAGTCCCAGGGCCCCAGTTGGATTCGTGTACGAACCAACCTAACCGTGACTCAACTATACCCCGAACTCCAATGGGGTATACTCAAAGGGACGGCTATGCTCCAAGAATACCAGAGCTGATGAAGGTTCTTCAAACAAACGTTTTGTGCCAAAGATATGGCCCAAGAAGGTAAAGGGTCAGTAGTGGGCCCGGGTCCGGTCGGACCCGGTCGGACTGACTCGGCCCAACCCAGTATGGGCCGACCTGGTCTGGGTCGACCCGATCAGAGTTACTGGGTATGACTCAGCCCATTGGATGGGTCAGCCCGCTAAGTTTTGACCCAGTCCGCTGGGCCCGACCAAGCGGACCGCGAGGGCGGTTCGACACGAAAGTCGCCATGTAGGTGGCTCGGTAACTCGGTCCGGGATACTGGGATAGATCGACCAGTGAAACCGCGGGGGCGCCGTGGTCCAATTCCGTAGGACGGGGGCCAGAATGCCTACGGGCAGGCCGCGCGGGGCGCGGGCGGGTCGGCTGGGCATCGATAGGCCGCTGGTGCACCTAGTAGGGCGCGAGTACGCCGAGTAGGGCACGTGGGTGCCGAGTGCCGGGCAGAACGCGACGACACTCCAAAAGTGCATGGGGGCGTGCTGAGCAGTGCGGTAGGGTGCCGGGGGGTTTCGGGCAGGGCAGTAGGGCGCTGCGGAGTGCCGGGAAGGGCGCGGGGGCGCGCCTGGCAGTGCGGCAGGGCACCGAGGGACACCGGACAGGGCGCCACGGGGTGCTCCAGGGAGCACGGGTTGGGCACCGTGGGGCGCCAACAGCATGGGCAGGGTGCCGACAGCGCGGACAGGGCATCGTAGGGGCACCGGGGTGCGCCCGGCAGGACGGGCAGTGCGCCAGAGGGCGCGGGCAGTGCACCGTGGGGCACCGGCAGCGCGGGTAGGGCGCTGTGGCGGGCGCCGGGGTGCACTGGGTAGCGCGCCGGGGGGGGGGGGGGCACATGCAGGTTGGGAAGCACGCCGGCGAGGCGCGAGCAGTGCGTGGGGTGCGGGTCGGGCACCACATGGCCGACGGGGCGGTTCGCGGAGGTCGCGGGTAGCCCAACCTTTGTTTTCCGTGTTCGTCGCTGAATCCTCTTTGCTGCTTCGAAGTACACCATAAAGAAATCGATGGAGAGTGTCGAGCCGTGTGAGGTTGGCCCAAAATCTCCGCGTTTATGGTGATAACAAATGGCTCAACAAAAGTAGAAGATGATCAATATAGACATCCGCATCAAACCCTTTATAACCTTGGAAGAAGGTAAGAAAATGGGGTACAATATCAATATGTCAATAAACCCCCTACCTTTAATTCGCTGGTAGTCATTCGTTGACGAAGTCACGGGAAGCGGATGTCATCTCGTTGATGTTAGGAGGCGGTGACGTCGTCGTTGGTGATGTTCTTCGTGGGCATTGTCTTCCCTTTCCTTGCCTCAGTTGAAGGAGGAAGAAGACGACGTCGATCTTCGGTGGAAGGAGCTTTCTTCGCATTCTATGTTGAGAGGATGAAGTTTACCCTCAAGTTCCACCCAAATCTCCCCTCTCAAGATTAAGCAAAGCTCCACCAAAGTTTATTCCATCCCCAAAAATAATAGAATAACTATTATTTTAAGATGGTTGTAAAGAATTAAAAATAATTCGAAAAGGAGCCAATTAATTAATTTCAATGGTTAAGTTAATTAATTGTGAGAGAGTTGGCACAATAAATGAAGGGAAAGGTGGAGAGTTGCATGGGGGTTAAGAAGTTTAAGGGTTTTATGGGTGGTGGCTCCATAAATGTGGAGTTTAAGGCTCATGTGGGTCCCAACTCTTAACATCCTCCCAAGGGAGGTTATGTGCGGATGGGCCCCACCACCATAACCTCCCATGGGAGGTTAGGGTGTGGTGGCCCCCAACACTAACCACCACTTGAAGATTTTAACTACCTCAAAATAAAATAAAATTTACACTTTATTTTATTCAATTTAATTTAAAAACCTCCAAAAAAGCATCTTCCACTCATGTCAGAAAAAAACTATGGTGAAGATATCATTAAGAATTTACCAATGCAACAAGTTCAACGGTGCCCTCAGATTTCAATTCTGAGTGCCGGTTAAAAAGTTATAAAAACCCTCTTGTACGTTTACTTACTGTACCTGAACAAAAATTTAGAAAATGATTCTGGGAACACCGGGAATCGGAATCAGGCACCGTCAGAAACTGCGGACTCGTAAAATTCCAAAAAATTTATGAAAAAAATTTCCCTGAAATTTGCAGGTCTTTGCATTTAGTGTCTTTAGAAAAATGGTGATCAGACACATGAGAATAATGATAAATATATGAGAAGCTCAAGAGGATCATAAGGGCCTAAGGTAGATTTAAAATAAGATACTAATGATGAGAAGGATAATGTTAAAACTGAATCTATATATAAGTGAAAATGTAAGGATAAATTTGATGAGCATTATATCATTGGTGACTAGGTAGTTCTTATGTTGAGTAGGAAAATTAAGTCTTTGCAAAAAATATCTTACTTATCTTAGGTATAGATGAAGTGTTTTAAATAATCTTCTAGGAATGAGAATTAAGTTCTTGTGACCAATGAAGATCTTGAATAAATTGAGAATAATCACACTTGAGAGATGTTTTTGAGTTTTTAAGACAAGAACGTTATTAGTACCAAATAGATTTTCTCAAGGGGAGATCCTCTATTATATTCTCTTTCTCTACTTCTTCTTATCTTATTTATTTTTACTCCTCTTGGGTCCATGTTGGATAAACCCTAGGTGAGGTTTTCTTTATATCTCTTATGGTTCTTGTTGTTTGGCTATCTAGGATATTCTTTTGGTCCTCCACTTCATGTATTCTACGGGTTCACATAATCCTTGTCCATTATGGGTAGGTTTTCTCCATGTATAACAATTTAAAATTATAACCAAAATTTATTGGAGTTTATAACTTATGTTTCTAATGTATTAAGACATTTATTAAGTATATTCAATAGTTTTTATAAGAAAAGTTATTTTGATTTGTATTTCATGGAATGCCAACTTGTTTCCTTTTTTAATTTGAGGTTTAAATATATTTTAAGGGATTACGCACATCTAGTGTTTAATTAAATGCATGATTTCACAATTAAAATTACTTTCTAACCCATTATGGGAATTCTCTCTTCAAAAAATATATAAAGGTGTTTATTTAAAAAATAGGGGTTTTTTTTAAATTTTTTAATGACTGGTTTTGATTCTTTTTCGATTTTAAAATTGGAGTTCTAAATAGGGTTTTAATTGACGCATGGTTTTGTATTTAATGAATTAAATATATTTTTTAAATAATTACATTTTTTTAATTAAAAGTATAATTTCAAATCATTGAACCTAATTTTATTTTCAAAAATGAATTTATTTATTTGGTTCATTCGAAAAGGTATCAAGGCCTGGTTGTAACCTTATAAAAAGCATTTCTTGAAAAAGAGGTGAATGTGGGTGTTTATATGTTATGTTATTTCATGTGATTTCCTATATGATTTATTTACTCACCTTTTCTTGGTTGTTCATGGGGACCTAAGAACTCAGATAGAAAAACCTAGAATGGGCAAGGTCCTTTCCACTAGTTGACTGTGCCACCGTAACTAGTGAAATAATAAATGTGGTACCACCACTGGCCTAGTGAAGTTATTGTATCTATACCACTCATTTAAGTAATTTCCCTAACATGTGAAGTTATTTCACTATGTAATCCTAGCTGTAGTTTCCCTAGTTCTACTCCTATGACATCATCTACTTTCATTTATTTTATTTGTATCATGAACTATTATTATTGATTGTTTGTCCTCTCTTATGATTTTGTTAATGTTGTTTAATTTGAGTATCTTCCTCTTATATGATTCTTCTATTTTATATTATATCATTTTTCTTTATTTCTTATAGATACTATTTCTGGTTATTCATTTTTCACATTTTAGTTAACTACATTTAATAATAATTAAGAAATCAATGTAATTTTTTTATGAAAGTAAATAAGTAAAATAGGGTTTTAAATCAAGTTTCTCACCATATTTACCTTTCAAAGTAATTTCTATATTTTATTTAAAATTTGTCTTGAGTAATTTTTTTAGATATTTATATAATTTCTTTGATATAGAAGTTGGTTTTAAAAAAATTTAATATTAAAAACTTATTAATGTGATTTTATTTCTAAAATTTCTAGAAGTGTTCTATTTTCATAAAATATATTTCCAATTAGCATAAATGGGATTCAGTTTTAAATATTATGCATGAATTGTGGGGAGGATACTAACTTGGAATTTCATGCTTACATATATATATGTGTGTATGTATATATTATAGGTTTTTTGGGTTCTATAGGGGTTATTTGCTTTTGAATCCATATCTAGATGAATCTGAATTAGGTTCAGTGTTGAGGTAGGATGGTGACCATTGGTCACTCAAATAATATATAATTGGTGTTTAGTTTTTATTTTTTTATTTGGTAATATTTATTTATTATCTCTCCTATCCTTCATGTATATTGAGATCTTCTGGCTTTTGTATACTTTTTTATGTCATCATCATTTCTTGGATGTTTATGTTTGTTTTTCCTTGTTTTTTTTGTTTCTTTTTTTGGAGTTGTTTATTGATTTTTCATAGATTCTTGACTTACAGATGAGTCATTCCATATTTACAATAACATTGTTCCAGGTATTTTATTACATTTGTTATACCAAATCATTCCCATGTTCATTCATTTGATTCCTTAGTGTTTGTTTCCATCTTGAGGTGATTGGGAATGTTCCTTGGGTTATGTCATGACCTGACTCAAGTGCCTAGATTAGGGGTGTCCTGTTATGGTTGGTGACATGAAAGAAAACCCAAATTAGGCTATAAATTATGATACATAAAAAAATGATTAAAAAAAGGAATGATCAAAGAGGTGTGTTAGACTTACCTGAGGAAACCTCCTGCTATTAATAACATTTAATTATACCCAGGAATAATGGGGACACTGACTTTGAAAGAGGATATTGAAGTGGAAAGTGAGAGGGAAGATCAATCCTTTTGTTGATAGAAATAAGGCAAAATGACAATTTTTTATGTTTTTTAATTTTAATTAATTAAATTAAAACCTTTTAAAAAAATATATAAAACAAGTGTTGCAGCCTAATAGTAATGGTCACAACACAAAAACCCTACCAAGGTCACGCTCATAGTGGTACCTTTCATGTCACGATGTGGAACCCTTACCTAGGGTAAAAACTAGAAACCTAATTCCTAGGTGTCTATAGTTATCCCATCCCCATCATAGTGAATCATTACTCTATTATCTTGGATTCGTAGTACATCCACCACCCTCATGGTGAAACACTATCCCACATACCATCCTCTATGAGGAAACCCCCATCACCATGTTGTGACACATCACTTATAAATGTAGGATTTATGACACAACACATAGGCTGAGGCATGACCATTGACTTAATTTAAACATTTAATGTTACATAGACCTAAATTAATCTTAAAGAACCCATCGCTACACCAGAAACCACTTCATTATAGAGAAATGGTCCCATGAATAGCCCTCATCACAGTATAATCCCCTTGTGTTATGGTGTGACAATCCACCTATAGTAGAATCACAACTGAATATAGGGGGAAATTTCTAAAACTAACCCTGGGTCCCCACTAACAACTCCAATAATCCAAAAACAAAAAAAAACATAAGGTTTTGTGAAAATTAAATTGAGTTATACCTCATACAAATGTAGAGTGTTACAACATAATCTAGATTTGATAACCAAAGATTATTACCGGTACTAAAGTCCCTTAAAAATATATAGGGAAATAAATTTAACTGAAGTCACTAAACCTCACTTACCTACCCTGAAATTATTCTAATAAACCATAATTACATGACCAAGGATTCTATTCAATCCACTCAAGGGAATTCCCCTCTAAGATTCAGGTCTTCCTAAGGTTTCCAATAAAACTCCACTTAAGAAAATGAAGTTCAATGGATCAATAGTGTTGTGTGTTGTCTCTATGAAAAGAGTTAGAGATTTTTTGTGGGTATTACATCCTTATAGGTTTGGATTTTCAAGTCACACCATTTTTCCTTTAATTAAAATGTTCTACTCCTAGTGCATGACCCTAGATTCCTCTTTCTTTTTATTGTTGACATACTATGTTCATACACATAGAGATTAATTAATTGAGAAAAAAGATTCTATCAAATAGTTGAGGAACAATCTGTTTACACACATATATTGATATTAATTTATATCTAGTAGCAAAATATTATTTTTGACATGACATGGATTTGTTTTGAGTTATGAACATTGTTAGTAGGTGAAATATGATATTACATAAGTGACATAACCTTGGGTATACTACTATAGAAATGATAAAATAAAGTGCTAAATTTTATCAGTGCTTTTAGTTAGCACTGATAAGTATTGAACTTTACCAGTTTTTAAAACGAGCACTGAAAAATTTGATATTTATTAACATCGATAAAAGTCAAATTTTATTAGTAATTTTTTAACTCTAATTAAATTTAACATTTTTAGTGCTGATTGTAACATTGATAAAATAATTATCTCATAAAATAGTAAATTATATAGTATATATGATATATATATATATATATTGAATTACACATTTAGGGAAGAGAGTTTCATATTAGGTTCACAAGTCTCATTGGTTATATATTTATAGATACATGTACAGACACAAAATAACACACATTTGGGCTTAGATAAAAATGAAATAACAATCCAAAATAAACAACAAGACAATTAGAAATAAATATTAATTCCAAATAAAAGAAATTAGATTATTTCATAGATCCTGATATATTTTCCAAAAAATCAGAGAAATCTTTATATCAAGTTCATGCAATATTATATTATCCAAATATGAAATATGTTATTCAAAACACAATAAAAAAATTCCAAAACTATTTTTTCTCGACTAAATACCTTCAATTAAAATACACTCATGTAAGTCCGGTCAAACACTTTATTCAGTATTAGTATCCATATGAAAAGAGATTTGGTTTAGTCTTTGTAGCTTCTCTTGATTATAAATAATATATATGTAAATTATATAAATATATATTATAGTCAGAATACATATAATTGTCAATATAAATTTATATTATAATAAAAATAATATCTTTACTTTAATTAAAAGACATAAAAAATTAAACTTAATTTTTTTTAAAAAATTTATATAGAATTTTTTCATATTTAATTATTATTATTATATATATGTTATCATTCATAATACAAATAATTAACTTTATTCAAATGTAAGTAATAGAAATATATATATATAATAATTTTAATAATATATATATATATATATATATATATTTTAAAGTTATGAATTAACTATAAAAAATAATGAATGTATTTATATTCACTTTAATATAAAACATAGACATTTGATTTTTTACTTTCAAACTTCTCATTGTAGTATATATATTTTTATATAAACCCTGTTTCAAGGATTGACCCACTCCAAAGGTATCTTATTATAATTTTTAACCTTAAAGACCTATCATTTGATGGCCCACAGGCCCTCTTCCTACATCCTATGTTGTGCCGGTGTGTACCTAGATCTACATGCATGCTTGTGTCATCACGTGCATCATCGATCAAAGATGACCCAGAAATCCCCCCAATGGAGGTTTTCAGGATTCAAACCCTAATCATATATAGAATTACATGGTGATTTTACTACTTTGAAAAGCCCCAAACCATTATATATATATATATATATCAATATATATATATATATATATATATATATCAATATTATTTTTCTTCAATGAACTGAAGATCATTAAATTAATTAAATGAATTACAAAAAAATAAACTTTATCATTATAAAAAACTTAATTTTATAAAAAATGAAGATATTTATAGTGACACACACTTTTGAGTTTTCACTTTCACATATCTCATTATAGTATATATTTATATATATAAATATGCATACACACAATCACACATGTGAGTCTATATTATAATATATATGTATGTTATAGATATATAGTTAAAATGAAAATAATTATCAATATAAAATTATTTTTAATGTAAATAATATCATCAATTTAATTAAATAAATTTTAAAAATTGAAATTTATACTTATAAAATTTAATTTTATATTATATTTCCATGTTTAAATATTATTTTAAATTTTATTATATTCATGTAATTGTTGGTAATATGAATAATTAATTTTAATCAAATGCAATTAATGAAAATTTATATAGAAATATATATATATATATGAATTATATTAATAAATATATTTTTATATATGTAATTTATATATTTTAAAAATTATAATTTAAATATAAAAAAAATGAATATATATTTTTTTTTAAAAAAAATGATAGAAAATATATTATTTATATTATTAATTAATTTTTTTTTGAAAATATTTTGTATTTAATTACAATATAGTTATAATATCTATAAATATAGCTATACATTTTTATTCATTGTAAAATATTTATTCACTTATATAATTAATAATATTTTTGAAAAATTAGCTAACAATATTTGAATAGAATTAATAATTATTAACATTTATTACATTTAATATTACTAATATTATATCCATTTTATATAATTAGTAATTATTAACATTTATATAACAATATTGATTAATAATATGGATGAGTTTCAAAGAATATCAATGTATAGTATATACATACAAAAAAACATACATAGACATAGTTACATATACATTTGCAATGTGTTTATATTTAGAATATGATGTTAATAAATTATACTTGAAATTATATCTTTAGTTGTCTTAAATTTTGTTTAATAAATTTCTATATAAATATTCATATTTTACAAATATTATTAATAACATTATTATTATATATATATACATGGTCATTTATATTTTTAAAAATTAATGAAATACAAATTTAATTAATGGAATTTTATAAGAAAATATACATATACATATACATATATATAATCATGGATTTTAATATCAAAAATTTTATTTTTAAAAAATAAATGTGATTTATATATAAATAATAATGAATAGTTTTTAAAAAAATAAAATTGATAGTGAATTTAACATTTATATTTAATTTAAAAAACATATTAACTTTTTTTATGTAAATACAATATATTCAATATATATAATTACAACTATATATTTTTATTTAGTGTAAAAATTTTATTCATTTAAATAATTAATCATATTTTGAAAAATATAATTAATAATATTTAAGTATAGTTAATACCTATTAATATTTTATGTATAATGTTATTAATATTATATACATTTATATAATTATTATTATCACACACACACACACACAGATATATATATATATATATATATATTTGGGATTTATCTTTTTTTTATGCAAACATATAAATATTTCTGAATAAAATTATACATTTATATAATTAATTATATATTTGAAAAAAAAATATTCCTCTATATAAATAATTATATTTTTATGTTTATAATCACTAAAATTATATGTGATAAATCTACTAAAATTATTGATAATGTTAGCATTGATAAAGATGGAAACTTTTACATATTGATTTTTTTAGAGAAATTTTTTACACTTATAGATTATCTTATTTATTGATTAATATTAATGAAAATTAGGGGTTTATTATTTTTAAAAGTAATAATAATAAAATATTAAATTATCATCGCTTAAAAATTTAGTGTTTATAAAGGCCTATTTTTTGAGTTCTTTGTAGTAAGATCTGATAAGACATTTACCATCTTTATAAAAGATCCCTAACCATGCCACTGATTATACCTTTATTTTTTTTTTCTATTACTCAAATTGTACTATACAACAACCCCTCATGTCATTTTTTCAAAGATTCCACTTCCATAATCAAGGGTATGCAATATCCTCCCATGAAGATGTATTTTTAGTGATTTTTTGGATTATTATTCATGTAATATAATTCAACAGTCCTCCGCACCCCCTCATGACAATCATTAATACATTTTATGTTTTTAGTGTTTTTCGTTTCAATTTTTTCCTGAAAAAATTTCTTTTGTATTGTAGAAATGAATTTATAATTGAAATTTCATTTTAGTGGGTGTTTGGGTCAAGTTATTCCAAATAAAATGCTTAAAAATGTCATGTTAAACAAAGAAATCATGGTTTATTTGGGAAGGTTTGAAAATGATTGTTTATTTCATATTTTTCCATTATATATTTTAAGGGGAACTATTTTTAAAGAATAAGATCATGTTTTTTTGTGTATTTTTTAAAATAGATATTGAAGTTTAATTAGTTTCAAGGAGAGAAAGTTTATTTTGGATGTTTATGGATTCATTTGGTTTTCATTTTAATTCAAAAGTTATTTATTTTCATAATGAATTGCCGAAGTTGTGTAATAATAGATTTGAGAAGAATTTTGGTTTGGTTTAATTTATTTAGAACTATTTTGGTTTTTAAATATGTGTTTTAATGCTATGTTTTTCATAGAAGTTTTAATTTTAAACTAATTTTATAATGTTTTATGGTTATGTGTTTCCATGAGTTTCACATGGATTTAAAACTTGTAATTCTTGTAACCATGTGTTACATAAAAAAATAGGAATATTGAGATTTTTTATGGTTTCATAATAATATTTAACAAAATAATTTATTTAGTATGTAATTGATCATAATCAATAAATACTATTAACAATATCAATAAAGGATAAGATATGAAATAAACACTATTTAGGACATACAAGTATAAAAGTAAAAGTTCCTTTTCTAAATATGTTTTCTATATTTTAAACATAATTTATAAAATTTAAAAAACATTTAATAAAGAAAATATTTCATATTAATATAAGGTTTACCTATCTTTCCCATATTTAAAGAGAGTAAATATTTACACTTCATATATATACTATATTAACAAAGCACATTTAGTTTGGGGTGGAAGATGAGTTCTATATACAATATTTTAAAAAAATAAATTACTTAAGGTTATGAATTCACTAATTTTTTTAATTATTAATTTAAGACCAATTCTATACTTAAATATTTAATAAAATAAACAACATTAATATTTATGAAGTTTTTTTAGTTTAGGGGAACAAACTTGTTATGAAAACCCAATAGATTTAAGAACCAAATAATTTCTTTTCACTTATTTTAACTCATCCATTATCACTTCACCAATGCAATTCATAACCATGGTTATGTATTTTTCATTAAATTATATTTCATTTAGTTTCTATTATAATTAAATGAATTATTTGGTAATTCATAGAAATGTACAAAGCACATGCTTAACTATGATATATTCATACTGTTCAAATTATATCCTTACAAACTAAACTGAGGTCTACTAAAAGGACTGAAGATAACACCAAATAAATATGAATCAAATGTTAATTTCCTTTCTTTACTAATGTTATAATAATTTTAAATAATAGTTGTAATTAATCAAAATAAATTCAAGGGATATAACCCAAACAAGAAAACAATCATTCCTTTGTGGATATTAAAACCAATTAGAGATTTATAACATTTCAAAGCTTCTAAATTTATACATAAAACCATATAAGAATTTAAATAGAACTATAACACACACTAAATTCATGGAAGGTAGAACAATATAATAATAAATCATGATTAATTGAACTTAAACAAGAAACCAAGAATAAATTCATAAGTTAAACAGGTTATTTGTGCACAAAAATACTTTAATAAATAATAAAATCCCTATAAGAACATGTAAGAATATAATGAACAACCATTACAAAAAAACATTATAACATTTATAAATTTACTTACTAAAAATAAACATTAACATAAATAAAATTAAAAAAACAACTTCTCACATGGTGTGAAATTAAGGTCCTAAAAAATCAAGTATAAATAAAAAACCATCACATAGGTTCATGTAAAATTACATTTAAAGCATTTTAATTAATGTATCAAAATATTTTTGAAAAAATAACCATAAAAATATCATTATTTTTTTTAAATTGAATAGGATATACTAAATAAATCCCATATATATTCATTATAGTTTATAATTATATTTTTTAAAGTTACAATTCATATAATTTATGCATGTAAAAAATTATACATAATATGTATACATTATTTTTATTTTTTTTTAAATATTAATATTTTTGAGAAAAATAAGATGAATATGAATAAAAAAGTTAATGGGCATCAATCAGATTACAAAAGAGTTTAAGGATTGGGTGAAAGAGTTTATCAAGTTTACAATAGAGCATGGAAATTATGCTTCTCAAATCATTTTTTAATGTTTACATTGTTTTTATTCAAGAAAATGTTTTCCAAATAAGTTGGTAGAACGATTGATCTATCAGGGAATATATCAAAGTTATAAATGCTTCACCAAAAAAGTATATGAATTGAATGTATCTAGTGACTAGGATAACACCACGATTTATGGATTATTTGATAAGATTAAAACTATAAAAGATTATGTATATAATATTTTAAAAATGAAAATGATTATTGAAGACGATCATTGTGATTATATAAAGTTTTTTTATAAGTTAGAGATATATATAAAGATTCCATTTTATTATGTTTATACTAAAAATAGAATATTTCTAGTGGTAATGATTCTAAATAATTTGAAAGATGGAAATAAATAAAGTGACACCAAATTTACATAACAATTTCTTCTATTGAATAATATGTTACCAGAAGATAATAAGTTTCCTTATTAAACCTATTTTCCTAAAATAATTTTATATTTAGTGGGTATGATATTTTAAATAATAAATTCCAATCTAAATTATTTTATATTATTTTTAAAGTACTATAAATTACATAAAAAAATTTCCTATGATTGGTGTGTCTTGATACAAGAAAGATGAATCAATTACTCTAAAAGTTTTATGGTACTTTCTAATAACTACAAAGGTTATATTACTATATATATGTGAATAGGTTGAAATGAAATTAAAATTCATAGTATCCTAAATTTTGATGTAATCTGAGAAACCTTATTGTTTCTCTATCTAAAAATAGAATGAATCCTTTTAGAATGAAAAGTAACACTCATAATACATGGCTAGTTATGTGGGTAAATTAGGACTTTCCATCCTGGTTATTCATAAAGTGAATGTAAATTTTGTTTTCTATACTTATATAATGAAAAAAAACCCAAGTAATGATATTGATGTTTATTTGGATATATGTATAGAAGATCTCAAATTGATGTGAGATTAATGTGTTATGTTGCATGATAATGATAGAAATGGAGAGTTCACATTGAGATACATATAGTTCGAGATGATGAATGAATTTACTATTTATTGAAACTTGTAGGACATAAAATTAAAGTAATTTTAGATTGTCCCATTTGTAAGTAATACACACACTTAGTTTTATTGAAACATTCCTTGAAGACAGTTTTTCTAGGACATCATACTTTTTTACCCCGATGAAATAAATATCGATCTTGGAAAACATTATGCAATAGGAATTAAGAAGACATTAAAATCATTCTCCATTAATAGGTAATGAAAAGTTTGATAAATTAAATGATATTATCTCAATTTTTAAATCTTTTTTTAAAAACATTATTAAAATAGATTGGACAAAGATACCATTTTTTTTAAATTATAGTATTTTAATTTTTTGTACGTCATAAATTTTCTTAATGTTTTGTGTGTAGAAAAATATATGTTATAGTGTCCTTGAAATTTTACTAAATTATCCTAGAAAAGGTAAAATTAATTCTAGGTTATACATGATTTATATGGACATTATTGAAGATTTGGCACTGTTGGAGGGAAAAGGATAGACTTTTCTTTCCCCACTAGCTTGAATTCTTTACAGGAAAGAGAGATATCAATTTTTCAGCTTCCATAATGATATAAAGGATTAAAATGGGAGTGTTTATAAAATATCAATAATATCATGTTGATAACTGATGTGAATTTAAAGGGATTAAAATCATATGAATTTCATGTTTTTATATAATATTTAATACTTGTGGGTTTACATTGAATTTTACCTATAGATGTTCTATACACATTAACTATGATTGTATTCCTTTTTAAATCTATATAAAGTAAAGTTATAGGGAATTTTTTTCTAACTATTGAAAATTAAATTTTTTCCATATTATATAAATTGAATTTTTTATTCTCACCATCATTATTTGAAATAATGATTTTCTTGGTTTGATAAATTCGACTAAGTGGTCCTATATATTATAGATAGATATACTCTAATGAATAATATATGATGATTTTAAAAGGGTATGCCAAAAATAAAAGTGATCTAGAATGTTGTATTTTAGAGTGATATATTATTAAGGAATCCATTTATTTTTTATCAGCTACCTTTTTTTATGTGGATTGCATTGGTCTTCCAAAAAATCCTCAAAATAGGTACCTTGTGGTGCTCCCTTTTGTATAGGGATGAATAATTTGAAATGATAAGAGAAAATCTCCAAGGAAGACACAATAATTTCATTGAGGACTACGAAGGTTCACCCAGACTACTTCACCCAATCCCTTGGTTGTGTTCTCAGGGTCATTTTACCAGGTCTCTTGGATTACACCCTAGTATACTTGCCCACCCAGCTTACATGCTCGACCTTCCATGCTCCACCTCATACAACCACGTCCTTAATTCTCTTTATATCCAAGACCCCAGGACTCCTCATTTTTACTATTTAAAAGATAAAGAGACCCTCTGAATCTCTAATCACTATATTTTGATCCCTATTCTAAAACTCCCTCTAGGTTGACTATGATGCTTAAAAACTAAGGAAATTAACCAAAAGTGAGGGTAATTATATTTCATGAAGATTTAAAACATTAAAAAATTTCACAAATGATACCTTCCTTCATATTTCTACAAAATTATGGTTAGGGAACTATATTGAGTGACACACTAGAGAAAAATTTTCTTAAAGGATTATATGGGGACCCCTGACCATTAGGGAGAATCCTCACCTATGTTTAACCAGTAGGGTGATCACTTCATCCTAGTCTCAATAGGACAACTAGTTATCCCTTATCCCAATAGGGAATCCACTTCACTCTTGCCTCACTAGGGTGAGCACTTCACCCTAGTTTCACTAGGTATACCACTTCTCCCTAGTATCACTAGGGAAACGTATTTACCCTATTATAACTAGGGGAAGTATCCTCACCCAACACCCAACTAGGGTAAAGCACCTTACTAGCCCTCACTAAGAAAAATCTTAAACTTATCCCCCCACTAGGGTAAATCTCCTTCTTTATCACCCATATTAGGGTGTCATGTACACCTTAATTTAAATAATGGTTGATATTTTAATCTTGGTCTCTTACATAGGAATCCAATTATTAAGGACTACTTTAAACCACTAGATATACATGATCATGGAATATACACCAATGTGCACCACATTCATCATGTATTACCTTGATAAAAGGCATATCTTATAAAGTTCTCCATAACCGATAGGTCTCCCGTAGTATTTATGATCATGTAATCCCTTGATAATGCAGGTTCCTGTTGGATGGATACCAGTGAGATTTTCCCTAGCTTATGTAACTTAACTCAGTTAACCTAGGATTGAGATAAATAAACCTCGGTTCTTGATGGATGCCTAATCACAATAAATTATCCTTGAGAACCCTAGGCCTCCTCATAATTTATACACCACGACTATATTCCCATTTAATATTTCATCCCCATGATAAATCAATGATCTATGGACACCCATATTCAGGAAATACACATTCATGTGTTAGCCCCACTCATTATCTCTAATATCTTAAGAAGTCTTTTAGGCCTCCTTCTAGGTTTAATACTCAACCTATTTCTTATAGTTCCTTATCTCTCATTATTCTAGTTTTCCTTTACTATCTATATATTAAATAGAAAGAAGTAGACACCCATTATGGACATCCCCCTTAGGTGTATGCTTCGAACATTTCTTATCATATCTAGTAACTAATAGATAGGTTGAACTAAAAGGGAATCCAAATGCATAAGCCCAAATCCATCCTCTATGTTTATTCTTTCATGAAAAAAATATTGAAGTAACATGAAATAAATAAATTTATGAAAACATATTATTAAATTTATGTTAAACTTTACAAGAAATTACTATCCACATGATATTAAACTTCATGAATATTTTCTGGTCATTAGATTTTAAACTATGAAACAACATCTTAATAACATTATGTTAAATTTTATGAAAACATCCTAGTCATGTGATGCTAAACTAAACAAAAATGACTTGGTTACATGATGTTAAGTTGTACGATAATATCCTAGTTTCATGCTATTAAATTTCATGTCAAAGACTTTAAAACATGGAGTTAAACTACACGATATGATATTTTTAACACCCATAGATTTTATTCTATATTTTTCTATAATTTTTTTTTATTTCTTTGATATCTTGATTTGTATGAAACACCGAATTTAAAATAAATGCATTATAATATTGAAATATTAGTATTTAATGCAACAATTATTACTTACCTGTTAGATTAGAGGGTAAAAATAAGGTTAAATAAATTATAAAAAATTCAAGTTTTAAACATCTATAAATTGGATTTATTGGTCAAAAATTTATTATTTATTAGAAGAAAAATCATTTCAAAGTAAAAGATATATTTTCAGGAAAATTTAATTTATACGCATAATGTATATATATACTAATAAATTAAATTAATCACTATTAGTGATTGATTTTAGTGAAATGTATATATTATATCTTCAATAAAAATCTTTCAATATTCATCTCATTTTTTTCTAGTCATGAGATAATAATAGATCAGATTTATGTTTAAAATTTTATTTTTTTTCTAAAAAATTGTTTTCATTGTAGTTTGAAAACTTATTTTAAAATTAATATATTCCAAATATAAAAATTGATTCTTGAAAAAATGGTTCCATATTTAAAATCAAGAGGTTTAAATTTGGAAAATATTTTCCTTTTATTTTTGGTCATTTTGGAAATAATAATGGTAAATATTTGTCACATTTGTAAGGCTAAAATGGGT
Organism: Viscum album; assembly: GCA_963277665.1. Lineage (NCBI taxonomy): Eukaryota > Viridiplantae > Streptophyta > Magnoliopsida > Santalales > Viscaceae > Viscum > Viscum album. The sequence goes on from OY728140.1 coordinate 1,826,435,272, forward strand.
AAAACAAGGTTAAAACAATGAGATAGGGCATCAAAATCAACCCAAAACGTTCATTTATTTCATTTTATGGAATACATTTGGCCATAAACATACCAAATTTGAATATATTTCAGTTTTTTGGCATTTTTCCTTTATAATGAAATTTATATTATTTTATGTAATGAAAATTCCAAAATGCCATGCTCTTGAATTTAATATCTATAAAATTGTTACATAAGGATAAAAAGTGGATAATTTCTGTTATAAAATTTTATTTTAAATAATAATTATTTTTTATTGTGGTAATTTATTTATAATTTTTAGTTATTGAATAATTACCTTAAATATTTACACAATGCCGACATAATATTTATTAAATTAATAGAAAAATATAATTACTGATTTTAAAAATATTAAAAGTAAACCAATTTTGGTGAATTATTATGTTCCATGAATTTTATGGATTAATATAGCATATTAGAGACATCTGAAAGGTTTATAATAAAATTTTATTTTTTCATGTTGTTTTCAATGTCAAATTATACAAATAGTTCTTAAAATGACATTAATAGTATTTTGTGATAAAACTATTTTTTATAATTATTTAAAAATCATAAAAAACTTTTAAAAGAAAAATGAGGATGATGAATGGTTAAAACTTTCATCCCATGGTCATTTATGAACCAATTTTTACCTTATAAGTAAAATTATAACCATTTAATATTAAAAATTCATTACCATGGTTAAGATTACAATTTGTTAACCAAGGGGGTAAAACAAAATATAAGGTTTAGAATGAAACAAAAAACTTTTTAAATTTAATTTTATGATGATATTTAGACATTATAATATTTTATATGAATCAATATCCATTTGGAATCATTTTTCTTGATAATGAATTATTTATATTTTAATCTTTTTTAGAAATTCAAAATGTGTCATTTACCTTCCTTATAAAAGGACACCCCCCTCTCTTTTATTAACAACACTTTGATTCATATATCTTGAAAAAACACTTCCAAATTATCATTTCATCTTCTTTATCAATTAATCAGAGGAGTTAGTCCATTTAAAATATCATTCCAAGGTTCCTAAAGAAGGGATATGAAGGAGGTATGCTGAAGAAGAGGTAATCTTCTTACCCAAACTCTTTAAATTTGTTTATTATTATACTTCCTATAAATATTTGTTATTAATAATAAAATAATAAATTAACTATAATAAATATAATTATTTTTTTATAAAATAATGAAACAACCAATGAACAATATTTTTCATCAAATATTAAGAGAAAGTATCACTCGTGCATACATATGGACTACCACATCTATGTAGCGATATGATTCATTTTGCATCACCATATTTTATGGATATTTATTATTAGGGGTTTAAATTTTATATTTGATATTTATGAAATAATTATGCTTCTATAATTAAAAAATCATACCCAACTTCTTACCCTTCAATTCGTTGGAAAATGAAAACATCGCTCGTGCATACGTGTGGACCACCACCTCCATGAAACGATGTGATTATTTTTTAATTTATGCTTTACAATGATAGTAATAAAAATGGATTTAAGGAACATATATGATATATATTATATAATAATGATTGTGGAATGGTGAATTATTATTTACTTATATTTCATTCTATCTATCAAAAAAGTGAAAACCATGTTCATGCATACGTATAACCTACCCTCTCCATGAATGGTTTAATCCATTTTTTTATCTTTAAATTTTATGTAAGATTATAAATATGTGTATAATGAATATATATGATATTTATATCATAATTAAAATTATTAATAAAATTTAACCATGATCATATTACAAGGACCGTAAATGAATAACCAAAATTCTCATGAAAAAACGAAATAGTTAACACTTGAAAACAATGATTTTAATAAAGAGTTATTAATAAATAGGATATAAAATGATATAAATGAATAATATAATATATTATAATTATTTAAATGAATATATTATAGAATTATAATAAATTTAAATTTATTAAATAAAAGGTTTGATAAAATTCCAATAAAGTCAAACTTGAGGTAAGAGATTTATGTTTCAATATCATTTAAATCAGGATTGTTTATGATTCAATATACATTAATGAAAATTAAATTATACATTGATAAAAAACAATTTCATTTTTTTACTATTTTTATTTACTTATAACACATGTTTTCCTTTCATTTTCCTCGCTTTAATTACTTAAGAGATTTAACAAACATTTTTAAGGAAAATTGACTTTTTTTCTCTTCGATCAAAAATCTATTTTCTTCAATGTCCATGTTTTCAAAAAACGTTTTCAAGAATATTTTTACTATTAAATTATGATTTTTTAAATTAATTTTGACCAAAATTTTACTAGTTACAAAATTTTGTAAAAGGAATCTTCTTTTCATTTTCTGATCGAGGTATTTTTGACTTTTTATCAAAAGTTTGAAATGAATATTGTTTTAACACACATGATATGAAAAAAATTATCTAAATTCATGAAAGATAATTTTTTTTGAATATAATTTTAAAAATTTACAAGTTTATTTCCAAATAAAATGTTTTCCTTCATATTTGGGAAATTTTTAGATTTCAAAATTTGATTTAAAACAAAAAGGTTATTTTCAACAAGAAATATTTCAGAAACTCTTTAAAAGAAAATTTTCATATATGATGACATCCTTTTTGGTTAATTAGGTTTTACAAAAAATATGATCCAATGATATGACATTTATTAATTATCTAAATGGTTTATGGTTATTATGTTGAAATATTGATGAAACTCATTTTCTTCTCAATGAGTTTAATTATGATAATTTTTTATGATATTATAGCATAAATATGAATAGATTTATGATTATATAATGGATAGAACCAAAATAATATACCGCTCTAATTAATTGGGTAAATATTAATGTTATATGAGATTAAAAGATATACACCAGGTTTTACCAAGCCTAAAATAGGGTATATGAGAGGTTATACCAAGCCCGAATGATGGTATACATGAGGTTATCCCCAGATCGAAGTAGGTATACAGGCATTTATCCCTATCCAAACATGTTTTTAATGTCTTGATGGGTATCCTTGACATAATATTTCTATGACTATAGTTATTCAACACTTTGTGAAACTCTTTTTGACATGATCTTATTCCAATGTTATATTCTCATGAGTTAGGTTCTTCGATCCCTTTATGATTCATGTCTTCTGAACCACCAAGAATTATTCCACGACTAATATGTATGATCTAATAATTAATTGATATGATTTTAAAAGGTCAATATCATGTTCTCATACCCATTATGCTCAATTTATGTTTAAATAATCATTGATATCACCCTTATTTACCCTTCCTGAGCATCTTATCTTACTCTTTATTATGTTTCCTTTCCCTAGGTTATAGAGAAAATATTTAAGTAGGTTATATCTAAGAAGAGTACTATATGGGATTACCTTTATTGGATATATTTAATACATTTCATGAAATAATAGGATCATGTATGTAGTATCCAAATACACTAAACCTATAAATTTTTGGCATGGATTCATTTAGGGTTAATAACCCCAAAATAGTTTGTTGAGTATATATTATCCACCATTCTAGTGAATAGTGAGTGTGACCATATTATGCACCTTGTTTGAAACTCTTGAGAGAATTTTTTTTGGATAATTCACATTTTATTTATGATCTATTATCAAATATTTGAGTAGATTATGACCATGAATTCCCTAGTTTAAATGAAATATTTTTGGTTAGATAATAACTACAATAAGACTCAAGAGGGGGTGAATTTAGTTCTTGAAAGGTTCTTATCTTAGAGAACCACCCTATTTAAGATATGATAAATTATGATGTTTTTACATATGCATGAAATGGATGTAAAATCAAAAATAAAAATATATCACTAATAAGATTTATTGTGGTTTGGGTAATTTAAATCCTATAGTCCACTTCACCTATTCTCAAATACAAGATCATGGTTGTTTTCACCAGATCCATCCATTTACTATGGAATTCCAAATATTTTATCAAGGAATCGATGCCTAAGTGAAATAAGTCACCTCTTGGTATAATATGATAATATTTTAAGTGGGATCCAACAAGGCTTTACAAACACAATCCTTTAAGGTTATTTTACTAGGAACCTTTACACTTCCAACAAAAGAAATAATTTTAAAGGTTTATAGATGAAGGTCACAATTGTAAGATTTAAATAAAATAAGAGAATAAAACTCTACTAGTTATGATATGAATAAAATGCATCTCCAATTTTTTTTACTAAATATAGAAAGATCAATTGTGAGAGAGTAACTTTAGAACTTGAACCATCTCCTTGTTTTGAGAAAAAAAGTGAAGCATATTGAGAGATTTGAGAGTATATTCTCAATAAAGAGTGGAATTAATTCTAATATAATATATATTATCTTCTCCAGTTTCAAATATACATAAAAAAACTTATCTCTTAATATAAAAAAATGAGATCTTTAAAATCCTAGCTTTGAAATAACTTTAAAATGTATTTTTCTTGAAAAATACTCATTAACAGTATTGAGAATTAAATTATCCTAGTACCATCTTCTTCTATTGAGACATGAAACATTTTGATAATATATTTTACTATAAATAAGTAATATAATATTTAATTCATGCATGAAATCATTAATTTCCACTTAATGTACACCAACAAAAATAAATAGGTTGTTATAGAATGACATGGTCGACTTTGGATCACCACATAACTGAATTCCACTTTTAAATTAATGTATCAAAATTGATCCATGTAGATAAATTTCTTCACATATCCATTTTTCTCAAATATCTGAAACTAGCATAATTAAAGGAATTACATATCTCTTTGGAACCATGTAGCCAATTTCATGACATATCCAAATCACGTAGCTGATTACTCAACATAACCGATTCATGATGCCTTTTTATTAACATAGAATATTTCTCACATAGTAAATTCTTCAACATAGGTGATTTTACATGTAGAAATTTTCATGATGTAGCCATTTCATGTATTCTGTTCCTTTACATAAATTATTGATGAAGCCAATTTCTTAATGTATCCATTTCTCCACATAGGTAAATTACTAATGGAGGTGATTTTCCATAATCAATAAATTTTTAGAAAACTTAAATAATTTTATAAAAATAATATTATAATGACTTAGATGATGATAAAACCTAATAAATACACTTAAAATAAAAATACATCATAAATATATGAAATCTATTTGAGATCATCTAAACATAAAGTACATGGGATGTGTTGTAACAACATTAGTTGTCCAATAATCTCCCCCTTTTTATGATAAAAAACCAATTAAACGTTGAACCTGAAATATTAATAGATTTAAATGATTTTTAGAAAATATTTTTAATATATATAAATATATATATTGATTTTGAAATGTCTTGTTTATCCTTTTCTTCTTCCCTTTTATTAAACACCTCTCCCATGTTGGAGGAATTCTTCCCCTTTTATGGAACTTATCCCACTTTTTGTGTCCTTAAAAATAAAGTGTAAGGAGAGGAGAATTAATTTTAATTTAGAACATAGAATAATGAACTGGTTAAGTACAGTGATGAAACTAAATGTAAATTATGGAAAGAAAGAAATTTAGTAAAAAAACATATTTTTAAAAATAAATAAAGAAATGAAAACAATCATTAATAAATAAAACAAAAGGATAAAATAAATTAAATAAAAAATAATCACTAAAAAATATTAAAATATAGAGAAATAAGGATTTAATTAAATATCAAAATTAGTACAAAAATACCTCCACTCAACACCCAAAAATATTACATATACACACACTAGTCTTAAGACTCGAGATTATGGATTTTTTCAAACTGAGAAGGTGGTTTGGGTGGAGGATTTTTGAAGGTAGCAGAGATCAAAGAGGTAAATGGGGGTCTATTTTTAGAGAAAAATTGATTTACCAATCTTTATAATAGCACAATATGCAGATATAACTATTGATATGCCTCTTGTATTTAGAGTAGGTGTTCTGAGAACTCCTTAATGATTTATAGAAACTATACTAAAATCATAGGAACTATAAGGGAGAATGTATAATTTCATTGGAGGACCTGAAGGTTATTCTTCTTGAGCATAACATTCAAAAGAAAGGTAAAATTAAAATTTTTATTATTATTTCCAATAAATTATGATTGGATTAAACATAGTATATAACTGTTTCATGGCACCCATAAAGGTATCAGGAGGATAAGGTTCGATAGTTCTTCTACCTCTGAGATAAAATAAAGAATCTAAAAACTTTTCAATCCTATTTATAATGCTTGACTTGAAGAATTATAAAACAATAATATAGTCTTGATAGTGAATCTGAAAAATTGTTGAGAGACCATTTTTGATGATCCATTTTAAATTTTTAAGCAATGTGGAGGAAAATATATGAGCAACAATAAACATGGTAGTATGATGAGAACTGGAAGGAATTATAGAAGGTTATACATATATAATTTTCTAAATTTTCTCTCTAAAAAATGAAACTAGATTACAATTACAACTAAATACATCATATTTTTTTCCACATTGGATACTTGTTCTATACATACTTGAGATACATTCTAAACAAAACTAGAAGAAGCTTGAGGAATTGGAGCACTAACAGCAGGTTCTCTTTCACCAGACATAGGGGAAACCGGAGAAGGGAATATATGGGGATCTGTTTACACTAAAGGGATAAAACTATGAGGATGGTATAAGACAAGATCTCATCTTTAAGGGGAAAACAATACAACTGGAGTTTCCTGAGACTCCTAGGAACTAGAATCCTCTTATGAAGAGTGAGTGTACATGCCTTCAATTTAATCATATATCTTGACTAAAAAATATATAAATAGATGATGATTTCTAGTTACTTGACCAATTGAACTAGAAATAATACCTTGTACATCCTTAGATACTCCCAAGATAACTTTATTATTTCCACCAAGGGATTTCTTGTGGTATCCCACAATGTCTTTCAAAGGCATATCAAACCCAACACCTAGCTTCCTAAAAACATTTCTGGTGTCCTAGAACTCGAACAGAATGTTTCTATTCAAAAATTACGTTAAAAATGGTGTGAACATATCACAATAAAGAGAATGAATCTATGAATATATAGAATTAAACTTAGATGATATCATATGAAACTGATTTTGAAGTCCAATAACAAATGAAGGTGTAGATGTTGAAGTGGAAGGGAAGAAAAACTTACTTATATCTATACTTTTTAAAGTATTCAAGATCTTAATTTCTGATTTAAAATTATGAATCTCATCAAATACATCTTTTTATATATTATATTTAACCAAAAGAATATTCTGAATCATTTCTATTCGCATTGTAATATGAACACCGAGCTCATTTATCTCAGCATTGGTAGCACCAACTCCTCTAAGTCCATCTACTTGGATTTTCATCTCCTCAAGATCTTTAAAATTTACCATAGAGCTAAAATATTTTACATGGTGTAGATTTTTAATCTAGTCAGTTTGGGATACCATTTCACCAACTATCCTATCAAAATAAACTCAAGAAATTGAAGTTTTCATGAGCTTTCTGATCTCATTATTAGAGTATATCATCTCTTTACTAAAATCATTATAGTCTCCTATAAGATTATTAAATTCATCCATAATAGCATAAGAAAATATATACATATTAGAACTATAATAATTATTACTAACATATAGTGCATCCTATTATACCTGATGGGGTGAAATAAAAAACTATGAAGTATGGTAAGAACTCTAGATTCTTCCAACACTAAATATATAACTCCATATTGGCCAGCATGAGATTCAAGAAGAATTGGATCAAATTTAGGGTGCTCTATTTTAGGTTTATATTTTTCCTCTATCACTGGAACACTTGGTATAGTTTCAACTGGACATTCATCATGAGCTATATCAGTTGTATCAATAGATGGCTCAATATTCTAAACTACTTCAGTAGCTCTAAATAATTTTATATTCTCAACTATGGACTATATCTTCCACAAAAAATTTGATTTCTAGTAATTGAATCTCTAGTCTGGAAACTACCGACTCTTATACCTCCCTATAAGTCTCTGTCTCAATAGGTGTTATATCCCTAGGTGGTGAGGTTTGGGATGGCTCCCACCCGAGCTATACCTACCTTTCCAATAGGTCTTATGGAGTTTGAATAATTATCCCAGAATTATCTAACAGTCTTCAAGAGCATGACTAAAAAGGTATTACATTTATGAAACTTCACAACCTCTCCCACATTGAGATCCACCTCTTTCTTATTTATCACCAGGGAGATAAGTTCTTCATAAGGTAAATATTTTAACTAATATTTTACATGAAAAAAATAATGGATAAACCACATCATATAACTTGTAATATTCATCTTTTGATTATTGATCAGGACATATAAGAGATGTATTTCTTGAAAAAACACGTTCTATATTTCACCATCTCTTTGAGTAATCCTAGTCTTAATAAAATTTTAAAGAACTTTTCATTTAACCTCAATGTACTATATGAATTTATTCTCAAAAGTAGATGTTAAAAATAATAACTTGAAATCTGAAGTTGGACCCACCGAACTTGTACTAACTAGAGTCTGACTAAAGATAAAATCCCCCTCATGAGGATGATGAAATATTTCTTCCATTTCCATTGATTAAAAAAGAAAAACATTTCCATTAACATTCAATGAAAATAAACCTTCTTCTTTATCAAACTAGAACTCTACATTCCTCATAACCACATTTACTTCTTCCTTAAAAAGAAATCCCAACTTCTTCAAATCAAAAATGAAATCACATTCATTAAACTAAAGGATATTCTTCAGCTAAATTTCTTTTCCTCTTATCCATTCCATATCCATAGTTTTTCAAGATAATATATTATGTGGGGAACTTACCAACTTAGATTTCTTTTTATAACTAGAACTTCCATCATCTATACGCTTGGACCTTCCCATCATATAAGGTTGGTAGAAAATCAAGAGGGGTTTGAGAGAGATAAGTAAATAAAAGGGTGATAGTTTAGATTATGATATAATAACTTAAGTGACATGTAAAAGGATTAAGGATCAATTAAGCCTTTTAGGTCACATACCCAATTTACAAAAGTTGTACATAGCCGATTTGGAAATTTGGGTCAATTATGACTTAAAAATATACTATAAAATAGAAGTTGCATAAAATATAACAAACTTTTTCTTACTGAAAAAATGGTTTTCTAAAATTTAATCTATCATAAATAATTATAATAATAAATAAATAATCACAATAAATTAATTTAAATTCTACAATACATTAAAATACAAATAAATTCATAATTTATGTTGAAATTGAAATTAAAATAAATACAATGAAATAAACTAATTTAAATACATATAACCCCAATTATCTTTTAAGAAAAGAAAAATATTCATTTTTAAGGGGATTAAAAAATATATTTTCCAAATTATTAATATTAGAGAAAAATTTAATAGTGATATCTCTTTTTTGAGTGATATCTCTTAAGAAATTATGCCTTACATATATATGAGTTTTTATAGAATGATTTATCATATTATTGGAAATTTTGATAGTACTAGATTTATAAAATTTGATTAAAACTTGATTATAATTGAATCCAAAATCCATTAAGGTGTGTTTCATGCACAATACCTATGCACAACAACTACCAGTAGCAATGTACTCCACATTAGTAGTAGATAATGCAATGAAGTATTGTTTCTCTCTAGACCAAGATACCAATGATTTTATATGAAAATGGAAGGTTCCTGAAGCACTATTAATATCTAGTCTATAACGAGAAAAGTTGGTATTATAATAATGAGCCATATTAAAATCATATGTTTTTTGAAAAAATAATGGAAATATAAATTTTTATTCTAAATTTCCTTAAAATACTTTTGGAAGCTTTTTAATGAGATTACATAGGTTTATCTTGTTATCTAGTACATAGATACACCACAAGTATAATTTATGGCCTATTAATAGTTAAATATAGTAGACTCCTAATTATTATTTTTTATATATCATTATCAACTAGTTTTCTATCTTTATCCAAATTAATCTTTTCATTATATATCATAGAAGTTATATTTACTTTACCAATTTTGATTCCAAACCTTTTAAGAAATTCAAGTATTTATTTAAACTGATTCAGCATATTCTTAATGTTTTTCTGATAAATATACAATACTAGAAAATAATTTAACACAACTATCATGATAATTTAAAATTATTTTTTCATGAATTTTGAAATATAATTACACAATTTTCAATTTACAGAACCAAAAAACACATCACTAACATATATATGAACTAAATAAATTTTTGAATATGAAATTTTCATGAATGGAGTTGTATTTTTCACTCCTTATAAAAATAATTTTGATTAAATAAAAGAACATAAACATTCATACAAAGATCTAGTTTTTGAATCCATAAATAGTTTTTTAAAGTTTGGAAACTGAATTTAGAAAATGATGATTTTCAAAAACATGATGTTTTCTAATATAAAGTTCATATATAATAATATTATTTATAAAATTATATTTTATATCCATATGATATAATTTGAAATTCATATGTGATTAAAAGGCTAGAATAATACTAATATCTTATAATATAGTCATGGGTGAAAAGTTCTCTTCATAATCCATATCTTCCTCTTGGTTATACCCTTTAAAAACTAGTCTATGATTATTCCTAGTGATCACACCATGATAATCATATTTATTTGTAAGAACACATTTTATTCCTATAAAAGGATAGTTAGTGGGAATATTATCCAATTCCCATTAATTGTTCTTCTTGTTCTGGTTTATTTTTTTATTTCTTAAACCCAAATACCATCAACTAAGGATTCGTCTATAGTCTAAGGTTTTAGTTGTGATAAAAATTCATAAAATTATACAAGGTTTTTCATACTCCTTCTAGTTTTAATACCTTCATATAAAATTATTATAATAGTTTCTAAGGGATGATTATTAAGGTTTATAGACTGTCTAATAAACACACTTTATATTTTACTAGTATCCATCATTTTAGGATTTGGTTAACCAAAATAAAGTTCCCAATAAACATCCTTTTATATTGAAATAGAGGTTTAGGTATGATGTTTTTCAAAGAATCTATTAACTCATCAAATTGAGTTATTTTATTATCAAAATGATTAATTTCATAAAATCTCACATGAGTAGGTTATTAAAAAATATTTTACCTTTTATTGAAAACTCTATAAGACTTGGAAGTAGAAGAATAGACAAGGAATATTCCCTTTTCATACTATAGACACCATAAAATGTGTTACATGCACTTTTCCGTAGAGTGAAGATATTATTCTCACATAGACAACAAATTTCAAGTATGAGTAATGATGTTTTTACCATGAACAAAAAAGAAGATATAGGATAGATTTCAATGTTCCAAAATACTACCCCATACCTGATGAATAAGTGAAATTATATCCCCATCCAGATATAGGCAGTGGATTTCCAAGATTGATGACAAAAAGTTTTAAACACATTAAATTCAATTTCTGAGTTTCATCTGATAAGAATTGGTGTATTTACCATATCAAGAATTGTAGATCTCTTCAAGACCTTTGATTTGATTGGTCACGAAGCCCAAATAGGCTTACAGATCAAAAGTTTTGGCACTTTAAAGACGAATAAAATTTCACAAAGGGACCTATGCGGAGGACCTATGCGAGGGACCCATGTGAAGGACCTACATAGAGGACCTACGCAGATGACCAATGTGAAGGAACTATGTGTAAAACTTTCCTTCGACCAGGTCCCCTACTTTCTTATAAATAGAGCCCTTGGGCTTCCAATTTAAAAGATTAAAAAAGTTGGAAGACGTCCCAAAGCACCCATTGTGTAGCTCTTTCGCCAAGATCCCCCAATTGTTCTTAGGTAGATCTCTAAAAAATGAGAGAAGAGAGAATTAAAGGGGAAATGGTCCAAAGTCCTATCAGGGTCTAGAACAAATGGAGCTACGCGAATCATCTGTGTGGAGCATCTGTACGACGCACTTGTGCGGAGAACTTGCGCACCGCACCTGTGCAGAGTACTTCCACGGGGGAGCTACGGGGAGGCCCTATGCGAGGCACCTTGACAGAGCACCTGCGCGACCCCACGGGTCCATACCGTGGGACTACACCCCAGCACCCCTGCTTGGGTCAGTGCCAGGATGTGGTCCCATCCCTTTGGTAATGTCCCTTCATTTTCATCACTGATCCCCATGAAAAATGGAGAGTCACATTGCGATCTTTCTGATCCAGTCGAGGAAATTTTCCATTGGGACCTTTATGCAGCCATACTTCCATCCTTAGAATACCATGATCTGAGACACTCTGCCACACTCAATGATGTGACTTGAGTCAACTTACTCTTCTTGGTTCCTTTCGCATGTTATGAGTTTGTACCCTCTTTAGGGATTCCTCGAGTTCCTTGAGTCGATACAATCCTAAAAAAATACTAAAACCTCATCACTTAACTTCTTGGCAAGTTAACCCTCAAATGGGAATCCTCCTTAGGATTAAGCCCCAACAAATCTCAATAGGGAATCTATCCTGGTATAATCCCCTAACTTTCACCCCATCTTTCTTATATTGGACCCTTGTCCAATGTAAATAGAGCAGAGGGAAGGTTCATCACCTCTCCCTCTTCCATGGTTGACGTGCCCTCTTCCATCAGAAGAGGAGGAAAAGTGTGAAGTTTCATTGTTGAATCTTTCATATCCTCTTATTTCTCACACCGAGCATGACTCACATGGGCTTAGAGAAACGTGATGAATACAACATATGAACAAACACTCATTAGAATGAACTACGTGAACTCTGATTCCTATTCAAGCTAGGATACATAGGAATCCATTTTAGGGCTTGAGCTTACTAGATATCCTCCTCATGAATCCAACCTTAATTCCCAAAAATTAGGACATCCACTTTAGAAAATAAGCCCCAAATTCAATCCTCAAATCATCAAGGCATCCTTTTTCAGGAAGTAAGCCCAAAATCATCTCTCTTAGAGAACTATACTCTCCTATGAGAAACATCGAACTACATGGGATTTGATTCCCATCTATATGGGATACATAGAAAACCTCCTTGAGGTTCAGACCCAACATTTCAAATCAACCCTTTCTCTTTGGGCCATATTCCGGATAGGGTCTTATCCTACTTGGAAACTCATATCTTTTACATGTTCCTTAGGTTACTTTAGCATAATCCACATGCTATGTTTCAACTAAGCACCTTCCACTTAGAGGTCATTTTTACATGAGCCTAAAAGGTATGATGTGTCCTATTAAGAGACACCGAACTACGAGGGTTCTGATTCCTTTTACAAGGATACGTATGTAGCTCATTTTATGAGTATGATATCAAGATTAAAACAAACCTCCATCTCCCTGGATGACAATAAATTCCAGAGTGCCCCACTGAGTGGCTTAAAAAACCAGTATCATCATAACAATGATTAAAAGAATCTCTAATCGGTATATTATAGGATACCATTGATGGAAAACCTCAAATACATAAATATGTTTCCATTGATAAAGAACCTTGAATGCATGATGATGATTCTAAAATTTAAACATGTTAAATAAGTGATTGTAAATTCCAAGGGATACTTATGATATACTATTAAAATTAATAAGGATTCATGAAAAAATATTTTAATTTTACAAAGAGAGTCCTGGAGTAGACAATAATTCACCCCAAAAGGGTTTGATGAGTTCGACCTCCTATACTCTTGACCAATGCATGTTATTTAGTATCATATAGTTCAAAACTTAACGAACACCTGACTTTGGAAAGAAGGTCCTCTTTGGATAAATAATTTTTGGAAGTTTCTGGTTCCATGAATTAATCTAATGGAAATTGCCTGGAAATAGTGATTCATAAATTTAGAAGACATGTTTCAAGGAACTACAAAACATAGACATTGGATAAAATTTACCAAAATCATACTCGGTGTTTATAATGTGAACATTGCATCCAAAAAATTTGATGTATATAAATTTTATATTTCTATTATTCCATAGTTCATAAGGTGTTTTCTTAAAAATAAGCCTAAATAGAACTCTGTTTATGACATAAAACGATGTATTTATTACTTCATTACAATACTAATTGGGAATATTATATTCATATAAAATTATCCTAGAAATTTCTTTTAATTTATTATCCCTCCTTTCTACGACAAAATTCTGTTGAGATGTCTCGAGGGAATAAAAATTATTCCAGATTCCATGATTTTAACAATATTAATTGAACTCATGGTCCTGAAATTCTCCTATATAGTTACTTATTAAAGAAATAATTTTTAAATATTTCTCTTTTTGAACCCATTTATAAAAATTAAAAAAAACTAAACAAGATTCACCCTTAACCCTCAAAAATAATACCCACATAAATCTAGATAAATCATAAATGAATAAATAAAATAACTATTTTACTTTTAGACTTACAGTCAGGGTTTACCCAAAAAAATCCATATGAATAAATTTTATGGGTCTAGAAGTATAATACCCTTTAATGGGTTTAAAATATTACTTTTTTTGATTTCCCATTTGGCATGCATAACATAGTTTCTTTTTATTTAATTTTATATTTAGGTAAATCTGAAACTAAATTCCTTTTTTATTTTTTTTAAATAATATACATTACAATGACTTATTATTCTATGAAGAATCCAAGATTAATTTTTTTAATTATTTAATAAGTTAAATTTTTGTATAAAAAATAATTAGGATCTAAGGTATTTTATTTTTCAGTTCTTGGTGCCTCAAATTTAAGAATTATATCTTTGTAAATAGAATATGAATTATTAGAAAAATATATAAGATAACCTTCATCACAAAGTTGGGAAATACCTATCCCATTGTACTTCAATAATCCCACATAAATAATTTTGTTAATAAGGATTGATCATTAATTATAAACTTACCCAACTCCCATTATATTTACTTTAGCATTGTTATCAAAAGTGACATAGACAACATTAATTTTTAATGAGTAGAAATTAGATAAAGATCTACTAATATGTATTTAGAATCCACTATCCACATACCATTTCTCATTAATTCTATTGGAAATTTTTTTCTATAGATACAAATAAAACAAAAAAATATATTGGTACCCATATTATTTTTATTCTAGAAATGTTAACAATTGATTATTCATGTTCCCAAATTTGTTTGTGCTACCCATAAAATCCAGCACTAAATTTTCAGTTTTTTTTTGAAATAAACGCATTTTAACTCCACAAAATTGAAGATTCTTAAACTAAAATTACTATCATAGTGTACGAATTCTTCACAGAGAAAAATTAACTTTAGATAAGTTTTTATTATTAGAAATATTCATAAAATAATTTTTATAAAGATTTGGTTTCTGGTCTTGTCTTCGTATTCCAAACATATTTTTTTGGACTTTATTATATCCACAAATATGATTTATGTAATTTTAAAATTTTGTGAAAGCACATGAAAAATATTTAAGATCTTGAACTTAATTTTTGTTACAACTAAATCTTGTTACAATGTATTATACAAGATGTAGCCAAATTTTCTAGCTTGATTTTAAAATCTATTTCTTTATTAAATCCCTCTTTTTCATTAACAACAATATAGTAAGAATTTTGTAGGGCTTTGTTTTTTTTTCATTTTAAATATTTCATAAATTGTTTCAAGTATAGTAAAATATTAATTTAATTCTTTATAAGATAAGTTTTCATTTTATAAATCATATTTATGTTCTGAATAATAATAAGAATACACCTCATTTGAGTGTGCCATAAAGAATGTATTAGCCTCTTGATTAGAAATTTCAGCTTCTAAATCTTAAGATGTATAATCACTAGAATATTTAAAATAAATTTATGTTTCTTTCATTAATTTCATAAATTTATTCTTATAGAAAACCTTCATGAAATAATTTTTCACATATTTATTGTTCTTTGGAAATTAAGGGCAGTCTGAATTAATGTAATCAAGCTTATTACACTCATAGCATATAGATTAATTATATTTTCTCTCATGTTCATTATACTAATTGAAGGATTTTTTAAACCCTATTATCTTATTTTAAATATTTTTCAACTTTCTAAAAAACTGATAAGTTCATTATTTCATCCTAAATTACTTAAGGTGTCATATTCTTTAGATTGTTCAAAATTTTTCATAATCATGTTATTATTGTCATCATTAGTATAAAAACCTTCAATAAATATTTCCCCCTTTTTATAAGCTTATTGTCACATAAATTAGCTTAAATTTCATCACATTACATCATATATATACAAAAAAGATCTTTTATTTTAAAATCTTCTATAAATGTACATTTCCTAATGACAGTCAACATTCCACTCTATTTGGGTGGTAAAATTATAAGAATTTTTAGAGCTTGGTATTATCTTGGAATTGGTGATCCTAAAGAAGAAACGTTTCTTACAACATATAGAAGTATTTAATTTAGCTGAGTAATACATTCTTCTTCCATAAATATGAAATTATAAAACTTAATCATAGTATTATTATATCCAAAAATCACACACAATCTATTCCTTCATACAAAACCGATATAGTAATCCACATTTCATAAGCTTTTTCACAGAGTGAAAGTTGTTTAAACTCATTAGTACCTACTAAAAATATAATAATGTTCATGTATTTGGATTTTAAGTCATATTATCCATCAAAAATTGCATCTCAATTCTCTAGATATTCTTTACGAATAATATATGGCTTCAAAATTTTTAGATAAAAATTTAAACGAAGGTTCATAAAGTATATTATCATTGTTTCTTTATAACAACCATTGTTTTCTTCTTCCAAGTGGGTACATCTTACCATAGGCATAACTTCTATGTTATCAATAATAGAAACCATATTGAATATGATCTTAATAATTTAACAATTGAAATATGAGAACTAAAAAGGAACTTCCATTGATACCAACTATTGGTTGGAGAACAACAACACTTAGAATCAAGAGGGGGTAAATAAATTTTTTGAAATTTTCTTATCTTAGATTACCACCTCTTTAAGATATGATGACTTTCACTATTTTATTAATACATAAATGTATCAGAAATAAAATAAAAAATAATATATATAACACAAGATATTTATTCTAGTTTAGGGAACAAAAATCCTCTAGTCCACTCCACCATCACTCAACTTCAAGTGTTTGGTGATTCTCACTAGACAAGTCCTTTTACCAGGGACTTCCAATCCTTTTACTAGGGATTATATGACTAAGTAAAAGTCTTCAACACTTATTAAAATAAAAATATATCCTAAAATATCTCCATAATGTTTTTAGAAACACCATATTATAGTGTTCTTTTATCAGGAACCTTTACACTTCCAACATAAAGAATAATTATAATTTTTTACAGATAAAACTCATAATTTTAAGATAAAATTGATGAAAGAGAATAAAAAATCAAGGAGAGATGATAAAAATGAAATTCATCTCATGGAGAGTTTTATGAAAATATATAGATCAATCATGATAGTGTAGTTGTAGAACTTGAATCTTCTTTATATTTTCACTAGAATAGAGCAACACACAGAGAGCATCAAGAGCGATTTCTTAGTTGAAAGTTAATGTGGTTTTATTCTTCTGTATATTATATTCTTCACATTTGAATATTCATACAAAAAAATATCACTTAATCACACAACATGAGATCCATAAAAGCAGGGTTATTAAATAACTTCCAACTGAATTTTTCTCATCAATACCTCAGTAACAATAATGAGCATTAAATTATCATTGTACTATTTTCTTCTATTAGTACTTAAAATATTTTTTATAATTTCTTTTACCATAAATAGGTAATAAAATATTCCACTCATGAAAAAACACATTAACTTCCACTAAATATATATACAAGGTAACAAATAAAAGGTTTTATAATGACATAACCGATTATAGATCACTGCGTAGATGAATTTATGTTTTGAATTCATGTAGCTAGATTGATCCACAAAGATAGATTTATTCACAAATAATTTTCTTTAAATAGATGAAACTTTCATTTGTGAATGAATTATCTATCAATTTGGAACCACATTTCTAATTTCACCATGTATCCAAATCACATATTTGATTACTCTATGTAATCTATTCTCATAGTCATTTTATTTATGTAGGTGATTTTCTCACATAATAAATTCATTGAAAAATGTGATTTACACTAGCTATTTTTAGAATGTATCCATTTCACATATGTGATTCTTTCATGTAGTCGATTGAAATATTCAACTTCTCAATATATCTATTTATCCACATAGTAGAATGCCTCACATAATAAATTTTACAAACATAGGTAAGTTTTAGTAAAATTATGGAATTTTAAAGAACTAATAGTAGAATGAATTAGATAATGATACCAGATGAACACACTTAAAATAAAAAAACATTAGCATCATATGAAGGGTATTTGAGATCATAAAAACCTTAAGTACATGAGATATATTGGAACAAAATTTTTAGTCTAAACAACGCCTTATAAATTAATTTTTTTTCATGATCTACATATCATTTAAATGATTTTTTTTATGATAATGTGGTTTCCAACAATTATTACTATTGCTCACAGTATGTTTTTTGGTTTTAGTCAATGAATGGAACCTAATGAAACCGTTTTAATGCTGAATGTAATGAAAAATAAAATTACTTCCTTACCAAATTTTATGTGAGATAGAATGTAAACTATAATTTATATTCTTTTAAAACTTTCTCAAGACCTGAGTCTTAACGAGATTCTAAATATGAAAAGAAGAGATTATTATTGATTCTTCATGAGGAAACATCCACATTATTTTAGTGGGTCTACTAATCCACTATTTGATAGGAAATTCATTAGTATCATTGAAAATATATTTTATATTCTACAATTTTTAGACCATGAAAAAGTTATTTTTATCAATTTATCATTTGGAAGGTGAAGAATATCAATAGTGGACTCTAATCAAGAACATGATGAAACATGAATAAATGTACTCTATAGAGTGAAGTGAGTTTAGATGGTTATTTTTAATCAAGAAACATCCTAATATTATTTATATGATAATTTATAAGGAGTTTTTTGAGCTAAGGTATAGGGTTGATGAATCGATCAATGCATATGAGGTAAATTTTACAAGACCTGCAAGGAATGATTATGGTATTATCATACAAACTAAAAGTAAGGTTTCTCAATTGTTCAGTTGTGCAAAACTAAGTATAAAAGGGATTTACCCATAAAAGAATTTAGTATCTATGGAAAAATCATTTTATGTGCTATCAAGGTGGAAATGGAGATTATATTTACCCAAAAATCACATGGTTTTGATAAGAAAAGAAAGATTGAATTCAAATGAAATTCTAATGATAAAAACCATGGAGGAAAAAAGATGAGCCTTTCATGATGATCAAATTATGGAAAGAGACATGAATGAAATTGTCTAAAGGGGAGTAGTAAATTCTTTAAGTGTGTGAAAGAAAGTTCATTTGGAAATTGAATACTAAATTAATGAGAATAAGTTATCTATTAATGGATGGAAAAAGACACATAATACACCACCCATCTTCTAGTGTTTCAAATGTAAGGAGTATGGGCATTAATTTAACCCGTGATCAAACTAGAAGATTAATGATTATGATTAATGTCTGAAATTTTTTAATCCCTGAGATAAATAGAAATATCATACGATTAATATTTCTCATATGGGGTATGATAATGATGTGGTGGAAGGTACACTTAACATCCACTCTAAGAATTATATTTTTTTATTTAATTATTGATCTACTGACTCTTTTATAAATAATGAATTTTCTAATGGTATCACAATAACACCTCAATGATTAGATTTTGAATTAGTAAATAAAATCTCTAAGGGAACATTGGTCACATCTCAAGCCTATGATTATTCTATGGTAAATGTTTTTGGGAATGTGTTTCTTGAAAATATAATTATTCTATCTTTAGTTGAACTTCAAGTTATCTTTGGATGTATTAAATTTATTTACATAAATAACATAAACAATTTTTATGAAGGGAATTAAAATTTGATATTTCAAACCTACCTATGATTACATATCATTAAATTATAAATATAATATTCCAATGGAAACCACATATTTTATATGGGTCTTTATTCCTATTAAAAACTTGTGTTTATCTGAGATGGCTAGAGAGAAACTTTACATAGAAGATATTCCAATTTTTATGAGTTTTTTTTGTTTTTTAAAAAATAGTTTCCAATTCTTACACTGAATCATGAAGTTTTGTATTCAATAGAACTTATAACTAGTGATACACATATTTTAAAGACTCCATATAGAATATAACCAATTTATTTTTTGGAATTGAAATAGAAACTCTAGGTGAATATTAAAAAGCTATTCATTCATCCAAGTTCATTAATTTGGGGTATAACTATTATTTTTTTAAGAAGGAAGATGTATAAATGAGACTATATATTGATTATAGATAACTTAACAAGATCACTACCAAGAAAAAATTATCATTTTCCTCATATTCATGACTTATTTGTTCAACTATGCAGATATCAATACTTTCCCAAGATTGAAATTTGTTTTGAATATTATAAATTGACGGTTAAAAAGAAGGACATATCCAAGAAAAAATTTCATAAAAGGTATAGACAATATGAATTTATAGCGATTCCATTTGGTATTACTAATTCCCATGATACCATCAAGGATTTAATGAAAGGATTATATAAAGAATACCGTGATCATTTTTTGGTAGTCTTTATAGATGATATTATTATATATTACTAGTGTAATGAAGAGTATAAATATCCCTTGAGAATTTTAATAAAAACCCTAAAAAGGGATAAGTTGAATAATGTTTTTACCAAGTGTTAATGTTAGATATAATAATTTCATTTTTGGGATATATAATCTCAAGCGAGGGTATGTTAGTGGATCCATTGAAGAAAGAAGTAATTGAATATTGGACCAAACCAACCATGGTGATTAGGATCCATAGTTTTCTTGGTTTGGCTAGATATTATCAGTCATTTATATGGATGTTTTAATGGCTATCTAATCCATCAACTAAGTTAACTCCATGTGGATCCAATTTCCTTTTGACAAATGAATTCGAAGAAAATTTCAAGTAACTAAAGAGAAGGTTAGTCAGTTCAAATATTCTTACATTACCCTACAATAGAGAAGGGTTTTAAAATATAATTATGAATAAAAGAATGTAATAGGATGGGTCCTCATGTATAATGATATAGTGATATATTATTATTATTATCAATTTAATATTATTGAGAAAAATTACCCAACACATGGATTGGAGTTAGGTGTGGTATTTTTTTCATTAAAGATATAAAAGAATTACATTTATGGAGAATGTTGTGATATATATACTGATCATAAAATATTAAAGTATATATTCACTAAAAAATAGATGAACATGTGAAATAGAATATGGTTGGAGTTGTTTAATGATTATGACTACTCAATAAATTACCACACTGAGAAAGTGAATAAGGTGGACACTACTTTGATTCAAAATTATTTTTAAAGATTATCTATGATGATAATCACAAATGATCTAATATTTATTAATTTACAAAGGATGGATCTTGAAATTTTAATGGAAGGGAATAAATATTATCTTTTTCAAATGAGTGATCAATAATCTATCCATGTGAGTATTAAAGATGCATAAAAGAAAGATGTGTAATTTTAGAAGAACGTTATAAATTATCTTGAGTTTAGCCTTGATTATGATGGAATGATAAGGCTCAAAATTCATGTATGTGTTTTATCCATAACATATTTAAATGATTTGTTGGATGGTTCCAATATTTCATCATTATCTATTTATCTTGTAAGTAAAAATATGTATAGAGATATGAAATATTATTTATATTGAGACAACATGAAAAGAGATATTACAGTATATGTATCTCAATGCTTGATATTTTAGTAATTTAATGATGATGTATATCAGACTATTGGTGAAGTTACAACAATTAACAATACCATAATAGAAATGGTAAAACATCTCTATGAATTTTTCCATTATACTACCCAAAACATCTAAATTCCATAATGATATTTGAGTTGTATTCGATCACCTTACAAATTCAGAACACTTAATTACTACTAGATAATATTTATCTCTTGATAATCTTTCAAAAATATAAATTAAAGATGTGTTAAGGTTGCATGGAGTACCAAATTATATTGTATCTGATTTGGATATAAGGTTTAGATCAAAGTTCTAGAAATGTATTTAAAAGGATCTGGATACAGATTTGAGTTTTAGTTTTGCTTATCATACTCAGATAAGAATTTAGTACAGGAGAACCATTAAAATGATAGAGGTTATGTTTTGATCATTTTATATGGATTTAAATGGTTGTTAATATGAAAACTTTCCTATATTTAAATTTTATTACAAAAATAGACTTCAATCGATCATTCAGATGAATCCTTATGAAGCATTCTATGGAAATAATAATAAAACTCTACTGTGTAGGGAAAAATTTAGAGAAATAAATCTATTGGTACCTAAGATTGTCGAGTAAATGGTAGAGAAAGTCGTATCCATTCAACAACATATAAGGGAAGATCTATACTGACAATCATTGGTAAAATAATGAATTCAAGATTGTTCAGAAAGAATTCCTATGAATTTATCCATGTAATAAGGTTATAAGATTCAGAAAGAAATAAAATTTAATCCCTAGGTATATGACCCCCTTAAATATTCATGATTGTGTAGGGATGGAAGCTTATCTCTTGGTTCTTCCACTGAACCTCACTCAAGTTCATGATGTGTTCCATGTATCTCTCCTAAGGAAGTAAATACCTAGTCCATATCATATATAGAACATAGATGTCACAATGATATATAATTATATTTCCTATAAAGAAAAATTAATAAAAAATTTATATCATAGAGATAAATTTTCCTTGAACATGACAAATCATTTGGTTAAATTTCTCTAGAGGAATCATAAATTTTAAAAAGCCACTTGGGAACTCGAGGATGTTATGATGCATAGATGTCCTTATTTTTTTCTCAGAGTGATAAAATTTTGAGGGTGAAACTCATTTTAATGGGGTTATAATGTATTACCCAGAGATTTTATGACATAGTTTGTATAAATAAATATTATTTCATTGATAGGTTTCTTTGCATGAAACCCCTAGTTTAAACTAACTGTGTTATACTATTGAAGTACTATTATTTAATGTGATAGTTATTGATTAGGTGTTGGATTAAATGGTATTAATAAGACTAAAAAAATTAAGAAAAATTTATGGTTTACACATGTACAAAATGAATTCATTTTCAATAAATTGATTATAAATGAAAATAAAAATCACTTATAATTAAAATAGATGTTTTTCTGAAAATTTGTTTTATTCATGAAATGTTTTTTTTAAATTAGTAAATTAAATTAATCACTATTGGTGAATTATTATAATGAAATTTATATATTATATATTTAATCCAAAAAAATAAAATTCATATACTATTTTTTCTACGTATGAAACAAAAATAAATCCATTTTTATGCATAAAAATGTATTTTTATAAGAAATGGTTTTCATTGTGTTTTGTATACTTATTTTAAAATGAATTTCTACCATTTATAAAAATTGCATTTTAAAAAATGGATTCCATATTTGGAATCATGGGGTTAAAATTTGAAAAATAATTCAATTTTTTTATTATGAATAGTAATTATGGTAAACATTTTTCATTTCAGTAATGGTAATAAATGTAAAATAGGATTAAAACAATGATATAAGATCTCAAAATCTACCCAAAGAATTAATTAATTTAATTTTATGGAACAAATTCGACCATATATAAATTTTTTTTGAATACGTGGAATTTTGGCGCTATTATCCATTTATAATGAAATTTATAGTATTTTAAGTAGAGAAAATTCAAAATTTTCACCCTCTTGTATTTAATATCTATAAAATTATTATGTAAGGATAAAAAGAGGATACGTTTGGTGATAAATGTTTATTTGAAATAATAATTAAATTTATTTATCATGGTAATTTATTTATAATTTTCAATGATTGAATAAATACCTAAAATGCTTGCGTAACGTCGACATAGTATTCATTCAATTAATAGAAAATTAAAACAAATGTTTTTTTAAAATATTAAAAGTAATATAATTTGGGTGAATTATTTGATACCTAAATTCTATAGATTAATATAACATATTATATATATGTAAAAGGTTTTATATTTTAATTCCATTACTATCATTTTGTTTTCAGTGTCAAATTATTTGAATAATTATTGAAATCAAATTAATAGTATTTTATGATAAAAATATATTTTTTAAATTATTTTAAAATGAAACAAATATTTAAATAAGACCTGTATTATGATAAATGGTTATAAATTTCCTCCCTTGGTCATTTATGTGCCAATTTTTAACTAATAAGTAAAATCATACCCCTTAAATAT
Organism: Viscum album; assembly: GCA_963277665.1. NCBI lineage: Eukaryota > Viridiplantae > Streptophyta > Magnoliopsida > Santalales > Viscaceae > Viscum > Viscum album. The sequence continues at coordinate 1,826,459,770 of OY728140.1, forward strand.
TAAAGAAGTCATTAACATAATTAAGATTAAAATTTGTTCACCACGGGGTTGAACCAAAATATATGGTTTAAAATGACACCAAAACCAGTAAAAATTTCCTTTGATGATTATATTTTAGACTTATCCTCATTTTTATCGAATCTATGGCCATTTTGAGTCATTTTCCCTGAGAATGACTTATTTATATTTTAATCTTGTTTGTAGTTCCAATTGTGTCCTTTCCCTCCCTTATAAAAGGACACACCTTATCACTTTTCTTTACACCACTATGATCCATATTTATTGAACATAACCAACCCAATTATCTTATCAAATTCCAAATACATGAATTAGAGGTCCTAGTATTATTAAAAGACTACTGCAAGGTTCATTAAGAAGGGATCCAAAGGAGGCCTACAGAAGAAGAAGTGTTCTTCCTACCCAACCTTTTTCATTTTGTTTCTTGTTCTAATTCCTCTAAAAATTTGTTAATCATCATAAAATAATATATTATGTTTAATAAATATAATTAAATGTTTATTAAAATCATGAAAATAGAATTATCCGTGGTATTTTTCATCAAATGAGAAGTGAAAGTATCGCTTATGCATACGGGTGGACTACCGCCTCCACATAACAATATAATTTATTTTACATCTCCATATTTCATAGATAGTTATTATGATTATTTTAATGTTTATATATGACATTTATGTCATAGATATTTATTTCATAGATAGTTATGTTTTTTTATATGACATTTATGTCTATTTTTTTTCTCGTTCGTATGTGTGGACCACCACCTCCACGGAGCGATGTGATTTTTTATTTATTTATTACTTAAATGTATGATAATGAGGATATATTTATTGAATATATAATATATATATAATATAATAATTATTCTATAATTCATAATTATTATTTACCTTTCTTTTATTTTATCATTCGAAAGGTGAAAACAATGTTCATGCGTACTCATGACCTACCGTCTCCATGAACGATGCAATTCATTTTTCTATATATAAATTCTTTAAATGACTATAAATATATAAAAAAAGAATATATATAATATTTTTACTATAATTAATATTTTTTATATTATGTAAACATTGTCAAATTACAAGGACTAGAACTACCAGATCGATATTCTCCTGAAAAAATAGAAGAGTTAACACTCGAAAATGATGATTTTAATAAAGAGTTAATAATAAATGGGTTTTTAAATTTTATAATTGGATCATATAGGATACTAAAATTATGAAAATTATTATTTTATATAAGTTTAATAAATTAAAATTTATCAAAAACTAGGTTATATCACCTTAAAATAATGTCGCAATTGATGTAAAGTATTTATGTTTCAATCTTATTTAAACCGGGATTGTTTATGCTTGAATTTTCATAGATGGAAATTTTATGATTCTTTCTTAATAAACCCATTTATTTTTTTTTATCATATGGTATATATATATAATACATTTTTTCCTTAAAATTTACTCACATTAATTACTCATGATACCAGACAAACATTTAAGGAGAACTGACAATATTTTTCTCTTCTGTCGAAAATTCTTTTTAAACTGTGTCTTTTTTTTCTAAAAATATTTTCTGGAATGTTTTTAATATTACTATATTATTTTATAAATTCAATTTTACCCATGTTTTACTTTTAAAAAAATGTTTTAAAATGAACATTCTTATCATTTTCTGATCGATGTACTATTTAACATTTATAGAAAATATAAAGGGAATATTTAATTTAATATAGAAGATATGAACACTATTTCAATTTGTCCTAAATGGTAAAATATTTTATAATTAATTTACATGTTTCAAATGTTATTTTAAAATAATTTTTTTCCATAATATTAAAGAAATTTTTAGAATTTAAAATGTGATTTAAAAAAGGAAAGGGAATTTTCCTAAAGACATATTATACTAATATTTACAATTATTTTTCATCTATGATAACATCCATTGATGTTAGTTAAGATTTACTAGGGATATTATCAAATGATATAATCTTTATTAATTCTATGTATGGTTTAGGGTTATAATGATAAATTATTAATGAAACCCATTTTCATTACAACGAGTTAAGTTATAATGAATGTTTTTATGATCATGTGGAATAAATATTATTTGATTTTTGATTATATGATTTTTGGTCTTGAAATTATATATCCATCCAATTCATTGGGTAAATATTAATGTTCTATGATCTCAATTGGTATATGATAGATTATCCTAAGCCTAAAATAGGGAAAACATGAGGTTATCCCAAGCCTGAAAGAGGGTATATTGGAGGTTATCCCAAGACTGAAGTTGGTACATGGGTGGTTAGACAAAGACTAAGATGTTAAGAATTTATTGATTGATAGAATTTAGATATGATCTATATGATTATGATTATGTAACACTTTATGCCACTCTTTTATGAAATAATCTTATGACAATATTATGTTCTCATGGATCATGTTCCTTCAACCCTTTATGATTTATGTCTTCTGAATAACCAATATGTTTTCCATGACTCATTTTTATGCTATAATAATTGAGGATTATGATTTTAAATTGATAATATCAAGTTATCATACCCTTAATTCTCATGTTATGTTAAAATTATCATTGATATCCCCCTTTTTTACCCCAACTGAGCATCTGAGCTTACTGTTTCTTATGATTACTTTCCATAGGATATAAAAAAAGGTTTTAAGTAAGGTATGTCTAAGAAGAGTACTGTATGGAAGGATATTTATGAGTGATATTTAATATATCTCTTGAAATAAGTATATTTAATATTCAATATCAAAATAAACTAAACCTATACAGTTCTAGTATTGATCATAGTGTTATTTAATGAATAATCATCTAATGAGATGTAATATTTATAAATGAAAAGTATGGGTCATTAAATTCATGTAATACAACCTTAAACTTTTCAACTCAAACTATGTTAGATTTTATTTTTGTTAACCATGGTATTTAGGACTCATATTTGAGTTTTAAACCCATCAATATATAAAACCATGTGAGATTTGATGTCCTTTCACAAGATAATACTCTCTCAAAACCTTTCTCATTGGCCTTTATTATTGATGAGGGTATATCCTACCTGGTGGGACATATCCCCACTATCAAATCTAACAAAATTTCTTATGGGTAAATATTACCTATAAAATAAATCCATCCTAATTGGTCCCCATTCCCTTTAAGGTTATTTAGATAGGGATGTTCATGCATAAGTCCCACACCTATCATTTCAAGGAACCTTTTTCCTATATGTGCATTTCATATAATTTTAAACTATTTAGATATGTTCATGGATCAACATCATTAAAAAGAAACCACGATTTCCCTTGTAACATGTTATTAAAATGGTATGGAATGTCCTATTAAGTGGCATTGAACTATGTGATTTTCGATTCCCTTCATAGGGATATGTAGTAGGACCCTATTTTGGGCCCAATCCCAACACCATAAACACCTACCACATCCATGGATGATGATAAACTCTATAGTGCCTAGTTTTTTTTCTTTAAATAATATATAAAAATGGTACTGTCAATAAAAAACCTCTAATAAATACAAATTTTGATATTGATAGAGAACCTTCAATAGGATAAGATATTAACATAAACACTTGTTTATGACTAATAACTTGTATAAGGGTAACCATTCCCACACTATAATTTGGGAATTATTCATAAGTATACCTTAAATCTATAATTGTGTATAGTAATAGGCAATAATACCCCCTTGAAAGGTGTGGGTGATCCCAATTTTCCATCATCTCAACTAATGTTCATTATAAAGTGTCACTGATAAATATTTAGTGAACTCATTCATTAGAAAGCATATCTTCATTTAAAATACAAAAAAAGAGAAAGAATCACATCTATTTTTTTTGGACCCAACATAAATCCTTTAATAGTGAAAAATACTTGTTTAACACTCTCATACTTGTGATGTTGAAATAATGGTTTCATTAATTGCATTTATTGATCATAACAAGACTTTATAAACACTTATAATAGCTTCATTAATCCAAATAGAAGGAATCATCTCAACATTAGATATATTCTTTGGTTTTTGTAAAGTTTTTGGTCCCACAAACCGAGAGAATATTGTAACTAATGCAATGCCTCCAACAATAGGTGACCAAAATAATAATAAGTGAGTTTCACTTTAATGATACCATTCCCACTCTGGTAGAGGTGTGAGAAGTAAACCTGACTATTAAAACTGATGGATCACCTCACAAGTAGATGAGTACTCTGGAAATGCTGGTAGAACCTAATTCCACCATGAATCACTTCAGGAGTCTAACCTCATCTCATGAAAATAATTACCTCCCTTACCTTAGGGAGATATAAGAGGAGGTCAATCATGACTTCACCTCAACCCATTATATTCTTTAAAATGATCCTACTAACATGTTATATCATCAAAATAATGCATCCCCATAACCTTAAGAATCTATTGATTAGTATGCGCAAGAAATCAAAACCTCAACAACTCGGGCCAGGAAACCCAAAAAAGATCTAACTATAGGTGACTGGATAACAGAGTTAGGGGGAATATCAATATTTCAACCCCTATGGATGTATACGATCAAAACATTGTAACAATATAAAAATTTCAATATAATATATCTACTCCCACTTACTAATCCTTATAATACACTCTAGAAGAACCAAGAAGAGCATGTTGGCATATTCCAGTAGTAACTAGTAGAAATCCCATATTATTTTCCCAAGACACAAAGCTCATCAACATATCCTAATGGAAAATAGAGGACTATAGTGGGATCATATACCCTCTACCATGGAGGCATGGGCATATATTCCAATTAACGTCGATGAATCCGATTAATATATTCATGAAATTATTGAAGGATAAAATAATATCCTTTCCCATGAATTGGAAAATTGTTATTATATTCTGGCAGCGATAATGAAAAACCATCATTGATATATCTTAATTTTTATTTGGGGGTAGGAACATATACCCCTTATAACTCCGTGAAATTCTAACATATGATTACGATATCTTTCTCTACACGCAACAACAAACATAAATGAAACCATGATATATTTAGATAAAATTTAAAAAATAAGTATGAATGTTAATACCTTTCTATGGAATTATAATTAATTAATAAGAGTAACCAATTTATGAAATATTTATATAAATAAAATAATTTATACTTTTAATAGGAATTAAATTCGATAAATATATATATAATAACTAAAAAATCATTTATTCATAAAAATATATTTGTCTAAAAATGGAGTTTTATTTGAAGAAAGAAAGTATGCTATGATTAGATAATAGTAAAAGATATTTCTAAAATTAATAATATATTGCCAATAAATTAATTATTAATTGATAGTAAATAAGAATAAATAAAAATAATCTTTTATAAAGCTGTTTTCCAATATGAACAATTTCCACTATATTTTAGGATTTTATTTAAATATTTAATTGTAAAATTTTTGAGATATAATTTTATAGAATGAACATATTTTTTTTAAAAGTATAATAATATAATCTTGAGATTAATGTTTTGTTTTTTTTAAAAAGATTTATTTTTAGGAGAATCATGAAATTATTTGTTTTTATAAATAACGTGAATTTTATGACATTATTATTATATAAGTATGAATTGAAAATTAATGAAACCTTTTTATAATAATAAAAATGAATTTTACATGTGACTATATAATTCTAAAAATTATTTTTTAAATTTAAAAACACTTATTTGATAGTTTAGAACATCAGTAAAATTTCTAAAAAATTGTTTTTAATACACTAAAAAAATTTACTTTAAAATTAATTTTTATATATTTGATAAATTGAATAAGATGAAATTAATATAAACTTTATATTAATTGATTCTTTATTATCTAATAAGGACCAATTTATCTTTAGTCATAAATATTAATTTACCGTAGTTAAAAACTAGTAACTGTGTTAAAATCTAAAAGGCCAAAAGTAATAATTCAATGGGAAAAGGGATTAAAATATGATAAAAACACATATATAATTGAGTGTATGAGGTGTTTATAAACCTTATATATTTTATATTCACTTATTTCACAATTTTATATCCTATTGACATGTTTAACATGTGTTCCCTTTAAATTAAGCTGAAATATTTACAAAATTTCGATTCTCACCAATTATAAAAGGGGCTTCTCACAACCCATTCATGGCACCCTTAAAAATTTAGTTTACCCCTAAAACCCTTTAATTTGTACTTCTATAAGAATAATATTTCACCCTTTTTATCTTATTATTATATGATATTATCCTTTTCCATCCATTTCCAAGGGATCTTCTAAGAAAATCTTGAAGTGCTAATCACGGGTAATCAATATTACTTATATTGTTTTTTTATATTTTTATTTTACAATTATAATTTTCAAAAACCTATTTCAGTAAGTAATTATTTTTTATATGCAAATTTTTATTATGCTATGGGAATAATCATTAATCAAATATTCCCTTTTGTATTAAGAAAAATAAAACCATAATTTGTGTGTTGTGTGGACTACTGCCACATTGACGTAACATGTTTTATTATACTTAAAAAAATAAAAGAATGTTAATATGTGTAATTTAATAAATACTTATTATATTTATATCATTTTTATTATTCTTAATGAACAAACCATACCACTCCTTTATCCCATTTTATGTGAAACTAAATCAATAACCATGCATATGTGTGGCCAAACATATGGAACAATTTATTTTTATTTTTATTTTCATCAAAACCTTACATGAATGGAAATTAGGATGATATTAAAGGGTAAAAAGTATATTAATGACATAATTAATTTTTTGGTATAATAAATTAGAGAACGTGTTAATGATATTTTAAAAAATTATTATTATTAATTCAATCATTTTAAAGGAGAAAAATAAGAGAAAAATAATGTCTTATTTCTAAGTAATTACATTATATAAATTATTTTCTCATTTAAATAATTTTAAATTATAAAATATAACACTAATAAACACTAAATAATATCATTTTTCTTTATTTATAATTATATTATAACTAGATTATCTAATAATCATCTATTAATCATGGTAGGTTAATGTTTGAGCACGTTTAACCACTATCCTGAACAATAAAATACATTTATATAATGGATTAATATATTAAATTATTTACTAGTATAATATGATATTTATATATGTATATAATTTTTTTCTTTGTTTTTAAGGTTATTTTAATATTTAACTCATCAATTTAGAAACACACCTTTCCTTCATTATAAATCATTGAAACATGATCCTATTCGATTTCATATCCATGGTTCATAATAAAATAGGAATTGAAATGAAGTAATATAATCCTAAAATATCATAAAAGTATATTAAAACAACTTACATGATCTAATATTTATGTAATTTTCATAAATAGTAGATACCAACATAAATTTTATAAAACTAGTTCAAAGTGATAAAGATTTCTTACACCCGATGTTGAAAATATGTAAAAACTAGATTATATAATGATTAAATAATAATAATGTAAATGGGTATAATTATGAATAAGGTTATTGGTTATGTATTTAATGAACACAATTTAATTATTCAGGATATTTATTTAACGTGCTGAATGAATTAGGACCGAGAAAATGGTTTTCATCTCAAATTCCACTCTTTCAGACATGTTTTGTATTATGCACCTAATTTCATATATGTGGATTATATACTGAATATTTGATATATTATATCATGAATTATATTTTAGTCATATTATTTTAATTTCAATTACAAGTATACTATTTAAATGGGTTTTTATTAAAGTGTACCCAAGACACAAGAGTTTTGTTGGTCTCAATTATGATTCTTTGAGACATGTTACATGGTATGCACCGTATTTACTTTGTATGATTTTATAATAATTTACTATAATATGAATTATCTACAATATTTTTACATGTAATTAATGAGATAAACTAAACCAAATCAAGATATTTTCTTTAAAAATCTTCTGACTTAAGTGTTACCCCCATATCAAGAGTTTTTGGTAACTAAATTTTCATTAATTGTGTTATTATTGTTCAAACGAACTTATAAGTTGGGTACATTTTTTCCATTTACTATATTAAGTGGTATTAAATCATTTTTTAAACATTTATCACATAAAATAATTTTTAAATATATCATTCTCAATTAAGTATATGGCCCGTAAGGGATATTGATAACCCAAGCCACCATCATTAAGTTATTATGTTTCACAATAAAATTATTCCTTCCATTATTGAGTTCTTCCACACTATAATTTTATTATATGGTTTTATATAATCCACTTAATGAAAATTAAGTTCTAATAAAAATTTATGTTTTGGTACTTTTCTTATAATGAGATTTTTAAACAATGGTATTTTGAAAATAATAAAAAGGGGTTCTCATTTCACTTTCACATGTTTTTTATTGATCTTATTTTTTCTCCAAGTAAAATGTGAATGTTCCCAGTCAGAGTATTGTATCACTAAGAGAGGGTGGGTTTAATTAGTGATACTATTTTTCTTTTATGTTTCTTTGTAATAGAAACAAACTTCACCTCTTATTAATGATTTAAATTCCCTACTGAGAAACAAATCAACCCACATCCAAATAAGCACAAAGATTTACAAGGTTCACTATTCAATAAGAATAACTATGTACTTGGCATGGTTTGGAAGTGATAAAATACCATAAAATCCACTATAAATCAATCGTTGGATTATAATGAGTAGGATGTACCCTTTCACTCATATAGAACTATGAAACAATACAATTAGTGCATGTGTATCCTCTTAGCACAACAGGTTAATACAATTGTTTTGTAACATATCATGTTACATGTCATTTTTTTAATTCACCAAATGTATTAAATTGCAATAAAATTCATCAATTCCATACCCATAAGAAAGGTAATAACTTTCTAGACTTTTATATAAAACTTTAGTATGATTATCCTGAGTCTGTTTCTCCCAGTATGATTTCTCCAAGTACGATTCACACAAAACCAAATTTTCTCAGTCCGATTTTCTTTTAATAGAATTTAATAGAGTATAATTGGCACCACTTCAATCCTTGAATACAATTGTCAAGCTGAATATAATTTATCTCTTCTTCTCTCTATAAACCCAGAGTTTCTCTCTCTTCCACAATGAATAATTCAAGAATCAGAAAGTACAAAGTACTTTCTCCTTTTATAGGTTACCCATGAGTCCTTTGGTGGGGATCCAAAAATTTAATCCCACACACAAAAATTCACCCAAATTTTAATTTCCCCTAAAATTTAGGGATGCATTTTCACTTTTCAACACTTCTCAATGATTCTAGATTCTTATTCAAGTTTAATGTCATTCTTTTTACCTTTCATTGGTATCATCAAAAACATTTTTCATTACAAAATACAAATAAAAATTTTCATTCGAAAAACCCAGAATTTTGGGTTGGATTACAGGGTATGATTGCTGGGTATGATTTCTTGGTATGATTGTTGGGTACGACTGATGGGTATGATTGTTGGGAATGATAATTTCTACCTATGATCACTGGGTACAATATACTACAATCTGATAATGATCCTTCTTCTATATATAATCATTTCTTGGGTATGATCATTTCTGTGTATGATACTTTATAATCTAATAATGATCCTTATTCTATGTACAATCAATTCATGGGTATGATAATTTCTGTGTACCATCATTTCCTATGTATGATCATTTTCTAGGAATGGTCATCTCTGGGTATTATTATTTCCTTGGTATGATCCTTTTCTGGGTACAATCATTTCCTAGGTACGATCATTTCTATGTATGATCATTTCTTATGTAGGACCATTTTTGGGTACGATCATTTTCTGGGTATGAAAATTTCATGGGTATGATCATTTCTATGTACAATCATTTTTTTGTATGATGAGTTCCTAGGTATGATAATTTCTATGTACAATCTTTTCCTGTGTATGATCATTTCTGGGTACGATCATTTCCTGGGTACGATCATTTTCTGGGTACGATCAAATAAAATCTAAAAATGATGATCTTCCCAGATATGATAAAATAAAATCAGATAATGATTCCTTCTTGATCGGTTCTATCTATTTTCTTTTCTTCTACCCCAATATGATCGATTACATTTTGAAAATGATTCATTCTCAATTGACACCATCTCTTTCACTCTCCTTTTTTATTCATGCATTCATCATAAGTTCTCAATACAAATCATGATTGATATGAAATATAAATCATAAAATCATCATCAAAATTACATCGAAAAGTTTCATAACCTTCCATTAAATCAAGTTTCATTTTTTCCTTCTCATCTTGAGAACAAAATTTAAGAATACTTGAGTCCAATTGTTAGAAAACATGGGTCCTATAATTTTCCAAATAAAACCCAAAATAATTGTTTCCACAAAACAATGTGAAGTGATTTACACCTTGACAACAAAAGACAACACTTGAATAAAAAACACCTTAATCATCATATTGGTCATAACAAGATACCCCTATTGACTTTTTTATCAAACATGTTTCATGAATCACTAATATTTGTAACCTCAAACAATTAATTACATATCAATAATTCCAAGCCTACGTGAGCTAACTCATTTAGGACACAATAATCATTGATAGTAAAGTCATGCTATCATAAAATTATTGCTTAAAAATTCATTATTCTTTCCCATAACTTCAAATCATCATTCCAAGTTACCTTTAAAACAATTCATTTCCTATAACTAATCTAAAAAATAGTTAGAATAGCTCAATCATAAAAAAATGCTAAGGTCACAGCTTAACCACAACTCTCTCTTTTATGAAAAAGATTTATGAAATAATAAAATTATTCCCATTGAAAAAACAATCCAAATGTAATATTAGAGTGGGGACATATACACATACCTCAAAATTGTAGGGAAAGAAGTCAGACACCCATGTTAAATATAATTTTTTAGAATTATTCCTTTGAAAAATGTTTTGTGAAAATATCATCAACTCATTACGATGTTGGAACATACTTCAACTTAAATACATTCTTATAAAAATTCTCTATGATGAAATTATATTTGATATAAATATGTTTTTAATGAGAATGATTCATAGGATTCTTGGTGATATTGATTATACTTTGATTATCACAACCCAATAGCATGGGTAACTTAACTTCAAGAAGTAAATCTTCTAATTGTGTTTTCATCCACATAAGTTGAGTAGTGGCTTGAGTATCAGAGACATATCAGATTAAATAATACTGAGAGTTATTGATTTTTTTTATTTGAATGACAACTAAAAGAATTATTTCCCATAAAGTATACACCTCTAGATGTAGATCTTCCATCATCAGTATTTCCTACCCAATTTTCATCTGAATACCTTAACAATTCAATAAAATGTTAGCTATCATATTTTATTCCAAAGTTTTTTGTGCCTTTGATATATTAGAGAATTATTTTTCTGGCAATTAAATGTGATTCTTTTGTAGCACTTTGAAATATTTCACATATGTTAATAGAATACACAATGTCGGGTCTTGAGGTAGTCAAATAAAATAGACTTCTAATCATATTTATATACTCTTTTTGATCAACTTCTTTTGCTTCTCTATTGTTACTCATATTTGTTACCACTGAAATAGTTGTGGAAATAGGTTTTTAATTTTCCATGCCAAACCTCTTGAAAATTTATTTTTCATAAATTTATTGGGAGAGGAAAATTTATTCTTTCTTTTGCTTAATTTGTAACCCAAGAAAGTATTTTATTTATCATAGTATGGACATTAAAATACATTCTTCATTTATCCAACAAATATTTCATAGCTTTTATCATCATTCCCAACAAATATAATATCATCAACATAAATAATTAAAATGAGAGAATAATCTTGAATTTCTATGATGTAAAGATTGTTATCTACTATTCCTTTTTTAAAATTCATATTTCTTAAGCATGTATTAAATTTGGAATACCATTCCATATGAACTTGTTTTAGGCTATAATATTCCTTTTTCAATATGTACACAAAACCTTATTCTCTTCCAATAAATAATCCACAATGTTGTTCAATATAAACCTATTTTTCAAGATCACTATTTAAGAATTCATATTTAAAATCCATTTAAAGGATATTTTAGCCTCGTTGTGAAGAAATAGAAAGAAATATTATGATATTTTTATGTCTTTCCACCAGAGAAAATGTTTCATCAAAATCAATACCCTCAATATATGAATACCCTTTGCATACAAATATTTCTTTGTTTCGTATAACTTCAACTTTTTCATTCATCTAGTTTCGAAAAACCCATTTTGTACCAATGATGTTTCTGTTTTCAAGATGTGTATGAGTTCCCATGTATTATTCTTTTCAATCTGATATAATTATTCATTCGTGGATTAAATCCGTTCTAGATTCTAAAAAGCTTATTTCACATCATTCAGTTTCACTTTTGAATACAAATAAGTACATGTAATTGAATTGGTTGTCCTTTTTGTTTGAACCATTTGATGATGATCACCAATTATATTCTGTGATTCAACATGTTTTTTCAACCTTGAATAGGATTTTTGATTTTGTTCCTCATAAATGAAAATAGATGAGTCCAATTCTTCACCTTTATAAGTATTACATTCATTTCTATCCTCATCTGAATTATCTTTTTAAACTTGCTCAACTTATTTGTCTTCCTGAACATGTTTATATTTATCATATATTTCAATAAATTTTACATCAATTTTATCAACAAATATTCCTATTTACTTTTTGAATAATCTATATTCTCTTCCTTTTGGAGCATATCCAATAAATATTACTTCTTCACCTCTCTGCTCAAACTTAACATAGTTTGCATGTTTATTTTTTATAATACATGGAATCTCAAAAACCTTTAAGTATTTCAAACGTGGAGTTTTTTCATAAAAAAATCATATGGAGTCATATCTGATTGAGGCCTATAGAAACAATGGTTCTGAATGTAAATATAAATAGTCATGCATCGTCTCCAAAATTGATAGGAAAGTTCATGTTTAAGTAACACAGTTATTCCCATCACCACCAGGATTCTATTTTTTCTTTTAGAAACCCCATTTTCTGGGGGTGTATGAGGAACTATATTAATTATGAATTCCATGATTCTAAAGATAATATTCAAACTATGTACTTTTGTATTCACCACCATTATCTGTTCTCAACTTCTTCATAGAATACTCACATTCCTTATTTTCTTTTATTAAAAAACTTTTAAACATTTTCAAATCATCTAATTTTTGTTTCATATAAATGAAAAAATTAATGAGTGTAAAATAATCAATGAATGTAATGAAATTATTATCTTAATTTTTTTATTTCTATCTCATTGGTCCACATATATCATAGTGTATCATCTATATGGGTTTTTTTTGAACAAATATCAACATTCCTATGCACAAATTTTGTAATTTTTACTATTGGGAAGATATTGCAACACCAATCTATTCTCCTTGTAAAATCATGAATGTATCAAAAACTATATCTTTTAGAAATATTTCTCATGATTCTTTAACACATGTGTCCAAGCCTTTTATTCCAAAACTGATTCTCTTCCACCACGCTCATGTAACAAGAGTTTTGTATTTCACTATACTAAAAGAAAGTACCTTATGTACACTGGCACCTGGTAATAATCTTTCCATATATTTTACTCTTCACAAAAAACCCATATTTTCTAAAGATAAAATTTTTACCCTTATCACACAATTTTGAAACATTTAGTTGATTGGGTTTCATCCCATCAACATACAATGTTTTCTTGGATTTCATTTTTCATTTTCCAATGATTGCTGATCCAACACCATTGATTTTTAAGGACTAATAATTTCTAAATGTCAATTTTCCTTCTTTATAATCTTTCACATTCTTATATAATTTCATGTCTCCTATCATGTGAGAAGAACAGACACTATAAAGTATATAGGGTCATTCTCCATTGTTGTATTTTAATGATTTTTCAACAAAAATAAGATTTTCTTAATTATTTTTATTCTTCACCTTTGAATTTTGAAAATTAAGAATCTTTTCTTGAGCTGGTAACAAAATAAGACACCCTTTTGCAAGGTGTCTAAGTTGTTCACATCTTTCACAAATAGTTTCAAAAGGTTGAAACATTATTTCAATATTCACTTAATTGTTTTCAAATTTCTTCAAGACAACCTTCTCATTTTTATTTATTTGAGGATATTGATTCCCCTTAAATCTATGCCTTTCATAAATTGTGGGAAAATAGAAATGTTGTTGATTATACCAACACATATTTTCTATGTTTCAGAATCCACCACAATACCAACAATACCCATAAAATGAGTATTTTCCTTTGATGCTTATATACTGATCAGGATCATGAATGTGTTTCTCAACAACTTTAATTATTGATCCAACAACCTTTCTATTATCAACAAGGTTATTCTGATTCATTTATTCTTTATTGGATTCAGAATTATTTGAAACCTTTCAAATTTATGTTGTTTAAAAATATTTTCAAACTTAGGTTTCTATAAGACATCAAAACTTCCAGTATTCTTCTTTGTAGAAATAACTTCATTCTTCTTATCACCCTTTGAGGTTAATTTTTTTTAACATTCTCTAGATTATCTTGTAGATAACATTCACCAGGCTCAGTGATAGAGTTTTGAAAAAATGTGTTTCTCAATTTAGCTTCTGAAAGTTTTTGTTGATCAAGTTCTAATTCTTCTTGTTTTACTTTCAACTTCACCTATAGATTCTAATTACGACTCTTTTGATTTTCAAGAGATTTCATCAAGTCATCAATTTCATTAAATAGATTCACTTTTTCTTCAGAAAAACATTTTATATCTCTAATTGAGGAACATTAATCTTCCAAATTTTTCGTTTTCTTTTCAATCCTACTAATAATTCTCAGAAACTCTTTAAATTATTCTTTAAATTGATGTCCAGGTTGAGTTTCTTCTTCTTTATAACTAATAATTCAAATTATTCATCATTCAAGGTTATAATAAAGGTATTTTTAATACCATACTCAATGGATTTTTTAGATTCAGTGTCACTCTCTTCTTATTCTTCATATTTGGAAAAGAAACTTCTTCTTTTTGATTTGAATAATTTCTTTTCTTTTCATTTTTCTCTATTTTTTTCCACAATCTACTTGTCTTTATTTCATCAATATCACCATCCAATTCTTTCTTTCTTCAAGGAAAATTATCCAAAAAGTGACCAACACCACCACATTCAAAACATATCAAGGGAAGTATACCATTTTATTTTCCGGTACCTATTTTCGCGTTTTTAGAAAACAAGAATATAATTTCATTAATATTTTTACATACCTCATTTTCAGAGTCAGAATCACCAGTTTTATCTTCAATAATAATATTCTTTGACATTTATTTCCTCATAGCCTTGAAATATATTAATCTATCAACCTTTATTTTGATCTTAATAGCATTATATATTCTTATATAATAAGTGATAAGAGTTATATGTTAATAATCAAGAGATAATGTATGAGGATCATTATCTTCCAATTTAGACACTTTTTCATTGAATTTGTCTGGTAGGATTCTCAAGATTTTATCAATAACTGTAGAGTATTTTTTCCTTTCACAAAGACATCTGATAGTACTCACAATGTAATTAACCCTTTTTAAATAATTCTATAACAGATTCATGCTCACCCATATTCAAATATTCATACATCAATCTCCATATTTGTAACTTTTCCTTCATTACTTTTTTTATTTCATTCGTATATGGTTTTCAATTTATCCCATATAACTTTAGCCTTGTAAACACCTTTCACTCTCAATAATTCATTTTCAAAAAGTGATAATAATATAGAATTCTTTTCCCTTTCGTCATTCTCAAGAAACTTCTTTTCAATAGGTATAAGTGGAGCACTATCATCAATGGGAGGAAACACAACTATTTTAACTTTAAGAACATCATAATTGATTGACATAAGATAAGGAAGAATTTGATATTTCCAGATATGATAGTTCTTTCTATACAAAACTTCAATACCTTTACTGTTCACACAGTTCATGTTCTCCATCAAAAAGGAATAACAAAAAGAACTTGTCTTTAATACCAATTGAAATTTCCCAATAAGAGTACTGTATCACTGAGAGGAGGAGGGGGTGAATAAGTGATACTAATTTTCTTTTATGTTTCTTTTCAATTGAAATAACCTTCACCTCCTACTAAATATTTCAATTCCATATTGAGAAACAAATCCACACACATACAATAGAGAACAAAGATTTAAAAGGTTCACTATTCAATAAGAATAGTTATGTCTTTGGTACGGTTTAGAAATGATCCAATAAAAAAATCCACTATAAATCAATACTTGGATTATAGCAAGTAGGATATACCCTTTCAATTGCGTAGCACTATGAAACAATACAATAGTGCATGCTCATCCCCTTAACACAACCAATTAATAAAACTGTTTTGTAACATATCATGTTACCTGTGCCTCTTTTTAATTCAAGAAATTTATTCAATTAAAATACAATTCATCAATTTGTTACGCAAAATAAAGGTAAGAACTTGTTGTACTTTGATACAAAACCTTATCCTGATTAGCCTAAGTCTGTTTCTCCCAGTACGATTTCTATAAGTATGATTCACATTAAACCAAATCTTCTCAGTCTGATTTTATTTCAATAAAATGTAATAGAGTAGAATAAAAAACACTTCAATTACAAAATATAATTTTCAAGTCTAATAGAATTTATCTCTTCTTCTCTCTAGAAACCCAGATCTTCTCTCTCTTCTACAGTGAACAATGAAAGTGTCAGAAAGTACAAAGTACTTTCCCCTTTTCTAGGTGACCCATGAGACCTTTGGTGGGAATCCAAAAATTCATTCTCGCTCACACAAATTCTCCCAAATTTGAATTTACCCTAAAATTTCGAGATGCATTTTGACTTTGTCAACACTTCTCAAAGATTCTCAATTCTTATTAAAATTTTATCTTATTCTTTGGCCCATTTATTTGTATCATCAAAACAATTTTTAATTATAAAATCTCAATAACACTTTTCATTCAGAAAACCCATAATTTTGGGTCTAATTACTGGGTATAATTGTAGGGTATGATTGTTGTGTATGATTATAGGGTTCGATTGCTAGGTAGGATTTTTGGGTGTGATTGCTGTGTATGATTGCTGGGTACGATCATTTCTGCGTATAATCACTAGGTATAAAATATTATAATCTAGTAACGATCCTCCTTCTGTGTATGATAATTTCCTAGGTACGATCATTTCTATGTACGATTGTTGGGTATGATACATTAAATATGATAATGATCATTCTTATTTGTACGATCATTTTCTGGGTATGAACATTTATATGTATGATCATTTCCTGTGTCCAATCAATTTCTCTGTACGATCATTTTTGGGTACGATCATTATCTGGGTATTATCATTTTTATGGTAACATCATTTCTTGGGTACAATCATTTCAATGTATGATCATTTCCTATGTATGATCATTTCTAGGTATGATCATTTTCTCGGTACGACCATTTTCTAAGTACGATCATTTCTGTATATGACCATTTCCTGTGTACGATAATTTCCTGGTTATGATCATTTTTATGTACGATCATTTATTATTAATTATAATTTATGGGTACGATCATTTTGGGTTATGATCATTTCCTGGGTATAATCATTTTCTACGTACGATCAAATAAAATCTGAAAATGGGGATCTACCCAGATATAATACAATACAATATGATAATGATTCCTTCTTGATCGACACCATCACTTTTCTTTTCTTCTACCTGAATACGATCGATTATAGTTTGAATATGATTAATTCTCAATCAACACCATATCTTTTACTCACCCATTCCTTCATCATGATTACATTATAAGTTCTCAATGCAACTTATGATTTATATGAAATAAAAATCAACAAAGAATCATCACAATTAAATTTTAAAGTGTCATAACTTTCCATTGACTTAAGTTTCTTTCCCTCCTTCTCATCCTGAGAACAAAATTTCTGAATACATGAGTCCCATTTTCAAAAAACATGGGTCCGATTATTTTCAAAACAAAACCCTAAACAATTGTTCACACAGAAAAATTGAAGTGATTTCCTTTCTTTAAAACTTACCTTGACAACAAAAGACAACACTTGAAATAGAAAAACCTTGATCATCAGCTTGGTCCTAACAAAATGTTATTTACTTTCAAGGATCCAGTATTTTAGATTCTTTTAAAATGATTTTTTTTAAAGGATTTTAAATCAACTTTTAAAATGTTACCTTTTAAAGCGACAAGAAATTTTTTATTTTACATCAATGTTAAAAATGTTTTCTAACATATATTTTTAAGTTTTCATTTCTATTTAACTTATAATTTTCAAACTGATTCTCCTAAAAGGGTTTATGTTTCATGATTTATCCTCTAATATATATGTGTTATTATTTTGGGTATTGAACTCATGGTATCAAACAATTTGTTTCTTATGATACCTTTCAAAGGAATATATTTTAGGGTTTTTTTAATTTATTTAATTCCTAATCATTGTTTCCTTTATTATGTTGGGATTATGTTATTTTGAAACTATCAAAATTATTCCTCCAAATGGGTAATGATCATATTATCCATTTTATTGAAATGGGTAAAAGAATCATTATTATTTATGTTTTTTATTTAAATAAGTATGATTGTGGGAAAGTTGACCATATATTGTTTAATAATACAGATTCTTTCTCTGGATGAGTTATGATCATTTTATCCTTTTTATGAACACTGGGAAAAGTATTGGCATTCCATATATTGTTATTACAACATGGATCATTTTGGAAAATATGAACATGTATTGTTTAACCATCCAATATCTCCCTCTAGATAGATTATGATCATGTTATCCCTTGTATTGAAATGGGAAAAGTGTTGAAGTTATTATTGATTATTGAATACTAATACATATTTATTATGTATTGAAATTCCTTATATATCATTATATAAATATCCATTTGTTTATTATGTAATATGTTTATTAGAGAATGGTATGAAAGTTCTTGTTGGATCTTATAGAGAATGCATTGGACTTAATCATGTGAAGGGTGATGCTTGGAATTATATAGCTCCTCGATGAATCGACATGTATCATGAGAGAAAAAAAGATGGGTGTTGGTGTACGATGCTTCCCATAATTGGATAATATTTTTGAATAAGGCCTTCATAACATGTTTTTTATGTCTATAAATATGAATTCTATTAGTATAAGAGCAGTATTTTTGATATCCATGATTTCATTTAGTATCCCATATATAACATGCTCATATTTTCAATTTAATTATGGTTTCATGTTGTTTACCTAATCTTTCTATAAGATTTGTGGCATGTTTATTACATGATTACTTTAGTTACTTGTTACCCTTACCATGTTTTCTACATCACCCTTTTCTTATATTTTTATTTCATAAGTTATGAAGAAAAGTAGTACACATGAATTGTTTATAAATATAGAATGTGTGGAAGAATATATGAGATATGCTGACAAATTAACATGAATTAAGTAGTTTCTTTTATATAATGAAAAAAATGTCAATTAGTTGATAAATACAAGTTATTTATTAGCTAATTATGTGGCATGCTTATTTAAATCCTTAAACTCAAAAATATACTTTAGATATAATAGATTCATTAATCATTATTTATTTTTTAATTATGGTTGGTAATATTCAGAATTTTATAGTAGGTATCAAAGTCACTTTTTAAAATATGTGTTTCTGAGTACCGAGCTCGAGAGTGTGGGTTTGGGGTATCACAGTTGGTATTAAAGGAAAGGATTAGATAACTTTAGATATTAGAATATTTTTTTGTAGATAATCTACGGGTTGATAAGTGATGGATGATCATTATTTAAATGGTATTAATAACCCTTTAGGATAAGTATATAATTTAATGAAAAGGTAATGATGCACTTCTTATTTGATGATAAGGGTTAGATAACCTTAGTGAAAACCTAGAGACGAGTCGAAGCATTGGATGAAATTATAATGTTTTCATAAAGTATTGAGTATGTGATTTTCCTATAAATAAAATCTCTATCTTGATATTAAAAGTGGATGTAGGATCTGGGAAAAAAGTATATAGGGGTAATAACCCTAAAAATATGATCGAGTATTAACTTCAACATCACTTGGTGCGTGAAAAATAGGCATAACTATGTATTCAGTTTGACACATCTGATAGTTATACTTGGGTTAATCACATTCTCTTTATGATATATTATAAAGAATTTACAATTGATGTTAAATAATTTGGTTAGAGAAACTAATTGGGATATGACCATGGATAACCAAGGATTGAATAATGTTAGCCATAGTTTGATATGAATGTATCATATTTCAAAAAAAAGGTTTTATAAGATAAGACATATTTAAGGTTTGGGGGAAGTTATTTCTGAAGTATCTAGATCTTAATCCCATAGTATAATTTTATGTGAAATTATGAATGGGTTAGATCCCATTATAAAGTACTTATAATAATTTTTCATATAGATAAATCTCACCCCACATACTAAATAAACCCATTATTGCCTAGTTGTGTATGATTAATTATGAATTCCGTATATAAATTACCCTGATATTCTGAGTCAAAGTTTTAGGATGAAATTCATTTTGGGGGGGCTATAACATCTCAAAATTTAATACATGGTTACCTATAAATATTTCAATGTTTTGATAGATCCCTCCAGATACAACACCAATCATCAATTAAATCAAGATATATTTGGATAAAATTTATATGTTATGTATGACCATTAAAATTTATCCATTGAATCATCAGGATTGAATATGAGTAACAAATTTATGAAATATTTATCGAAATAAAATAATATCTACTTTTAATATGAATGAAATTCATTTAATAAATATATTATAATTTGATAATAATAATATATATCTATAATTAGAATAATGTATTACCAATAAATCAATTATTATTTGATATGGAGTATGTATAAAAAATAATTATCTTTTAAAAGGATATCTTCCAATATGAACACTTTTTCACTATATATTAGGATTTTATTTAAATATAGAAATATTAAATTTGTTAATTTTAATTTTAAAATATGGTATTAAATTTTTTACGAATCATAATAATATAATTTTAAGAATAATTGTTGGGTTTATTTAAAGGTGAATAATGTAAAATAATATTTTTATAAATAACATGAATTTTATGACATTATTATTATATAAGTATGAATTAGAAATACACAAAACATTTTTATAAGACAAAATATTTATTTTATATAAGACAGTTTAATTATGAAAATTCTGGTTTTAATTTATAAACCCATATTTTATATTTTTGAATATAATTAATATTTTTTCAAAAAGTGTTTTTAATAAATTATAAATTTTTATTTTAAAATTAACTTTTATCACTTCTAAAAATTGAATAAAAAAATTTATTTAAAATTTAAAATTTGTGGTTAGAAATTATCTATGTAGTGTAACATTATTTTTATTCAGAAAGATTGTGTTTCCTTATCTAAGATCTAGTAACCACGATAAAAGCTAAAAGGGTAAAATTAACAATTAAAGGGTTAAAGGGCTTGAAATATGATCAAACAATTCCTACAATTGATTGTATTAGGTTTTAATCTAACTTATCTCTTCCCTCACTCAATTATTTTTCAAACTTTAATCTACTTGACGATTTTACCATGTTATCCATATATATTAATTTTAAATGTTTTCAAAAATATCATTCTCACCACTTATAAAAGGGGTCTCTCACCAACCCTTCAATTTACTCATAAAAATTAGGTTTCCTGTAGAAATTAATACCTTTTTATTAACCAAGAATTATATTTCACTCTATTTATCTTTTTTTCATAAGAGATTAGCTCATTCTATCAATTTTACAGGGATCTTTCAAATAAATATCAAAGTGCTCAACGCGACTAATCATTTTTACTTAACTTATTTATTTTATAATTATAATTTTCAAATACATATGTAATGAAATAAGTATTAATATATAATTAATTATATTATACTATGAAAATAATCATTAAACACATTTTCTATTTCCTATTAAGAAAAATGAAACCATAATTCGCGCGTTGTGCGGACTACCACCTTCATGATGAAACATGCTTTTTTCCTTCTGCACCTTAAAAGAATGGTGTAAAATTGTAATATAATAAATTTTTTTATATTTATATCATTTTAATTATTCTGAAACTTTAAACCATTTTACTCTTTTCTCCCATCTATGAAAAATGAAATTATCAAGCCTGTGTATGCGTGAATTACCACCTCCATAGAACAACTGATTTTCATTTTTATTTTCAAAACTTCCTTTAATGGATGTTCATGAAGATGATATTAAATTATTAATATAATTTTTATGATATCATTAATGTTATGTTCTGAAAAATTTGATAAACTATTAATGATATGGTCAAAAAATGATTATCAATAATTCAGTTGTTTAAAACATGTGAACTAAGAAGAAAATAATCCACTCTTTCTAAGTAATGAATGTATATAAATTATTTTATAAAAAAAATTCTTTCAAATTGAGATATATCACACTAAAAAACACTAAATAACATCCTTATACTTTTCTTATAATGATATGAAAACAAAACTACATCATAACCATATATTAATCTTGGTAGGTTATTGTTTGAGTCCGTTTAACAACCTTAAATACTATAAATTTATGCAATGAATGACTATGAAAACATATTTACTGATATAAGATGATATAAATATTTAAATAATGGTGTTTTAAGGTTATATAAACATTTATCTCGTTAATTAAGAAAAATAATTTATTCATTAAGAATCACCAAAACATTATCATCACTGAGTTCATTTTCATGGTTTGTAACCAAAACTAACATGAAATAAAATTATATAATTATAAAATATAATGTAATATTTATTATAGTACCTTATATGATCTAATGGTGACGCAATTTGGAAAAATAATAGATACCAACTTGACTTTTATGAAACTAGTTCAAAGTAATAAAGATTACTTACACCCAATGTTGAAAATAGATAAAAACAAATATATATATATATATAATGATTATAAATTAGGAGTATAAATATTTATATTAATGAATAAAGATATTGGTAATTTATTTAATTAACTTAATTTAATTTTTTAAAATATTTTATTGTATATGTAGAACATATCAGGATTGAGTAATGGATTTCATCTCAAACTCAATTCTTTGAGACATTTTTTTATTATGCACTTAATTTAATTTGTGTTCTCTATATAATTCTTTTTTTATATATCATAAAATGAATTATATTTTAATTATTTTTTTTATTATCAATTATAAGTATACTCTTTCAATGGGTTTAAATTAAAGTTCTACTAAATCTGTATGGGTTTTCTTGGTCTCAATTATGATTCTTTGAGACATATTACTTGTTATGAACCATGTTTCCTTCGTACGATGTTATATTTAGTTAATATTTTATTAATTATATATACTATATTTAACTCTAATTTATTTTACAAACTAATCCAAAAAAAATATATTCTTCAGATGTATTTTGACTCGTGCATTATCCTAGTCACAAGAGTTTTTGGTAACTCAATTTCTATTCAATGAATTATTATTATTAAAAAAACTTATAAGTTGGGTAAATTAGTCCCATTTATTGTATTTTGTGTCATTTTATCACTGTTTACATTTTTACCACATAAAAACCTATTCAAATCATTCATTATTAATGTGCTATATTTCCTGTAATGGATATTTATTACTCAAGTCTCCTTCCATGAGTTATAATATTGTGTCATAAAATTTTTCATTCCATGATTGAGTTCTCCCAAAATAATATTTTATTATATTCTATTTTATAATCATATTTTATAAAATTATGTTTGAATACAAATGGGTATTTTTACTCTTCTTACAATGTTATTTTTAAAGAAACATATTTTGAAAATAACAAAAATAGTTTCTCTTCACGTTCACTTGTTTTGTATTCCTTTACCCATTTATCCAAGATAAAATTTATTTCATTTAAAGGATCCATTATTATAGATTATTTTTAATGGTGAAGTTTTTTAAATTCCTTTAATTTACCTTTTTAATAGTAACCTTTGAATAAGACATGTAAATTTGTAAATTAAACTAATGTTTAAAATGGTTTCTAAAAGATCTTTTATGTTTTTATTTGTATTTCCCTTATCATTTTCAAATTGTTTCACCCTAACAGGTTTTATGGTTCGTGATTTATCCTATAATATATATTTGTTATCATTTGGGGGATTGAACTCACAATATCAAAAAATTCATTGTTTTTTATACCATTCAATGCATCCTTTTATGAGGTTTATGTCAACAACCATACATTTTTCCTTTATTACATTGGGGTTATGTTCTTTTGAATCCATAAACCTTTTAATCTGAATGAGTTATGATTATAATATCCCTTTTATTGAAATAGGGATGAGTATTGTAGTTCCTTATGTTTCTATTCCAATATGGATGATTATGGTCAAGTTGGATTTGTATTATTTTACCATCTACCTTCTTCCTTGTAAATACCCTGACCCTAGTAGCCCAGAACTAGTGGTTACTTTATTACATTGTCATAATATACAATGAGTCATATCATAAATGACCAAATAATTTTTTAGTATTGGGAATGTTGATACATACTTAAAATTTATATTGCAATTGAAAACAAAAAAAATACACAAAGTTTTTTCATTGATAGCACAATATCTCCCTCTAGCATATCCCTACAAATTGATCATAAAACACTTCCTAATATCCCCGAGAAAAAAATAATGGGGTGAGATCAAATTATTAGTAAGGGTATGAGTATATCATAAGATATGAATGAATAAAGGATAATCAATATGGAAAGGTAAATAACTTAAAAACATGACATTCAATAAATTACTTGACCATAATATGGAAAGAATAAATGATGATCAAATAGTGCCATATAAAATCACATGATCTTGAAACTTAAAAATGGATATTAT
Source organism: Viscum album (assembly GCA_963277665.1). Classification (NCBI taxonomy): domain Eukaryota; kingdom Viridiplantae; phylum Streptophyta; class Magnoliopsida; order Santalales; family Viscaceae; genus Viscum; species Viscum album. Next base: position 1,826,484,809 of record OY728140.1, read on the forward strand.
AACTAATAAAATAGTAACATTTAATATAAATAAATAATTTTTTATTGAGAGAATTCAAAATTTCAGATATCACAACCATACCGTTAATGCCTCATGATAAGACATCTTACATAAATGGGTAGGGCATTGACAAAAAACTCAAGCTAGTTTGTCTAATGAGACTTATTGATGAATAAAGGGGATATAGCTAGCCTCTCCCATCACTTAATAAGTCTAATTATTCCTTATATAAAAGGGGTGAAATATAATTAATATAAAAATTAATATTGAAAAACTAGTATTTGAAATGTTAATACTTTAAAAAATCAAAAAATATAATCATAAAAAATCCAGAGTAATATGGTGAACGGTAATAAAATTATACATCCCCAATAAAAATGATCCTAAAACATCTAGATATGTAATAAGGATGGTATAAATAAAGATGATTTTTTAAAATCTTTCTCTTGAACTCTTGAGTACATAAAGAGATGAAGATAAATGTAATTTTTTTCCAATTACCTAACTAGAGTATAATAAATTTCATTAATTTCGTGAGATATCTATCATATTATTTTATCATTGTAAGAATAAACATAAAAAATATTGACAAATGATGAAATTTTACCATAAATCCATTACCACATTAGTAACATTGAATCATAAAACCCTTGAGATAATAACAATAAATAATACTTAAAATATCATCATAGTAAATAAATTCATGATATTACATGTACAATGGGCTCTATATACACATCATAAAATAATATAGGTTCATAATATGACATATGTATCAAAGAAGGAAAATTGAGACAAAAATACCTTACCTTAGGTCCAACTTCCTTCATACATGTTGTAATATCATGTATAATAAATATAGGTTTATTATAAATCTATTAAAGAACTATAATCATATATATCATTCCATATATGATTTACTTATTGTCTTTTATCACCCATTTATAAACAATTCTTTCTTAAAATCATGGTTTCAAGTGATAGTTTCTTTATTTTTCAAGTATGTTTTGGTTCGGTAATTTCAGTCCTTTTAAATTAACCATGGTTACATTATACCCAAAATTTAAACCATAATATAAATATAATATATATTCATTATATACATATTTATTGTAATATATTAAATCTATAGATAGGAAATAAATTACACCATTCATGGAGATGGTGGGTTGTACGCGCGTATGAACATTTTTTCTATATTCTAAATAGATAAAATGAAAGAAAAATAAATATTAAATAAACTTTAAATAATAATTATAATGTTATAAATATATTTTATATTAATCAAATTCATCATTATTAACGTCCATGTAAAAATAAAATGGAAAACATTTCACATCGCTATGTGAAGGTGGTGGTCCCCATATACACACAAGGTACATTATTATTTTACAATGGACTAGAAGGTAAGAAGTTAGATGTGATATTATATTTGTAGAATTATTTTTAGGTAATAAATATTACATATATTCATTAAATTTATCTTTAATACCTTCCATGTAAAGAGTAAGTGAAAAATAAATCACATCACTTTGTGAGGTGGATGTCCCCCATACACACAAGCGACATTATCATATCTCCCCAAAAAATGGAAATTTATAAGGTATATGTGATATAATAATTACATAAGTATAATAATTTCATAAATATCATATAAATATGTTAAATCTATCGTTATATCTATCCTTGAATGGTGGTAATTGAAAACAAATTACACCAATTCACGAGGAGGTAGACCGTTGTACATAGGTCCTAAACATAATAAAATATTAGTATATGTAATATTATTTGGTTTTTATATTATCATAAATTAATAATATTATAATAAGTTATAGGAAGAAGTAAAATGAAAACACATAGTTTATAATTTTACCTCTTCTTTGGTCAACCTCTTTAGGTTTAACATAAATCCTTTCTATATTGTCACTATGATCTAAAAATGACTCTAAAATGTTGAGATGGAAGTAAGGAATAGATTTGGGTAGGTATTGCCTAAAATAAATGGGTTTGGAAGTGTCAATAGTTGAAGATAAGGGGTGGATTTTTATAAGTGGGGGAGAGGACACACATGGATTTTTTTTAAAAGATAAAGTGATACTCATATTTTTATCATGTAAAACGCAGACAAAATCATTAATTATCGACAATTATAGGCGATAAAGTCTAAATATTTCCATAAAATGGGTTCTTACACGTTTTAGGCCAATTTTAACAGTTATCCTCCAAGTTTAATACCTAATAAATCAGTTTTTACTTCATCTTTGATAATTAGTTTTTTTACCATTTTAACTATTCATTATGGTAAAAAATCAAGTTTAACTTAATAGATAATATTAATTATTATGATTAAAAATATGGATTAAATTTTTACAAATTCAATTAACATAAGTGGCATAATTCAATTTAAAATTTAACCAGTAGACGCTTCCAAAAAACTGGGTTTTCAAAGAAAAAATTTCAAAGGTTTTAAAACTTTTTATATCATAATTTCATATAAAATTGTTTCCAATTATATAAATTAGTTAAATTGTAATATAATTGAACTAGTTTCATTTTAAAATTTGTTTATAATATTATTTATCTTTTTAAATTTTTTAAACAAAATGAGGTTTACAATAAAAATCATTATTTTTCACTGTTCATCAAAAAATTATTCTATTCAGAAAATTATAAAAAATTCACCTAAAGATCAAATTGACAGGTAGAAATAAAAAATGAATTTTTTTTGTAAAATTAATTTTCTAAAAATTTTAAAAAATTATTTTAAATTATGTGCATAAAGCGCAACTAAACGGACTTTTAGAAAAGTAGAGTTTTTCAAAAAAACATTTAATGTTTTATTTCAAATAATTATTATTTTATTTCTTTTCAACAGATAATCATTAAATATATTTTATACATATGTAAAACATATAATTTTCATAATTTATTTCTTCCTATTCTTACTCGCCAACTTAACATCTAGGTTATAATGGTCATGATTAAATAATATTATTTTAATAGAGCATCACCATTTGAATAAACCTAATATTACGTGTATCACAAGCTATCGAAGAGATTAAATTTATTCTAAAAAATATATTTTAATGTTTTGGAGTGTTACATTTTATTCTAATCTTGGTGTTTCATGTCATATACACTATCGAACATGATATACCTCTTTTAAAATATCAGGTCATTGCATTCCCCCATATGGGTTATGATCTTATTATACCTTTTATTAACATGAGGAAAAGTATTTTCATTCCATATATTGTTATTAAAGTACTTATGTTTTTTAAAAAGTTTACTATGAGGGAAAGTATTTTCATTCCCCTTGATGCATCTAAAAGTATCATGAGATAAAAGAGGTTAATTTTTGGTTCATTCCTATTCCCATAAGATTACAGTGACTTGGAACAAGGCCTAGACATGAATATTTTGATTCCCTACATTATTCATTCAATAAGTATGAGATCATTATTATTAATATCCATTTATTATTTTATTTTCATGTATATAGAATGATCCCAATTTTAAGTCTATTATGGATTCATGTTGTTTTCATATTCCCTTCTTTATATTTATTCCATTTTTATTCCATGATCAATACAATTATATATAACCATTTCTGAGAATTTTAGCTTACCCCTTTCTTATATTTTCATTCCACATGTTATAAAGAAAATTAGTACATGTGAAATGTTTAGAAGGATAACACGTGTGGTATAATTTATGGGATATATTGAAGAATTATCATAAATTCATTATTTTCTTAGATTTAATAGAAAAATATCTATTATTTGATAAATATTTATGTTTTATTATTTTTTGATATTCTATAATTCTCTAAATATATAAACCAAAATAGATCATTTAGGTGTAAGAAATTTAATAATTGTTTTTAATTTTGAAATTATGGATGATCATATCCATACTATTATAGATGTTATTAAAGAAATTATGTAAAGCTTGACTTTATGAGAACTAGGCTTGGGAGCATGGGTATAGGGCATTGCACCCACTCTTATTATTAAAGGATCATATCAATATAATTTATTGAATATGTCACATCCAGAAAATATTTTTATGGTATTTTTAATTTAATTTCCATTATTTCTTTGTTTTTTGGGGTTTCTCATGTTTCTGTGGTGAAATGGGTGAGTTTTCATGAATTTGGCCAAACCATGAGCCCAATTCCAGATTCAAAAATATTTTTTTTTCTTTTATATTTCCTTCAGTTTTTAACATTTTTCATGAATTATAATTTGTACTTGGCCTCCCCTGACCTATTAACACCAGAATGTCAATTTGTGGCCTTTATAAATCCATAACCAAGGTGTATTTGAGTTTTTATTTAAGGAATTGGGCCTTCCCAGAATCCCAATTCTAGTTTTAAAAGTAAAATGTGTTTAATTAATAACTTATTCAATTCTATGTATATTTAAATGATTCCAAGTGTCACCAAAGCCCACTAAAACTAGCCGCGTTCCCCACCTCTTTCCCCCATCTTTGGATATCTTGTTCATCTCAAACTAGTGAAGAACATTATAAAGTTTCTCAAATCGGCTAGAATTGAAGAGGTAACTTCATTACTTATTAACTCTCTCAATTATTAATTTTCTTCCTCCATTATAGTTCCTAATTTGACCCTTCATCCTCCTATTATAACCTAAAATCCATTACATCCCTCCAAGTATCTCAAAACCTTTTTGGAATTCCATTTGAAGGGAAATTTGGTGGAGGAACTTTAGAAAATCTCAAGTAAGTATCTATCCACCTTAGTTCCTCCCTTTCCATGAAGTTTCTTTCAATTTATATGAAGTTCCAAATGACCAGGGGGTAGGGTTTTGAACCTAGGTTTTAACATTGGGGGTTTTTAGTCAATTTTGTGGTTTTAGGATTGATCTAAGTCTCTCTTGGTGCAGCGGTGGTGAAACTTGATTTTCGCATGATGATTCAAGGGTTTCCATTAATTTGGTAGGTGATTCCTTTTGGTATGAAATATTTGTGACTTAGATGATTTTTTATGGTATTTTAATGTCTATTTCATTTTAATGATTCTGAAAAAATTGGCTTTAGTGGAAATTATAAAGAAAATGAATTTTAAGTGCCAATTTTTGGTGAAATTGGTGGTTTTCCATAAGAATATTTTATTGGTTCATTAAGGTAATCCCTATAAATACTTTGTTGTTTTTATTGACCTATAATCGGAATGAAAATAATCTTTATAATTTTTATACACTTTGGTTGTTGCTATAAAAATGGGGTTTGATGGTGTTTGTAAGGAAAGTGAATTTTTGGTGCCACTTTTGTGTGAAATAGTTGTTTTACAGAGTTATCGATTCTTCTTTAACATGGGGATGCCATAAAATTGATTTTTTTAATTGAAATTTATTAGGCTGGATTTACAGTTTTGGTAACTTAAAAGTGTGTACATAGTGTATAAGTGGGATTCTTAAGGGGTTTTGTGTGAAAAACATTGCGGGGTTTTGAGAAATTGATTCATTAAAAATCAAAGTGTTTGTTGTATGTTTTAAGTGGTATAAAGTGTAATAGATAATGTAATGGGTGTATGGGACCATTAGTGATGTTTTACATTAAAACTGATATGTGTTTCATGCTGAAATTGTTTGAGCACAAAGGGGGAAGCCAGAGTACCTAGGTGGGGCAGATGTGTACTATTAAAACAAGTGGAACAGATGGGTTTTGTCCCTATTTCACCTAGAATTTGGATAATGAAAAATCTAACTAAACTATGTGGATGATTATTAGGTAAAAATTGGTTATGGTTATGTTATCTAATATTGGTTCTTTCACGAGAACAAATTATATTATGGTTACTTTACACTGAGGTATGAGGTACATGGGCCCCGAGACTATCTAGTGCCTAGGGGTGTTACTGATTTTATTTCTCATTGTATTTGTGGTATTTTCCCTTGTATTGGGTTGTTTTTGGAAGTAATTTATAGTATCTAACACTTCTATTTAAATGTGTGAATGTTCTGAAAATTTTATCTTGAAAACTATTTTCAATTGAAAGTTTCAATTCTTGGAATTTATCACTGCTTTTCTTTGCGTATTAAAATTTCTTGTTTTTCACATTGTATTGCATGATATTTGTAATAATTGGGTGGTATAATATTGGGCTTAATATAACACCCTACTTACACCCCTTGTGTGTAAGTAGACTTGGTTATGTTTGAATCAGGTAAAGGAAAGGTTTTGGGTGGAGGCGGTTCGGTGTGTTAGTTCCCATCCTTGGTGCGAAGATGTGGAGATGAATTGTGGGTGATGAACCATTTCCATGTGGAGTCCTTGGGGTTGTATTTATGTTGTATTTATTTGTATTTGGAAAACTTTTATTTTGTTTAAACCTATGTATTCAGTTATGGTTTTTTCTTAAGACTTGTTTGGCTAAAAAATTTCAGATTTATATTATGGATTGTTTTTTATTATTTATGCTTTCAAAATCAGGTAAATTGTTCCCAAACCTAAATTAATGATATCTGAGCACTAGTGATAGCTATTGGGGATAGGTAACACCCTTAGGGCCTTATCATGGGCTGGGTTTGGTGCCAGTATTGGTGGCAACCAGATTCGGTTCATGACAAAATGATATCAGTGGAAGTTATTGTTTTTGGGTTATATTGCTATGTTGGGATGAGTCGCGATATATCAGAGGTAGGAATATCAGGGCTCAGGGTTTTGGTAGTGAGTGGGGTTCCTGGACCTCACCTCTCATGGTAGACCTTGAGTCACTAGGGGACGTTGGAATTTAGGGATTGACTTCACTTCTAGGTGAGACGTGTGGGTAGCAGACCACACGTGGACATCAGGCAGAGGTAGAGTAGTTGTTTCTTTTGTTACTAAAATGTGTTTATATTATTTATATTTGATATCTTTGATTAAAATTTTAAAAATTGTGATATTTATTATAGTTTTGTGACTTCTGCATTTTGTAGCAACATGCCTGCCCAAAAAGCTCCCACGCACCCACGGGAGGAAGCCAAAGAGAGTTCTCCCACACTGATTGATCAGAGGCTAGTTGAGGCTATGGTCTGAGCTATCCAAGCTCCAAGGAAGGGACCAAATCATGTTCCTATCCCTACTTAGGTATAACGGATGGGTCCTAGAAAAGATAAATCTCAGGAGTTTTTAAAAAACAATCCTCCTACCTTCTGAGGCAGCTCAAAACCCTAGGAAGTAGAGGAATGGCTCGAGAAGATAGAGTCTATATTTGAGTTCCTAGAAACACCTGAGGTTCTCAGGGTGAAGTGTACCTCCTTTATATTGGAGGGTCCCAACCATAAGTGGTGGGAGTTAGTGCTTCAGACGAGGAAGAATGAGCAGATGCACTGGGGATATTTCAAGGCCGTCTTCAATGAATAGTACTGCCCTGAGGTCTTGGCTTATGGTTGGTCCAGAGAGTTTACAGACCTTGTTCAGGGGAATCTATCTATGATGGAGTATGCCAGCTGTTTCAATTAGTTGGTTCAGTATTCTCCAGAAATCATCTCCAATGATAAGGAATAGGCCCAGAAGTTTGAGAAAGGCTTGAGACCAGAGATATACTCCCAGGTGTTCTGGTTTATGTTGAGGACCTATGCTGAGGACATTGATCAGGCTTGCATGGTGGAGATTGATAGGAAAGGAGGGGTTGGTTTCTCTAGTTTAGTATCATCAGTGGGTAGTGGAAGCTTCTCAGAGAAGAAAAGGAAGCTGGAGGATCATGTGAAGAAAGGAGGTGGTAGTTCCGACCACTCTTCCAGGAAAATTTCATCTACAACTTCTGAAGCGAGATCAGTCATGTGACACCAGTGTGGGATGCCTAGGAACATACATATAGAATTTCCACTTTCTCTAAAGTCGTGGTACCAGTGTGGAGGTATGGGGAATTTTCAATGCTTATGCGGTGTGGCACGCCCACATCTGAGTGGGGCAGGGCCAGTGGGTTCAAGAGGAGTGTCAGAATAGTTTAAGCCGTCGAGGACTGAGGGATTTTGATTTAGTGGCCATGGTTTTAGGTCTGGTTCATATTCTAGGAAGATCCTGTTTAGGTAATAGACACAGACTAGTGATCATCCTCTGGTAGATACTGGACATCTCCATGTAGTGGATCAGGAACTAGCAGGATCAGAGGTGGGACCATCGACAATCCGAGGTACCGTTCTGACCGATTCTTCTATAGCTGCTTCTCTTTTTGATACTGGATCCTTAGTCTCATTTATTTCTACCCATTTTGTGGACATTCAAAATTTTCCAACTGAGTTGATGTCTTTAGTAATGGAGTTGGTGAAACCGCTGGGAAAGTAGAAGAAGCAGGGCCTCAAGTTCCCCTCGTGTGTGCTTTCCATGTCGGGTGTTGAGATGGATTAGGACCTCATGGTTCTAGATATGTAATTGTTTGACATAATAAATTGAATGGATTTTCTAGTACACTTCCAAGAACATATTTATTTCTACAAGATGCGAGTGAGTTTCATGATGCCTGATGGAAGTCATCATGTTTTTCCGGGAGAATGGGATCCTCGATCCGGTCTCATAGGACCTCCACTCTGAGAGTTGGAAGTATTACCTTCTGTTATCATCACTCATGCTAGAGTATGATGATATTTACCCTATATGTGCACTAACTCTTATAGTGAATGAGTTTTTGGAGGTATTCTGGGATGATTTCTCTGGTTTTCCACCAGAGCGGGATGTGGAGTTTTGGATTGATCTGGCTCCGGGAACACAACCGATATCTCTTCCATATTATCGCATGGCCCCCATCGAGATGAGGGAATTAAATATACAGCTGGAAAACATAGAATCCAAAGGATTCATTGACCTGAGCATCTCTCCTTATTCCACTTCTATGTTGTTCATGAAAAAGGATGACAGATCTCTCTGGTTGTGCATTGACTACCGAAATCTGAATAATGTAACAATTAAGAACAAATACCCTATTCCAAGAATAGATGATTTTTTCGATCAGTTGAAGTGAGAAAAGTGGTTCTCAAAAATAGAATTTTGTTTGGGCTATCACCATCTTAGGGTGAAGGAGTCAGATATCCCTAAGATAGCCTTCCGAAGCAGGTACGACCTCTTTGAGTATCCGTTCATGACCTACGGATTGACCAATACTCCAGTAGTATTTATGACACTCATGAATAGGGTATTCCATCAGTATCTCAATTACTTTGTTGTGGTGTTCATGGATGCCATTATAGTATACTCGGGCTCTGAGTAAGAACTCAGACGTCACTTGAGGATCATCTTTGGAACTTTGAGGGATCACTACCTCTATGAAAGGTTGTAAAAATGCACTTTATGGATCAGGGAAGTGAGATTTATAGGGAATGTGATCTCTGAGCAGGGGGTTTTAGTGGACCCTGAGAAGATTAGTGCGGTTATATCATGGGAGCAGCTGAAGAATGTGTTCTAGATCCTAAGTTTCCTTGGTCTGGCTAGTTATTACAAGCGATTTGTTCAGGATTTCTATCGTCTTTTTTCACCGATTACTGCACTCACCTGGAAGAGGGTGAAGTTTGTATGGGGACCAGAATGTGAGGAATTGTTCGAGGAGCTGAAGGGGTTGTTGAATACCGCCCCTTTGATGATTTTTCCAAAGGATGGAAAGGGATATGTGGTCTATTGTGATGCTTCAGTTATGAGTCTTGGTAGGATGATCACATGGTGGCGTATGGCTCTCTCCAACTTCGACCATATGAAAAGAATTACTTGACCCGTGACTTGGAGTTGGAAGCAGTGATGCATGATTTGAATACACGACACCACTACCTATTTGGGGAAAAGTTTTTGGTCTAATATGATCACAAAAGCTTGGCCTATATCTTCTTACAGAAGGACCTCAACATGAGGCAGCGTCATTGGATCGAGTACTTGTAGGGGTTTGACTTTGAAATTTTATATACCCCAGGCATGGGTAATGTGGTGGACGACACTTTGAGTAGAAGAGTTCTAGTGTAGGATTTGAGGAATTCCAATGATGAGTGGACTTTGATTGGGATCTTTTCTGAAATGCATGTGGAGACCAAAGAACACAATAGTGGTGCATTCCTGGTGGGAGTGTAGTTGACTCCTTCTCTATTGGAGTTTATTTAGTGGGATTAGCACAGTGATGAGCTTTGTCAGCAGTCAAATCCATTTCTTCATGGTGGGGATACATCATCTAATTGGTTGCCATCTCACAAGGGCATCTTATGCTTCAATGTCCGTTCAGTAGTGCCATTATCTCTGCAGAAGGTGGCAATGGAGGACATCCACCAGTCTCAGTGGTTTATCCATCTGGGTGCCACCAAGATGTATTATGATGTCCTTCGACATTTCTGGTGGCTTGGTATTAGGAAGAGTACCCGTTCTTGTTTTTCGATCAAGTTTCTAGTTGATTTTCCAGTGAAAAAATTAATTCATGGTGAGGAGATTTGTCACATCTATAACATATTTTAAAGGTATTTTTAATTTAATTTCCATTATTTCTTTATTTTGGGGGTTTCCCATGCTTTAATGGAGGAATTGGTGAGTTTTCATGAATTGGTCTAAACCATGAGCCCAATTCCATATTTAAAAATAAATTTTGTTTATTTTATAACTCCTTAATTTTAAACATTTTTTATTCATTCAAATCACTACTTAGCCTACTCTGACCTATTAAAATCATAATTTCAATTTGGAGAATTTATAAATCCATAACCAATGTGTATTTGGGTTTCTATTTAAGGGATTAGGCCTGCCCTAAATCCCAATTCTAGATTTAATAATAAAAATTGTTTAATTAATAACATATTCAATTTTAAGGATGTTTTAGTGATTTCAAGGTTCCCCTAAGCCCACTGAACCCAGCCGTGTTCCCACCCTCTTTCCTCCCTCTTTGGAGCTCTTATTCATCATGAAGTAGTGCAAAAAATTATAGGGTTTCTCAAATCATCCATAATTGATGAGGTAAAATAATTATTTCTTAACTTTCTCAATTATAAATATTTTCCCCCATTACAATTCATAATTATACCCTTCATCCTCATATTAGAACCTTAAATCCATTACAGTCCTCCAAGTCTCTCAAAATCCCTTTGGAATCCCATTTGAAGGGGAATTTGGTGGAGGAACTTCAAAGAATCTCAAGTAAGTGTCTCTATTCTTTAGTTCCTCCACATTCCATGAAGTTTTTTAAATTTAATTGAAGTTACAAAAGAATAATGGGTAGGGTTTTAAACCTAGGGTTTATCCTTGGGGTATCTTGGTCAATTATTATGGTTTTAGTTTCGATCTAAGTTCTTCTTGGTGCGGTGGTGGTGCGACTTGATTTTCGCACAGTGATTCAAGGGTTTCCTTTGATTTGGTAGGTGATTCATTTTGGTATCAAATTTTTGTGACCCTCATACTATGTTTATGGTATTTTCATGTCTATTTCATTTTAATTTTTCTACAAAAATTGGTTTTAGTGGTAAGTATAAAGAAAATGAATTTTAAGTTCCATTTTTTTATGAAATTGTGAGGTTTTTCATGTAAATATTTTATTGGTTCATTAAAGGTTTCCCTATAAATACTTAGTTATTTTTATTTAAATTTAATTGGGATGAAAATAATGTTTATAATGTTTATCCTCTTTGGTTGTTGCTGTAAAAATGGGTTTTTACAGTTTCTGTAAAGAAAGTGATGTTTTGGTGCCACTTTTGTGTGAAAATGGATGTTTTACAGAGTTATCACTTCTTGTTTAAAATGGGACTGCCCTAAAATTTATTTATTTTTCATTGAAATTTATTAGGATGATTTTATGGTTTTGGTAACTTAAAATTGTGCACATAGTGTACAAGTGGGGTTCTTAAGGGGTTTTTGTGTGAAAAACAATGCGAAATTTTGAGAAATTGATTCATTAAAAATTAAAGTGTTTTTTGTGTGATTTACATGGTATAAAATGTGATAGCTACGGTAATAGGTGTATGTGACCATTAGTGGTGTTTTACATGAAAATGGATATGCGTTTCATGATTAATTTGTTTGATCACAAAGGGGGAAGCCTGTGTACCTGGGTAGGGTGGATGTGTACTAGTACGACTAGTAGACTGGATGAGTTCTGTCCGTGCTTCACCGAGAATTTGGATAAAGAAAACACTAAATAAAATCTGTGGATGATGATTGGGGACCAATAGGTTATGGTTATGTTCCATACCAGTGGATCGGGCTCGAGAACGAATTTTACTATGGTTACTTTACACCGTGGCATGAGGTACATAGGGCCTGATATTATCTAGTGCCTTGGAGTGTACTAGATTTTGTTTCTCATTGTATTTGTGGTATTTTACCTTGTAGTGGGATTATTTGGAAGTAATTTATAGTATCTAACATTTCTATTTAAATTTGTAAATATTATAAAAATTTTATCTTGAAATCTATTTTTCAATTGAAAGTTACATTTCTTGGAATTTATCACTGCTTTTCTTTTCGTATTAAAACTGTTTTATTTTTCAAATTATATTGCATTATCTATGGAATAATTTTGTGTTATTCTATTGTTATTAGGATCAAAACCTACTTACACCCATTGGGTTTAAGTATACATGGTTATGTTTGACCCAGGTAAAGGAAATTCTTTGAGTTGTGGCGGTTCGGGGTGTTAGTTCCCATCCTTGGTACAGAGTTGTGAAGATGACTTGTGGGTGATAAACCCTTGTTATGTGGAGTCATTTGGGATGTATTTATTTTGTCTTCATTTGTATTTGAAACACCTTTGTTGTCTTTATTACACTTTCTTCAGTTCTTGTTTTTTCTTAAGACTTGTTTGGCTCAAAAATTTCAAATTTATATTACGGATTGTTTTTAATGTTTTATGCTTTCATACTCGGGTAAATCGCTCCCAAACCTAAATTAATGATATCCAGACACTTGTTTCAGCCCGTGGAGATTGGGAATACCCTCAAGGACTTGTCACGGGTCAGTTTTGGGGTCGGTATTGGTGGTGACCAGATTCAGTTCGTGGCAGACTACTTAAGAAAGGGCTCATATTCCTGCTACCATTTAGAAGAATCATCGACATGTTCTGGTGAATAATTTATAATATGACCGTGATCATATTTCCATTCTAATTGGATACCACCAATATATTATGTTTTTTTATTTTAAGAAAGGATCATATCCCTTTTAACCTTGCAGGATTTCACCAAAACACCCTTATAACAACTCAGAAGTAGGACTATATTATTTCTCTCTTTTATTCAGAGGAAGTGTGTCAGTATATCCAGATATTAATTAAAAGGTAATAACATATCCAAATACATTATGAATAATATCAATGGAATATTCCAGTGATAAGAAAAGTTATGTCTTATTGAAGCACCAAACCTAGTAACCTAGAGCAATGTCTTCTTTATTACATTAGTATAAGATACAAGGGACCTCACCGTATAGAATCAATTAGTTTAGTAGTATTAAAGAACCTAATTCATACATGATTTCCATATTACCTTGGAATTATAAAATAAATAACAAAATAAATATTCTCATATCTTTTGAGATAATTTATAATATTCTTATTCATATCATGGGGAAGGAAAAACAAATAAATGGTGAGCTCAAATGCATAGTAAGGGTTGTATACGGTAGAAGATATTATGAGTAAATAAATAATAATTAATACAGAAAGACAAATAACTAAAACACAATAAATTTAATAAAAAACATGAGCAAGAAATGTATAAATGGATAATATCATTATAGTAATCTCATGGATAATAATAATTGAATTAACAATGAAGAAAATTATTAATGTTGGATGTCATGATCTCGAAAATTATGATATCTTTACCATCAAGGCCTTGTGCCAAGATAGTTTAATCAATGGGTAGGTATAAAAAGAAACCCATTTAATAATTTTGGCAAGCTGATTTTATCATGAGACCTTCCAATGCATCAAAGGGATATTTATAACTAGTCCCCAACCATTTCTATATGTCTAATTCATTCATTATATATTTAATGATAAATTTAATTCATAAAAAATATTCATTATCAACAAATGTATGTAGTGAGTAAATAATTTGGAATATCAATTTTTTTAAAGTCAATTAAATAACTTGTAAAGTAAAACACCATAGTAGGAATTGTATATGGTTTAGGAAATAATCAAATCCATGATATAAATAATATGTATATTTTAGAGAAATTCAATGTACAATGATCCTAAGAAAGTGAATTATTCAAGAAAATTTAAATGATGAAAAAAGTAATAATAGATAAAATATAACAACCACTTCATCAAAAATATAGGTTTTTTAATAAAATCATTTCCTTTCGAGAAATAAAGAAAATAAAAGTGAAATATATAAATGTTTTTTTTGTAAAACAATTGAACATTTATAAAAGAATCTAAATAGTATATAACAATTGTGGTGGTGGGAAAATCCATTTACACCATATATGTAAAAAAGAAACATTCCTTTTGATTTTTTATAAAGAATTCAAAAATTGAACCTTTTATAAAACATTGGAAAAATTTATTTCAAACCATGAAAACTTTTAAGAATAACTTAAAATTTACATAATAAATACTTTAAATAAATAAAAGGACTTTTTTAATTCAATTTTTTAAAATTTTGAAATCCAAGGAAAATATATCTGATGAATAGAGAAACAAGATAAACTTATAATTTAATCATTAATTTTCTTGATTCAAGTTCAAAATAGGAATTTTTTTTGAAAATATTTAAAATCCTTAAATATGCATATTATAAGAAAATAGATGAATTTTATGAATGATAAATTTTAATATTCATTAAATGAAAATAAGAGAAATCCAAAACAAAAGAGATTATATAATAAATTCCTACACATTTGGTAACATTTAAAATATATCCCAATTGAAAGAGTAAAATTATATTATAAATTAAATTATAATAACTAAATATATAATCCTTTTAAATAAATCAAATTTTTTGTATATATACTACAAAAAATAAATAGGTGAATAATACAAAATTTGTCTCAATGATGTAGAAATTAAGACGAAATCCCTTACTTCAAGTTCAAATTTCCTCGTAATTGATTTTAACCGACTATATAATAAATTTAGATTTATTATAAATAAATACAAAAAATATAACTATCAATAATATCATATATGATCTATTTATAACATCTTGTTACAATTTTTTTAGCAATATTTACTATTCTCAATGTTTCAGGTGGTAACTACTTTGTTTTTCATGTAGGTTTTGACTTGGGAGTTATGGTCCTTGTACATTGATTATGGTTCCATAATATATGTAATATTAATATTAATATTAATATAATATATATTGAATATATATATATGGAGAGAGAGATAGAGATGAAGAGTCATTTATAGTAGGTAGAGATATAAAAATTAATTACACAATTCATGAAGATGGTAAGCCGTACGTATGAGTGAATGTTGTTTTTATTTTTTAATGAAAATAATTAAAGAAAATTAAATAATAATTAACCATTATAGAATTATTTTTTATCATATATATCATATATTCTCTTTAAATCTATCCTTATTACTATCCAAGTAAGTTTAAAATGAAAAAACAGATCTTGTCACTTCGTGGAGGTGGTAGTCCACACGTTCGCATGAGCGACATTATCATCTTCTAACATACTGGAAGGTAGGAAGATAGATATGATATTAAAATGAAATAAGATTTATTTTTTCATAAATATAATATATTTTCATTATTCTGACCTTATAACCTTCTTGATAAAGTTGTGATGGAAAATATTACACCGCTTTGTGGAGACGGTGATCCGTACATACACATGAGCGATGTTTTCACCTTTCAGAAAATATAAAACAAATAAAAAATGAGTTTCCCATAATCATAAATAAATCTCAATATATTAATGATACTAAAGTTTTTTATGGTGGTTACAACATATTTAAACGATGTATAAGAAGATTTTTTTGAAATAGTCAATAACGGTAATTACCACTTCTTCGGTAGACTCCCTTTATATATCCTCTTAATGAACCTAGGATTAAAATTTTAGGAAGAAAAAAATCTCTATAACTTGTTTAATAATTTTTGAAAGATAATTTTTTAGGGTTTGGATAGGATAGATGGCAGAAAATTGTATAAGAGAGGGAATGAATGCCCTTTTATAATTGAGGTTGGTGACACATTTTCTATTTTTTAATGTTTTAAAATACTATAAAGTCAATTTCATAGAACAATGCTTCAAAAATGAATAATATCTTAATTTTATAAGATTAATTTATATATAAAACCATCTAATTAGTTTTGATAAAGTTGTAGGTAATTTTAACCCTTATGTTTTAAAACAATCCCTTTGTTAAACAATTTTATCCTTAACCATAGTAACAAATTTTTTACTCTTAAAGGGTTAAAATTTTACATATAATATATTATTTTTATTAAAAATGGACAAGGGATTAAATTGAGTCCATTTATGAACCTAATTTTTCTCTTTCAATATTTTTCGTATTTTTAAATGATTTAATAAAATAATTTTTTTCATAAAATATCATTAATTTCATTTTGACACTATTAATTTAGTTTGACATTAAAGATACCAAGACAAAGATGTACTTAGAATATAATACATTAAAAATTAATAATATAAAATATTTATCTATAAAATTTATGGAACAAAATAATTCATCCAAATTTTGTTACTTTTAGTATATTTAAAATAATTTATTATATCTTTCCATTAATTGAATAAATATCATGTCTTCATTTCATAAGAATTTATGGTAATTATTCAATCACAAAAAAAATAAAAATAAATTACCATGATGAAAAATTAATTCATATTTAAAATAAAAATTAAATACAAACATAAAACCTTTTTATCTTTATGGGATAATATAAAAGATTTTAAATTTATGAGCGTGACATTTAGTTTTTATTATTTTTTAAAAGTAAAATAAAGTTCAATATCAAAGAAAAATTGAAACAAGTGGACATATTTTTAATAACTGGATGGAAATGGATGAAATAATTTTATCCAATAAGATAAAGTTAAGTTTTATGAAATTTTAAAGCCTTATTCCACTGTTTTAACACTATTTTATCCATTTTACCCTTACCAAGGTGACAAACGACAAGGTTTCTATTCACGATTAAGAAATAAAAGGGGTCTATTTAACAAATTTGAACCTCAGGATTCAAAATATAGAATCCATTTTATCAAATTATATTCACATAAGTGGTATAAATTAATTTAATAAAAATAAAAAATGTAAGGAAAATAGTATTTTTTGAAGAATTTTGTTTTTAAGTCCAAAAATTTAATTTATTCCAGAATAAGGTATAATGATGATTAAAATGTAATTAATAATATTATTTTTAAATAAAGGAGTCTTGCAATGTCCCATTTTTTAGACCGGTTTAATTTTTTCTGAATAAACATGAATTTTTATTTTTGTTGATGGATCAAATTGTAAACCGAGATTAGAAATGAAAGTAAGAGAGTTGGAACACTAAAATGTGTTGTTTTTAGACATGGTTTAATAAATTAGAGGTGGATAAGGTGTTCCATAATGTTTTAGGAGAATCATACCATAAAAAATAAAATCTAGAGAAGACTAAAAGGGGTGCACAGTTTGTATGAAACCTTTTTTCCTCTAGAACAAACTATGTGTATAGTCCATATGGGTTGTGGGGGTTAAAAAAATAGTTCTAACCTTGCACACTAGGTCGCATAGCCATGAGGGTGCTGAAGACTTCTGGACAGTGGTCTATTATATGGGCTACGCATGGTTTGTCAAATAGTGTGGCAAACCCATGCAATGTGGTTTCTTGGATAAAGGATCAAGAAAGGTTAGCACACAGTTTAGAAAACCATGTGGATAAACCGTGAACCATATTAAAAGGGTTGAAATCCCCATTTTACACCTCCATCCTTGATTTATTTTTTCTCTTTATTCCTCTAATCTTACCCACACACAGTAGCTCTTATGGATCTTTCCTTCACCTCCTCTAGGTATGAGGATATATCCCTCATCCAACGACTATTTCAACCACTATTAATCATGTTGGAAGCATATCATTGATTCTTCAACTCCTCCTTCCTTCTTTATTCTTTACTCTTCCTATCTTATACATTATTTTGGTGTGATCTAATTCTCCATATTTTTAATTCTAATGTCCATTTCTCTATTTTCTATCAAACTATACCAAATCAAGCCTTAATATTAAATGTTGGGGCCATCCATAGTATAAGGTAGGTGATCTATAGAATTTTTGATAATTTATTTTTTGTTTACTATATTTTTCCTTATACCACATGTCGGATTCTCCATGCATTTCCCTTAAAATGGGATATTGATTATTTAAGTCTAAATTAATTCAATTATATACTTAATGTTCTTACAATAGAACTCTTAGAATATAATAACCTAGACTCAAACAGTCTCCATGGGGTGTATCACTTATGGTTCATGGTAGTGTCGTTTCTAGGTGATTAAAAAAAAGCTCACCGAGTGTTGTTCTAATGATTTGAATTTATAATTCCTTTTTTAGTCCTCCAAGGAAACTAACTTTTAAGGTGGGTTTCTTAATTTCTTATGAAGGGAAAGAGTTATTTAAATTAAATGATTTTTTGATGAAAATTTCATGTTTCTTAATAAAACCACCATTTGAGGTGTGATGACTTCTAAACTAAATAGGGAACAATTAATGTTTATATCATTCTTGGACTTATTGAATTGGTGTTTCATTTGTCCTTAATGATAGTTCTTGGATGTAAATGGAATGATATGGTCATGTACCCTCATTTATTTATAGATGTATTCTCTTTATTATTAAACTATATGTTTAAATTTAACTGAATAGAGGTGGGTGGAAAGGCCAAGCCACATGTCGTATATTTTTAAACACGGATTATATACATTGTACACCCTTGTTTAAGTTGTGATAAGTGAATATAAATATTTAGAGGCAATTACTCATGATTATTGTTATTAGACAATGGATATTGGTTATTGAACAATGGTTAAGGGTTCTATTGAGCATGGAGTTTCATTCTTCCTTATGTTGGGTGTTCGACATAACATTCCACACCGTTTACTTTAATCTCAGTGATGGGAATGATGATCCATGTTCCTCGGTATTGGGTGTTGGGAATAAATACTCACCCCACCATATCATGTGACGAACAATATGTATTGAATTAATATTAGTTTTAGGTCTAGTACCCTTGCTAGATCTATTGGCTAATTAGACTTTTCAGGGACACCTATGTTGTGATCCTGGTCTATCTAGCCCATAGTATCCATGTATATACCTCTATATGTTTGTACATTTAGAGTTTATATACATATATACATATTATATATATATTTAATACTAATCAGACTCATAATGGACAATGATGAAGTAGGTAGAGTCTTCCATGTGTCTTTAAGGAACCTCAGTCGACTGATATTTTATTTTTAACATCTTCTATTATCAATTATACCTAATCAATATCATATTTTATAGACATATATTGGATTATGATTTATAGACCATTTTTTGTGTTTTACTAAGTATATTTAACACCCTACTTAGGCTGCCTTTGGTACTTGAGAAGACCTCATGTCCACAGGTCCATGAATCATTTCTTGTGATATGCATTTTACATGGGAGTTAAGAGAAAAAGATTGATCCAGAGCATAGGATTCTTATAGTGTTATCCCATGGGGCTTGTTCATTTTTTATTACTTTTATAATGTTCTATATCAACTATTTCATTTTTATTTCTAATCTTATATAACCTCACCTAGAAATGAATGGATGATGCTATATTTGGCATTTTCCATTTCTATTATAGTTTTATATTTATTTTTTTTCTTTATTTTAAATTATTTATTCTTCTTCCACTATTTTATGTTGATTCATATCTGATATACCATTGTGATACTCTGATCATGTGGTTATAGTCTCCCCATTGTACCATATTTAGACCATCACTACTAGTTAGTAGCCTATGGCATATGGGGAGGTGCACTCGAGGCTATGTGGTGGCTGGTTGGCTACTGGTTTCATAGTCATTTGGGTCGAGACATTACAAAGTGGTATCATAGCATTGTTTCTTATTGTATTACTATTTTGGGATGGTATATCGGAGACCATGAATGTGTCGGTGCTTGGTAAATAGCCATGTTTGGGAGTGTTTACTCCACACATGGGGAAAAGTATAAGAGGTTAAGGGCCGAGTTGTTGTTCATGTTGTTAACTATTACAGTTGATTATTATTTCACCTTAAGTGATTGGAGTACTTTTTACTACATAAATATTTATTATATTTATGGTATTTTACACTTGGACTGATTTTCAATGAAGTAGCATTAAATTCATCATCATAGGCACATATATATTTACATTCCATGCATATTCCATTCCACATAGATTGCAATGATATTATTTTTGAGATTTATTGATGTGTTATGTGTGTTATTGGAATTTCTATTATATAAAATGTTAGGTATTTTAGAAAAATGATTAGTTTTATACCTTCTTAGGCGTTTCATCAGTATAATTATTTATATAACATGATGTGTTATTTACTTAGCATATTGTCTATACATAATGATTTTGTGATTTCTTTATCATGTTTTGATTATATACCATGCTTTGCTGGTTTATTGTTTAGGTAGAAACATTCCAAAATTAAATCAAAATTATTTCTTCTATTTTTTACCTGTGTTAGTAGTAATGGAAATAATTTTAAATATAAATTGGTTATTAATGTTCTAGTATCTGTATAAATTGTATTTTCTCCCATAGAGTGATGGTGAAACCTTAACTATCCAAACCTGGAATGTTTGATCCATGTACCAATGGTTTCATGGGCTCATACATAATGGTTACAATTAAATGGGAGTAAATTTTTCAATCTATAAATTATATGAGTTATTTATAAATTGGGAAATGGTAACCTATCTAATAGAACCATCTCTTTGAGATGTATATACCTTGAGACCGTTCTACAAATATAAAATAAGTTAAATTTCAACATAGAAATAAATTGGTTGATTATGCTGATTATCCTTGGTTTGAGCCAAGTAAGCCAGTTGTGTCTTGTTATGATTAATTGATGAAACCCAATAAGGGCGTGAGAACAGTAAATAGAAATCAACTTCAATGGTTTAAAGCCCAAGTTGCATTAATATGGCCCTTTAAGGTCACCTTATTTCTTATGATCTAGTATTTTACCCCCTAGGGGTATGTTTATATTATATAGTATGTTTATTTAAAGTTTAGAACACTACCTATGTGGGTTCACATATATTCATTTGATGGAATATTACATGACCAGCCCCCTATTAAATTTATAACAAACCTGTTATCTTCTTTTGGGATTTATTTTTATAAGGCGTTAGTTAACTAAAATTACAATTACAACCTAAATGGACATTTCCTATATAGATTGAAATTGATATTTTATTTAACTAAGCCACATGGGAAATACTGTGGATAAATAAAATGGAAAAAATGAATTTAAAAGATAAATTTATTAATTATGAAGGGGGGTAAGTCAAATAACCAATGTTTAAAAGGAAGTTCAATATAACTTTCCTATGTTTCCTTATGGAATTTGTTAAATAACATTCCTTGAAATTTTATCCATTTAATCATGATTTAAACTCTTTAAAAGATGATCCATGAAATGTTTTTATAATTAAATGATAATTTCTGCAATACCCTAAAATAAAGCTTTAAGTGGTGACCATATTCTTAACAGTAATGTAATGGTATCTTAAAAGTTTTCATGAACATTCCTTATAACTAGAACACGATAGTTTTACACATGCCTATTTTTTATATACCTTAAACTAAAATTATTTTCCCACAAGACTAGTGAATTATTAGGCATGAAATATTGTAAGGATCGATGATTTATGATTCAGTAAGGGATAACCCGATATTGGTAACACCATTGAAATTCAAATAAATACCTTTTCTATGATGATATTTCTGATATGTGTTACTTTTGAGGTGTCATTTGTTCTATATCAGGCTCATAGAATTGAAACGACACCTTTTTCTTTATAGGGGGGTCATTAGATAAGTTGTTCTTGGTTAAAGGCATGAACCTTGAAAAATTATTTGTTCTGGTGTAATAGACATTACTATGGCATTTTCAGACGGTTATTAGGTTGAGTGACCTTTATTTTTCTTCCTCTTCAACGTTGGATCACTTAGGTGATCGTCGGCCAATTTTTTTCAATGGTTTGGGATTGTATGACTATGGGATGATTATTTTATAAGACTTCAAATATTGGATTAATAGGGATGATTATCCTATGTATATTTTCAAATTGTGTGCTGTTATGGAAGTTAATCTTGGTGTGGTATGCATCAGCACACGTGGTACCCGTCGAGTTGATAAATGGTTCAAAAAACCCTATTATTTCTATGGTACTAATTATATCATTGATCTTTTACTCTATTTACTTGATTCATCTTAAAAGTAGATTGAAATTAACATTTAATGGAATCATACATGCCAAAATTCTTGGGTTATTATTATAAACAGGTATCAAGTTTTTGACATGTTGGTCGGTCATTTTTGAATCTATTTATTTAATTTGAATTTAAGGACACCAAGAAAAAGATGTAATTTAAATATAAAAAATTGTTAATATGATATATTACTCTATAAAATTCATGGAACACAATAATTCCTCATGATTGTATTAATTTTAATAATTTTAAGATCATTAATTTTATTTGTCTGTTAATTGAATAAATATTGTGTCAGTATTGCATAGTTGTTTTTGGTAATTATTCATTCAATAAAAAGTAAAAATAAATTTCCTTGATAATAAAATAATTCATACTTAAAATTAACATTTAAAACAAAAAATAATTTCTTTTTATCCTTAGGGAAAAATATTATAGATATTAAAGTCAAGAGTGTGACATTTTTGTTTTTATTCCTTTCTTAAAGTAAAATAAGGTCAATATCAAAGAAAAATATCACCAATTGGACATATTTTTGAAACATTGATTAACATGGTTGAAATAAAATTATCGAATTTGATAAAGGAAGTGTTTTAGAAATTTTAAAGTATAATCCAAAAATTTTTAACCATGTTTTACCCATTTTACCCTTTGTAAGGGGACAAATATCCACCAAGGTAACTTTTCAAAATGAAAGAAAAATTAAACGGATCTACTTACAAAAATTTAAACCCCTAATTAAAAATATTTCATCCATTTTATCAAATTCAATTCAAATATATTAAAGAGTTTAATTTACTATAAAAAAAGTAAAATGCAAAGAAAAGCAGTTTTTTTTAGAAAAAATGTGTTTTTAAGTCAAAAAATTGAGATTATAATAAAAATAGGTATAATGAAGATTTAAATTTAATTAATTATATTATATTTATATAAATAAATAATATGTTAATTTATGATTAAATTCAATTCATTATAGTGATTTTTAATTAAAATAAACGGTTATTTTACAAAAATGGGCATTTTTTCACTATTCACTGAAAAATAAATCCCTTACAAAAATTCACCAAAATTAATCCTAAGCTAATATTAACATGATGAATTAAAAACTGATATAATTATCACCAAATAATATTTTAAAAAGTTTTTGTGGTTCATTTAAACTCTATGTTATTTTTAAATCAATAGATCAAATAAATTTATTTAAAGATAAATAAATCATAAAATCTTAGGTTTTTATATTCTACCCCCTTATAATAATTTTCTCTCAAAATTAAATCACTCTGATACAAAAAAATTTGGATACTTCTACCACATCAATTCCTCAAGTTCCACTGTAGCTTCCTGAATTTTATGACTTCACTTAAAAACATTGACTAGATGAGTAGAATTATTTCATAGAAGTTTCTATCTATGCTCCATAATATCATTGGTTATTCCTCATAATACAAATATTCTTACATTGGTTTGGAATATGAGTTAAGTACATGTAAAGTATCAGTTATGTAATTCCTCATGAGATATATATGGAACACATTGTGAACTTTATGGAGATTCGGTGGAAATACCAAGCTATAAGCTATCACCCCAATACAATTATGAATTTTGATGGACCAATAAAACTAGGTATAAAATTTACCGTATTTAAAAATATAAAAACATTATTCTAAGTATCTATTCATTATAACACCTTATTACCAACTTTAAACTCTAGATGTCACTAATGAATGTTAGCATATTTTTTTATCGACTCTGAGGTACCCTTATCTATTATTGAATGGATCTAACCTCCTCCACCATTTCCTATGTTATACCAGGTTAAAATAGATTTTGCCCCTATGTTCACCCCAACATGTTAGAGTTCTACACTTCTTCCATAGAGGGATTTATAATGATCCATATAAATCAGGATTAAAATCTATTTTTGTAAGAAAACTCTACTGAAAGAATATTTTAATCCCAACATTCATTGAGATCCATAGAAAAAGATCTCAACATTCATGATAAAGTATGAATTGTACTCTTATATTGATTATCAATTTGAGTATGATAAAATTCACTAAAACTCAACTCTATATCAAAATCCTACTAAAGAAAATTTTAGAACTTTGAGGTAAAACTTTGTTCATGACAAGATATGATTTAGATTTTTACTGTAGTCAATCTCATATATTACTTGATGTATAACCAAGTAATACTATCAATAGATTATACTTCCCTAATGGTGATAAAATTTACTAATTTTATAAGGTGATCTACTGTAATCCAAATATCGTTGTTCCCATTAGATGTTTTGGGGATTCCATTGATGAAATCGATGGTAATGTTCTTCCTTTTTCATTTTTATGGGAAATGGTTATAACATCCCTTTAGACTTCTGACTCTTAGCCTTAACTTACTAACACACCAGGAATCATGATATGTAACCATAAATATCCATTTTCATGTTATCCAACTAGAAATATTCTTCTATATCTAAATACATAGGTGTACTTTCAGGAAGAATAGAGAATAATAAACAAGAAGATTTATCCAACAAGTACTCCTTTAACACTAATATTGATAGGCACAAATCCTTTAACAACTCTAAAAATGGCCTTTATCAGTGCTAAGGAATCACTGACTACTAGAGTGATATTACAATTACTAATATTTTATTATCACTAAAAAATCACTGATAAATGGATCCTTTATTAGAACTTCTAAAAGCACAAATAAAGGGGCATATTGTTCTGTGATATAACAACACACTGCAGCACCAATGCAATGTGATGTAATAGAATACTGTAGGACCAAAACACCACAAAATCATAAAACTCAATTATGAATTTATAATTTAAATGAAATAAAATTTACAACACATATTCAATGAAAAACACTATATTATATAAATTTCGAACATTGGTTTATACAATTACATAAGTACAAATCATTACATTCATTCAAAAATAGTAGTATTCATTTGTCTTTTTATCATAATCGCTGCTCGAGAAAAAAAATAACTCTTATAAGAAAAAAATTATTATGTTAGTAGTAATATAAATAAATAAATTTACATAAAGTTTTAATTTTAATCTATACTTTGAGTTATATAAGGAAATGTATGTATTGAATTAAGTTACAGTTTCTTCTCACACATTACACCATTTCTTGTTCATATTCAAGAATTATCTCTATGAAAATTAAGTAAATAAGTATAATATAAAAGAGATAAGTAAATTAATTAAGTAATATGAGATAGAATGATAAGAAAACAACCTGGTCTAGTTTGCTCAATTTTGGCGATGTGATGCATGTTTCGGACTAAAATGATACTCATATATTGAAAAGATGCACATGGAGTCATACTAGTCACACCATGTGTCAAATTGAGGTGTGGATGATTCTTACACATCCAAAATGACTTATGGATCATTTTTCTAATGTATTTAAACAATATGAATTTATCTTCTTAGTTTTGAGTACATTTTTTGTCTTTTTTTACTAAAATGTATTTATAAAATGGAAACACACACATTGACTCATACCGATCAAATAATGTGTTGTTTTGATGTGATAATTATTCCTACACATGAAAAAATGACTTATGAATCATTTTTCGAAATTATAAAGAAAAGTTGAGTGTATTTACTTGGTTTTTAGTGAGTGAAGCTTTTTGAAATAAAATATTTATTTTAAACTAATAATAGACACAATGAGTCATACCAGACACATCATGAATCATATTGAGGTGAAGATGATTCCTAAAGATAAAAATGACTTATTGATTGTTTAAATAAAGTATCAAAATTATCTGAATACATTTTTTCATTTTTGAGCAGGTCAGTTATCCTTTTTACTAAAATTAATGTCAATTTTAAATAAATCGGCATACTTTGAGTCATATCAGTCAAACTGTGTGTAAGATTGAGGTGAGGATAATTCAAAAATTTCACAAACGGATTATGGATATTTTTCCATAAAGTATAAAAACAATACTAATGTGTTTTCTCTGTTTAGAGTACATCCCTTGTCTTTTTTAATAAAATGTCATTTTAAACTAGAAACCAACACTTTGACTGATAACGATAACATCGTGTATCTATTTTACATGAGAAATATTACCACAAGTCATAAATGACGTACAAATAAATTTTATAAATTATTAATAAAATCTAGACATGTTTTCTTGGTTTTCCGTGAGTGATTTTTTTAACAGAACTATCAATTTTAAACTGATAACGGACACATAGAGTCGTACCAGGCACATCATGCATCGGTTTGACATGAGGATTATTTATACATGTAAAAAATGACTTATATATATCATTTACCAAAGTCATAAAAACAATATGATGTAATTTTATCAGTTTTTCATATGTTAGTTGTCATTTTTACTAAAATTTATGTGAATTTTAAATAAGAAGATGTATTTGGTGTCATATCAGTCACACCGTGGATTAGATTGAGGCACGACTAATTCTTACACATCTCAAATGAATTATGGATAATTTTATTAAAGTATCAAAACAATATAAATGTGTCTTATTGGTATTGATTACATCACTTTTATTATACCAAAATGTCATTTTAAACTAAAAACACACACTTCAACTTATACCGATCACATAATGTACCAATTTTATGTGAGACTGGTTCCAACACATAAAAAATGTCTTATGAATTGATTTCAGAATTGATCAAGAAAATATGAGTATGTTTTCTCTTTTTTCACTAAGTGGATTTTTTTAACTAAACTTTCGAATTTAAACTGATAACAAACACATTGATTTATAGTTGTCACATTGTGCATTTAATTGAGGTACAATTGATTCATACACATCTAAAATGAATAATGAATCATTTCCTTAAATAATTAATACAACTTTAATATTTTTTTTGATTTTGAGTATGTCAGCTGTCTATTTTACAAAAATTAATGTCAATTTTAAATAAAAAGAAGCACTTGGAGTCATACCAGTCATAGTGTGTGTCAGATTGAGGCATGGATGGTTCTTACACATCCCAAAGTATCAAAAAAGTCATAACATAAAATGTTACCACGTTTTTATTATCATTCTATATTGAACTTCCCACACTGCATAGTGACTTAATGTTTATAGATAAATTTTTTTTCTCCTTGTTGAATGTCAGAATAGAATATGAATCTAATGAGCACATTATATCATGAGAAGTCACCACAATGAGAATATAAGCTTCTTATACACTTCTTAATTTCTATACTGTGAATGGGTTTTTAGTTAATAACATTGAATCAACATGCATTGTTGGAAGTTCGACAAAGAAAGGTAATGAAAATGGAAAATGTGGTTACATTGGAAGAAATAGTAATTTCATCTATTTTGTGGCCAGTTGAAGATATTTTAAAGGAAAATATGAATTCCAAAGAGAGATGTGAAAACAAGATAAATAAGTATTAGATAAAAATGATAAGGAAACATATAATGATAAAAAAATTAATTAAGTAAATTGTAAGAATTCACCTTTTACTGATGGTTGTATGCATTCTTGACATATTTCCTTATTTTCATTATCTTAGTTGTTTGATCAAAGTCCAATCCTTCATGAAAATGAACAGTTTCAAAAAAACCACCCCAAATTGAAAATAATAATCCACTTTTATATGAAAAAAAATTATTATATAACTAATACTAATAAGAAATCAATTAAGTATAAATATGAAAAAAATACACTAATTATATGGATAATTAATTTACTATGAAAAAATTGTTGAAAGAGAAAATTTATTCGTGGTAAAAAAATTATCATATTAGATAATGAGAAAATTAAATAATGACATAAAATGGGTGGGTATAGATGTTTTTATAATGACAATATAAAATTGATAGATATTTTTTACTAATTAGAATGGGGAGATTGTTATTAATTAAAATAATGATAATCCTTCAGTGGTAATTAATGTTTAATTGAGTAGCATATGGGGGAGAAATTAGGGCTGAGTTAGTATAACACCCCCACCCTAGTTACACAGAGTAGGTGAATTATTACATTATATTGGCATGATCACAAGAGATAATGTCTCGAAAGACCGATTACTTTAGAAGCCTTGGAAGTACTAGATATATACATAAGGTTTACATTACATCATGAGATAAAAACAACAACAAACTTTTGTTCCATTTTAACACAATTAAATTCCTTATCCTATCTCTATAGGTCAACCATAAAATACTTCTTCACATCCTAGGAAAAATAAAACATAGAAGGGGTGAGGGTGATCTCAGATGCTCAGTAAGGATAACAATATAGCGGGAACTTTCATAAATAAGCATAAACATTTAAGGAAATGTATAAGACTAAATAATAATCATTTTAAAATTATGATTAAACATAATATGGAAAATATATATCTAATTGTAACACCCCAAGCTTCCACAGTACGCTTCCCTTTGAATAATACAGTAGCGTGTGTTGTACGCAACTTCGAGTTCTAACACACACCACAACCAATCAAAGTAGCTGTTATGAATAATAATACCCACTTTTTGAAATTTGATAAATTTTATCTCTGAAAATTGAATTCATTTTTTGGATTCGAAATATCAAAATTAGCCTAGGGTGAAATTTAGGTACTTTTCGGATAACTTTTATATTTTGATGAATAGTGAAAATTACTAAATTTTAATTAAAAACAACTTTTTTTAATCGAAATAATCAATAGTGATAAATTATGAATTTGAGTGGTTTTAAAGTATATTTAGAATATATTTTTACCAATTAATAAAATTTTGGTCATTTGACATAATTTCACAATTAAACCGGACATAAACAAGTGTCAATCTTTTGATAGTTATTATCTCTTAAAAACACGCTTTTTGTTTTAACAATGGGAATTAATATTAAATTAATTTCTGCCACTTCTATGTTTTGAATTTGGAAAAATGGTTTCCATATTTGGAATTAGGATGTACAAATTTTGTAAATATGTAACTTTTATTTTTAGACATTTAGAATAATTACTTAGCTAAATATTTTATTTACCATGGTTAAAGGCTAAAGCCGATAAATAAGGGTAAAAAATAATATTATAATAATAATAAATTACCATAAAACGTGTCCTAAACTTATTGGTTGATACATGTCAGACCATGGACATCTTTGGGTCGATTTTGGGACCCCATGGATCCACTTGTAAGTGATAAGGACACTTTATATTAATTAAGTTAAAATAAATAAAAAATGACATAAGCATATATCTTTTAGAAAAACAATTTTTAAATAGGGTTCTATATGTTATATTTTCGACTATAAATATTCATTATAAAGATAAAAATATTTCCTAAATAATGGTTGTTTATTTTTAATTTTTAGACATTTAATAATAAATATTATTTATGACACAATAATGATGCAGTATTTTCCTCATTAATGAAAGAATCAAATAATTGGTATGATAAATGTTAAAATAAATATAATTTGAAAGTCTTGATGAAATCCATGAATTTTATTTTTTAATATGAAAATATAGTATTTCTTAAGTAATATTGGTTCGAATTAATAAAGTATTTAAGACTTTAACAATAATCAATTATTGAATAGTTTCAAAATTGACAAAAATGGGTTTTTAAAACAAATATTATATTATTAATTTATATTCTATTCCTAAAAATATAATGTTCAGCAAAAGGACTTATATAATTATAGGTGTATCATTAATGGACCACTTGGGGGTCTCTTGGATGTTTATTGTAATTTTATTAACTCTATAATATAAAAATACAAAGTGACATGGTAAATGTCAAACTAATTAACTAAGAGATAAAACTAGAAGATAAGGTTAATATAATGACCCAAATCTGTCTAAATTCTATTGGTTGAAAGTATTTAGACCCATAAACACCTTATAATTTTAATAATCCACTTTGGATCCATTATAAACCGAATATAAATTTATTATTAAATAATATTTCTAGCTTTTCCAAAGGTGTCCCTCACCCCTCTTATAAAAGGGCACCCCCCTTCTCAATAATTCACACATTCAAACCCTTTTGTCTCGGAAAAAACCTTCCCAAATACTCTATAAACTTCCCTCAATTAAACGTAGATGCCTTATTTTGATCATAAAGCCAACCTAAGGATCCCTTTTGATCAAATCAACAGGAATAACCCGAAGAAGAGGTAATGTTTTCACCACCCTCTTTCAAGTTCCTTTCTTCTTCCACATCTTCTTTCTTTGTTATTACCATTATAAAATAATAACTCAAGTATCTTATATATACTGTGATGTTATTATAAACATTGTACGACCATATTCAGTATTATATCCATCCTTTTAATGACACATCACCATACGTGCATACATACGGCTTACCATCTCCACGTCGTGGTGTAATTGTTATTCAAAACATTATTATTTGTATGAGTATAATAATGATGTGTAATTCATATAAATAATAAATATAACATGATAATTATTCTATATATATTACATACTATACAATTATATATTATTTTAATATCAAAAGAGTGATATTGTCGTTCGTGCGTACATACGGACTACCGTCTCCACAAACATGATGAGATTCATTCCCCGTCGTATCCATTCAAGTCTAATTATCATTTTATGATTAAAAATAATTTTTATGAACTTGATATCATTCTGGATATGAATAATATACAATCTATCCATAAAAAACACGACTTATGTAACAAAACATATAAAAGAAAATGAGTAAGTTAACATCCGAAATGACAATAATACTAAAATATTATTAAAAAAGCATTATTAGAAATCATATATGATATAATAATTATGTATATGATTATTTTATAATTTAAGAACAATGTTTTAACTATTATACAGAAGGTTAAAATACCATCGACCAATGAAAAGTACAAGGTAAGGGTTTATTTCACAATCTCTTCATTATTCGAGGTTGTTTATACGTAATTATCTGGTCGGACATCTTTATCATCCACATCCATGTTTCTTAAAAATGTATTTCAAATCATTATTACTATTTTATAGACTATGAGTTAAAGTCATTTATACCCTTGTTGAATTTTTATAAGAAGTTCATAAAGGAATATTTCTCTCATTTTCCAAACGAGATCCTTTTTAACCTTTTCGACAGAATTAAGTTAAGAATGTATTTTTAAAACTTATATGGCGGGTGCGACTATTTTCCACCATTATAAAATCTTCGAAGCTTCCCTTAAAAGATTATATGGATATTTCAAAGTAAATTTTTTATTTTATAATTTTGGTACTTTTAAATGATTTAAAAAAAGAGATATTTCTCTCAAATAGTTTTGATTTCATCTATGTCAACATCCTTTGATGAATTTTAAGCTTATTTGAAGTTGATTTATTATGATACAAAACTTCCATATTTTATTGAAGGTTTTGTGATATGTTTTAATGTGTATGTGTTATTTTTATACCATTCATGGTTTATGGAGAAAGATTGACATTTCGTATGCTAGTTTTAATACGAATGTTTATGTTATGTTTAAACATGTTCATATGAGGAATGCATTGGACTTAATAAGTGACAGGTGGAGCCCGCTATAGATCCTCAATGCATCGGTAGGTATCATGAGACAAACTAGTGTCTTGGAACAAGGCCTTGACAAAATCTTATTTGTAGTCTTGGCACGAGGCCTTGACTATGTGGTTATGATAGTCTAGCATTATGCATTCCATCATTATGAAAGTGGTTACTGATATTGCATGTGATTATTCAACTAGTATAATATCCATGTGAATAAGTAAATGGAATTATTTCATTTTATCTTTTCCATATTATGCTTAAGTTCATTTTTAAAAGGATTTTGTTTTAGTTATACATTGCCTTAAATGTTTATTTTTATTTATGAAAGTTTCTGCTATACAGGTTACAACACTCCCGGGGGATATGCTTAGGATAATTATCATTTTCTTTACAAACCACTATGAAGGGTTTATGAGTATATACTTCCTCAAAGAAAACATTTTTATGACTGTGGATTACATCCATAAATAGTTCAAATTATGTTAAGTGTTTTACAAGTATGGAATTATCTACTTTGATTCATAAACTGATCTAGTTTATGAAATTGTTTAGAAATGGTTCCTAGTGGAAGAAATGGAAACTGTATCAATGCACGCACTCCATGTAGGGATTTCCATCCTGCTTAAGATAATTATAGTGGAGCTGGTGATACAACTGGTGCTGATCAGCTTATCATCATACTGGGGAAACTCACTTAGGTTACGTATAATAACCTTACCCGTATGGAGAACCCTGATCCTCATCGTAGAGGATCAATGTTAGATTACTTAATGAGGAAAAAACACCAAACTAAATTGGAGTACAAATCCATTGGTAGCGGAGTAATGGATAAGTTCCCTAGAGAAAATATTTCAGGCTTTAGGGAGTAGTGAAAGGGAAAAAGTTATCATGACAGTTTACCACCTCATTGGAGATGATGATAAATGGTGGTCATTGATTCAAAACACGAAGGAAGATGATGAATTATCAAATATGGAATGGAGGGAGTTCAAAGATCTGTTTTTAGAAAAATACTTTCCTCGTGGCCATCGAGCAGATATGGAAAGACAATTTCTGAGTCTGAGAGAAAAGGAGGATGAGAATGTCACAAAGTATGAGGATAACTTTTCAAGGTCAGCAAGGTATGATGGAGATTCTATACGCAACCAAAGAAGTAAGATTGATCATTTCTTTGATGGGTTAAAACCATTTCTCCATCGAGCATTTGTTTCACAATCCTTCTCGTCGTACGAAGACATTGTCTCATGTGCTATCAAGACAGAAAATGAATTCTCTAAGTCTTATGACTTTAATGCAAAGAAAGAGAAGAAGAGATCTGCTGATCAATATGGGAATGGAAATAAGGGGAAGAAGGGAAAATGTGAATATCCATCCTGTAGTAAATGTGGGAAGAAACACCCCGGTACTTTCTTAAAGGGAATGGGATTCTGTTAAAAGTGTGGTGAAAAAGGCCACCAAGCTCGTGATTTCAAGGGGTAGAAGGAAGCTACCGATGTCCAATGCAACAATTTCAGGGACATGGGACATTATGAAAATGAATGTCCTAAGCGTCAGAGAAACATACCTTAGAAAAGGCCAAGGGATCAAGGCCAAGATTATGCTATCACTACTACTAGGGTAGAAGCTCCGAAAGACACAGTTGTAGGTAATTTAATGGTTTCCTCATGTTTAGAAAATGCATTATTTGATTTTGGATCATCACATTATTTCATATCTTCCCAGTTTTCTAAGAAAATTAGATATTTCCAATTTGATTTAACAAGAGAGTTGTTAGTTAAAACTCCTAAGGGAAGTATCAGTGCAACAAATATTTGTGAATCAGTCCCCATTAGAGCACATATATGTTTTTATCCACTGATCTCATCGTCATACCTGTGATTGAGTTTGATATAATCCTCAATATGGATTGGATTTCAGACCATGATGTGAAGATTTATTGTAAGAAGAAGGAGGTTACGATTTTGGATGATGATGATAAGGAACACCTTAACTTTAGAGCAGAATCGTCACCACCTTATTCTTATCTAGATCCACCCTAGTAGATCAACTAAATTAAATTATTATAGAGGAAGAGAATGAAATGATTGTGGGTGAGGAAAGGAATGTTCAAATATAGTATGTACCTATTGTGAAAGAATATGTAGTTGTGTTTCCAGAATATTTACCTAGACATCCTCCAGAATGAGAAGTTGAGTTTTCCATTGATTTAATTCCTGAATCAAGGCCTATATCGAAGACCCCTTATAGAATAGCCACTGTAGAATTAGTGGAACTAAAGAAACAACTAGAGTAATTGAGTAATAAGGGATTTATTGTCCATAACATTTCTCCATGGGGAACCCCTGTTCTTTAAAAAAAAAGAAAGATGGATCTATGAGGTTATGTATCGACTATAGGAAGATAAATGCTATAACAATAAAGAACAAGTATCCCCTACATTACATTGATGATTTATTCGACCAAATGCATGAAGATCAATACTTTTCAAAGATTGAACCTAGGCCTGGATACCATAAGTTGTGTGTGAAGAAAGAAGACATTCCGAAGACAACATTTCGAACCAGGAACGGGTATTATGAGTTTACAGTAATGTATTTTGGGCTGAATAATAAACCCTTTGTATTCATGGATCTAATGAATAGAGTTTTCAAGGAATATCTCAATGATTTTGTGGTGGTATTTATTAATTATATCTTGGTATACTCCAAAAGTTACTAAGATCCTGAAAATCACTTGCACATTATCCTGAAGACTCTGAGAAGACAGGAATTATATGGGAAGTTTAGCAAGTGTGAATTATGGCTTCAAGAGATTTCTTTTCTTGTCCATA
Organism: Viscum album; assembly: GCA_963277665.1. NCBI lineage: Eukaryota > Viridiplantae > Streptophyta > Magnoliopsida > Santalales > Viscaceae > Viscum > Viscum album. The sequence goes on from OY728140.1 coordinate 1,826,519,566, forward strand.
TTGTCTCTAAAGATGGAATCTCTATTGATCCTTCTAAGACCAAGGCAATCCAAGAATGGCCTGCACCAATGAGTATAACTGAGGTATGCGATTTTATTGGTTTAGCAGGTTATTATCGATGATTTGTCCAGAAGTTTTCCTGATTGGCTAACCTATTAACAAAGCTCACACGTAATGGGGTTAAATTTGTTTGGACAAAAGAGTGTGATGAATGTTTTGAAGAACTGAAGAAAACATTATTCAATGCTCTTATATTGACTCTACCATTGGGGAATGATGAGTTCGTTATTTATAGTGATGCATCGAATAAATGACTTGGTTGTGTCCTTATGCAGAATGATAGGGTTATTGCCTATGCATCACAATATTTGAAAATTCACGAGCAAAACTATCCTACTCATGATCTCGAGTTAGAAGCTGTGATATTTGCTTTGAAGATATGGAGACACGACCTCTATGGTGAAAAATGTGAGATTTATACTGATCAAAAGATTTTTAAGTATATTTTCTCACAAAAAGAGCTCAACATGAGGCAAAGGAGATGGATTTAATTACTCAATGATTATGATTTCATGATACACTACCACCCTAGGAAGGAAAAAAAGGTGGCAGATGCTTTGAGCAGAAAAGATCATGGAGTTTTGAACAATATGAGAATTAAAAGGGATCCAATTTTCATGGATCTAGTGAAGATGGACATGGGAATAACCATAAAAGGTGAAACATCAATTCTTTTTCAATTTTTTTCCAAACCATCATTACTATAAAGGATTAAGAGTTTTTAGACCGATGATGAAGAATTTCAAAAGAAGATTAAAGCTATGAATGATGGGAGTTTGAGAGACTTTGTGTATGAAGAAGGAATTTTGAAATTCGGGAAGAGACTTTGTTTTCCCGATATACCTGATCTAAAAGGGAATTATTATATGATGCTCACAGCTCCAATTTCTCTATACACCCTAGGAGCACCAAAATGTATATATATTTTATGGAACACTTTTGGTGGGACAACATGAAAAGGGAGATTGCTGATTTTGTGTCAAGATGTATGGTTTGTCAACAAGTGAAAGCCGGAAGGCAACATCCTGGAGGAGTCATGGAACCTCTTCCCATACCGAAGTGGAAATGGGACAATATCACAATGGACTTTTTCATGGGACTACCAAAGACTCCTAGAAGGAACGATGAAATATGGGATATTGTTGATCGTATTACCAAGTCAGCACATTTTCTTACAATAAGAGAAGATCTACCACTAGAATTTCTAGAAATACTATATATTAATGAAGTTGTGAGACTTCATGGAGTACCCCTATCGAGTGTTTCTGATCGTGATCCCCATTTTACTTCAAGATTCTGGAAGAGTCTTCAGAAGGCTTTGGATAATGAAATTCCTTTGATCATTGCCTACCACCCTCAAATAGATGGAAAATTATAATGGACTATTCAAACCTTATAAGACATGTTGAAATCCTACTCACTTGACTTTCAGGGTATGTGGGATCAATATTTACCTCTGGTAGAATTTTCTTATAACAATAGCTTCCATTCAACTATTAAAAGGGAACCATATGAAGCGTTATACGGAAGGAGATGTCGCACACCAACCTATTGGGATGACGTTGGTGAAAGAAAACTTGTAGGCCCAGAACTGGTGGAGGAAATGATGGAAAAGGTGAAGGTAATCCAGAACCACATCATAGAAGCTCAAAGTAGGCAGAAGAGCTATGCCGACAATTGAAGGAAGGATTTGGAATTTCAGGCAGGAGATCATGTTTTCTTGAAGGTATATCCATGTAAGAGAGTTATAAGTTTCAATAATTTGGGTAAATTAAGTCCCAGGTACATCATAACTTTTGAAATTCTAGAAATAATTGGGGTTGTAGCTTACCGTTTGACAATGCCACCAAATCTCTCCAAAGTTCACGATGTGTTCCACGTATCACTGTTAAGAAAATACATGCCTGACCCAACGCATGTACTAACCTATGAGGAATTAGAACTAAAACCTGATCTGTCTTATTGTGAAGGGCCTGTTATGATTCTTTATACAATAGAACAAGTGCTGAGAAACCGAACGACGCGTCTGGTAAAAGTGCTATGGAGAAACCATAAGATGGAAGAGGCAACGTGGGAACCCGAGGAACATATGATGAAGAAACACCCAAGTCTTTTCATGTGGTAGTATTCTAGAAATTTATAGGATGAAATTATTTTAAGTAGGGGATAATTTAACACCCCAATCTTGCACGGTACGCTTCCCTTTGAATAATACAGTAGCATGTGTTGTACGCAACTTCGAGTTCAAACACAAACCACAACCAATCAAAGTAGCCGTTATGAATAGTAATACCCACTTTTTGAAATTTTATAAATTCTATCTCTCAAAATGGACTTCATTTTTGGATTAAGAAAATTTAAATTAGCCAAGGGTGAAATTTTGGTACTTTTCAGATAACTTTTATATTTTAATGAATAGTGAAAATTACTAAATTTTAATTAAAAACAACATTTTTAATTGAAATAATTAATAGTAATAAATTATGAATTTGAGTGGTTTTAAAGTATATTTAGAATATATTTTTACCATTTAATACAATTTTGGTCATTGTACATAATTTCACAATTAAACCAGATATAAACAAGTGTCAATCTTTTGATAGTTATTATCTCTTAAAAACACGCTTTTTGTTTTGACAATGAGAATTAATTTTAACTGAATTTATGCCACTTATGTGTTTTGAATTTTAAAAAATGGATTCCATATTTAGAATCAGGATGTCAAAATTGTGTAAATAGGTAACTTTTATTTTTAGAAATTTGGAATAATTACTTTGGTAAATATTTTATTTACCATGGTTAAAGGGTAAATCTGGTAAATAAGGGAAAAAATAATATTATTATAATAATAAATTACTCTAAAACGTGTCCTAACCTTATTGGTTGATACATGTACGACCATGGGAATCTTTGGTTTGATTTTGGGACCCCATGGATCCACTGGTAAGTGATATGGACACTTTATATTAATTATGTTAAAATAAATACAAAAATGACATAAGCATATATCTTTTAGGAAAACAATTTTTACATAGGGTTATATATGTTGTATTTTAGACTATAAATATTCATTATAAAGATAATAATATTTACTACATAATGGTAGTTTATTTATAATATCTAGACATTTAATAACTAATATTATTTATGAAACAATAATGATGTAGTATTTTCCTTATTAATGAAAGAATCAAATAATTGGTATTATAAATGTTAAACTAAATATAATTTTAACGTTTTGATGACATAAATGAATATTATTGGTTAATATGACATTATAGGATTGATTAATTAATATTATTTCTAATTAATAAAGTTTTTATGACTTTAAGAAAAATCAATTATTGAATAGTTTCAAAATTGACATAAATGAGTTTTTAAAACAAATTTTATATTATTAATTGATATTCTATTCCTAAAAAATCTAAGGCTCGTCCAAAGGACTTATATCATGATATGTGTATCATTAATGGACCACTTGGTGGTCTCTTGTAAGTTTATTGTAAGTTTATTAACTGTATAATATAAAAATACAAATTGACATGGTAAATGTCAAACTAATTAACTAAGTGTTAAAACTAAAAGATAAGGTTAATATAATGACTCAAACCTATTTAAATTCTATAGGTTGAAATTATTTAGACCCATAATAACCTTATACTTTTAATAATCCACTTTTCGAGCCATTAGAAATTGAATATTAATTTATTATAAAATAATATTTCTAGATTTTCCAAAGGTTCCCCTCCCCCCTCTTATAAAAGGGCACTCCCCCTTCTCACTAATTCACACAATCAAAGCATTTTAGGTCAGCCAAAACCTGTTAAAATACTCTCTAAACTTCCCTAACTTAAACCTAAAGGCCTTATTTTTATCAGAAAACCATCCTAAGGAGCCATTTTGATCCAATCGATAGGAAGAACCCGAAGAAGTGGCAATGTTTTCACCGCCCTCTTTCAAGTTCCTTTCTTCTTCCACTTCTTATTTCTTTGTTATTACCATTCTAAAATAATAACTCCAGTATATTATATATAATGTGATGTTATTATAAAAATGGTACCACCGTATTCATTATTATATCTATCCTTCGAATGACATGTCACGATACGTGCGTACGTACGGCTTACCGTCTCCACGTCGTGGTGTAATTGTTATTCAAAACATTATTATTTGTATGGGTATAATAATGATATGTAATTCATGTAAATAATAAATATAACATGATAATGATTCTGTATATATGATATAATATCCAATTATATATTATTTTAATATCAAAAGATTGATATTGTCGCTCGTGCATACGTACGGACTACCTTCTCCACGAACGCGATGAGATTCATTCCCCATCGTATCTGTTCAAGTATAATTAACATTTTATGATTAAAAATAATGTTTAAGGACTTGATATAATTCTGTATATTAATAATATACAACCTATCCATAAAAAACACTGCTTATGAAACAAAACATATAAAAGAAAACGAGTAACTTAACACCCGAAACGACGATAATACTAAAATATTGTTAACAAAGAATTATTTGAAGATAATATATGATATCATAATTTTGTATATGGTTCTTGTATAATTTAATAACAATGTTTTAACTATTATACAGGAGGTTAATATACCATCGATCAAGGAAAAGTACAAGGTAAGGGTTTATTTCACAATCTCTTCATTATCCGAGGTTGTTTATACGTAATTATCTACTAGGACCTCTTTATCATCCACATCCATGATTCTTAAAAATGTATTTTAAATAATTCTTACTATTTTACAGACTATGGGTTAAATTCATTTATACCCTTGTTGACTTTTTATAAGAAGTTCATAAAGGAATATTTTTGTCGTTTTCCAAACAAGGTCATTTTTAACCTTTTTAACAGAATTAAGGTAAGAATGTCTTTTTTAAACTTATATAGCAGGTGTGGCTATTTTCAGCCTTTATAAAATCATAGAAGCTTACCTTAAATTCTTATAAGGATATCTTCAAAGTAAATGTTTTATTTTATAATTATGTGACTTTTAAATAATTTCTTAAAAAAAGAGATATTTCTCTCAAATAGTTTTGATTTCATCTATGTCAACATCCTTTGATGGATTTTAAGCTTATTTGAACTTTATTTATTATGATAAAAAACTTCCATATGTTATTTAAGGTTTTGTGATATGTTTTAAGGTGGATGTGTTATTTTTATACCACTCATGGTTTATGGAGAAAGTATTGACATTTCGTATGCTAGTTTTAATACGAATGTTTATGTTATGTTTAATCCTGTTCATATGAGGAATGCATTGGACTTAATAAGTAACGGGTGGAGCCCGATATAGCTCCTTGATGCATCGGTAGGTCTCATGAGACAAACTAGTGTCTTGGCACAAGGCCTTGACAAAATCTTATTTGTAGTCTTGGCACGAGCCCTTAACTATGTGGTTATGATAGTCTGGCATTATGCATTCCATCATTATGAAAGTGGTTATTGATATTAATGTTGATTATTCGACTAGTAGAATATCCATGTGAATAATTAAATGACATTATTTCATTTTTTATTTTCCATATTATGCTGAATATCAAGTTTAAAAATATTTTTTTAGTTATACATTTCCTTAAATGTTTATTCATATTTATGAAAGTTTCTGCTATATTGTTATCCTTACTGAGCATTTGAGCTCACCTCTTTCAATGTTTTATTTTTCCCAGGATTTGAAGAAGTGATTTATGAATGACCTGTAGGGATAGTATGAGGAGATATGATGTCAAGATGTTGTTGTAGTAGTTTTCACTTTATGATGTAATGTAAACTTTATTAATGTATCTAGTTATTCCAAGGCAACTAAACTAATCAGTATTTCGAGACTTGATCTTTTGTGATCGTGCCAATATTATGTAATAATGCACTGAATTTAGGTAACTGGGGTTGGGGAGTTACACTAATAATTCCATTTACTTATTCACATGGATATTATACTAGTCAAAAAATCACATGCAATATTAATTGCCAATTTTATAATGATGGAATGCATAATACCAGACATCATAACCACATAGTCAGGGCCTCATACCAAGAATACAAATACGATTTTGTCAAGGATTTATACCAAGACACTAATTTGACTTATGAGACATACCGATGCATCAAGGAGCTATAGCGGGCTCCACCCGTCACTTACTAAGTCCAATGAATTCTTCATTAAAAAAGGTTGAAACATAACAGAAAAATTCATATTAAAAATACCATAAAAAATGTTAATAATTTAACAATTAACCATGAATGGTATAAAAATAACACATCAAATGTAAAACATATCAAAAAACATTCAATACAATATGGAAGATTGTATCATAATAAATCTACTTCAAACAACTGTAAAATCCCTCAAAGGATGTTGACATAGATGTAATCAAAACTATTTGAGAGAAATATCTCTTTCTATTTTTACATAATTTAAAATTCACATAATTATAAAAGAAAACATTTATTTTAAAAAAATTATTATTATCTTTTAAGGGAATCTTTGAAGGTGTTATAATGGAAGAAAGTATCTACACTCGCAGTATAAGTTAAAGAAAACATTCATTCCTTAATTTTGTTGAAAAACTATTAAATGAACTTATTTGGAAAACGATGGAAATATTTCTTTATAAAAATTATATAAAACTCCAAAAAATGATATAAATGACTTTCACCCATAGTCTAGTAAATAGTAAAAATGTTTTGAAATACATTTTTTATAAATACGGTTGTGGATGATAAAGAGGTCCCAGTAAATACTCAGGTATAAAAAACCTCGGATAATGAAGAGATTGAAGAATTAACCATTAACTTGTAATTTTACTTGGATGAAGGTATGATAACGTCTTGTATAATAGTTAAATAATTGATTTTAAATTATACAATAACCACATATAGAAATATGATATCATATATATTCTACTTTGTTAATAATATTTCAATAGTATCATCGTTTCAGGTGTTAACTGATTCGTTTTCCTTTATATGTTTTGTTATGTTAGTCATGTTTGTTATGGATAAAATTTATTTTATTCATATCCAGAATGATATTACATTTTTAAAAATTATTTTTTAATCATAAAATAATATTTATTCTTGAATGGTTACGATGGGTAATAAATATCATCGCATTGGAGGAGACAATAATATGTAAGTACGCACGAGCGACAATACCATTCTATTGATGGAGGAATAATATGTAATTGGATGATATAACATATATAAATAATCATTAACATGTTATATTTATTATTTACATCAATTTTACTCAATATTATACCCATACAAATAATGAAGTGTTTGAATAACAAACTCCACCACGACGTGGAGACGGTAAGCCGTACGTACGCACGTATAGTGACTTGTCATTCACAGGATGGATAGAATAATGAATATAGTTGTAACATTTTTATAATAACATCACAATATTCATAAGGTACTAGAGTTATTATTTTGGTATATAAACAACAATGAAAGAGGAAGTGGTAGGAGAAAATAACTTTGAAATGGGTGGTGAAATTATTACCTCTTCTTTGGGTGTTTTATTTTGATTTGATCAAAAGGGATCTATAGGATGGCTTTTTGATCAAATTAAGGCCTCTAAGTAGAAGTGAGGGTAGTTGGTAGGATATTTTCGTAGTTTTTGTCCAAGAAAAATGGATTTGGATGTGTTAAATTAAGAGAAGGGGACGTACCCTTTTATAAGAGAGGTGAGGGTCACTTTAGGAAAACCTTGAAATATTATTTTATTATACAATAATATTCGGTTTATAATGGCTAAAAAAGAATTTATTTCAAGGGTAAGGTAGGGATGGGTCGACAACCTCTCAAACAATAGGGTTTAGACAGGTTTAGGTCACCATATTAACCTTATATTTTTGATTTAACTCTTGGTTAAATAGTTTATCATTTACCACGTCTCCTTGTATTTTTATTTTATATGGTTACTAAAATTACTATAAAATTCCAAGGGAATCCTAATTGGTTAATTATTAATATATATATTATTTTATAAGTCCTCTAGATAATCCTTAGATTTTTAGGACTATTATATCATTTAATAATATAGTATTTGTTATAAAAATTCATTTATTTCATTTTTGACACTATTTAGTATCTGAGTTTTGTTAAAGTACTAATGAATTGATTACATTGAAAAAAAAATCATTTAATCCAACCTAAATTGTCATATTAAACTATAAAATTCTGGTAATTCATTAAAAGTCTCAATTTACTTTTATTTGGTTATTTATAATATCAATTATTTTAATCTTTAATTAATAGGGTAATTACTACATCATCATTGTGTCATAAATGAATTTTATTATTTAATTTATAAAAATTATAAATAAAATAAAATTCTGTTGGAAATATTTTTAAAATTTTAATGAATATTTATAGTTGAATTTATCTTATGTGTAACTCTATATTAAAAATGTTTTAGTTATGAAATTTGAATTTAACACTTTTTACTCTTCTTTAAATAAAATAATAATAAATGTCCTAATCTAATCCAAGGGAACCAAAAGTATCATATTTTATTCCTAAGGAGGTTCTTGTTCAAAATAAACTTATCCAATATAATTAGGACATTGGTTAGGGTAATAATAATAATATCATTTTTACCTTTAATTACCTTATTTACTTTTAACCGTGGTAAATAAAAGTCAAAAGTTACTATTCACCAAAAATTATTTTCATCTTATTGAAGCACATATTATTTACTGATATCAACCGTGTCTCTCAGAGTTTTTAAATTCAATTGACAGAAGTGGTAAAGTTACATTTTATGCAAATTTTCTCATGTGCCTTGAAGGTGGGTAAAAGACGGTAAAAAGTTCAATAAAATTTTATATATCTAATTTTATTATAAAACAACACAAATGAATTACATTGAACTAATATAGGTATTATGTATCTATTTTTACTTAAAATAAATTTAAATAAAATAAATAATTATTTAAATAAAAATTCGGTTTTAAACAATAACGTTGTGTTTATCACTATTCATCAAAAATTGAATGTTTTCAGAAAAAAATCACCCTAATATAATTTTGATATTCCTCATCCAAAAATGAAGACCATTTTGAAAAATATATTTTACAATGTTTCGAAAAGTGGATATTACTATTCATAACGACTAGTTTGATTGGTCGTGGTGTGCTAGAACTCGAAGTTGTGTACAACAAAAACTATTATATTATTCAAAGGGAAACATAATGTGGAAGCTTGGTGGTGTTACATTCTCCCCTAGTTCAAATAATTTAGTCTTAGAAATTTCTAGAATACTACTGCATAAAAAGATTCTGGAGGTTCTTCATCATAGGTTCCTCAGGTACCGATTTTTCCTTTTCCATCTTATGACTTTTCCATAGAAATTTTACCAGACGAGTTGTCTGGTTTCTCAACACTAACCCTCTTGTATCAAGAGTCTTGACAGAATCTTTACAATGAGATATATTAGGTTCCAGTTCAATTTCCTCATAGGTGAGTACATGCATTGGGTCATACATGTATTTTCTCAACAGTGATACGTGGAACACATCATGAACTTTGGAAAGACTTGGCAGCATTGCCAAATGATAAGCTACAACTCTAATTCGTTCTAAAATTTCGAAAGGTACGATGTACATGAGACTTAATTTACCCTTATTGTCAGATAGTATCACACCCTTCCATGGAGATACCTTCAAAAAAACATAATCACCTACTTGAAATTCCAAATCCTTCCTTCGGTTATCAGCATATCTCTTTTACCTACTTTGAGTTTCTTTGATGTGGGTTTTGATAACCTTTACCTTTTCCATTGTTTCCTCAAAAATTTCTGGGCGTACAAGTTTTCTTTCACCAATATCAACCAAACAAGTTGGTGTATGAAATCTCTTTCCATATAACAATTTATATGGTGCCATCTAAATACTTGAATGAAAGCTATTGTTATAAGAAAATTATACCAGAGGTAAATATTGATCCCACATACCTTGAAAGTCAAGTGAGAAAGATATCAACATGTCTTCTAAGGTTTAAATAGTCTGTTATAATTTTCCATCAGTTTGAGGGTGGTATGAAATGCTCAAAAAAAGTTCAGTATCTAGGTCATTCTGAAGGATTTTCCAGAATCTTGATGTAAAACGGGGATCAAGATCAGAAACAATTAATAGGGGTACACCATGAAGTCTTACAACTCCATTAATATATAGTCTTTCTAAAAGTTCAAGTGGTAAATCTTCTCTTATAGAAAGAAAATGTTCTATCTTTGTAAGAGGATCAACAATGACCCATATTGCATCATTTCTACTAGGAGTCTTTGGTAGTCCTATGACAATGTCCATCGCAATATCATCCCATTTACACTCATGTATGGGAAGAGGTTTCATGACTCCTCTATGATTTTGTCTTCTAGCCTTCACATATTGACAAACCATAAATCTTGACACATAATTAACAATCTCCCACTTCATGTTGTCCAACCAAAAATGTTCCTTTAAATCTCTATACATCTTAGTGCCACAAGGGTGAATAGAAAAATTGGAGATTTGAGCATCGTCCAACAATTCCATTTTTAGATCTGGTATATCGGGAACACAAAGTCTCTTCCCAAATTTCATAATTCCATATTCATATACAAATTCACTCAATCTTCTATCATTCACAACATTAATCTTGTTTTGAAACACCTCATCATCAATCTGAGAACTCTTTATCCTTTCTATTAGAGATGGTTTGGAAACCATTTGAAAACGTATTTATGTTTCTACTTCCATGGTTATTCCAATATCTATATTTACTAGATCCATGAAAATATGATCCCTTTCAACTCTCATCTTGTTTAAAACTCTATGATCTTTTCTACTCAAAGCATCTTCCACCTTATTTGTCTTCCTCGGGTGGTTGTGTATAGTGAAATCATAATCCTTGAGCAGTTTAATCCATCACCTTTTCCTCATGTTGAGTTATTTTAATGAGATTATATACTTCAAACACTTGTTATTAGTATAAATATCACATTTTTTACCATAGAGATAGTGTCTCCATATTTTCAGATCAAATATTAGAGATGTTAACTCAAGATCACGAGTGGGATAATTTTCCTCATTAATTTTTAGATTCCATGATGCATAGGAAATAACTCTATCATTCTGCATAACGACACAACCAAGTCCTTTCTTTGAAGCGTCACTATAAATAAAAAACCCATTTTCCCCGATGGTAGAGTCAATATAGGAGCATTTACTAATATTCTCTTCAGTTCTTCAAATATTTATTCAGATTATTTTTTCCATAAAAATTTAACTTCTTTATGTGTGATCTTGGTTTATGGGTTATCCAATCGAGAAAAATTCTGGATGAAACGCCGTTAATAACCTACTAAACCAATAAAACTGCGAACCTCTATTATACTCATCAGTGCTGGACATTATTGGATTGCATTGGTCTTTGAAGGATCAACAAGGATTCCATCCTTGGAGACAATATGGCCAAGAAATGAAATCTCCTAATGCAAGAATTCATATTTGCTGAACTTACCATATAATTCATTTCTTTTAAGAGTCTTTAGAATAGTGCTCAAGTGATTTTCATGAAATTTTTAGATTTTTAGTATACCAAGATATCATCAATAAATATCACTTCAAAGTCATCAAGATAGTCCTTGAAAACATTCTTCATTGGATCCATAAAGACGGAGGGTGCATTAGTCAGTAAAAAAGGCATTACTATAAACTCGTAATGCCCATACCTAGTACGGAATACTGTCTTTGGAATATCCTCCTTCTTCACACACAGCTGATAATATTCAGATTAAAGGTCAGTCTTTGAAAAATATTGAGCTCCATGAAGTTGATCGAATAAATCATCAATGCAAGGTATGTGATACTTGTTCTTTATTTTTATAGCATTGATCTCCCTGTAGTCAATGCAAAACCTCATAAGTCCATATTTCTTCTTAACAAAAATAATATGGGATCCCCATGGAGAAACATTAGGGAGAATAAATCCCTTATTACTCAATTCCTGTAGTTGTTTATTTTGTTCCACTAATTCCCCAGTGGCCATTATATAAGGGGTCTTCAATATGGGCCTTGAATGAGAAATTAAATCGAAGGAAAACTAAATTTCTCGTTCTGCAGGATGTCCAGGTAAATCTTCTAGAAAAACATAAACATATCCTTGAATAATAGGTGCATCCTCTATTTGGACATTCCTTTCCTCTTCCATAGTTATTTCAATCTCTTCTTCCCCAATAATTGAATTTTGTATAGCTAATGGGGGTGGTTATAGATAAGAATCAGATGGTGACATTTTTGCTCTAAAGATAAGGTACTCCTTATCATCATCGAAAATTGTAACCTCATTTTTCTTACAATAAATTTTCCCATCATGGTCTGAAATCCAATCCATACTAAGGATTATATCAAATTCAATCATGGGTATGAATATGAGATCAACAGATAAATAACGATTATATGCCTTAATGGGGAATGATTCACAAAACATTGTTACAATGATACATACCTTAGGAGTTTTTACTGAAAAACCCCTTGTTAAATAAAATTGGAAATATATAATTTCCTTAGAAAACTAGGAAGATTTGAAACAATGAGATGATCCAAAATAAAATAAAGCATTGGCTAAATTTGAGGAATACATTAAATTGCCTCCACCATGTCTTTCAGAGCTTCAACATCAACAGTAGTGATCTTATAAGATTGTCCTTGCTCACTTGGACTTGTCTGAGGTAAGTTTCCTTGACTCTTAGGATATTCATTTTCATAATTAATGATTTCTATATAATTTTTTCATTCAACATTGACATCCACTTCCTTTCCCTTGTAATCACGAGATTGGTGTCATTTTCACCACACTTGTAACAGAATATCATTCCTTTCAATCAAGTACTGGGGTGTTTATTCCCACATTTATCACATGATGGAAATTTAACTTTTCCCTTCTACCCCTTATTTCCATTTCTAGAGTGTTCAATAGCTCTCTTCTTCTCTTTCTTTTCTTTAAAGTCGTAAGACATAGATAATTCCTTTTTTGTCTTGGTTCCACATGAGGCAACATATTAGTATGATGAGAAGGATTATGAGACTAATGATCGATAGAGAAATGGTTTTAACCCATAAAATAATCAATCAATATTACTCCTTGGGTTACTTATATAATCTTCTGGATTCCTTACTAACCTTATAAAGTTAGCCTCATACTTTGCGACATTCTCATTCTTCTTTTTCCTCAAACTCAGAAATTGTCTTTCCATATCCATTTGATGGTCAAAAGGAATTTATTTTTCTAATAAAACCTCTTCAAACTCCCTCCATTCAATATTTGACACTTCTTCACCCTCCTTTTTGTTTTTAATTAATGACCACCATTGATATGAATATCCTGTGAGGCGTTAAACTTCCATGACAACTTTTTCCCTTTCGCTACTCCCCAAAGCATGAAATATTTTTTTCTATGGAACTTATAAATTTCCCAGATACAAATGGATTTTTAGTCCCATTGAACATTGGTGGTTTTTTCCTCATGAATTGGTCTAACATTGATCCTCCGCACTGTGGATCAGGGTTCTCCCTACGGGTAAGGTTATTATTCATAACCAGAGTGAGTTTTCCCAGTATGATGATAAGATGATCAACACCAATTGCATCACCAGCTCCACTATAATTATCTTGAGTAGGAGGTCAATCCCAATATGGATTTTTAAAGTTGATATGGTTTCCATTCCTTCTACTAGGCACCATTTCTAAACAATTGCATACACTAGATCAGTTTATAAATCATAATACATAATTCCAAACTTGTAAAATATTTGACATAAATTGAACAGTTTATGTATATAATCCTTAATCATTAAAATGTTTTCTTTGAGGAGATATATACTCATAAATCCTTCATAAATCTTTTTAAATAAAATGTGAATTGTCATAAGCATATACCTTGTAATTTTCATAACCAAGAGTGCATCAAGGCCCATTGTCGTGTACCAGGATACCCCGAGTCAAGCCCAAAACTCCTTGTTAGAGTTTCCAATCCTAGGTACATCTATTCCAGAGCCATCTCTACCTGATAATATCCATCTAGGGATTTATTTCTTTGAATACTCACAAAATATCTACATTACCAAAATTCATGGAAGTTATTCTATACTAATCCTCAAAGTCTTTCTTAGGATAGTGTTCTCTAATCAGAGTTTTTCAAAATCTAGCTTCCAAGGTTTGTACTAAACTTCCTCTGATACCAACTGTAATGCCCCAAACCTAGTAACCTAGATTAGGTGCATTATTACGTAACATTGGAATGATCACAAGAGATCATGTCTCGAAATACCGATTAGTTTAGTATATTTCAAGTACTTGATATATACATAAGTTTTACATTAATGAGATAAAAACAACAAAAAAATTTGTCCCCTTTGAACACACTTATATTACTTATTTTATTTCTACAGGTCAACCATAAAATACATCTTCACATCCTGGAAAAAATAAAACATAGAAAGGGATGAGCTCAGATGCTTAGTAAGGATGACAATATACCCCAAACTTTCATAAATAAGCATAAAAATTTAAGGCAATGTATAAGACTAAAATATAAGACTTTTAAACATAAACTTCAGTATAATATGGGAAATATAAATCAAATAATTTCATTTACTTATTTACATGTATATTATACTAGTCGAATAATCACATGCAATTTCAATAGCCAATTTTATAATGATGTAATGAATAATGTTAGACATCATAACCACATAGTCAAGGCCTCATGCCAAGGCTACAGAAAATATTTTTCCAAGGCCTTATTCCAATAAACTAGTTTGTTTCATTGGACCTACCAATTCATTGAGGATCTATATCAGTCTCCACCCATCACTTACTAAGTCTAATGCATTTTTCATAATAAAAGGATGAAACATAACATAAACATTCGTATTAAAACTCTCATATGAAATGCTAATACCTTAACCATAAACCATGAATGGTATAAAAATAACACATCCAGAGTAAAACATATCACATAACCTTCAATAAAATATGTAATATTTTATCATAATAAATCAACTTCAACCAAGTGTAAAATCCATCAAAGGATGTTGACATAGATGAAATCAAAACTATTTGAGAGAAATATCTCATTATATTTTTAAATCATTTAAAAGTCACATAATTATAAAAGAAAATAATGTTTTTGAAAATATTTTTATAAGCTTGTAAGGGAATCTTAGAAGGTGTTATAAAGGTGGAAAATATCCATACTTTCCTTATAAGTTAAAAAACATTCTTTCCTTAATTTTTTTGAAAAGGTCGTAAAAGAGATTGTTTGGAAAACGATAGAATGATTCCTTTAAAAAAATTATATAAAAAATAAAAAAGGGTATAAATGAATTTAAACCATACTTTAGGAAAATGAAAAAATGTATTGAAATACATTTTTAAGAAACACAAATGTGGATGATAAAGCGGTCCCAGTAGACACTCATGTATAAACAACCTCAAATAATGAAGATATTGTAGAATTAACCCTTACCTTGTGCTTTTCCATAGTTGTGGGTAAGTTAAAATCCTATATAATAGTTAAATAATTGTTCTTAAATTATAAAAAAACAACAAAAATAAATATTATATCACAAATGATCTTCTAATATTACTTTTTTAATAATATTTCAGTAGTATCATCATTTCGGGTGTTAACTGATTCATTTTCCTTTATATGTTTTGTTTTGTAAGTCATGTTTTTTATGGTTAAAATTTATTTCATTCATATATAGAATGATATTAAGTTATTAAACATTATTTTTAATCATAAAATAATATTTATTCTTGAATGGTTATGATGGGGAATGAATCTCATCGCGTTGGAGGAGACGGTAATCCGTACGTACGCACGAGCGACAATACCATTCTATTGATGGTGGAATAATATGTAAATGGATTGTATATTATATATATATAATAATTAACTTTATATATTTATTATTTACATCAATTATACACATTATTATACTCATTAAATAATTAAGTGTTTGAATAACAAACCTACACCACAACGCGGAGACGGTAAGTCGTACATATGCACGTATGATGAATTTTCATTCATTGGATATATAGAATAATGAATATGGTTCTACTATTTTTATAATAACATCACAATATGTATATGTTTATGTAGTTATTATTATGTTATGGAAACAACAAAGAAAGAAGAAGTGGAAGAAGAAAAGAACTTTTAAAGATATGGTGAAATTATTATCTCTTCTTCAGGTGTTTCCTTTTGAGTTGATCAAAAAAGATCCTTAGGTTGGATTTCTGATCAAAGTAAGAACTCAAGGTTGAAGTGATGGTAGATTGGGGGATATTTGAGTAGGGTTTGTCTGAGAAAAATGGATTTGGAGGTGTGAAATTAAGTGAAGGGGAAGTACACTTTTATAAGAGAGGTGGGGGTCACTTTAGGAAAACTTTAAAATTTTATTTTATTATACAATAATATTTGGTTTATAATGGTTTAATAAATATATATTTCATGGATAATGTGTTTTTGGGTCTAAAAACACTCAAAAAATAGGTTTTAGATAGGTTTAGGTCACCATATTAACATTATCTTTTAGATTTAACTCTTTGTTAAATAGTTTAACATTTACCATGTCTCTTTGTATTTTTATATTATATGGTTAATAAAATTACTATAAAATGGAAAGAGAACCCCAATTGGTTTATTATTGACATATATATTATTATATATGTTATTTTCATGATTCCTTATATTTTTAGGACTATTATATCATTTAATAATATAGTATTTGTTTTAAAAACTCATTTATGACATTTTGACACTATTTAGTGTCTGATTTTTGTTAATGTCATAAAAACATTATTAGATAGAAAATATTCATTTAATCAACCCTAAAATTTCGTATTAACCTATAAAATTCTTTTAGTTCATCAAACGCTTCAACTTAAATTTATTTGGATATTTATAACATGAAATAGTTTAATCTTTCATTAATAAAGTAATTACTTCATCGTTATTGTGTCATTAATAAATTTAATTATTTAATGTCTAAAAATTATAAATAAAATGCCATTATGTAGGAAATATTTTTATATTTCTAATTAATATTTATAGTCTAATTTATCTTATATGTAACGATATATCAAAAATGTTTTAGTTATGAAACTTTGAATTTAACACTTTTAACTCTTCTTTAAATAAAATAATAATAAATGTACTAATATAATCCAAGTGGACCAAAAGGATAATATTTTATTCCTAAGGTGGATCTTGGTCTAAAAAAAATTATCCAATAGAATTAGGACCTAGTTTAGTGTAATGATAATATCATTTTTACCTTTAATTACCCTATTTACTTTTAACTGTTGAAAATAAATGTCAAAAGTTACTATTCACCAAAAATTATATTCATCTTATTGATGCACATATTACTTAATGATATCAACCATGTCTCTCGGAGTTTTTAAATTAAATTGACATAAGTGGTAAAAGTGCGTTTTATGCAAATTTTCTCAAGTGCCTAGATAGTGGGTAAAAGACGGTAAAAAGATCAATATAATTTTATATATCTAATTTTATTATAAAATGACTCCAAAGAATTACATTGAACTAATATAATTATTATGTATCTATTTTTACTTAAAATAAATTTAAATAAAATAAATAATTATTTAAATAAAAAGTTTGTTTTAAATAATAACGTATTGTTTTTCACTATTCATCAAAAAATGAATGTTTTATGAAAAAAAACAAAAAATTTACCCTAAGATAATTTTGATATTCCAAATCTAAAAATGAAGTCCATTTTGAAAAATAAAATTTATAAAGTTTCAAAAAGTTTGTATTACTATTCGCAATGGCTAGTTTGATTGGTCGTGGTGTGTTAGAACTCGAAGTTGCGTATAGCTGAAGCTATTGTATTATTAAATTATTCAAAGGGAAACGTACCGTGGAAGCTTGGGTTGTTATTGGTAAACTAAAAAATATGAAATTGATGGTGTGGAAAATGAATATGGATTATCCACTATAAGAAACAAAAGCATGGATAAAATCAATGAATACAATTTCATTGGTGACCGAATATTTTCAGTGAAAACTCGAACGAGAAAGACTCTACAAAAAACATTATTTTTTTCTAAGTAGGGACTAAATAATTTGGAGAGGTATAAAAAGGATGATAATTGAATCAAATATAATAATTTGAATATTGATCTTAATAAGAAAAATGTGATAAGGGAAAATTTTACAAGGATGGAGGACATAAATCTTATCAGAACCATGTGAGTTTTCAATAATATTATAATTGAATATGGAAAGGTGGATCAAAATAAAGAATGTATAGTGTGTAAAGGGAACTCTTAGATAAAAGGAATTTATATTTATGAAACATTTACTCTCTCATAGCCAAATTGGAGACTATCTTAATATTTTATTTCTATTTTCAGTGAAAATGTTGTTAAAATTATAACAAATTGATGTCAAATATATGGTTTTCAATGGAGGTCTTAAGGGGGTAGTATACATTGAGAAACTACATGGGTTTATTATGGATGAAAATGATAGAATGGTGTTCTAATTAAAGAATTTTTTTATAAGATAAATAAATCATCGATGACCTGGTATTTAAGGTTGGATCAATACCCAAGAAATTTTGGTTTTTAGAGAGGTAGATTTGATAACTCCTTATACATGAAGATGTATAATGATCTAGAGATTTTGGTACTCAAATACACCGAAGAAATAATTTTTGAGGACTGGAAAAAGCATAATGTAATTTTTTTGGATCATATGAGGTACAATATCAAGATGTTTATGACTGGTGAAACATTTTCCATGGTTTATAGGTGAATTAAAGAAACCATAGCACATTAATTTCCAAATTAAAATATAAAAAAGGGATTCCCACGTGATTTACACTGAAATATTCAAAACCAATGACAACATCGACCACTATATAGATTAATTTTTAAAAATTTAATGATTGCAAAGAGGTTGATGTCATGGTATATTGGTATTGGGAGTCTATTATACCTCATAAAAAATGAATATTAAAACTAGTTCATGCATAATAAGATGATGACATAAAGGTAAGATTCAGTAAAGACACATACATGTACATGAATAATAAAACTAGTGTATGCATGTTATATCATGAGTTAAGATGATGGAAATATCTTATATTACAAATGACATTTAGGATTTTATATGCACTTTTCACACATGACATGATAGTTTTAATTATTTATAACTTACTATCAACAATAAACATAAAACGATAATAAGCTTTATATATTTTAGAGGCATAAAATAATAACTTTTCTAGTTTGAAATATAAACATATATTTTGATAAAATAAAATCCACTTAATAATAACATGAAACAATTTATTATTGTTTTATATTATATTTAATGAATAGAAATACTTGAATCAATATATAACATGATTTAAAAATTTGAATAACATGAAAATTATTTCATATACATATATCTACATAATATACATATATATACATGATATTTTAATTATTATTGAAAAATATAAGTCTTTATATAATGAAAAAATAATCACTTGTAATAACATAATATTAATAATTAACTAATCAAAGATAATTATTATAACTATAATGAAATATAAATTTTATAAGAAAAATTCTTAGAATAAAAATTTGAAATATGAAAATAATTTCCATTCCAAAAAAGAAATCATGTTAAAATAAATAAACAACTAATAACATTTAAATACTATAATTCTAAAAAATATCATCTTCAAAATAAATCCTTAAAATAAAAATAAATATCATTACTATTAAAATCTGAACATACAAATAAAATGGATAATCTACCTTACTTGATTGAAGAATATTTCTTCTTATTCTTCTAGGTAGAAAAACTTCATAGAAAAACTCACTCTATCTTACTGATATTTGTGTAAAGCATACCCGTGAGATGAAAGTAAGACATTTAGCATATAAAATAATGGGGAAGGATAAGACAACCTGTTGATAAACACTCTAATTTATAACCTATTGATAAAAAATGGATTATATTTTTTTTTCATTTATTCAGCATGAAACTTTCCAGAAGGATGTTATGGGTCCACTTATAAGATTTTTCATTTTTCATTGATGTTTTCATAATTTAAATAATGAAGAAAACAACATAAAGATAAAACCAAATACAGATATCGATTGCATGTGTAAATATTTTATATTTTTTTTAATCTATACAAGAGAGGATTCTTCAAGAAGATTGGACCTCACTAAAAGAAAAAACAATGAATTTTGGGTTGTTATATTATAGTATTGTGCAAGTGGGCTTTTTTTGGATTCTCAAATGTGGGATGAGAAGGTTTAGTGGATAAACTATGAAAATTTGAGATATCAAATGACTTGGATTTTATTCGATCCTTGGTTTTGTTCAACCATTGAATCACTTGAGACTTAGATTCAAACCTTGGAATAGTTGGATCCTTGATTCTAGCCTAGATTTGAGCTTGGATTCGATGATAAGGAGCACCAGTAGAAGGTTTATTATGTGAATAACTTTGGATATCACGAACTAATGTGCAGTGGTTAGGGTTATTAAAACAGATTGTGACATTTTTATCAGTGATTCCAAAAAAGTGTTGATAAAGATACCTTTTATCAGTGCTAAGTTAATAAGCACTAATAAAGATTTATTTTTTCAGCACTTTTTTAGCGCTTATAAATCTATATACTTATTATCACTAAAAAGCACCGATAAATACTTATAATACTTTGTATAATATAATAATTTTATAATTCTCTAAATATATAATTATTTTTTATAATTATATAAATAATTTTAAAAAATAATATTTATATCATTCTATATATTTATATAATTATATATATAAATATAGTAAATTTATTCATTATTTAAATAAATTTATTATAATTTATAATTAATTTTTTATAATTATAAAAATAACTTTTAAACAAATATTATTTGTTTATTTATAATTATAAATGTTTAAAAATATTAAATATACATTTATAAATATATATATTTTTATAAATATTTATTTTTCCAATGTATTTTTAACATTATTAGTTAAACTTTAATATTAAGTGCTTGCATGTTAAAAATGAGTAAAATTGATTAATTAAAAATGAGTGCAATATTGCAAATGTAGACAACTTTGATTAATATAAATCATTAAAAAATGGATATATATTTAAATAAATATGAATACAAATTGAAAATATTAAAACATAGTAAATAAATATATATATAATAAATAATATAAATTGATTAAATTACCAAAAAATATTTGTGTGTGTGTATATATATATATAAATGCTAGAGGCTCTCGACTAGCAGAGAGGCTCTACGGTGGGTCACATGGCCTCAAGCGCACCTACCTATATGCTAGAGGTTGCCGACTATTAGAGAAGCTCTAAGGTGGTAAATTGGGGAGATTATACCTTCATATAAGAATGGGACAATAGATAAAGTAAACAACTAGACAATAGAATATTCATATGAATAAACAACAACACAGGACCAAGAACCATCCATAGTATAAGAATGTATAAATAAATAACACATATATAATAAAAAACTTCTGAAGTGTAAATAACAAAGATACTATAATAATATTGAAATCCAATTGGATGAGTCTTATACAGTGATGGAATAGAATGCTAATATACAAAAAAGTGGAAACAAGGGACCAAAATATACAACATGATATAGAAAAATATAAAAAGGATAAAAGAGTACTCCACTAGCATCTTGAGCATATGTTTGGTCCTCTCATCCTATTCTATAACTATAAGATAAACAAATCAAACATCTATAGATGGTCACTTTCCCTTATCCATTCCAGCATAAAAGTAATCTACTCGAGTACCAAATATTAACTATAGAAAAATGACTTATACTGATAGAAATTTATTGATAGAGAGTATATATATTCATAAAAATGAGTAATTCCATTATATGTTAGGTTTTATTGGTATTTTTTTTAAATACCAATAGTTGTTTTTAACAATAGATATATCTGTTGGTATTGATCGTTTAACATTAATAAATATTTTTCTAACTGTTAAATCGATTACTTTATCATAGTAATGCCATCATTTTTTTACCAATACTTGAATATATTATTAATAATAACTACAATGAAAAAATGTTTTATCATCAAATTTTTTTTACAATATATCATTCAATCTTGTTAAGAGAAACCAATATTTTTATATAGAATATCATTTTTACGACCAAAGTCAATATTCACTTATAAGTGTTTTATTAAAAACATCTCATTAATAGTGCATATATATTAAAATGTTTTTCATTTAATAAACTTTAAAATAATTTTATACAAAATTTAAATCATTATGAAATTTTAATTTAGTAAACATAAAAAATAAAAACATATTAATCAATAAAAATAAAAATGTTTGAAATACAGGTAATTAATAATTGATATGCACATATTGAAAATTTATTTTATATTATAAAACAAAAATATTAAATTTTATGAAATTTTATCTTCATTATATGACAACAAATTAAGAAATTATAAATGGGTATTTATATATTTATTTTTTATATAATATATTTATATATATTTTATTTATTTAATTTTACAAGATTAATATTTTTTTTGTACATATATATTTTTAAATCAATAATTTATATATTATAATTAAAAAATTATATTTATAAGTTATTTATTTATATAATATAATATATTATATTATATTTATCAAGATATTACCATATATTTATACACGAGGAAACATCCCAATACCTTATTTGATTCATTACTATATATCACAAACCCTTCTCCACAGTTGGGTCGGGTAAGAACATGTATACTGACCAACCTTCTGTTCAGTTCTTTGAAATTATCTTCACTTTAATTCATCCACAATAACTTATCTCCCTTTTAGATTAACTTGGTGAGTTAATTATATAGTTGTAAAAAATATCTCACGAAGTGTCGGTGGTATCTAGCCAACCTAATAAAATAATAGATCATGATTACCATGGTTGGTATATAAAATTTCTTTATGACATCTTTATTTGAAGGATCTATTGATATACCCTCACTTGAAATTTTATGACAAAATAATGAGACTTTTTATTTCAAAAATTCACACTTTTTAAAATTTTTATATAGCTTATCCATCCTCAGGTTCATCAACACGATCCTAAAACTTTCTTCATTCTATTTATTTCTATTTAAATATATAATAATATAAATTATAAAGATTACCAAAAATTGATCAAGGTAATATGTGAAGTCTATATTCATTAAATCCATGAAGATAACAACAACATTTTTAATGTATTGACCCAGGATCCACTTAACCCGTACCCCATGATGATGGGTCACAAGGACACAAGTGTGCCTCCCTATATGCCAGAGACTAAAGCACTTTAGAGGGGGTCTAAGGTGGTATAGTGTAGAGACTATACCCTTATATTATAATGGCATAGAGATTAAATTAAACAAATAGACAATTGCAGAAGCATATGAATAACCAATAACACATGACTAGTATCTCGATCGAGAAGAAACATTTATAAATAGATAAAAAATATATAAAAAAAAATACAAAAGCATAAATAACCAAGAAACTGTAATAATATCAAAATCCAACAGGCTGAGTCATATAAAATAATTTCATGGAATGCTGATATACAAAAAAGGGGAAACATGGGACATGCATATACAATATACTATACAATAATTTGAAAAGGATAGAAGATTTCTCTAATAGCATCTAGAAAATATGCTCGGTCCTCTACTCCCAAACTCCAAGAAATAAGCTAAAATATCAAACATCTATAGCATGGCAATTTCCCTTATCCATTCATGTAGACAAGTAATCTACCCATGTACAACAGACCCAATAAAAAAAGACTTATACCAACAGAAATTTATCGATAGACAATATATCTATTTGTAAAAATGTCTAATGTTAAATGTTATTTGGTTTTATTGGTATTGATTTTAAATATCAACATTTTTTTTACCAATAAATATATCTATTGGTATTGATCATTTTACCCCAAATTTTTTTTTCCAACAGATAAATCTATTTCTTTAATATACTAATGCCAACATTTTTTACTAACACTTGAATATATTATTAATAATAACTACTACCAAAAAATATTTTATTATCAATAAAACATGTTATAAAAAACATTCAATGATAATAACCCATTTAGAAGAGACAATTTTTTTTATATACATTATTATTTTTATGGTCAATTTCAATATTCACTTTTAGAGGTTTTATTAAAAAATATCTCATTAATACTACTTATATTTTCCAATTTTTTTCTTTTAATAAACATTAAAATACATTTTATAAAAAATTTAAATCATTATGATATTTTAATTTAATAAATATAATAAATAAAATCATTCTAATAGATAAATAAATAAAAACAATTGAAATAAAATTAATTAATAATTTATATTCACATATTAATATTTTTTTCATATTATAAAACAAAAATGTTAATTTTTTTAAAAAATTATTTTCATTATGAAAAAATTAATTATGTAATTATTAATTGGTATTTACATATTCAAATTAATATATAATATATCATTGTGTTATTTTCATTTAATTTTAACAAATTAATAATTTTTATATGTACATACATATATTTTTAAATCAATGATTTATATATTAGAATTACAAAATTATTAGTTTATATAAAATATTTATAAATTAATAATTTATATAATATATTACTATATATAAAATTTATTATTTTACATATTTATTTAATTTATTTATTCTATTCTTTCTACCCACATGTTGCCTCGATTGGTCGAGTTTAGGTCTTGAGCAGCTACTTCAACTCGCCAGCTTCTATCCCCACCATTTCCTCACTAGACCACTTTAATTCACCTATATGTGGGATATATCTCTAGTGTTTCTAAATTCACAGTGGGAGTTACCATCTGGATTCACCTATTCCCTTTAATCCACCTGTGTTCCTAAACCTTCATTGTGGACATCCCCCACCACAATCAATTTTTCCTTCTTATAAGGTACCATGAAAACCCTAGACTCTATTATTATTGTTGCTCCATAGCCACTACTCATAGACTATGATTTGTTTGGAATTTGATTCATTTCATAGCCTCTTACTCATTTTTATAATTATTCATTTGCTCTGCTTCCCCCTCTTATGCGCTGCTTGAGTTATTAGTTTAAATATGTGGAGTATTATATTTTATTTTGTTGTTCCATTGATATATTCTATAATTCAATTCATATTAGGTTTATGATACAAGATTCTATACTGTTATTTTATAAGTATATTTTATACATTTCAATGCATATAAAATTTTTATTTTGATGTTTTTTTATTTTTCATCATTTATCATACATGAAGTGAAATGATTATAGTGAACGAATATTCTTTTAAGTGCTTCCTACAAAACATTGATCATTGTATAAAAGGTACACGATGAATGTTTAGGTGCATTGATGATTGAAGCAAAATCATATCAAACTCTTTAAGTCATGGAAAGTGGTTGGAAAAGAAGATATAGGTCCTTATTTTACTTATTGATTATTAATAGTGTTTTTTATTAGTGTTTACACATTGTTTATTGAAAAAATGATTTTATATTTTTTTAAGTAATTTTTTTCATGTAATTAAAGTGTGTTTGTAGATGGTGACTCATCATTCATAGGAGGCACGACTTTAAATGAGGGTTTTGGTTGATTTATTCAATAATCAAGAGTTACTGAGGAGTCATGTTTTGGATATCACTACTCATTTATGATCCCTTCAGGTTCCACAAGAAATTTTCATTATCAAATCATCTATTTGTGGGTTTAAACATGTATTTGGAATGAATCAATGGTGAAAAGTTTTCTGAAACAGATAATTATATTCATTGAGATCTATTATGTTATGAATGTTTCAATTTTACACCTCATTATATCAGGGTAAGAAAAGTATCTTTAATTGAATATATGTGGTTGGTATGCATTAAGGGTTTTGATACCTTTAAGGGTACCTAGAACTATGGTTTCTTGTAATGAAAATATAATTCTTATAATTGACCATAGTAAATAATATATATAATGTGTATAAATACAATGATGACATTGTGAAATTTGTTCAATATACAATTTTTGAAATAATGAACATGAAGTAGATAAATGATTCCTGAAATCTGTTTCCCACCTCACCCAATGACATATTCCGCTCGGCTGATTTGAGGTCCACCTAGATCTAATCTATGAAATTGAATTCACATACTCTATTGGTTCCTTCAACATTGAACCTTTCTAGGTGAACACATTTCTCTACTAAAAACAAAATTTAAATTTCTTTGTTAAACCAATTTTACTCTCAAGGTGATGACTAGATAAATTCCTTTTTGTAAAAATGTTATTTCTAGCCTTTGATTCATCAATACATAAATACTTTTTGTAATGCTAGAACATGATCATCCTCTAGGTTATTAACTTTTGGATCCATTGCCTAATTATAACCAACAATGAGTCTTCTGGGAGAATCCTTGTCTTTAGGTGTGATATTAAGAGGATCAACTACCCCTCCGTTATCAATAACCATATCATCCTAATGATTTGTATTTACCATATACTATAAATTATTCCCAATATTAGTGACCATGGAATCTTGATTTTGAGTTATAGTCAATGATTCCTAGATATGATTTATTCCCTCTAAGAACTAGTTGCATACAAAAATATAAATATTGAAAAAGTTAGCTAAAATCCAAAGATAAAGGGTGGAATATTGCATACCTAGAGGAAAAACCCAAATATGATTTATTGTTAGATGATATGAATATATATGGATGAACTAATATTTATTATCTTAGGTACATAATGGATGAATAATCAAGCATAAACAGAATAGAGAGGGTATTAAACATAAAATTATATTCTATGATTTACACCCCATATAATATTCATTTAAACTTGTAAATATTAGTCACACTGACAACATACATGGATTATGTTTCAAAGATCACATTCCATGTGATATATGAGTTAAATAACCAATATCAATTTGAAACAACCAAAGCTATCTAATCCTCTATGAACATCACCACCTCCAATAAATATGTATCAAAATTATATAAAAAATCATAAACAAAAACCAAAATCGATAAAAATATTATTGTGATCTATTTAAATAATGGATCCCTAACACGTGGTAATTTTTTTATCATCATGTTTTTTATGTATGATATGCAATCCAAATCAGTTTCCTCTAATCACTAGGTATATTATTTCTATCTAAACATTACGTGATAACTTTCAATAGATATTTTTAATAGGTGTAGCTGAACTCCTCTCCTTTACTAAAAATAAAAATGAAAGAGAAAAAAATAAAAAAAGAATACCCTCAATAATTTCTACTTTTTAGGGTCATAAATGTAATATAAACGTGTATGGATTTTAATTCCTACTTCAAAAAAATATGAAAAAAAATTGTGTGAACATTTATTTTTGGTTTATAATTTACACGTCTACTGCAATCTCGGTGTTGAACTTATCCAACTAGGTAGCATCTCCATCTAAGTCTAACACCATCGTGTGGTTGAAACTCCCATCATCCATTCTCACATAAACCAACCTCACACTAATACATCACCCTTTCATTAACACTTTTCACTTCTATATCTTTTATATCCTTGAAATTTAGAAGAAAAACACTATGGGGATGATTCTCACAAACCATGATGAGGCCAAATAGACCAATCTTCCCATATTTCACTTCAATTTATACTTATAATTTTGAACAAAAAATCACATTAGATCTTATTTTATCAGTATTACACATAATAAAAAGGATGGTGGTAGATGGAATCAATAGATGGGAATCATCAAAGCCACCCCATCCAAGAATATTCCATTCAATTAAGTTACTTTATATCTATTTTCCACTTGTTTTTCAATGAAATTTCCACCCATTTTATTAAATTTTACTTGTTTCACTAACATGGGGTATTTTAACATAGCCTAAGAGGTGTTCCATAAATGATCTGTACAGCTAAAGAAACTAAAGATTCCATCAAACTTGTAACAAGTTCGTCCACCCTTTTTTATTCATATTGCCTCGTCAACATATATCTTCACTTGGGGAATTTTTATTTCAAGGTCCTAAATTATTATCCTTCACTTGTAAAACACCTATAATTCCTCATCAAAAGTAACATCATCATTAAATCTATTAACATAAATATATGTGTTTACTTTTAACTAAAAACAACTATCAGGATAAAATAAGTTCCTAGTAATATTCCTAAAATTTGAAAATTGCTTCAAGATCATCTTTGTAACTCTATCCTCAACACGTAAGGTGTTTCATTTATTTAAATGGTTTTTTATATATTGAATTAGGATAAATTCTCAATTTAAAATTAGTGTCATTATAAATATAAAGCATATTTTGTATATTATGGAATTTGATGAATTGTTACTAGATTATATAATTTTAAGTTATGCGTCACTATTAATTAAAATTAGTGTAATTATCAATGGTTTGTGGTTACATGCGAGATAATATTTTTGTTATTTTTATATCATGAATTTTTATTTTCATTAATGTAGTCACCGGTTATCTTTTGTTAATATCGTCACTTGTAATTTCTTTATTTGCGGTCACTAGACCTTCTAGTAATTTTTATATTGTTTTGGTCATTGGATAAATATTCTTGTTTTGATCACTGAATGAATAATATTATAGTTTTTGTGGTATATATTTATATCATCTTATGTTAGTTTTTTACACTAGTTAGAAGATATCATATATATAAAAAAATAGAATATTAAAAAAACATGGTCCATTTGATGTCGATCAGAAGCTTTAGACGAACATCAAGAATATGGAGGTTAGAAGAGTTGAGAACCTCTGAGAATGTCCTTAAATATATTCTATTATAAAATTTGAATTAGTTAAATCGATAAAACCAGGGGATATATGATAATAGTTTAAAATAATGGGTATAAAATAATTCATCTTCACTGGATCAGATTTGTGTATGAATTCATCAGATTATAATCACAACCCTTTATCGATTCAGAAAAAAATGAATAAAAAATAATAATAATGATGCTAAATAAATATAAATAATAAATATATATAAGATGAATATGTGAGGACTACTGAAAACCAAAATCAAGAAAACCAATTAAATCTTATATTCTAATTTCAAGAACACATTAACTTTGATGAAGTGAAGACTAATGGAGGTTTGTGTTTTCACAGGTTAGATAGACTGTGATGAAGTTAAGATTCATAGAGGTTATTGTTTCCAATTTTAGATAATAATTTTTATAGATAATATTTATATAAATTTATTTTTTTATATCATGTGTTTAAATAAAAACTATTTACTTATTTTTGTGATTTTGTGATCAATTTCTCGTGATCTTGCATGTCCAAATTGGACATGTGTTTCTTGTGATCATAGTTGGGACATGTGATTCATAAAATATAGAAGGGTGGTAGACTATAATAAAAAGGATAATGGTGAATTTATTCATGTTCATATCCACTACATTAGATAATTTCTCATGTGAAGTTTTGGGGATTCCACGACAGCGACATCCAATGTTTGTGAGAAATAGATTAGTGATAAGGTTCCATTGAGTTCAATGAAAAGTCTCTTAGTGTTTGAACATGTTTAAACATGTTTTTAATAAGTTTCTTGGAGCTTATTATTTTTTTCATGAATTTTTAACATGTATTTAAATTATATTTGGATGTTTTTTTTCAAATAAAGTCATGGTTTTTGTGTGTTTTATATTAGAAAATTTTATAATTATTATATGATAGATATAAAAATATATTATATATAATTATATTAATAAATATAATATAAAATTTTAACAATATATTTTTTTATAAGAACATTTAAAATATAATTTTAAAACAAATATTAATTGTTGGTATTGTTTATATATGTTAGTAAAAACATTATCAAAATATATATTAGTCATATTAATCCGTTTCTAAATATTTTAGAAAACATATTTATTATGTATTGGTATTATTATAATTGTAATGAAATATTTTTATTTGGGAAAATAAAATTTAATGATAGAGTTATTACCAATAATTTATTTACATGAACATATTTTTTGGTATAACTCCTCTCCAATAGAAAATGTGCTTTTACCAATAGATATGCCCCTTTTAGAAAAAGTGAAATATTTTTTAGTGGTAGTTCGAGTAGGGTGTGGGATAAAATCCAAGTAGGACACCACCAACAATGTCTAGATTTAATCCAAGTAGTGTATATAACAACAAAATTGTTTAGGTAATAAAAATAATAAATAATTATGAATAAATAATCACTAGCCATATTGGATTCCGATAGGACACCTTATGGCTCTACCTGCTTCTGCATAGGACAGGATAAGATTCTGATCAGTTACCACAAACTCACACATGAAAATATACAATTATATATTATATACACCTATATTAACTAAGTAAATGAGTATGTAAGTAGGAATATACATGGATACTAGGTATTGGATGGACCTGGGTCGTAACTCTTGCATCCATAACCTGTCTAATGAGTTATAAGTTCCAAGAGAGGGTACATGCCCTGTATCTCATAATAAATGAGAGAATTCATGCTTAACACTTGGGATTGGTTGTATGATATGTTATACTAAACACCCTAAATAGAGGAATAAAGAACATAATTTCCATTTCCTAGATAATAGTATAATAGTGAGAGATGTCATGTTTAACCCCTGATGTAAGGTAGAGTGAATTTTCACGCTCAATAAGCCCCTTAACCATAATTCCACCACGAATGTCAATGGTCTAAACATAATAATAATATCATATATCTCATGTAATCAATAATTTTTTCAAAAGGATCACCAATACCTAATAAACTGAGGGCATCAAATATCATATGATCCATATAGTAAATAATTCATCCCTTTGCGTGGCCTTTTCACCCATGATCACTCATTATAAATAATCCATTTAATTCATTTAAACAAAGAAAACCATTTGAATTCAATTAAATCATTCCATTTAATTAAAGAAGTCATGAATATACCATTTCATATAATCCAATAACCAAGAAGGATCATTGGAAAATTGGAAAAATATATAAGAGTGGGAAAATCCACATACAATCCAAGATGAACACCTAGAAGGTGATTCAGTCATTTAATCAAAAATAAATAAAGGGGAATTTCGATCTGGAACACCAAAGGGGTGTATATGATTGAGGTTGTAATAATCTAGTCTCTTTATAATGATCCTCATAAGTATAACCATAGGTGTATATCAATTTAGATAGAAATAACACACTTTAAGGAAACATATAATAATGGATGGTGAGCGGAATAATGAAAAATATATGAAAAAAACTCAAAATTTATAAAAAAATACTAGAAAAGCAATGTTAGGGACATAGACAACTCATCATCCAATATCATCTTCAGATTTTATGTAGATCATAATAAAATGAAAAATGAACCAATTCCCATATAATTTGGTGAATGATCTCGCAATAAAATAGCACAAGAGATACAAATCACAGCTAGAATTTTAATAAAGCAGATTAGATATATAACTATGATCTATCCAATGCTACCAATAGTGGTTGATATTTATTTTATATGAAGAATTTATCAAAATACCTAGATTAGGTAAAGGAGTTCTCAATGAGAGAAAATGGAGGAGGTTTATCCACTAGGTAAGAAAAGAGGAAACATGGTTTTATGTTTAAAAAATTTTAAGGGAAAAATGTAAATTAAACCAGAAAGAGGAAATATGTGGTTTGGATGCATTTTTTCGGAACATCATGTGAAAATTTTTCTCCCTCCACTATCTAAAGAGGGACCCTGTTTGGGCTAGGCCCATGGTTTTTCAAACCATGCACAATCTGTGTGGATGGGATTATCCTAAAACCCTCTCCAACCCACACAAGAATGCTCTTGGGCTTGCAGAAATTCCAAAAAACCATTAAGACTCCATCATGCCACTATTTACCCCACATAGTAATGTTTCATTAATAGTACTAAACTTGTGAAAACCACACAAACCGCTATATTTTCCCAATTCTCATATATTAGGGTTCTGAAAAAGTCTTAGATGCTCATGCATCCTTCCTTTGTCCGTAAGACATGTTTATCGAGACTAACAAAATAATTTAAAATGAAAAACAAATTATCCATACTATTGTGAAAATTTAGGTTGTTACAACCTCTTCTCCTTTTGGAAAATCATCCCTGATTTGGCCTTCTGAGGTTAAACATGTATTTTCAGAGAATAGCTCCAACCACTGAGCTCGTATATTTTCTTCCCGTTCCTAGGTCTCATCATGTACTTGGTTGTTCTTCCATAGAACCTTCACTAGAGTAAGTTACCTTCCTTAGAGTGACTTAACACTCCAAGAAACAATAAACACCGGATAATCCACAAAAGAAGCATCTTTTTCTAAATCAACCTTGTTAGGCTGTAAAACATGTGATGGGTCAGGATAATACTGTCAACACTGAGATACATGAAAGAAATATTGCATATACTGGCACTTCTAAGGAAGTTCTATCTAGTAAGGCACTAATACGATTTGTTTAAAAACCATAAAGGGTCTGAATATCCTATTAGAATGCTTACCCTACCTCTGAATTCATTGATGGCACATCCTAGGAGAAACTCATAAGAATAACATATCCCATATCAAAAACTCAACTGGTCACTAGTATCAGTTGGCATATGGCTGCTATCTGGACTGAGCTATCAATATGCACTTTTTGATCAACTGGACCTGCTATGAAGTCTTCAGGATGAGACATGGTGCAATAAAAGTTACCTCCCCTGCCTCTAGGTTTCATAGAGGTGTTTGGAATGAACTACGCTTTAAATAATTGTAAGGATCCATCAAAATGGTATCATGAAATATGATATTGTAAGAAAACTCAAAAGGGGTATGTGTTTCTCCCCAGAACCCCTGAAATCAAGGAAACATACTCTAATAATTTCCTCTAATAGATGAATCGTATTCTCTATCTTTACATTAATTCATTGGTGAAATTATATGCTCATAAGTACTTGTATACCCAAGGACATTTTCTACCCCAACCAGAATTAAGACATAAAGTAAGCTTCCCTATAAGATACGATAGAACATAAAGCTCTATGAAGATGTACAACCTCCCTGATGTATATCCTCCCTAGCTCATCTACTGATAAAGTCTCTCACCCAAGTAAGAAATGTACAAACTCGATCAAATAATCAACAATCACAAAACTGTATCATTTTCACAAGGTGATCTTGGTAGAAAAGTCACAGAATCCATAGAAACATTATTCCATTTTAAATTAGTAATAAAAAATGACTATAAAAGTATTGATGATTAGTGATGTTCAGATTTAACCTACTATCACTTGGAACACCGAGTGACAAATCTAGAAATATTATATTTTATACCAGGCCACCGATACTAGATACATAATTCTGGATACATCTTGGTGACACCGAGATGTAACGCCCAAGCTAATGCATGAAATTCTCACATCATCTCATTTATAATGTCACCTGGGATCCATACATTCATAGGAAATTATAGGGTGTCATCCTTGCCCATGGTCCAAAAAGAAGACGAGTCATCATCTAAGATACTTTTTTTGGGCTAGGCCCTCGGGATGTGAATGTTCCTTCATTCTTAACCACTTTAGAAGGGTAGATGTCATTTATAAGGATAAAATGATAGTTTTCCCATGATTCTTTAGAAACTAAACATGAATATCTAAAAACAAGGTCATGAGCTTCCACTCAACACTGGACTCTTAAACCACCAGTCTTCAAGTCTTCTTGATGAGAGCATCGTTTATAGTATTTCCCTTTCCAGGCATATAGGAAAGATTGAAATAGAAGGATTGAAAGTATTCAACCCATGTGCACTACTTGGGATTTAGATCACGCTATGTAAATATGTACTTTAGGATTTTTTGATCAGTTAATGCAAAAAATTCTATCCAAGTAAATAGTGTCCCTAACATAGTAAATATTGAACTAAAAAAGATATCGCTAGACCACGTGTCATGTAATTCTGTTCAAGAGGCTTCAACTAACAAGACACGTACGCGTTGACTCGCTCACCTTGTATTGGAATACATCCTAGCCTGATACCTGATGCATCACAGTAAATAGTATAGATGCTTCTTAGCTCTGGTAGAATCAAGATCAGCACTAAGGTCAACCTTCCCTTTAACCCCCAAAATTATTCTTCCTAAGCTTCTAATCATATGAATTTCCCATAGTTTTTTGTCAGACCTGTAAGAGGCACTACAAGGCATGATAAATCCTTGATGAGTATTTAATATATGGATATCACCAAGAGATTATGTATATTAAAAACCTTCATGGGATAATCCTAGGAAAATATATCTCTCATCTTCTCAAAGTCTATTAAAACTCCTAACACCAAGATTATATGACATAGGAAGATAACTTTGTCGATCCAAAAGTAGAATTTTCTGAGCTTATGATAAAACTGGTGCTCTCTCATTGTATTCAACATGATCGCAATATGGTTGGAATGGTCATGTCGAGAGCCTAAATACACTAAGATGCATTCCCCAAAAAATAACACAAATGAATCCAGATAGGGGTGGATAAACCAGTTCATTAGATCCATTAAAACCGCAAGTGCATTTTCAAGACCGAACAACATAACTGGGTAGTCATAAAGACCATACCTACTCTTGAAATTTGTGAGAGTTATATATAAAGGCGTGAAATGAACCTAATGATATCCTGACCTCAAATAAATATTTGAAAACACTCTTTTTCCTCGTATCTAATCAAATAGATCATCTATTCTATGTAGTGGATAATGTTTCTTTACCATAATAATGTTCAACCATAGGTAATCCATGAAAAGTATTATGGTATTTTCTTCCATCTTGGAAAAAATTATTTATGAACTCCTGGAATAATTTTTGGGGTGTGTAAATACTTTATTCTATGGAACCTCTAACTATTTCTCAATCTCCAGAATCTCCATAGGTTTCATCTTTTAATAAGGAATGAACATTGGTGCCACTCCTGGCAGTATTTCAATAGTAAATTCTACCTCTATCATGGGAGGTAATATAAAGAAGTTTTTAGAGAAGGCATCCCTTAAATGATCCACTAAAGGAGGAAAAACAATGGGTCGTAACCCTTGATCATCCATGAAAACACTAGAAAATTGGGATTTACCTCTACCCAGCCTCTGTTTCTCATATATTGCTTAGGTTGAAATAAAATCACACCCTTTCTTATAAACTTACCTACCATCCTTTGGTGATTTAAACACCACTCTACGAAGATAAAAGTCAATACAATATTGATAGGTAACTAACTTTTCTATCCCGATGAATATACAAAAAACCTTCATATCAAGGGAAAAAAGATTCCACTAAAAGATATATCCTTCTATCTTAATGGAAAAAATCATTATAATGAAAAATACTCTCTGATCGAATAACCAATGGGGTATCGATTGTCATCATGCCACTGTAAAACTCAATCTTGAGGCCCAGAATCTCCATAATCATCTTAGATATTAAGTAATGTGATGTGCCTATGTAAAACAATGTAGAAACTAAAGTAGATGTTACGAGAATAATAACTCATAAAATAGAGGGTATGACGCTCTGATCCTCTGGCATAGGCTATACTACATGTAGATGGCCCATACTATGACCCTCAATCACATCCTGACTACCTTGAGTAAGCCTGCTCTATTGGTGGTAAGAATCTTGAGTCTGATTACCTCTACCTTGACCACCACCTTAGCCGGATTGGAAAGTTGTATTCTAACTCCCTACATGTCTAGATACTTCTGGAACCACTCCAGAACATAGAGTAGTTTTAAATCCCGGCTCACTAGGCACTGATGGAATGATCTTGAAAAAGCGTTGAATGTGCACCATATTGCTGCAACCTATACATTCCACTATATCCCATAAACACCAAGGTTTCATATTTCATGGTTTCCCACACTTGTGACATATAAATAAATTGTTATTCCAAGCTAGTTGACTGCTACTACCCCTTGAGAAACCTTGAAGTGTTGCTTGAATATGCTAGAAGAAACCCTGAAAGATCTATGTGCTGAACGAGCCTATCATTCACCATAAATATACCTTATATTTATATCAATAATGAGGTACTAGTTGACTATCTCAAATATAGTCATTAATCAAAAAAATTACCTATAATTAAATGTAATATACCATCACATGCTTAAATCACTTGGTGGTTATATGATCATCACCCCCTAGAGTTGGTATGAATTGTTTCATCTCAGTAAAATGAGAATAATATTTCTTGATAGACATGGATCCCTTATACCATTTCATAAAGTATCTATCTCATTAATTCCTTAGAGTTTGTGAAAAGAAGAAGTCATAAAAGATCATTTGGAAATCTACCCAGACAATGTCTCGATTTTGATCTTCCTCGATAATAACGTCCCACCATTGCTTGGTAGAATCCTGTAGCATATAAGCAGTGAGTTTGACCCTTGTCTCATTAGGCATCTCCAAATGCTCAAAGATAGTAAGCATGGAATCTATCCAATACTCTAAAACATGTGGTCCTCCAGACCCTCAAAAGGTGGGAGGATGATACTACTTGAACTCTTGAGTCAACTCTACGTTAAGCGATGAAGGTCGAGTGACCCCATTCATAGACTGCATCATACAGGAGAAACCCTCTCAAAGATGGGTATCAATTCCAATATTAGGAATAGGTGGTGCCATAAGTGGCACTACAAGAGGGTTCACTAGAAGCTCAAGGCCCACCACCTCCAGCTTATGGTCTTCATCACCTTCAAGGCGTACAATACAAGGTTTTCATGGCGGTACGACTCTAAAATTACAAACACATTCCTAAAAAGAGAATTCAATAGTTTAACTACTGCATTTAAATAACTAGGATTGGTAAAAGACTTCCTATAAAAAGATCACACATCATCGACTGCTCTAAAATCTAGGTCTAGGTGATAATTAAATATGATATCAAACCATAATATTATAAGATACACCCTCAACTACCCACTACTAAGGTTGGTTTTGTTTCTAGGTCTCATATCACACCACATGGGTTATGATATATGGAGTTTCAATTTTAATGTATATAAGAAGAAAACATTTACTTTACAATTGGTGTCCCATTTAGCTGGAAAATTTTCAATTTAGAAGTTTATATTCATTTGAGTTTGTAATATTTTATAAATAATTAAATATATATATATATATATACATATATATATATATATCATAGTCCAGAGATAGTAGGTCCAAAACCCAAAATAATTATAATTGGATAATTAAGGTTTCATCACCAATCTATGTAGGAAAACTCCATTTAGATTGATTTAGAAACTTTAATTAATCCAATTACATTATCCTTGTAAGAAATTTCATCACATTTCAATATATCATAATTAAGTTGCTAACTATATACTGCATGAAATGCATGATGGAAGTAAATGCGACATGGAAAAATTCATGGTATATTAGTGCAAAGGTGCTTATAATGATGCATTTAATGAATGTCGTCTCTTCATTAGGCTAAGGTAAAAGAAATATTATTGCGATAATATCAATAACAACACAATCATAAGACATGTGAGAAACATAATAGTGAAGTCGTATCAACTATAACAGGCATAATTAGAATAATAATAAACCATCCTAGGAAATTTGGGTTTTCTTAGTATGTGGATTAGCTACGCCAAGGCACAAGTTCATTACCAAATCTCATTACCTAATTGTCTATTATCTAATTCCTAATATTATGAAAAAGGAAAATTGATGATATGATACCACTTTGTAATGTTCTCACCCGAGATCCACTTAACTTGTTCCCAGAGCTAGTGGGACACATGGAATTAAGCACGAATCACTGTATGCTAGAGGCTTCTAACTAGTAGTGAGGGTCTAAGGTGATACAATGGGGAGACTATACCAACAAATCATAGTGTCATAATGAATATAGTAAAAAAACATAGAATAATGGAAGCATATAAAGAACCAATAGTACATAAGTAGTAACCCACCATAGCAGAAGCATGTGTAAATAGATAACACAAATATAATAAAAAGAATAGAACGGGTAAATAACCAAGAAACTATAATAATATCAAAATACAAAAGGCTAGGTCATATAAAATGATGTCATTGAATGTTGATATACAAAAAGGTGAAAAAAGGGACATGAATATACAATATGCAATTAAAAAATATAAAAAAGGATGAGAAAATGTTGCATTAGAATCTCAAGAATATTCTTGGTCCTATTCTCCTATGTTGTAGGCTATAAGATAAATAAATCAAACATCAGTTGTAGGGATATTTCCCTAATCCTTTCCTACAAAAAAGTAATATTCTCAGGTACCAAAGGATATTCGAGTAGGGTGTGAGAAAAATCCCAGTAGGATTCCACTAATGGTGTCTTGAAGTAATCTATGTAGTGTAAATTACAACAATAGTGTGTAGGTTATAAGAATAATAAAAAATAATGAATAAATAATCACTAACCAAATCAAGTTCTTACAGGACACATGATGGCTCTACCTGCCGCGACATATGACAAAATAAGAGTCTGATCAGTAACCATATATAAATAGTTATATATCATATACAACTATATTTACTAGGTACATGAGGATGTAAGAAGGATTATATATGGATGCCAGGTTCTGGATGGACCGGGGTCATAACTCAAGCATCTATAACCTATCAAATGATCCATATGCTCTAGTAGAGGGTACAAGCCCTGAATCTCATAATGAATGTGAGACGTCCTACTCAACACTCTAGATAGGTGTGGTGAGATGTCACACCCAACACCCTAAACATTATAACACGTAACATCATTCCCATAACCCAGATAACAGTATAATGGTGAGATAATTCATGGTGAACACTCGATGTAAGGCCGAGTGAATCATCATGATCAACTAGTCCCTTAATCATTATTCCACAACCAATGTTAAAGGAATAATAATAATAATAATATCATGTGGAATCACTAATTTATCAAAATTATCGCTAAGATCCAATAAACCAAGTTCATTACATATTATATGATCCATATAGAAAAGCATGCATCACTTGGTGTGGCCTTGACACCATTTATCATTCATTATAATCAATCCATTTAATTCATTTAAACAATGGAAATCATTTCTATTTAATTTAATCAATTTTTTTAGTTAATCAACGAAATAAAATTAAATTTCATTTAATCCATGCAATTAGAATATGCTTTGGACAACTAGAAAGTATATAAGAGTGGGAAAATCAACTTACACTTCAATCCAAACACTTAGAAGTTGTTCTGGAAATTTAATCAATTAAATATATAGCGGATTTCAATCCATAAATCCCAAGATGAGGATATGATTTATTTTGGAATCCTACAATCACCTAACAATTATTTTTAGGTGTATAACGACATGCGTATATCAATTTAAAGGTAAAGAATATATTTTAAGGAAAATCACGATAATAGATGTCATGCTGTAAAATGGAGGATCCATGAAAACAACTCAACTCATAAGTAAAACTACTATAACATCTATTTTATGTCTTTATATGACTCCTCATCCAATATTGGATTCATATTTGAAGTAGATTGAAAGATAAATGATTAACGGACCAACACCCTAAGAATATGATGAATGAGGTCATACCAAAATAACATAAGATATACTAAGAGAAACTGAAATGGGAAGCAATTAGATTAGAGATCTTATCGAGTGATATCCAATGCTTCTAATAATAATTTATTTGGAGTTATCATGAATAAGTTATCAAAATTATTATTTTAAGAAAAGGAGATATCAACAAGAGAAAATGGAGGAGGCTCATCAAATAAAGAAGAAAAGAGGGAAAATAGGTTTCATGTTTAAAAAATTTCAAGGGAAAAATTATAATTTCACCCATAGAATAGGGGGTGCATGGTTTTTCCGAATCATGCACAAACCATGCTACCCACACTATTTAGGAGGGACCCCGGATGGGATAGGTTCTTGGTTTTCCAAACCACGTGCAAGACGTGTGTATGGAACTGTCCCAAACCTGTCTAAAACCCACATGAGAATGTTCTTCGGATCATAAGATTTCAGATTAATCCTTCAAACTCTTAACAAACTCTATGTTCCCTATAGAGTTATGTCATACAATTAGTACTAATTGTGTGAAAACCCTGTGCCCACTCTGTTTTCCCAATTCTCAGAGCTACGAGTCCAGAACAATGCTCTGATTCTCCTTTAATAATATTTTGGCCATAGTAATCATTTTCCAAGATTAAATAAAGAATCTAAGCTAAAAAACAAACTAGACATACCCTTGAGAAAAGGTGGGTGGTTACAACCTCCCCCCTTAAAGAAAATCGTCTACAAGTTAGACTTATGAGGGTAAAAAGGTATCATCAGAGAAAATCCCTGTCCAATGAGTTTGTATATTGGTTTCTCTTTATCAGGTCTTTTTTATACTCAACCATTCTTCTGTAGCACCTACACAAGAGGAACTGACATTAATTGGATTGTGTTAACACTCTGATCAAGAATATGCTCTGGATACTCCTAAAAAGAAGCATCTACATCCAAATCAACCTCTCCAAGTTGTAAAAAATGAAATGCATCTGGATAATACCAATGAAGCAAAGATACATGAAAGACATCATGCATAGATCAATATCTATGAAGAATTTATATCTTGTAAACCATTGGTCTGATTCATTTCAAAACATCAAAGGGTCCAAAAAAGTTCCGCAAAAGATTACCCTACCTCTGAATTCATCGATGGTCCAACCTGAGTGAAACTCGCAATAAAACACAGTCCCCAACCAAAAAATCAAGAAGTCAATGAAATTGGTTATTATATAAATTTAATATTGGTAGGAATATCAATATGCATTTTCTAATCAAATATAACTTATCTAAGGTCTCTTAGAGGATACACGGTCAAAGAAAATCTAACTCCTCTAACACTATCCAACATAGAGGTAACTGATAAGGCCTACCGTATAAATCTTCTTAAAGACCCATATGAATGGTATCCTGAAAGATGTTATTGTAATCTAAATCAAACATTGGTAAGTTTTTCTCCAATGAATCTATAAAATCAAGGACACATGTCTAAATCATGTCATCTAACACCTGAATCATACAATCTATCTATCCATCAGTCTGTGGGTGACTAGCCATGCTCAGAAGCACCTGTTTAAAAAAGGCCTTATTCAATCACTTTTATAATTGAGATGTAAAGAGAGAATACCTATCATATATGACAGAACATGGAGCTCCATGAAGACATACAACCTCTCTAACATATAACCTCCCTAGCTCATATACCTAGAAGGTCCCTCTCATAGGTAAGAAATGTGTGAACTTTTTCAAATGATCAAAGATTACCCAAACATTATCATTTCCATGAG
This sequence comes from Viscum album, assembly GCA_963277665.1. Taxonomy (NCBI): domain Eukaryota; kingdom Viridiplantae; phylum Streptophyta; class Magnoliopsida; order Santalales; family Viscaceae; genus Viscum; species Viscum album. The sequence continues at coordinate 1,826,561,130 of OY728140.1, forward strand.
GTGATCTGAGTAGAACAGTTACAAAATTCATAGAAAAATTTTCCAATTTCCACTATGAAATGGTCAATGGCTGAAAATGTCCAGTTAGTTGCTGATGTTTCACTTTCACCTACTGAATGGGGGAACATTGAGGGAAAAATCTAGCAATATCCCATTTCATACCGGGACACCAATAATAGAGGCATATGTCTCGATACATCTTGGTGACATTGGGATGTAATAACCATATCAATACATGAAATTAACACATAATCTCATCTCTGATGTTAGCTGAAACCCATACATGACCATGAAATATTTGCGTCCCATCCTTATCCAAGGTCTGACCAGAAGATGAATAATCATTTTAGACACTTTCCCTTAGGACTAGGCCCTCAAGATCAGAAATTTTACTTCTTCTTAATCGCTGTATAATGGTATAAGCCACTTCTAAGGTCGATAGGACAGTCTTTAAATAATTATCATAAACCTCAACATGCATCTATAAAAACAAGGTAATTAGATTCCACTCCCCACTGTCCTCCTGAACTGCCTATGTCTGAGTCTTCTGACTTAGATCATCAACTACATAATTTCTTTTTTAGGAGTATAGGCAAGATTGAACCCAGAGTATCAAAAGTTTTAAAACCATCCTTTGTAATGAAGTACTTTAGGAATTTTCAATCTTTGAATACAATAAAAATGTTCTTCAAGTAAATTGTTTCTCCAATAGCGTAAATCATGAACTGCAATATCTAGATTGAGGTCATGCATCATGAAATTTCACTCATGAGGCCACAACTGACCAGACCCATATGTGATGACTCATTCATCCTTCATCAGAATATATCCAATACCGATACATGACATGTCATAGTAAATACTATATATCCTTCCTAGATCTGGAAGAATTTGGATAAATGATGAAGTTAACCTTCCCATTAACTTTTTAAAGGAAGATTTATAAGGTTCCAACCATATGAATTTCACAAACTTTTTAGTCAAACTAGTAAGAGGTGTTGAAAGACATGAAAAATCCTATACGAAGAACCTCTAATACCTGGATATACCCAATAAACTCCAAATATCAAATACTTTCTTGTAATTCTCTAAGTAAACTACATATCTCACCTTTTTTAGGTATAATGAAACTCCTAACTCAGAGAGTATATGACCCATGAAGTGAATATTGTCAATAAAAAAGTGGAATTTTCTAATCTTAGCATAAATTTGGTTCTCTCATAGTGTATTTATCCGATCTTAATATGGTTGGCCTGGGTGTGTTGAGAGAATGAAAAAACTAAGACGTTTTTTAAAACACTACCACAAATGATATAGGTACTGGTGGAAAACCTTATTCATCAAAGTCGTGAAAACAACATGTGAGTTCATGAGACCGAATGGAATAACCTGGTACGCATAATGACTATAACTACTCTTAAAATCTGTGTGAGGTATGTTTGAATACCTAACATGCACCTGATGATAGAATGACCTCAAATTAATATTTTAAAACACTCTTTATCCTCAAATATGATTATAGTGGTTGTCCATTTTGGGTAGTGGATACTGGATCTTCACTATAATATGGTTCAACTATAGATAATACACTAACATCCTGAGGGTATCATTCAAATTATTAAAAAAAGGGCCAGTGTACCCCAAGGAGAAGTGTTGGGGGGCATATAAATCCTTTAGCCTCTCGATTCTACAACAATATATAGAGCTCCAAAAGCTCTATAGGCACCATCCTATAAGGATGAATGGACACTAGTGACACTCTTGACACTATATCAATATTAAATTCTACCAATCTCACTAAAGGTAATCCAAAAAAGTGACCATATAAGACTTAATTGAAATAGTTCATTACATGAGGGAAAACAGTGGGTCATAACCCCTGATCTTTCAAGAAAATACTGAAAAAATAGGATGTCACTATACCTAGCCACTACTGATCTAGTCCATCTCGAGTCGAAGGAATATCCCATTATCCCTTATAAAAATACCCACTTCTCTATGGTGATTTAAATTCCACACTCTAATGAAAAAAATCAATATAACCTCAATAGGTAAATAACCAACAAATCTTGATGATTATATCAAAACCTATAAAATCAAGGAAGAAAAGATTCCACCGAAAGAGATATCTTCCTATCTCAAGGGGAAGATCCTTACAATGATAAATATTCTCTGATAGAGTACCCAATAAGGTATTCAGTGTCATCTCACCATAGTAAAACTCTATCTAAAGGCCTAGACTCTCCATAATCATGTTAGATATAAAGGAATGTGATACAGACATGTCAAATAAATCATGAAATATTGTAGAGTCTATGAGAATAGTAACTCATAAAGTATAATCTCTAGTGCTCTACTCCCCTAGTATAGGTTGTACTGCATGTAATTGGCTCATACAGAGGCCTTGAGTCACAACATGACTCCACTGAGTAAGCCCACTCTACTTGCTTTGAGAATCATGAGTCTGATTGCCTCTTCCTCAACAACCACCTAGGCCTGAGCAGCCAGTTTTATTCTAGCTACCATCCTATTGAGATACTAATGTCCAAACTCCAAAATGTAGAGTAGGTGTATATATCCACTCACTAGAAACTAATGGAAAAGTTAGGCATATGTTCTGGATGTGCCTCATCCCGCCGAATCTTCTACATTCCACTATATCCCATAAACACCATGGTTTTGTATTTTACGGTTTCCCACACTAGTGACATATCAATAAGTTGTCAGTCTAATCTAGATAACTACTATTACCCCCATGAGAATACTTAAATAAATTCTTGAGTCTTCTAGAATAATCACTGATAAATTAAGGTGTTGAACCGCCTTGGCCTGTATTGTTAGGTTGACTCATTGTTCTCTCGGTAATGAGGGTCTATTTGACTATCTCAAATATAGTAATCATCCTTAAAAACATTTAACTGGGATAAGATGGCATATACCATCCCATCCTCAAATCGCCGGGCGGTTATAAGATCATCACCTGCTAGATTTGGTGTGAACTACTACAGCTTACTAAAATGAGTATAATTTTCCATGATAGACATGGATACCTACTACAAGTTCATAAACTCTAATGGTTAGCCCTTAAAGTATATGGAAAAATTATTCATATAATATAATCTGGAAATATACCCCAAAAATGTCTCGATGTTGATTTTCATGGATGATAACATCACACCATATCTTGGAAGAATGGAATATCATATAAGTAGTGAGTCTGACCCACAAATCTAGAGGCATTTCCAAATGATTAAATAAATCAAGCATCACCTCTAACCATGACTCTGAAACATGTGGTCCACTATCACATGAAAAGGAGGAAGGATGTTGCTGCTAGAAATCCCAATTCAACTATTCGAAAGTCAAGGAAATTTGAGTGACACATTTCCTAGACTACATCATATGGAAGAAAACCTCTTGAAACTAGGAATTATTTCCCATGTTATAAATAATTGGTTCTATAGGTTTCACTACAGGATCTTCCACTAGCAGCTCAGGTCCCACAACCTCCTGTGCATGGTCGCCACTGCCTTCATGGCATAATAAATAATGAAATCATGGATAAATACATCTACAATGAGAAACTCATGTCTTAGAATATAATTTAATATTCGAAATACTATAGATAAATAACTAGGATAGGTACAATTCTATATACGAAAATTTCACACCTCTATACCTACTCCAAAATCCAGTTCTAGGCAATAAATAAAGACCATATCAGGCTATAAGAATGTAAGATAAACCCTTAACTACCCACTACTAAGGCAAGGTTTGGATATAGGTCTCATATAACATGATAGGGGTTCAGATATATGGAGTTTCAGTTGCAAGGTATAGAGAAAAAATACCTTTACTTTTCAGTTGACATCCCATTTAGTGGTAACCTTTTTTAATTCAGAAGTTTAGTTTCGTTTGAGTTCAAAATATCATATGAATATATATATATATCATAGACTATAACCAGTAGTTCCCGAACCCAAAATATAGAATAATTGGATAATTATGGTTTCATCACCAATATATGAGTGAAAACACCATATATATTAATGTATGAACATTAATAAATCCAATTATATTATCCCCACAAGAAATGTAAGCACATTTCAATATATCATAATCAAGGCACTAACTATATATAGTAGGAAAATTCATGATAAAAGTAAACATGGAATGTAAAAATTCGTGGAATATTATTCCTAAGGTACCTATATTAGTTCATGTAATAAATTCCCTCAGTTCATTGAGCCTAGGTAAAATAAATATCATTGCAATAATATCAACAAAAACAACAACATAAGACATGTGTGTCACCCAATAATGAAGTCATATTAACTTTAACAAGAATAATCATAATAATAATAACCCATCCCAAGAAATTTTCGTTTTTCCAATATGTGGGTTAGCTACACCCAGGCATGGGCTCATTAAAAAATACCATTACCTGATATCCTTATATCCAATTCTTGAAAATTAAGGCACTGGAAATGGAATTAACTAATACCACTTTGTAATGTACCAACCCAATATCAACTTAACCCATTCCCTGATCCAGTGGGTCACATATCCTCAAGCATGTATCCCCATATGCTAGATTCTTCCAACTATCAGTAAGGATATAAGGTTGTAATTTTGGGATACTATACCTACATATTAGAGTGGAATAATGAATAATGTGAATAACCATGAGATAGGGGAAGCATATGAATAACAAATAACAAATGAACAATAACCATCCATAGTGAAATAATTTATAAATAGATAAAACATATATAATAAACAACTTTTTACGTATATATAACCAATAAACTATAATAATATCAAAATTCAATAGGATGTGTCATATACAATGATGTTGTGGTATGCTGATATATAAAAAAGGGGAAACATGGGACAAGAATATACAACATGCTATAAAAAATATAAAAAGGAAAAATTATTTCCCCACTAGAATCTCGAGCATTTTCTCATTCTTCTTCTCCCACGATCTATGATATAACATAAAAAAAATCAAACATCTATAGGAGGGTGATTTCCTTGATCCATTTCTACAGACAAGTAATCTAATCAGGTACCAAATGATACTCGAGTAGGGTGGGAGATAAAATCTCAATAGGCCACCACCAATGATTTCTAGAAGTATTTAAAGAAGTTTATGTAGAAATATCAGTGTAACGGTAATAATAATAATAAACAATGCTAAATAAATAATCACCATCTAGCTCAGATTCCTATAGGACACCTGGAAGCTCTACCTTCTTCGACATAGGCTGAAATAAGAGTCTGATCAGTAACCATATATATATATATATATAGTTATATATCTTATATACCAATATGAACTTAGTACAAGAGGAACTAATTATGCATATACATGGATACTAGGTGTTAGTTGGAACTCTGGTGTAACTCAAGAATCGATAACTAGTCTATCAAGCTATAGGCTTCAACAGAGGGCACATGCCCTGAATCTCATAATGAGGGTGAGATTTCATGCTCAACACTCGAGATATGTGGAGTGATATATCATTCCCAAAACCCTAAATAGAGGAACATGGAATATCATTCTTGTCACCTATATAATAATATAATAGCGAGAGATGTCATGCTCATCACCTGATTCTAGTTAGAGTGAATCTTCGTTTTCAATATATCCCTTAACCATCATTTCATATCCAATGTTAATCATATAAGAATAATATTAATAATATCATGTGGAATCACCAATTTTACATTATTATCACGAATACCCAATAAACTAACGGTATCGCATATAATATGAACCACATAGTAAGGAATGCATCACATGGTGTGGCATTTCCACCCATTATCATTCAGTATAATTAATCTATTTAATTCATTTAAAAAAGGAAATAATTTACATTCAATTTAACCTATCCATTTAGTTAATCAATGTGTGACCATTACATTTTGTATATGCTAAGCACTTATAAGGTGATTTGGACAACCGTACAAGTATATAATAGTGATAAAATCCAATCACAATACAAGATTAATAGTTAGATGGTGTTCTGGTCATTTAATCAATTAAATATAAAGGGGTATTTAAATCCAGCACACCCAATGTGCGAAAATTTACGACATGATATAAAAAAACAAAGATATGAACACAACTCAAATTTTAGGAAAAAATAATAAAACATGTACCTTAGGCCCACATATAACTCTTCATCCAATATCAACATTATATTTGAATTAGATTTGAAGAAAAGTGAAAAAACAGACCCATACCCTAAAAATAAGGTGAATTATCTTGATCCAAAAATAGAACAAGAGATATGAAGAGCAATTGAAATTGTAATCAAGAGGATTAGAGATCTTAATGAGAGATATCAAATATTTTTGACAAAGTCTGATTTGGATTTCATATGAACAAGTTATCAAAGTTCCTAGATTAGGAAAAGGAGATCTCAACTAGAGAAGATGGAGGAGGCTCATCTACTAGAGAAGAAAGGAGGAAAAAGATGTTTTAAGTTGAAAACAGTTTGAGGGAAAAATATAATTTCACAAATGAAAGAAGGGGAGCATAGGTTAGCCACATGTTTTGTCTAAACAGTGAAAAACCGTGATGTATTCATTGTATAATAATGGAACCTACATGGTCTAGGAAGATGCTTTTCCAAACGATGAGCAATCAGTGTGCATGGAACTTTCCCAAACCCTTCTGCAAACTACATGGGAATTCTCATAGGCTTTCATGTTTTCAGAAAAACCATGTTACCTCCTACAGTCTACTGATTTCCCCACACATTTATTTCACACGGTTTGTACTAACCCTGAGAAAACTATACGACCCACTCTATTTTCCCAATTTTTGGATATCCTGGATTCACAAAAGACACAAATGATCTCGTAACCTTCCTTAGGCCATAGGAAACATTTACCAATATTAAAAAATAATTTAAATCGTAAAAAAAATATTCATATCTTTAATAAAATCTTATTTCTTATAGAATTGGTAAGTCCAAATATAATTACTATAAATTCATAATGAACATACATCGTATAGAAGGATGTCTTGAGTATATCATCCATCTTGACTCTTATCTGATGATATCCAAATCAAAGAACATTCTGGGAAAAAATTTGAGCTCCTCGTAATTGGTCAAATAGATCATCGACAAGGGGTAGATGATACATGTTCTTAAATTTTTTTTATGTTCTGAATAATTAATCTAAAGATTCATTGAACCATATTTATTATTATAAAAAATAACAGTTAAATCCCATATAGAGAAACTAGGATGAATGAATCCATTACCTAGATCATCCTGGGGTTTCTTCTTCAATTATTCTAACTCAATCATGGATATTCTATATAGAGTCTTTGAAATAATTTTAGTTCCAGGTATGAGTTTTATTGAAAACACAACTTCATAATTAGGGGGATGAATAGGAAAGTATTTTGGAAAGACATTAAAAAATCCCATACAATAGGAATATCTTCATTTCTGAGTGTCTCCCCAACCATTTGGGATAAATATACCTCATGAATAGGTTGTATTACCCATATGATGGAAGAAATTTCCATTGGGAGTTCAAGTACATCCTTGTAATGATATACTATCATTGATTGATTCAGAATATCAAATGTAACTTCCCAAAAGAAAGCATATATTTATTAGAGATTTAATTTATTTTTAAAATACCAATGTATTAGTAGTTACATTAAAATATGATAGCTTCAGTTACATGAAGCGATCCAACATAGGTGAATTATGTTTTGAAATAACTGATTTCTTCATATAGACAAGGTTTTTTATCATGAACTGAGTGGGAAACCCTAATAAGGCTATTATTTTTCTTAGTTCCAACACCAACTATAATGGATTTATAAGTAGGTAAATCTCTACATTGACTCTAGGTGTTGATTCTCTTTATTTTATTAGGATCCATCAATAAATATTTTCATACATTAGGTTAGATTAGAATCATCATGAATATTGATTCATAAAATAAAAACCCATATAATGGTAAAATTTCTCAAATACTATAATAGATTATCAAAATTATAATGTTAGTTAAGTTCATCTAAAATTTAGTAACCAATGTTTCTATTAATCTCATCTTGATATCAACTATAGAAATTCCAAATATAGTATCCCAATGAAAATGTATTATTTATTATAATGGTTTATGATACAAGGGATATCACCATGTAGTATTGATTAGTTTAAAAGTATTTAAGAACCTGATACAGACATGATTCTTATATTACATTGGAAAAATAAAAAATAAAAAATAAGAAATATTCCAGCTTTCTTTGATATTATTTATAATATCCTTATCGTTTCCCTAGGAAAATTAAAACAAATAAAGAGTGAACTCATATGCTCAATACAGGTTACATACAGTAGAACCTATAATAAATAATTAAGGAATAATAAATATGGAAATGTAAAATACTAAAAGAACACACAATTTAATCAAAAACATGAGCACAAAATTAATCCATGGATAACAACAATTAAATAATAACATGGATAATAATAAATTAATTCTAAATGAAGGAAATGATTAATGTTAGACATCGTATTCTCAAACATCATGATATCCTTACCATCAATGCCTTGTTCCAGGAGAGTTTAAATGATGGGTAGGTATATACCCAAAACTCATTTAATAATTTTGGCCATCTAATTTGTCTAATTACACAAGTCAATGCATAGAGGGGATATCTATAACTGGAACCTCCAATAATTTCATATCCAATTTATTCCTCATATATTTAATTATCAATTTAATTCACAAATAATATTCTTTATCAAAAAATTTATATATTAAGTAATGAACACAAAATATCAATATTTCGCTAGTCTATCAAATAAATTTCAAAATAAAAAACTATATGTAGAAATGGTATATGGTGTAGAAAATAATAATATCTATGATAAAAATAGTATGAATATTATGATATTTTAAATTTCCAACAATCACAAGAAAGTTAATTCTTAATGATAAAGTTAATTATAATAATATTAATAAGAGATAAAATATGGTTGTCTCTTCATTATAAATATAGGTTTTATAATAAAATCACTACCTTTGGAGAAAAAAATAAAATGGTTTTAAAATATTAAATTTAATTTTATTAAATATTTTTTTAAACACTTGAAAACTTGTATAATAAGCTAAATAACATAAAATATTTCTCACAGCTAGAAAATTCATTAACACCATATTCATTAAAAAGAAACATTCCATTTAAAATTGTGTAAAGAATGATGAAAATGACCCTTTAAGAAACATTATCAAGATTCCTTTCAATCATTTTTAAAAGTCAAGGATACTTTACAATTTACTTAATAAATACATTTACTAAATAAATCTGACTTTTTTAAATCAAATTTTCAAAATATAGACATGGAAGAAAAATATATTTGATCAAAAGAGAAATAAGAATAGATTTTATTTTAAACATTATTTTTTATTCATGTTATAAAGTTAGAAATTTTTTGAAGAAAATATATAAAATCCTTAAATTTCCATAGTATAATAAAATAGATGAATTTTATGAAGGATATATTATAATATCCTTTCAATAAAAATAAGTTTAATCCCAAAATAATTGAGATTGTAAAATAAATCATTAACACTTTGGTAATGTTAAAATTGTACCCCCTTGAAAGATTATAATATAATTGAAAATTTTATAATCATGAATAAATATATATTCATGTTAGATACATAATGTGTCATTACATACACACCATAAAATAAAATAGGTGAATAATACCAAATATATATCAATGGAGTAGAAAATGAGATGAAATCATTCACCTTTAATTTGAATTGACTCATAAGTGATTTTATTGTATAATAATTTAAGATTTATTATACTTAAATAAAAGAACCATATAGATGTCTATAATATCATATATGATACATTTATAACATCTTATCACCCATTTGTAATAAATATTTTATTATTATCATTGTTTTGGGAGTTAACTGCTTCATTTATCATGTATATTTTTATTCATAAGTTATGGTCCTTGTAATTTAATTATGATAAAATAATATCTATAATGTTAATCAAGATATAAATATGATATATATTAATTATATATATATTTATATTCATCCAAAAAATGTAGAGGTAGAAAAATGAATTACACCCTTCTTGGAGACTGTAGGGAGTACTTATGTGTGAATGTTGTTTTCATTTTTGGATGGATAAAAGGAAATAAATGTAAATTATAATTAACCCTTATATAATCATTAATATATATTACATATTATATATATAAATTAAATATATCCTTATTACCATCCATGTAAATAAAAAATTAAAAATGGATCACACCGCTTCATGGAGGTGTTAGTCCATATGTACATATGAGGGACGTCCTCAATTTCCAATGGATTAGAAATAAAGAATATATAAATGATATTATAATTTTATAAGTATAATTATTTCATAAATATCATATAGATTCATTATTTATTTCTTTATAACCATCCAAATAAACTAGTTATGAAAAATGAATTACACTACAAGGTGGAGAAGGTAAGCAGTACATACGCATGATCGATGTTTTCTCTTTGAGTAGGATGAAAAAGAGATGGAAAATGGTTATAACATAACAATAATAAAATATATGTATATTTATTATACTGGTTTTTTTATTTTAGTGTGGTAAAGTAAATTTAGAGGAATTAGAAGTAGAAATAAATTTTAAAGATTCGGTAAAGACGATTACCTCTTATTTTGTAGACTATATTTAGATATTCTCTTAAGGGGAATATGTGTTGGAGTTGGTGTCCTATAACCAAATAATTTGAAATATATTCATTAATGAATGCCTTATCATATCATGGATGTTCTTCTGTGTGACAATGCACATGATAATGTCCTAAGGATAGCTGTTTCACAGAAGGGTCATAGAGGATCTCTATTATGATGAGAACACGAAAGTGCCATAACACAATTCTTGAATATATGTCATATGGATAGATGATGTTATTTGAGGGACACAAATAATAGAGGACATTAGGGGTGGGAACTCATAAATCATTGAGGTTCCTTATCATGGTGTGCACCCTTGGTAATATTAGGGAAGATATTATGGGAATGAGACCCGCTAGTAGGAAATCCAAATTTCGTAGTGTCATTTGATGTTCCTATCTGTGGAAATGTGTATTGGTCCTTGGAATTTAAGATTGTTATTAATATTTATTAAAACTTGTGAACTTAAATGTATTGATGAAAAATATGACGACACACTGTTCATAGTGAGGTAGGATATGTTGGGTGCGTCACGAGTAATACTGCATTTATAGATAATGCAAGAAAAGATTTTTCACTTATGTTCCATAACAGATGTAGATATCTCATTCCCTTTTATGGAATTAATATAGCCTAAATAAATCCTTGTCCATGGTAAGGAATGATCAAGTTAAATTTCAGTAAGTCAATGAAAAAAAATTGAGCACATGAGTTGATGGCACTAGCATGCAACCCGCTTGATCAATGATATAGAGACAAAGAGATTACATTACAAGGTAAGCGTTAATAAGAGGCGACACATCATTACCTCATTAAATTCTTGATATATGAATTTCATGGCATGTTTCTTAATTCTAACCATGGACATTAGGCCGGATCCACCCATTTACACTGAGAAAAAGGCCTATAGGGTTACACACTAAGTGTTTTCAAGTATCTTAGTTAAATATTCATTTAACAATTTGAATAAAGATTATTCCCAATTTTGGTTTAATAATTATTCAAGGATTTTTTATCACATTTATTTCGACACTAGTTATTCGAGAGAATATATTATGGGTGAAATAATATATTTATTAGCGATTACTGCATTGATATTTATCTGAGAAATAAATAGTCATTATTGAAGGTATAATTAATGTGCTGGAGGAAATAAAGAAAATGGAAAAACAAAAATACATTTCATGTATATTAATTTACACACTATGTAGTTTTTTTTGAGATTTGTGAGGAATAATATTATATATTTAATTAAATAATATTAGGTTCAATTCGTTGGGTGCATATCAAGTGATAATAATAGTCAACTGTTATTATTAAACATGGGGTCTTACTAAGAATTAAATGAAATGAATAAATGATTTTGGTTAATTAATTCATTTTATTATTCTATGTAATAAAATCCCAATTACATTATTCCCAAGATCCTATCCCATCATTATGGGTGTAAAAAATAGATTTGGAAAAATCTCTCAAGCCAAGAGATAATTATTTTCTTCCAAGAATGCTCTCAAGTTGTGAGAGAGATCCTCCTCCACTAGATCAAGGATATCACTTTGGAAGCTTCACTCAAGGCGATCAGAGGCAGACATTGTAAGATAAGGATATTCCATGATATCACCCAGAGATCCCTTCCGAGATGTCTAGAGATATGTGAAGAACATGTGGATCACCTCTAGAGGAATCCTACACATGGCTTCTGTGACATAATTACGGATCACATCAGATCATGCTGGAAACATAAATGAAGAGAAAATTCTATCAAATTAATTCTTATATTTTAATTAAATTAATTACAAAAAACATGTTATGATCCTCTATATGGTTCTAGTGCTCTTCTCTTTCATTTCGTTCTTCATTCTATTTTAAAGATCTGGCATTTTATCATCATGAAAGATCTCATATTAATCGTTGTTAACATAAAAATTAAAGATGGCTACACCCATATACGTGCTTCCAATGCACTCGGAACCTACACGTGGTATCATAGGGGTCATATTTTTTATTATAATTATTTTTTTGTTGATTATTTATGCATTTGATAATTTAGTTGATTCAATTTATGTTAATTGTTCTTTAAATTTGTATCACAATATTTGTTCCTCCTATTTCATTTCTCGTTCACCTTACAAAAATGATATTTTCTTTTAATTTTGATTAAAATATAGTAAAGGATCTCATCCATAGGTGACAAAGGTTTCTGGATATACAACACCAGAACACAAAGTGTGTATTCCACAGTACACAATGTGTAGTCAAGGTTCGGTGCATCAGAATAGTCTACCAAACTAAGATGTGTGTTGGAGTCTATCTAACTCATAAATGAATCCATGTGTTGACCAGAAACTGGTGGCATGTTGTTTCATGATTACACGTTGTGTGTCCTACTAAACACAGAATGTAGTCCCTTCAGGTAAGGGTTGGATCATGTACCCCTTTCCCAACTAGAGATCGTGTAACGCGGACACTACACAGCATGTGGCCCACTAGACATTCCATGTACTCTAAAGATTTATAAAGTACATCTACACACCATGTCCTCAGTCATGTAATTTTTTTAGATGGTGAATGATAGTACACGCTGTGTAGTCAGAACTGCACACCGTGTACTCATCCAAATTACATAGATTTATTAAAATTTATTATTATATTATCCAAACCCTTGACACGTGTACCATAGTGCGGGCGTAAATCGTAGGCACAACATGGGATATGTGTTTTATATATGTGTGTTTAATTTAACATCTATGTAATGTTCATTTCTACTGATTGGGTAGTTATGAACAGAAATTTACGAGATTCCTCCAAGGTACAAGTTACAAACAAATATTATTTTAAATGAATTTTTTTGTTTAGAATTATGATGGATGATAATCTCAAGAAAATTCAGAAAAGGGTTTAAGATAAAAGGATTGATTAATTAAATATAATTAATTGATTCATGCATGATTTATCTTAAACAAGAATGATTAAATAATTGAATTATAGTTTTATTTCTGTGTAAATATTGTTGCATGAATGTATGATCATTAGCTAGACCAGGACCTTTGTATGTAAATGATTTATTTTAATTAATTTATTTAAATTAAATTTGTTGTTCTATGGGACTCCTTCTCATTAATATTTATGGCATACATGCCCATGGTTTCTTTTATTTAAAACCCCATTTCACCCCTCACCTATAACAGCCTGACCCCAATTACCCAGAGTCGGAGCATTATTAAATAACATTGGCATGATCACAAAAGATCAAGTCTCGAAAGACCAATTAGTTTAGTATCCTTGGAAGTACTAGATACATTTATAAGGTTTACATTATATCATAAAATGGAAAACTAAAACAACAATGTTTCCATAGACACCACTGAGATCCCATAGACTATCCCTGCAAGTCAGTCATAATATACTTCTTCACATCCTGGGAAAAATAAAACATAGAAAGGGGGGATCTCATATGCTCAATAAGGATAAAAATATAGCGAAAACTTTCATAAATAAGCATAAACATTTTAGGAAATGTATAGAACTAAAACAAAAGCCTTTTCAACATAAAATTAATCATAATATGGAAAATATAAATCAAAATAATTCTATTTACTTACTCAGATGAATATTATACTAGTCGAATAATCCAATGAAATATCAATATCCAATTCCATAATGATGGAATGCATAATTCCAAACTTTCATAACCACATAGTCAAGGCCTTATGCCAAGACTAAAAATAAGATTTTGTCAAGGCCTTACGCCAAGACACTAGTTTGTCTCATGAGACCTACCAATGAATTGAGGAGCTATAACAGGCTCCACCCGTCACTTACTAAGTCCAATGCATTCCCCATTTGAAAAGGTTTAAACATAACATAAACATTCATATTAAGACTAGCATACGAAATGTCAATATATTATCCATAAACCATGAATGGTAGGAAATAACACATACATAGTCAAACATATCCCAAAAACCATCAATACAATATAGACGTTTTGTATCATAATAAATCAACTTCAAACAATCTTAAAATCCTTTAAAGGATGTTGACATAGATGAAATCAAAACCTTTTTAGAGAAATATCTCTTTCTATTTTGAAATCTTTTAAAGGTCACATAATTATAAAAGAAAACATTTATATTTGAAATTATTCTAATAAGATTGTAAGGGAAGCTTCGACGATGTTATAACTATAGGAAATAGCCGCACCCACTGTATAAGATAAAAAAACATTCTTTCCTTAATTTTGTGAAAATGGTCATAAAGTACCCTATTTGGAAAACGATAGAAATATTCCTTTCAAACCATTTTATAAAAATTCAGAAAAGGGTATAAATGAATTTAACCCATAGTATATAAAACAGAAAAAATATTTTGGAATAAATTTTTATGAAACATGGATGTGGATGATAAAGAGGTCCCAATTGATACTTACATAAAAACAACCTCGGATAATAAAGAGATTGTGAAATTAGAACTTATCTTGTGATTTTCCTTGGTAGAGGGTAGGATAACCTCTTATATAATGGTTAAATAATTGTTATTAAATTATACAAGAGTCATATACATTAATATGATATCATATATGATTTTTTAAAATTGTTTTGTTAATAATATCTTAGTATTATCGTTGTTTCAGGTGTTAACTGATTATTTTTCCTTTATATGATTTGTTACATAAGTAATATTTTTCATGGATAGGATGTATCTTATTCATATTCATAATTATATTAAGTCTTTAAACATTATTTTTAATCATCTAATGAAAATTAGTCTTGAATGGATACGATGGGGAATGAATCTCATCGTGTTCGTGGAGACGACAATCCGTACGTACGCACGAGCGACAATATCATTCTTTTGATTTTAAAATAATATATAATTGGATGGTATATTATATACACAGATAATTATCATATTATATTTATTATTTAAATCAATTACACATCATTATTATACCCATCCAAATAATAATGTGTTGAATAACAATTACACCACGATGTGGAGACGGTAAGCCATACGTACACACATATGGTGACATGCCATTCAAAGGATGGATATAATAATGAATATGGCTGTACAATATTTATAATAAAATCCTAGTATATATAATATAGTGGAGTTATTATTTTATAATGGAAACAACAAAAAAGAGGATGTGGGAGAAGAAAGGAACTTGAAAGAGGTGATGAAATATTTACCTCTTCTTCGGTTTCTTCCTTTTGATTTGATCAAAAGGGCCCCTTAGGTTGGATTTATGTCTAAAGGAATGAATCTAGAATAAATGGAGGACTTTTGAGATGGTATGTGGGCTGGGGTTGGCCGAGATAAATGGTTTTAATGGTGTGAATTAGAGAGAATGGGGAGTGCTCTTTTATAAGAGGGGTGAGGGACACCTTAGGAAAATCTAGAAATATTATTTTATAATAAAATAATTTTCGATTTCTAAATGGCTCCAAAAATAATTATTGAAAGGATAATGTGGGGATGGGTCTAAAAACACTCAAATAATAGGTTTTAGACAGGTTTGGGTCACTATAGTAACTTTATCTTTTATATTTAACTCTTAGGTAATTAGTTTGACATTTACCATGTCTCTTTGTATTTTTAAATTATAAGGTCAATAAACTTACAATAGACTTCCAAGAGATCCTCAAGTTGTTCATTAATGACATATATAATATTATTTAAGACTTTTTTACAATCCTTATATTTTATGAATAGAATATCAATTAATAATATAATATTTGTTTTTAAAACGCCTTTACGTCAATTTTGACACTATTTGCTATTTTGTAATTGTTAAATTCTTAACAGCATTAATACTTCAAATTTTTTTTATCTAACCTACCCTAATATGTCATATTAACCATGAAAATTATTTCAATCCCTAAAAAGTTTCAAATTACATTTATTTGGATATTTATAATATCAATTATTTTAATATTTTATTAATTAGGTAGTTACTGCATCATCATTGTGTCATAAATAAATTAAATTATTTAATGTCTAAAAAATATAAATAAAATACCATTATGTATGAAATCTTTTTATCTTTGTAATGAATATTTATAGTCTAATTTATCTTATGTGTAACCCAATATTAAAAAAGTTTAAGTTATTAAACTTTGATTTTTACTTTTTAACTCTTCATTGAATTAAATAATAATAAATGCCCTAATAAAATCCATGTGGACCAAAGAGGATCATATTTTATTCCTAAGGTTTTTTTGGTGTAATTATACTTATCCAATATAATTATGACTTGTGTTAGGGTAATAATAATATCATTTTTACCCTTAATTACCCTATTTACTTTTAACCGTGGTAAATAAAAGTAAAAAGTTACTATTCACCAAAATTTATTTTCATCTTATTGAACCAAATTTTACTTACTAATATCAACGGTGTCTTTCAGATTTTTGAAATTCAACTCACAGAAGTGGTAAAATTATGTTTTATGTAAATTTTCAATTGCTCCTAAGAGGTGGGTAAAAGATGGTAAAAAGTTCAATAAATTTTTTATATATTATTATAAATTGACTCTAATGAATTACATTGAACATATATAAGTATTATGTATATATTTTA
The DNA here is from genome assembly GCA_963277665.1 of Viscum album. Classification (NCBI taxonomy): domain Eukaryota; kingdom Viridiplantae; phylum Streptophyta; class Magnoliopsida; order Santalales; family Viscaceae; genus Viscum; species Viscum album. Next base: position 1,826,578,465 of record OY728140.1, read on the forward strand.
CCTAAAATAAATTTCAATAAAATAAATAATTATTTAAATAAAATTTCGGTTTTGAACTATAACTCAGTGTTTTTCACTATTCATAAAAAATTGCAAGTTTTCAGAAAAATACCAAAAATTTACCCTAAGATAATTTCGATATTCATAATCCAAAAATGAAGTCCATTTTGAAAGATAAAATTTATAAAATTTAAAAACATGGGTATTACTATTCATAATGGTTAGTATGATTGGTTATGGTGTGTTAGAACTCAAAGTTGCGTACAACACATGCTACTGTATTATTCAAAGAGAAGTGTACCATGGAAGCTTGAGGTGTTACATTCTCCCCTTCATCAAATAATTTCATCCTTGAAATTTCTAGAGTATTACTATGTAAAAAGACTCGGGTGGTTCTTCATCATAAGTTCCTTAGGTTCCCACATTGCCTCTTCAATCTTATGGTTTCTCCATAGAAATTTTTCTAGATGAGTCATCTTGTTTCTCTGCACTTTCTCTCTTGTATCAAGAATCTTGACAGGAACTTCTCAATAAGACAGACGGAGTTCCAGTTATAATTCCTCACAGATGAGTACATGCGTTGGGTCAGGCATGTATTTTCTCAACAGTGATATATGGAAAACATCGTGAACTTTGGAGAGACTTGACAGCATTTCCAAATGGTAAGCTACAGCCCCAATTCATTCTAGTACTTCGAAAGGTCCAATGTACCTAGGACTCAATTTTCCTTTCTTACTGAAATGTATAACACCCTTCCATGGAGATAACTTCAATAAAACATGATCTCCTACCCGAAATTCCAAATCCTTTCTTCGGTTATCAGCATAACTCTTCTGCCTACTTTGAGCTGCTTTGATGTGGTTTTGGATTACCTTCACCTTTTCCATTGTATCCTCTACCAGTTCTGTGCCTACGAGCTTTCTTTCACCAACATCATCCCAACATGTTGGTGTGCGACATCTCTTTCCATATAATGCTTTATTTGGTTCCATCTGAATAATTTAATGGAATCTTCTGTTATTGGAAATTATATCAGAGGTAAATACTTATCCCACATACCTTGAAACTCAAGTGAGCCTGATCTCAACATGTCTTCTAAGGTTTGAATAGTCTATTCTGATTGTCCATCAGTTTGGGGGTGATAGGCAGTGCTCAAACGAAGTTCAGTATCTAGGTCTTTTTGAATACTTTTCTAGGATCTTGATGTAAAATGTGGATCACGACCAGAAACAATCGATAGGGGTAATCCATGAAGTCTCACAACTTCATTAATATATAGTATTGCTAGATGTTCAAGTGGTAAATCTTCTCTTATAATAAGAAAATGTGCTGACTTGGTAAGATGATCAACAATGACCCATATTGCATAGTTCCTTCTAGGTGTCTTTGTAAGTCCCATGACAAAGTCCATCATAATATTATCCCATTTCCACTCAGGTATGGGAAGAGGTTGTATAACACCTCCTGGCTGTTGCCTTCCAGCGTTAACTTATTGACAAACCATACATCTTGACACAAAATCAGAAATCTTCCTCTTCATGTTGTCCCACAAAAAATGTTCCTTCAAATCCCTATACATCTTGGTGTTACCAGGGTGTTTAGAGAAATTGGAAATATGAGAATCATCCAATAATCCTCTTTTTAGATGAGGTATATCGAGAACACAAAGTGTCCTCCCAAATGTCAAAATTCTATCATCATACACAAAGTCACTCAATCTCACATCATTCACAGCTTTAATATTATTTTGAAACTCCTAATCATCAGCTTGAGAACTTTTTATGCTTTCTAATAAAGATGGTTTGGAAACCATTTGAAAAAGTTTTGATGATCCACCTTCCATGGTTATTCCAATATCCGTCTTTAATAGTTCCAGGAAAATAGGATCCCTTTCAATTCCCATATTGTTCAAAATTCCATGGCATTTTCTACTCAAAGCATCTTCCACCTTATTTGCCTTCCCCGGGTGGTAGTGTATCATGAAATCATAATCCTTGAGTAGTTCAATCCATCTTATTTGCCTCATGTTGAGTTTTTTCTATGAGAAAACATACTTCAAACTCTTGTGATCAGTATAAATCTCACATTTTTCACCATAGAGATAATGTCTCTATATCTTCAAAGAAAAGATTACAGCTGCTAACTCAAGATCATGAGTAGGATAGTTTTTCTCATGAATTTTTAGCTGTCGTGATGCATAGGCAATCACCATATCATTCTGCATAAGGACACAACCAAGTCCTTTCTTTGACACATCACTATAAAGAACAAACCCATCATTCTTTGATGGTAGTGTCAAGATAGTGGCATTGACTAATATTCCCTCAAATTATTCAAAACATTCTCACATTATTTTTTCCAAACAAATTTCACCCCTTTACGTGGGATCTTGTTTAATTGGTTAGCCAATCGGGCAAAATTCTGGACGAAATGCTGATAATAACCTGCTAAACCAATAAAATTGCATACCTCAGTTATACTCATCGGTGCTGGCCATTTTTGGATTGCCTTGGTCTTTGAAGGATCTATAATGACCCATACTTTACATACATTGTTAAAACTTCAAAATTGAAGCATACTTATTACAACATATAACAAAACCATGGAAGGACCTTATATGTATAGTGTCTTTAGAAACTAAGAAACATAAACAAATGGTTCATAAAGCGTCTACACTGTCTCCCATTTATTTCATCATATCTATAGTCCCTTTTGGAATATCTTACTTAATAACCATATTCCTGACCTGGGGGAAAGAAAACATACAAAAGGGTGAGCTCAAATGCTCAGTAAGGGTAATGAGAAGAAAAATCAATCACATCATGAACATAACATTTTGGAAATCTTAACCTGCAAAAGAAATCATAATTTCATACCATGGGATAAATCATAGAAGTGAAATGTAATCCCAATAATCATAACATAAAACATGGAACTTTGTGTCATACACACATAATCATAGATAATCATTTCTTATTAGTCAAGACTCATTGCCAAGACTATCTTAGTGTACAAAGTCCATTTTTGAACCGAGTTCATTCCTCGTTACAGTCCTGTTTCACTAAACCAGTTTAACCTGCCGTTCCAGCCATGTCTATCTCATGAGATATAAAATCGTTACCCAATGCATTGGAGGGAGATATAGGCCCCAACCATCTCATAATGATACCATTCTTATGTGTGCCACAAAATCATACATCATTGCATAATCCATGTAATAAAAATGGGAATCTTAAACATCATGCCATCATAACGTAATCCATATAAGATAAAAGGACATCATAAAAATAATTCCATCATAACATAATAAAATCAATGTAAACGTAGGGATAGAAACCGATCCCTATATTATCTTAGATGGAAAATAATTTTGATAAAACACTTGAACTCCATTCTTGAGGAAAATATCCTTTCTACTTCAAAAACATTTTTCCTTTCTTAACATGTCATACAATTTTAGAGTAAAATAAGTTTATTATAAATAAATTTGAAAACTTGTAAAGGAAGCTTCTTGGAAATAATATTTTAAAAATCCATTCATGTCGTATAAGTTAAAAAAACATTCTTCTCATACTTTTGTTGGAAAAGACAAAAAGTACCTTGTACGAAAAACAACAAAAGATTCCTTTCATATATTTTACTAAAACTCACCGAAGGGTAAAATTGGATTTAAACAATTGTAGGTGGATGTAAATAATATTACATATTTATGAAACATGGATGTGGATGATAAAATACACCCCAGTAAATTCCAAAGTATAAACAATATCAGATAGAAATGAGATTGTGATATTTCCCTTACCTTAGGTCCGATTTGCTTCATAAGTGTCCGAAACTCCTGTATAATGATTTAAATAATGTTATAAACTTATTCCAGAATCATAATTATTGTTATGATATCATATATGGTCATATTATTAGCTTCTCATTAGTAATATTTCATTACTACTTGTTATTCGGGTGTTTATTACTTTTTGTTCTTATGCATGTTTTGTCGAATAAATTCGTATTCTTCTCTTTAGGTTATAGATACCTAATTTAAAGAATGGTATTAGTGTAATATATATCATATTCAGTAATTAAATTCATTTATATAAAAATTATGCAATGAAGATCATGTAGAACGGGTCGCATCACATCATGGAGACGGTATTCCGTACGTACGCACGAGCGATGATATCGTTCCCATGATCATGGAATTGTATTGGAGTGTATGTATACTATTTCAGAATCAATATCACTTTAAAATAATCATATATAGTTATTATTTACACCATTATACCCATCCAAGTAAGGTGGTGGGGGGAAATAGATTACACCACGGCGTGGAGACGGTATTCCGTACGTACGCACGCGCGGTGATTTCATTTTTCATAGGATGGATAGATGGTGAAATAGGGTTGTTTCATACTTATAATAACATATCAGTATATGAGTGATACTGATGTTATTAATTCATAATGAAACAACTAAAGAAGAAGAAGTGGAAGAATAAATAAAGATGAAAGAATCGGTAACGGGCATTACCTCTTCTTTAAAGTGCCTCTTTGAGACCTCCTCTTAGGGCACTAAAATTGGTCTTTGAAGAAGACCAGGACCTATTGGATGCATCTAGGGAAGTGGAGAGGAGAAATATTCAGGGTTTGGCCGATTTTGAAGGCTCAAATTGGTGTGAGGAGGAGAGGGAGGAGGTGCCCTTTTATAAGGGAGGAGAGGGGCACCTTTTGAATAACTAAAAATATTATTTTATTATAGAGTCAAATTAGGTTTTTAATAGCTCCAAATTGATATATTATTAATCTAAGGTGGGTATGGGTCGAAATCCTCTCATCCAATAGAATTTATACATGTTTAGGTCATTATATTAGCCTTATCTTTTAGTTTTAACTCTTAGTTAATTAGATTGACATTTACCATGTCACTTTGTATTTTTATATTATATAGTTAATAAACTTACCATATACATCCATGGTACCCCCATGTGGTCAATTAATGATACAAATATCATGATATAAGTATCTTGGCCAAACCGTATATTTTTAGGAATAAAATAACAATCCATAATATAATATTTGTTTTAAAAACTATTTTATGTCAATTTTGACACTATTTAGTAATTGATTTTTGTTAAAATCATAACAGAATGATTAATTAGAAAAAAGTTAATTAAATCAATACTAACATTTCATATTAACCTAGAATATTAATTTAATTTATAAAAAGTCTCAAATTACATTTATTTGGGTATTTATAACATCAATTATGTCAATATTTCATTAATAGGATAATTACTGCATCATCTTTGTGTCATAAATAAATTAAAAGATTTAATGTCTAAAAATTACAAATAAAATGCCATTATGTAGGAAATATTGTTTTCTTTCAAATGAAAATTTATTGTATAATTTATCATATGTATAACCCTATATTAAAAATTATTTACTTATTAAACTTTGATTTTAACTATTTTAACCCTTCTTTAAATAAATTATTAATAAATGATCTAATCTAATGCAAGTGGGCCTAAATGGTCATATTGTATTTCTAAGGTCGTTTTTGGTCGAATTACACTTATCCAATAGAATTAGGACTTGTGTTAGGGTAATAATAATATCATTTGTACCCTTAATTACCCTATTTACTTTTAACTGTGGTAAATAAAATTAAAAAGTTACTATTCACCAAAAATTATTTCCATCTCATTGAACCACATTTTACTTACTGACATCAACCGTGTCTCTCAGATTTTTGTAATTCCACTCACAGAAGCGGTAAAATTAAGTTTTATGTAAATTTGCAAATTCTCCTAGGAGGTGGGTAAAAGATGGTGAAAAGTTTAATAAAATTTTTATATATCTAAAATTATTATAAAATTAATCCAATGAATTACATTGAACATATATAGGTATTATGTATCAATTTTGACCTAAAATAAATTTAAATAAATTAAATAATTATTTAAATAAAAATTTGGCTTTTAAATAGTAACCTAGTGTTTTCACTATTCCACAAAAATTGAAAGTTTCCAGAAAAATACCAAAATTTCACCCTAGGCTAATTTCGATTTCCCGAATCTAAAAATTAAGTACATTTTGAAAAATAAAATTTATATAATTTCAAAAAGTGGTTATTACTATTCATAACGACTAGTTTTAATAATATTTTAATAGCATATCATTGTTTAATGAAACTCGGTATTGCGTACGACGCAAGCTATCGAGGAAGGTCGCAGTTGCGTATAAAGAAAGTCAAGATAGTGTTGTGTGTAGTGAAAGATTCTTTTTATGGTTTATATAACATAAAAATGAAATATTTCTCATAAAAGTGTCGGGTGTTACAGGATCAACAGAGATTCCATACATAGAGACAATATGGCCAAGAAAAGAAATCTCTTAAATCCATAATTTACACTTGATAAACATCCCATATAATTCATGTCTTCTAAGAGTCTTCAGAATAATGCGCAAGTGATTTTCATGATCTTCATAGCTTTTGGAGTATACCAAGATATTATCAATAAATACCACTACAAAGTCATCAATATATTCCTAGAAAACTCTATTCATTAGATCCATGAAGACAGAGGGTGCATTAGTAAATCCAAAAGGCATTACTGTAAACTCATAATGCCCGTACCCGGTTCGAAATGCTATTTTTGGAATATCTTCCTTCTTCACACACAACTGATGATATCCAGATCAAAGGTCAATCATTGAAAAGTATTGAGCTCTATGATGTTGGTCAAATAAATCATCAATTCGAGGTATGAGATACTTGTTCTTTTTTGTTATAACATTGATCTCCCTATAGTCAATGCCCAACCTCAAAGATGCATCTTTCTTCTTAACAAAAAGGACAAGGGCTCTCCATGGAGAAACACTAAGGAAAATAAATCCCTTATTACTCAATTCCTCTAGTTGTTTCTTTAGTTGCACTAATTCCACAATGTCCTTTCTATAAGGGGTCTTCAATATGGGCCTTGATCCAAAAATCAAACCAATATAAAACTCAATTTCTCGTTCTGGAGTATGTCCAGGTAAATCTTCAGGAAACACATCGACATATTCTTTTCTAATAGTTACATCCTCTATTTGAATATTCCTTTCCTCACCCACAATTATTTCATTCTATTTCTCCCCAATAATTGAATTTAGTTGAGCTACTGGGGGTGGATCTATACAAGAATTAGGTGGTGAAGATTCTGCTCTAAAGATAAGGTGTTCTTTATCATCATCCTCAAAAATAGTAACCTCCTTCTTCTTACAATTTTTTTTTCATCATGGTCCAAAATCCAATCCATACTGATGATTATATCAAATTCAATGATGAGTATGAAGATGATATCAGTAGATAAAAAACATTTATATGCCATAATGGGGACTGATTCACAAATCTTTGTTGCAATGATACTTTCCTTAAGAGTTTTAAATGACAAATCCCTTGTTAAATCAAATTGGAAATATCTAATTTTCTTAGCAAAATAGGAATATATGAAACAATTTGATGGTCTAGAATAAAATAAACCATTGGAGAAACTTGAGGAAACAATTAAATTACCTGCCACTACATCTTTAAGAGCTTCAAACTCTACAGTTGTGATATCATAATCTTGGGAATGATACCTTGGCCTTTTCTGAGGTAAGTTCCCCTGAAGGATAGAACATTCATTTGAATAATTCCCCCTTTCACTACAATTGTATCATTCAACATCAACAACCTCTTTTTTCCCCTTGCAATCACGAGTTTGGTGGCCTTTTTCACCACACTTGTAACAGACTCCCATTTCATTTAGGCAAGTACTAGGGTGTTTCTTCCCACATTTACTACAGGATAGAAAATCAAGTGTTCAGAATATCTATTCTTCTCTTGCTTTGCATTAAAGTCGTAAGACATAGTGAATTCTTTTTCTGTCTTGATAGCACAAGAGACAATATCTCCGTACGACAAGAAGGATTGTGAGACTAATGCTCGACAAAGAAATGGTTTTAACACATCAAATAAATGATCAATATTAATTATTGGGTTATTTATATAATTTGTAGCATGCCTCGCTAACCTTGTAAAGTTAGCTTCATACTTTGTGACATTCTCATCCTACTTTTGCCTCAGACTCAGAAATTGCCTTTTCATATCTGCTCGATGGTCAAGAGGAAAATATTTTTCTAGGAAATTTATTTTTAAACTCCATCTATTCCATATTTGATACTTCATAATCTTCATTTGTGTTTTGAATCAATGACCACCATTGATCAGCATCTTCAGTGAGGCAATAAACTGCCATGAAAACTTTTTCCCTTTCGCTACTCCCCATGTCGTGGAATATTTTTTCAAAGGAATTTATCCATTACTCAGCTACTAGTGGATTTTTACACCCATTGATTTTTTGTGGTTATTACCTCATGAATAGATATAACATTGATCCTCTATGCTACGGATCAAGGTGCTTCATATGAGTAATGTTATTATTTATAACCTGAGTGAGTTGTCCTAGTATGGTGATTAGCTGATTAACACTAGTTACATCACCAGCTCCACTATAATTATCTTGAGCAGGAGGGGAATACCTACATGGAGTGTGTGAATTGATACTGTTTACATTCCTTCCACTAGGTGCCATTTCTAAACAAAGTCATAAACTAGATTATTTTATGAATCAAAATACATAATTCCAAACTTGTAAAATACATGACATAAATTGAACAGTTTGTGGATATAATCCATAATCATAAAAAAAATTCTTTGAGGAAGTATATACTCATAATACCTTTATAATGGTTTGTAAAAAAATGAGAATTATCATAAGAATATCCCTCGGGAGTCTTGTAACCAAGAGTGCAGTAAGTCCCATTGTTGTGCACCAGTTCCCGTTCGAGTCTAGCTCAAAGTGATGTTTTTGGGTTTTACCACTCGATACATCTATGACAGAGCCGCCTCTGCCTGCTCGTATCCATAAAGGGATATATTTCTTGGAAAACTCACAAACTATCTATAATAACAAAATTCTAGGAAGTTCTTCTATACTAATCCTCAAAGTCTATCTTAGGGATTTGTGCTCTAATTAGAGTTTATCTGAATCTAGTTTCCAAGGATTGTACTAATCTTCCTCTGATACCAAATATAACGCCCCGACCATGGTTACCCAGAGTCGGTGCAATATTAAATAACATTGTAATGATCACAAAAGATCAATTCGTGAAATACCAATCTGTTTAGTAGCCATGTAAGTACTAGATACATTCACAAGGTTTACATTAAATCATAAAATGGAAAACTACAACAATATAGTTTCCATGGACAACACTGATACCCCATATAATATCCCTATAGGTCATTTTTAATATACTTCTTCACATCCTGGGAAAAATAAAACATAGAAAGGGGTGAGATCAGATGCTCAGTAAGGATAACAATATAGTGAAAACATTCATAAATAAGCATAAAAATTTATGGAAATGTATAGAACTAAAAAAATACTTTTCAACATAAACTTCATCATAATAAGAAAAATATAAATCAAAATAATTACATTTCTTTAATCACATGGATTATATACTAGTTGAATGATCACATGCAATATCAAGAACCACTTTCATAATGATGGAATTCATAATGCCAGACTTTCATAACCACATAGTCAAGGCCTTATGCCATGAATACAAATAAGATTTTGTCAAGGCCTTATGCCAAGACACTAGTTTTTCTCATGAGACCTATAGATGCATAGATGAGCTATAACGCGCTCCACCCATCACTTACTAAGTCCAATGAATTCCCCATATGAAAACGTTTAAACATAATATAAACATTCGTATTAAAATTGGCATACAAAATGTCAATACTTTATCCATAAACCATGAATGGTATGAAATAACACATCCATAGTCAAACATATTACAAAACCTTCAACACAATATGGATGTTTTTTATCATAATAAATCAACTTCAAACAAACTTAAAATCCATCAAAGGATGTTGACATAGATGAAATCAAAACCTTTTTAGAGAAATATATCATTCTATTTTGAAATCATTTAAAGGTTATGTAATTATAAAAGAAAACATTTATATTTGAAAATATTATTATAATCTTGTAAGGGAAGCTTCTAAGATGTTATAATAGCATAAAATAGTTGTACCCTCCATATAAGTTAAAAAAACATTCTTACCATAATTTTGTGGAAAAGGACATAAAGAACCATGTTTGGAAAATGATGAAAATATTCCTTTCAAACCATTTTATAAAAATTAAAACAAGGGTATAAATTACTTTAACATATAGTCTAGAAAATAGTAAAAATGTTTTGGAATATATTTTTAAGAAACATGGATGTGAATGATAAAGTGGTCCTAGTAGATACTTACGTAAAAACAACCTCGGGTACTAAAGAGATTGTGAAATTAACACTTACCTTGTACTTTTCCGTGGTCGAGGGTAGGTTAACCTCCTATATAATGGTGAAATAATTATTATTAAATTATAGAATAATCGTATACATTAATATGATATCATATATGATCTTTTAATATTGATTTTGTTAATAATATCTTATTATTATTTTCGTTTCTGGTGTTAACTGATTTGTTTTCCTTTATATAATTTGATACGTAAGTAATGTTTGTTTTGGATAGGATGTATCTAATTCATATTCATAATGATATTAAGTCTTTAAACATTATTTTTAATCATCTAATAAAAATTATTCTTGAATGGACACGATGGGGAATGAATCTCATTGCGTTCGTGGAGACGGTAATCCGTACATATGCATGAGCGACAATATCATTTTTTTGATATTAAAATAATATATAATTGGATGGTATATCATATATGAAGAATAATTATCATATTATATTTATTATTTAAATAAACTACACATCATTATTATACCCATCCAAATAAGAATTTGTTTAATAACAATTACACCACGACGTGGAGATGGTAAGCCATACATACGCACGTATGGTGACATGTCATTCAAAGGATGGATAGAATACTGAATATGGTTGTACGATATTTATAATAACATCACAGTACATATAAGATACACAATTTATTATTTTATAATGGAAACAACAAAGAAAGAGGAAGTGGAAGAAGAAAGGAACTTGAAAGAGGTGATGAAATATTTACCTCTTCTTCGGTTTCTTCCTTTTGATTTGATCAAAAGGGCTCCATAAGTTGGATTTATGACTAAAGGAAGGCCTCTAGGACGAATGGAGGATAGTTGAGAGGGTATTTGGGCTGGGTTTGGCCAATCCAAATGGCTTTAAAGTTGTCAATTAGAGAGTAGGGGGTGCCCTTTTATAAGAGGGGTGAGGGGAACCTTATGAAAAGCTAGAAATATTATTTTATAATAAAATCATTTTCAGTTTACAATGGATCCAAAATGAATTATTTAAAGGATAAGGTGGGGATGGGTATAAAAACACTCAAAAAATAAATTTTAGATAGGTCTGGGTCACTATATTAAATTTACCTTTTAGATTTAACTCTTAGTTAATTAGTTTGACATTTACCATGTCTCTTTTGGATTTTTATATAATATGGTTAATAAACTTACTATAAACTTCTAATAAAACCTCAAGTGGTTCATTAAAGACACATATAATATTATTTATATCCTTTTTCCAATCCTTATATTTTTAGGAATATAATATCAATCAATAATATAATATTTGTTTTAAAAACTCTTTTATGTGAATTTTGACACTATTTTCTATTTTGTAATTGTTAAAATCCTTACAGCATTAATACTTCCAAAAAAAATTCATCTAACCAACCCTAATATGTAATATTAACCTATAAAATTCTTGGAATTCAGAAAAAGTCTCAAATTACATTTATTTGGATATTTATAATATCAATTATTTTAATATTTCATTAATTAGGTAATTACTGCATCATTATTGTGTCATAAATAAATTAAATTATTTAATGTTTAAAAAATATAAATAAACTACCATTATGTAGGAAATATTTTTATATTTCTAATGAATATTTATAGTCTAATTTATTATATGTGTAACTTTATTTTGAAAATGTTTTAGTTATTAAACTTTGATTTTTAATCTTTTAACTCTTCTTTGAATTAAATAATAATAAATGTCCTAATCTAATCCAAGTGGACTGAAGAGGTACATATTTAATTCCTAAGGTTGTTTTTGGTCGAATTATACTTAAAAAATATAATTAGGACATGTTTTTGGTTAATAATAATATCATTTTTACCCTTAATTACCCTATTTACTTTTAACCGCGGTAAATAAAAGTAAGAAGTTACTATTCGCCAAAAATTATTTTTATCTTATTGAACCACATTTTACTTATTGATATCAACCGTGTATTTCATATTTTTGAAATTAAACTAAAAAAAGTGGTAAAATTAGGTTTTATTTAAATTTTCAAATGCTCTTAAAAGGTGGGTAAAAGATGTGTAAAATCTCAATAAATTTTTTATATATTACTATAAATTGACTCCAATGAATTACATTGAACTTATATAAAGATTATGTATCTATTTTAACCTAAAATAAATTTAAATAAAATAAATAATTATTTAAATACAAATTAGGTTTTAAACTATAACTCAGTGTTTTTCAGTATTCATCAGAAATTGAATGTTTTCAGAAAAATACAAAATATTAACCCTAAGCTAATTTCAATATTCTGAATCCAAAAATGAAGTCCATTTTGAAAGATAAAATTTATAAAATTTGAAAAAGTGGTTATGACTATTCATAATGGCTGGTTTCATTGGTTGTGTTGTGTTAGAACTCGAAGTTGCGTACAACACACGCTACTATATTATTCAAAGAGAAGTGTACAGTGGAAGCTTGGGGTGTTACATCAATTATGAGTGAGATAAATGGATATGTAATGGATGGAGCTCCCAAGAAACTAGAGGTGGCTCAAGTTAGTTTCCAAGGTGATACCAATCCCATGTAGATACAAAGGTGAACATGTGTAAATCTATACACAAGAACCCAAAAGGTTTAAGATGTTTCTTCCCTAGGTATTGGGTTAGTTTATCAACCACTAGATAAATAACCAATAGAACAAGCTCATGATCACACCATTTATTTTATTTCTGTCAGGTTCATGGTTTATTTATTGTGGGTGTGTTATCGCGATCATAATATTAATGAATTAAACAATAATTAAATATGGAACTAAAATAAGACTGGCTTATACATAAATATTATATTAGACAGGTTTAACCACTTAAGTATATCCCACGTAATATTAAAAAACATGTAAGAAAGACAATAAAATAGAAATTTACATACAAGGATAAAATACCTCAAAGAAATATTAACTCGTTATAGCCTTCTATAATCTTGGGTAGAGTTTAAGCATAGTTCAATGTGCTTGACCAACCCTAGTTAGGGTGCTCTCAATTATCAGAAAATTATAATTCAATGTTTTGGGTTGACTTGACTTGGTTAAAATCAAGGGTTGACGGCCACAATAGTACTTTGTGTATCCAAGATGAAAATATTTAGGAAATTCAAAATAAAAGGATTTCATGATTGGGGAGTCCACTCAGTGGATCAAGGAACTGTGAGTTAATGTAGTTTTCATTTAGACTGCCTACCTAAAACCCTTCAAATTCATTGACTAACCCTAGTTGGTGTAATGTGAATAGAAATATGGATCCCTTACACAAGAATATTTGGGAAACATAATATTCTGTATTCAATGGTGAGGGATATTGGATTTCGATAAAATATTGGGAGACTAATAAGTATGAATTTATTTATTTGTCTCAGTTTTATTATGATAAACTACTAAATATTTTCTCATCTTAATTTGTAGAACAACATGAAAAATGGCTTCAAACATATTATTTTGAACTATACTCGAGAAGGAAAACTTTCTCACCAACACCAATTTCTAGGAGTGGCATAGGCGCTTACGCATCATCCTTCTCCTTGAGAGGAAATTGTATGTGATGAAGGTTCTTATTCCAGTTTCATCTAGAAAAGAGGCTAGTGATGAGGAATAATCTCTTTATATGAAACTTATGGATGATGCCACATATATCCAATGTTTCATGCTATTTTCCATGTCTAATTAGCTCTTGAAGAAACATGAAAACATGGACACGTATAAGATGATGTATCACCCTAAGGATCTATATCAAGAGAAGATGAGACAGGAGAGATATGGGATCTCCAATGCTTTGTTTACAACTAAGATTAGAGAGTCTATGCCAGCTAGGCCCCATGTAGTGAAGCATATTTCCTACATTGAATGCTTGGACATCTTAGGGTTTAAGATCCCAGATGAGTTGCGTATAGATATCATACTATCATCACTGCTGAAGACCTTCTCTAGATTTATTTTCAACTACAACATGAGCAATAATGAGAAGATTCTATCCGAACTTAAGACCTTAATTCTCTAAGTAGATAAGAATATTGGGCATGAAAAAACTAAATTACTTATGTTGAATAAAAAAAGGAAGGAAAAGGAAAAGGGTTCAAGGACATATAAAAGGTCTGAAGCCCCCAAGCATCGTCCCTCCCAGAAGGGGAACATCCTGAAGCAGGGAAAGGAATGGGAGGCGGTATGACTTTCATGTGGCCTGATAGGCCACTATAAGTGGAACTTAACCAAGAAGCATGGGGATGCTAAAGTTATGATTGATATCGAGTGTAATGATTCTATTTCTACACATTGGGTATTAGATATATCTTAGGGGGATCACATATATAATTCAAATGTAGAAACCAAGTAGATTTAGAATGATTGTCATTGGATAGGTGGATCTTCGAGCTTCCGATGATGCGAGGCTAGATGCATTATACATTCGCGATTACCATCTCTCATTGACAACTGGGATGCTTTTGGATTTACATCACTATTATTATGTGCCTAGTGTTATCAAGAACATAATTTCTGTATCAAGTTTTTATATGGATGGATTTATTTTCATGTTTGGAAATAAGGGTTGTTTCTTTTATAAGAACAATGTATGTTATGGTTTGGTACATTTAAATAATATTTTGTATGTATTAAATTACTAAAACCAGGTGTTGGAAATCGATAAAGAAACAAACTCACATGACTCATACAACACCTAGTTGTGGAATCATCGTCTTTGTCATGTAAATAAGAAGCACTTGAAAAAAACTGACAAGATGGTTATTTGAATTATACTAAGGTAAAACCACTTTATTGATGTCATACTTGTTTACAAGGTAAAATGACAAAGCCACCTTTTAGTGGTTAGGGTTAAAGGGCCACCTGGATTCTAGGATTGATATACAAGGATGTTTGTGGACTATTTCTAGTATAATTTAGAGGCCGATATTCTTATTTCATTACTTTTACTGATGATTTGAGTAGATATGGCTATATCTATATAATCAGGTATAAGTCAGAGTCCTTGGAGAAATTTAAAGAATTCAAGAATTAAGTAGAGAATCAGCTTGGTAAGAAGATAAATATGCTTTGATCAGATCAAGGTGGAGAATATCTGAACCAAGAGTTCATCGACCTTTTACGAGAGTCTATGACTCTATCTCAAATCACACCCCTTTATACACCATAGTGGAATGGTGTTAGTGAAAGGAGGAACCTCACCTTGTTGGAAATGGTGAGGTTGATGATGATTTATGTAGACCTTTCATTATCATTTTGGGGATATACATTACCAACTACAACATACATTTTAAACCAAGTACCAACTAAGGAAGAAAATGGAATTCCCTCCGAGTTATTGAATGGAAGGAAACTCATTTTTTCACACACACACGTATGGGGATGCAAGGAATTTGTTAAATACTTATTATGAAACAAACTAACACCCCGGGGAATGAGGTGTATATTTATAGGATATCCCAAGGAAACTAAAGGTTATTACCTATATAATCCTTCAGACAAGAAAGTGATTTTCCCCATAAAATCCATCTTTCTTGAGATGGATCACATCCTAAAAAAGGATAGTCGGAGAAATATTGACTTTGATGAAGTTTATTCTCAAGATACACAAGAGTTGGTATAGAAACAATTTCCACAAGTCCATGTGGAATAGGTTTTATAGACACAAGTATTGTGTAAGAGCTCAAGATAGGTTAGGGAATGAGAGAGATTTGGTTTCCTAGTCACTTAGGATGGTGGAAATTTATTGTTTGACAAAGATGAATATCTCTCCTACAAGGAAGCAGTACAGATCTCATAAGATATAATATGGGTAGAATCTATGAATTCTTATATGGATTCTATGTATCAAAACCAATTTTGGGTTCTGGTCGATGATCCAGTTGATGTAAATCATGCTGGATAAAAATGGATATTCAAGAGAATTCTGGAAATGGAATTTCAAGTTAGCGCCTATAAAGAAAGGATAGTGGCTAAAGGATTCAGAAAACGGTAAGTAATTGACTATGATGAAACCTTATTTCCAATTTCCATGTTTAAATCCATAAGAATCATACATGCCGTAACAGCTTAACATGACTACGTGATTTGGAAGATGGATGTCAAAACAACATTCTTTAACGGGAATCTTTAGGAAGATGTCTATATGAGACAACTAGAAGGGTTTTGAACACAAGGTGAAGACAAATGGGTTTAAGAGTTTCAAAAATCCATTAATGGAATAAAGTAAACATAGAGGTCATGGAACATTCGATTTGATGAAGCCATAAAGGAATTTGGTTTCATTAAAAATAAATGTAAGCCATATGTTTATAAGTGGTTTAATTGGAATTCGGTCGTTATCCTAGCAATATATGTTGATGAAATATTACTTATTAGAAATTATGTGCCAGTACTACATTCAGTTAAGGACTAGTTGAACAAATGTTTCTCCATGAAGGACTTAGGTGAAGTAGCATACAATCTAGGGATCAAGATCACTCGTGATAGATCCAAGAGGCTGCTTGGACTATGTTAGGGTACATACATTGACCAATTACTAAAGATATTTAGTGTGGAACAATCCAAGAGGGGATTGGTTCCAATGTCACATGGCCTACATCTTTCTAAGAGAATGTTTCCTCGGACACAATAAGATAAAATCGGATGAGTAATATCCCATGCGCTTTAGCTGTAGGATCTATCATGTATTCCATGTTATGTATTGAGCTTGATGTTTCCTATGCACTAATCATCATAGGTAGATATCCAACAGATCTAAGAGAACAACATTGGATTTATTTTAAGACTATCCTTATGTATATAAGAATAACTAAGGATATGTTCCTAGTGTATGGAGAAGACAAAGAGCTTGTCATGAGACGGTATGTTGATGCTTATTTTTAGACAGATCAGAATGATTTGAAGTCATATTATGGATATTTTTTATGTCTCAATGGAGGAGCTATGAGCTAGAAGAGTTCAAATAATCCATTTGTCACTGATTTTATAGCAGAGTCAAGATATATAGTAGCCTATGATGTAGCCAAGGAAGCAGTATGGATTTGGAACTCTTTCGAGGAGATTTTTGTGGTTCCTAGTACTAGACACCCTATCACATTGGGTTGTGATAATACTTCAATTGTGGATATTGGAAAAGAACCAAGGCTACATAAATAGAAAAATCAAATTATCTAGAAGTATCACCTCTTGAGAGATTTCTATCAAAGGGGTGAAGTTTCAGGGAGTAGAGTGTCCACGAAATTGTATGTAGAGGACCCCATTACTAAAGAATTATCTAATTAGAAGTATGAATATCATTTGAGAGCTAGTGGGTTAAAGATTGTTAGTAGTTGGATATAGTCCAAGTGGGAGTCTATTGGAATTGGTGGCCTATAACCAACTAATTTGTACTTTATTCATTAATGAATACCGTGTCACATATTGATTGTTCTTGTGATTGACAATGCATGTGATAATTTCCTAAGGATAATTGTGGGATTAAATGGTCATAGAAGATCTCTACTATGATGAAAACCTGGAAGTTGCATAACACTATTCTTGAATATATGTTCTATGGATGGAAGATGTTATTTGAGGGAAAAAATAATGCAGGCCATTAGGGGTGATGACTCATAAAACATTGAGGAACCTACTCATGGTGTTCACCCTTGGTAATATCTGGGAGGATATATTGAGAATGAGACCTGCCAGTAGGAAATCCCCATTTCATAGTTTTATTTTATGTTCCTATCTGCGGATGTGTTTATTGGTCCTTGGACATTAAAATTATTATTAAGGGGTATTACAACTCTCACACTTAGATGTATTGATGAAAACTGTGATGACACACTGTTCACAGTGAGGTAGGATATGTTGGGTGTCTCACGAGTAATACTGCATTAATAGATAATATGAGAAATGATTTGTCTCTTCTGTTCCATAATAGAAGTTTATATCTTAGGCCCTTTAATTGAATTGATATAGTCTAAATAAATTCATGTCCATGGTAAGGAATGGGCAAGATAAATTATGGGAAGTAAAATAAATAATAATCAAGAACATGGTTTGATGGAACTAGCATGAAACCCGCTTGATCTGATATATTGAGACAAAGGGATTACATTACATTGTAAGAATTTATAGGAGGTGACTCGTCATTGCGGAATTGACATGTTTTTATATGGATGGCTTGGAATGTGGAAAGATTATATCCTTGAAATTTAGGTATCCTCCACTTAATGCCACTGAGAAATACAACTAGAGGGTCACATACTAAGTGTGTACAAGTATCTTAGTTAAATATTCATTTAACAAGTTGAATAAAGAATATTCCCAATTTTGGTTTAATAATTATTCAATGATGCTTGATCTCATTTATTTCGACACTAGTTATTTGATAGAATATTTTATTGGAAATATAATATATTTATTAGTGAGTAATGCAGTGATATTTATTTGAGAAATAAATAGTCATTATTCAAGATCTAATAGATGTAGTGGAGGAAATAAATAAAATGGAAAAACAAAAATACCCACCATGTATATAAATATACACACTGTGTAGTTTTTTGGGGGATTTGTGAGAAATATTATTATTTATTTCATTAAATTATATTAGGTGTAATTCTGTGGGCACATTTCATGTGATAATAACAGTCAACTGTTATTATTAGACAAAGGGTCTTACTAAGAATTAAATGAAATGAATAAATGCTTTCGGGTAATTAATTCATTTTATTATTCTAAGTAATAAAATCCCAATTACATTATTCTCATGAGCCTAGCCATTATTTGTGGGTGTGAACAATGGATTTTGAAAAATCTCTCATGCCAACAGAGAATTATTATCCTCCAAGAACACTCTCATGTTTTGGGGGAGATCCTCTTCCACTGGATCAAGGATAGTGCTTTCGGAGATTCTCTCAAGGTGATCAAAGGCAGACATCACAAGAAAAGGCTCTTCCATTCTAGCACTGAGATATCCCTTCGGTGATGTACATAGATATGTGGAACATGTGTGGATAACCTATAGAGGAAGCCTACACTTGGATTCTACGATGCAATGACAGATCACACCAGATCGTGACCTAAAACATCAACGAAGGGAGAATTCCATCAAGGTAATTCTTATCTTTTAATAAAATTAATTACAACCAACATATGATTACCCTATCTATGTTTTCTAGAATCTTCTATTTTCTTCCATTCTTTGTTATATCTTGATGATACTGAATTTTATAATGGTGATGGATCTTGGATTCATCATTGTTAACGACAAAATTAAATTTGGGTATGGATGTTTATAAGATAATTTTGAGGGTTTTATTAATATATACGGCTCAAAGTGGTGTAAATAAGAGATTAAAGGCATGTCCTTTTTAATTTAGGTGAGTGGAACATTTTTAATTTTTCCATGTTTTAAAATATTATTAAGTCAAATTCATGGGAAAGTGGATCCAAAAAGACTCATATTAGAATCTGAAAAGGGTATGGTCTATGTAAAAATAAAAAAGTTGTTTTAAGAAAATATTTATTTAATTTTAACCATCATCTTTTGTTTTAAAACCATTAATAATCAATTTTAACCTTAACCACAATAAAGATTATTTCAGTCTTAAAGGTTTATAATTTTATATATAAGGTGAAAATTTTCGCATAAATTATAAAGGGATGAAATTTTCAACAATTTGTTTTCCTAATTATAGCATTTAAATATTTTTATGATTTTTAAATTATTTAATAAAATATTATCTTTCATAAAATATCATCAATGTCATTTTTGACACTATCCATTTAATTTGACTTTAAAGACAACAAGATAAATATATAATTCGAATATAATACTTTAATAAATCAATAATATGAAATTTTATTCTATAAAATTTGTTTAACACAATAATTCCTCCAAAATATAATATTTTTATTATTTTTAAAATCACTTATTTTATTTTTCTATTAAATGAATAAATATTGTGTCTACGTTGCATAAGAATTTAAAGTAATTATTCACTCACTAGAAACTAAATATAAAATTTCAAAAAAAAAAATTAAATCATGTTTAAGATTAATATTTAAAACTAAACATAAACTCTTTATATAATTCTGAAAATTTTTAGATATATTAAATTTCAGAGTGTGACATTTTGTTTTTATTCTTTTCTTAAAGTAAATTAAAGGTCAATATGAAAGAAAAATGACACAAAGTGGCCATATTTTGTATAATTGGATGGAAAAATAAAAAATAAATTCATAAAATATGTTAAAGTAAAGTTTTAGTGCAATTTTAAAGCCTAATCTAAAAGTTTTAAATATGTTTTACACATCTTACACATACTAAGGCGACACATATCCAACAAGGTTACTATTCATAATGGCAAAGAAGAAAAGGGACATATTTACAAAATTTTATTATTAAAATTAAGAATATCAAATCCATTTTATCAAAATAAATTCAAAAAAGTAGAAAAATCAATTTAATAAAACAAAACAGAACACAAAAAAATAGATTTTAGAAAAATGATTTTTTAAGTCCAAAAATGAACTTATAGAAAGGTACAATGATGATTCCAAGAAAATAAATTATGTAATTTTCATCTAAAGGAGTGAAATTATAATTCATTATTAAATTCAAATCATTATTGGTATTTTTCAATTAATATAAATGATAGATCGCCACATTTTTTATTTTCTTCACTATTTTATGAAAAATTAATCTTTTAAGAAAAATTACAAAAATTCTACTAAATATAATATTAACTTGATGATTCAAAAATGGTATAATTGACACATATTATTATTTTATTATGTTTTTTGATTCATTTAAATTCTATGTTCGGTGTAAAGAAAGTTATCAAGGAAATTTATTTAAAGAGAAGTATATAATAAAATATTGGGTAGTTACAAGGTGCATATTTTTTTCTAGTCTTATAAAGTCCATTGATTTATTCTAGTGAAAAAATGGGAGTATTATTAGATTAAACTAACCTAGAAAGATATTTTTTTACAACACATGATCCCAGATACCTAGAAGTGGTCATTGAAAAAGAAATTTCACTAAGGGCATTATATAACCTAGGAGAAGGCTCGTGTTTCTACACCGACCAATGATCATGTTCTTAAGGCCCTTAAAAATCATCTGATAAAACCCCAAAAATCTACTGACCCATAATTAAAAAGATGAAGTAACTATATTTCAATATTTTCTCCCTATAGTACAATGATCACTATCTCTCAAGGTCCTCTAGAGGGTGTCCCCCCCGTTGTGGTAAAATAAATATCAATGATGGGAAACTTTCCCATGAATAGAACTATAAAAAACCTCTTCAAATCCAAAAGATAAATGATTAAGAAGTCCCCCCATGAATAATTCAACATTCACTGGTAACCATGAAGTTCATCCTTATTGAAACCAGACTCACCACCCTTAAGGTCCTCCATAAGGAATATATTTTAAAAATACTCCCTACAAATAGGTATTGTTCTATAATGGAAGTTATACTGTTAAAGTCTAATATAAAAATGACTATGAATGTCCTCCCCGTGATTTTAACTATGAATTTCCTCCATAAAATAAAATATCATTTTAAAAATAAGGTCATCACCTTGTCAAATCTAGTTTGAGAATGCCATCATATCAAGAGTCACTTACAAGACAATGGGTAGCCACAACAAGAGTTACCATTTTTATGGGACTTAACCAAAGAATAGTATGTGGTAGTGTTCAAGTATAGGAATATCTCATATATAATGAAGATAATTCCATGATTTTAAAGAAATATTTTGTCAAATATAATATATTGATTATGTTTTGTCCCCTAACAACCTCTCAGTATGAAATCCTTGAGTCATTGAGTAAGTGATGTGTACATTACCTATGATAGAGTATATGTAGAACTAATTATTATCTCAAGATAATGCACTTATATTATGAGGAGTATACTGATCATGTTAAGTTAGTAGGAGAAAATTTTTATTGGATTGACTTGGGTGCCATTTTAGCTACACAACATCCAAATTTGGAAAGGAAATGTAAAGATATTTGACAAGAATGCATAAATTATTTGAAAACTATGTGCGAGTTGATTGTTGATTCCCTATCATATGTGAACATTAAAGGTTTAAGAGATTAGGGATCATTTATTTTTACCCAACTTCATAGTAATTAGTGTAAATCTAAGAATGTATCCTAAAATTTCATTTCCTTGGGTGAAATATTAGACCACGGGTTTTCATTTTCTGATTAGTTAATGTAAAAAAATATCAATCTCCAAATCTTGGAAACATAGAACTCAAATGGAGAGATATTTTATAGACTCATATATCAACCCACTATAATGGTACATGCTTATTTATTGATAAAACTAAACCACTAGATATGAAAATACCTTAAAATGAGTATATCAAGCCAAAAATATGCATTTCATTAGACCATTGCTCATACCAAGACTAAAAAACAAGAGGTCAATAATGATAATCACCACAGTGGAAATACAAGAATAACCCCATCCCACGGGGCTGGGGAACTTTTTTCCACCCCAACCTCCCATGGGATTATAAAATCCATAACGAGCCTAATATTTGATATTAGTATTACCAAATCAACCATAATACAGAATTTTGGTAGTATTTATACCCAAACATCCTCCTTACCCATGGAAATCAGTCTTCCCAATACATGGGGAAAATTTTCAAGAAATGGATTCACAATTTTTCCTATTGTGTGACCCATCCTTCTCTTTGGGAATGAATTTAAAAAATACTATTGGAAAATCCCTAAGGATTACTCATAAAAAACCACTTCCAAGGGTGCACTAGGAGGAGAGAGTAAAACCTCATAGGGACTGCAAGGTGAAACATCCCTCAATAAAATGACTATCAAGGAGGATTAGAATATATGCCTTGATAGATATTAAATGGTTCACCAATACCCATAATCTTAGGATTAAAACATGATATCAAGAGTGTATTATGATTTAGATAATGTCATCAACATCAGATTTGTAAATAACATGGAATACAATGTCGATGTAGAATAATAGAATGATGAAGCCTCTATTTGAAAAATGGTATACATTGAAACACTTGAAGAAGGCATGTGTACCTAAAATCATATGATGACTATTAACATCAGAGGAACTCTAAACACCAAGCTATTATATCTGTAGTAAGATTATTCTAATGAAAAAGTGAGTGGAGTAACCTCATCCCACCGACCACCTTAGTAAAATAGGGATCCCATAATTGAGGACCGGTTCACTTGATATGAAGTTGATTTAGAATAAATCAATTGACTCAACTATTAATTAATAAGTTTAAATATTCCTACAAAGTAAAAATTCCATGTAGATGCCGACAATTATCTTTTAGTGTATATTTAACCACATAACATTTCTACCCAACATGTGAGGTAAGAATACAACCATCCAAATTTCCTAGGGATTATGGACCAATGTATTTAAAACTAATGAACAAAGAATATCAGGGTTTACATATATTGGGACAATAAATAGAATGATTTCAAGAAAGCCACACTAGGACAAGACGTATTGGGTATCAATAGAATACATGGGAAGGTCGACCACATTAGGCTCCACCTGCTACTTCCACTCAAATGTTATCCAAACAGACCATCTTTATATAAATTATCAACTTTATTGATTCATTTTCATTCTGAATGGAAGAAATGCAAGAATTACATGCACTAGTATAACCAGAGAGGAAACCATATCTTGAATGGGTCAATGTGACTCATACTCCTCCAAAATTTGGAAATCCAACAATACAATTATTTAATTTTATGGGAGAACCAGAGAAACATAAATTGTTTTTGTCAATATAGATTCATGATGGGAACACTTGAGTTGTAATAAGAATCCAAGATAATATTATTCATGAAAACTTTGTAAAGACCCAAATTCTTCTAGAACATAAACCTACCTGCTAGATCCATCATAGGCTAGGAGGACCTCCATTGAGAATTTATCTATCAATTCAACTTCACTCTGGGAATGATTCTGATCCTTGATCTCTGTAATTCAAATAAATTTTAAAATAAGTGGGAATTTAATTTTATTTCCATATGGAAGGTTTTAACATAATAAAAAAATATATTACAACTATAGGATCAATAGTTATATATTTGTATATAAATTATCCAAGATAAATTGCAGACACCATTGATCCCACAAAAAATATCAAGGTATATTCTAGAATTTTTCTGTATTAAATAAAATATTTAAGGATTTCATTTACTTCCTAATAGAAAAATCATGGAAAACACCATCATAATAAGGATATAGGGTGAGAAAAGTTCAAATAATGAATGTTATGCTTAAGCCATCTCCAAAACTAGCTCAACTACCCAAACCCATATATTATCATGTGGTTCCACCCTCTGAATGTTGGAAATAAAAAAGAGATAGCTACTAGTGGTGAAAAAGGATAGGAAGTGTACACCATATGATAATTGAAAGAATAACTTGTACTATTTACTAAAAAATAATTTTATAGGGTATTTCATCTCTATGATAAAAAATAATCCACTGAAGAAGTCATATTTAAGAAACCTATGAAATCACCATCAATGATCACCTTGATTATGTCCCATAACATCATATATTGGGTCACAACATCCACGAGTGATCAATCTTCAATGAAATCCTAGAGAGGATAGTTGATTCTTGGAAGGTTTAATTGGGGAAACCATTAACAAAAGTAGCTTTCATGTATTACACCCCTTACATGGAAGTGGATGTTAAGAATTATGAATAAAGGGATTTTTTACAATTAGATGAGTAAAAAGTCTATCAACTAGAAACATGTTATTCTCATGGAGTAATTGATTTAACTAGTTATGATCCAAATTCCATTATCTATGATTAAAATAGATTCTTATGTATCACTATCTTCCTAAATCCAATCTTATAAGAGTATACATAACCATAAAAATAAATAAAAACATTGAAACATAAAACCATGTCAATGATTAAGCTAGTTCATACGCTCATGGAATCCCTGTCTCCATTATTAGGGGGACGAACACCATCCCATCAAAAAACTTTATAGGAACTACACTAAAAACATTCATCATATGTGGATCCACAATATAGTTATTTTAATGTTATACAATTGTAAAATCCAATCTTTGAAGAAGAGGTATCATACAAACCTATTCTCCCCACCCTTAATCAAAGAGTAGTGGGAAGAGGCCATAAAGCTGAGAAGGTAGAGGAAGAATAAGAAGAAATGGGTCTTAAAATTTAGTAAATTTCTCTAATAATGACATATAAACAATATAAACCTAAATAAATTAACTTAAGTGGGATATGTGGGATAATCAAGCCACTATTGGACCATCCAAGGCCCGTTCATATCTAATCATACTAGAGGATCATTTGGATAATAACTACTTATCTAGTCAATATTAGAAAATGGGAAGTTCATTTCTAACAAACCCACACATAAATAATTCTTATGAAATATGGTTAGGGAAATTAGTAATCAATAAAAGCATTAATATCCAGAGTTTTTAAAAAATAAAGGCTATTTGTGATTATGTATAAGATATGAAACACTAAGCACAAATGAACACAAAAATATTATTATTTAAATATAACTATTATAACCTAGTCATTAAATTAGTGGGAATGAATAGTGTTATCTAATTTTGGAAATATATATAAAGGTTCTAATCAAAAAAAATGTATAGATTAATCCCTAAGAAATAAGTGCTCAATTTTTAGAAAATCCATTTTATTTTATAAAGATAAGTTTTCTTCAAAAATGGGTTTTATTGATTTTTTTGAGAGAATAATATAAATAATTTCTAGAAAATTTTGAAATTTTAGTTGGAAAAATAAATATAATTTTTTTAATCAACATACAAAAATTATATTATGTTGAAATTTAGAATTTTTTCTGAAATTTTTTATTTTTCCTTGAATAGTGAAAATATTTATTCTTATTTAAAACTGTATTTCATCTTAATGTATATACAATGAAAAATTTTATTTTGGATTTGTTTTAGAATCTAATTCATTAATTTTTATTTAAAAAAAATTACGGTTTTTTAAAATAATTTTATGCTTGAATTTATTATATCTCTCATAAAGGGATTTTTTTCTAAAAGATTTGTTTTCATTGTTTTTTTATGATTTTATATTAATTTAAATTCTATAAATTATCTATTTTCAACTTTAAAAAATGGATTCAATATTTTGAATTAGGTGGTATAAATTTGGTATATATGTTCCTTTTGTTTTTTGTTAATAAATTTTTCTACCATGATAAATGGTAAATTGGGTAAATAAAGTTAAAAATAATATGATAATCACTAAAAAATGACCCAAAAAACATTCCTTAATTTTATTATTATATTTAATTTTTTTCTATAATCATCTAATATTCGGTTATATGGGCTTTATTTTTCATTTGTACATAATTTTTATCATTATAATATTTAAATGAATATAAATCCAAAAATGTCATACTCTTGCTTTCAAAAACTATAATATTTTTAACAAGGGTATAAACACAGTACATGTTCAGTTAAAAATTTTCATTTCAAATATAAATAATATATCTACATCATGGATTTTTTTTAATTTGTAGTTAAGATATAATTTCCATAAATTTTTACATAACACTGTTGCAGTAATTATTTAATTAATATAAAAAAATAAATGTGATTAAAAAATTTAAAAGTAAAATTATTTGAAATAATTTATTTGATAAAAAAAATTAAGGATAAAAATACCATGGTAGATATGTATTAAAATATATTATTTGAATTTTATTTTTTATTTATATTATAAAATTAAATGTAAATGATTAGTTCTAAAATTGACATTATTGATATTTCATGAAAATAAGATTATATTAAATGATATAAAATTACTAAAAATATCATTTTTGGACAAGTGATCAGTATGTGGTAAAAAATATCAAACAAGATCCATATATGTGACTTTTATTCATTTATAGTGACTACCAAGACCATTAATATGTAAGAAACAGTATTGTCACGGTAAGTCTGAAAAGGGTTAAGGGGAGTTTAAAACCAAAAGATATGGGTAAAAACATAGTAAAAAATTGTCCAATTTTTTTTATGAGAGTATATAAACAAATAATTGTATTATATTCATATACTAGCATTTTTTATACATTTTAATATCAAAATTTAATTATATTAAATTAATATTTTAAGAAATTCCAAGAGTGACCATCCTCTATCTAATAAAAGGGAACCTATTCTTCTCATTTCATCACACTTAAAGAAAAGTTGGTTCAAGAAATCCATACCCAAATACCTTCCAAAAATCTCCCCCTCGATTAAATAAGTCTTATTTTGGGAATAATACTAGCCTTATGGGGCTTAAGGAGTAAATTAAGGGCAGTTGTCCGAAGAAGAGGTATAGCTGTTAACCGAGTGTTTTTGTTTTATTTATTCTTACATCCCCTTAAAACCTAATACAACTATTATGAGATCATAAAATAAATATACAATATATAATGATATTTTATTATGTTAATTAAGTAACCTATATCCATCTTCAACCTCTATCAATTGAAAAAGGAATCCATCGTTCGTATGTACGACGTACCACTGTTTTACGGACTCATGTGATTTGTTTTCCATTACCACCTCTCATGTATTATTATAATTAAGGAATTAATATTTATATATAATATTCAGGAAATATTTATTATTTATTATTTATAATATATCATATACGTTCTTACCCTTCCATTCATTGAAGAATGATAACTTTGTTCATGTGTACGTGTGGAATACCACGTTCATGGAGCAATGTGATTTGTTTTTCATAACCACATCACATGAATGATACACATAAGTGTGTTTAAATAAATAATATGTTATTTTTTAAATAATAATTATTATGTTAACAGAAAATAATACTGACCTTCTTTCTATAATGATTATTGAAAAATGGAAATGTTACTCATGCATACGTACGACCTACCATCTCCATGATTATAATATAGTTCATTTTTCATTAAAATAGTTCATGATTTATTTTAAAAGTATAATTGAATAAAAATTATAATTATATCATCATCATTATTATTAATATGATAGAATAATCATCCCTTTAACCACATTCAATACACTAAATCGTTTTTGAAACTACAGACAAAACATTCTTATAATAATTGTTGTAGACTTAACTAACTAATTAATTAATTAAATATGATGCTATAATAAATTAAACAAATGAAATAATGATAAATTAATAAAATTTTAAAACGGTTATTAAACAAGTAAATAATTGATATAATTTCATTATATAAAATTTAGAGTACATGCATAAGAAGTCTGGACTCATTATAAGGGATTTAATGTTAATTTTATTTCATTGAGGCATATTTTATTGTTATATAACTAATTTCTTTTATATTGTATACTACATACCATTTTAAATGTTATATAATGAAAAATTAAAAATTAATTATATTTTATGTTTGAATTTAAATTATTTTATCCAATAGGATTTGACTTGAAAGCTACCTAGTGGTAAAGGGGTTCTTAACTAAATTTACTTTCATTGGGTTATAACTATTATTAATTGAATTTTTTATGACATGATTATGTGTGAATACATTTATCAATTTTTTTATTCTATATTTCCTATTTTTTTAGGATTTATTTTTGACACCAAAAATCTCCACATTTATTAATTCTAAACTCAATGATATGACATTTGTAAGGTTAATTCACCTCAAATTCACTTAATTTGGTACAAATGTTTATGATATGCACCTATATTTTATTATGTGGTGTGTATACTTACCCTTTATTATATTATATGATGAATATACTTATGTTAATGATATTTAAATTTTTATTTGAATTTATTCTTTCATGGGGCTTATGATTAAAAGTTATCGATGTGGAAAATGTTTTATGTTACAATTGTTTTCAGGGTTATTTATGTTCAAGGCTCATTTTGGATGAAATTATATGAAATTATTTTATTTAACCACATATCTTTTATTAAACTATATTCATGAATATTTTTTACATGTTTAATTTACATTTCCTCCATTATTGATTAAATAAATATTAAAAAAGTCATTTGTAAGTGATACTGATCATGTATCTTCTTTTAGATCCAGAAGATTTCACTAATAAATCCATTTTTTCTAAAACGGTTTCAAAAATATTATTTTAAAATAAAAAATGTTTTCTGAAATCTATTTCACATGGTATTTGAAGATCTTTTAAAAGGTTTTAAAAATAAAATTTCTTAACATTTTCCAAACATGTCACTTTAGACTCCTTTTACGAAATATTTTAAAATAATGTTTATTTTTATCATTAACAACATGAATGAATTTTCAAGATATTACAACGATTATATTTTTGAATATTCATTTTTATGTTTCAAAAGTTGTTTTTACAATATTTTATGATTTTACAGTTCTAAAAAGTGATTTTCAATGTGAAAAAGGTATTTTCCTCAAAAATGATTTTATGATATTTTAATGGTATTTCCATTCATCAATGCCAACAACTCTTTATGATATATATACTATAATATGGATATTTTTTAGTGATACCATCCTCATTATTTCGCTGGATGGATTATGATTGTTTGAAACATATTTTATTATGAACCATTTCTTTTACATGGGTTAATAATGTTATGAATGGATTTATTGTTCTTCCTATTAGTTTTATAATAAAATTAATGCTCTATATAGTTTATTTATGTTATGGTTCTTGGAAATTTTTTATGATGATGAGTGGATCCATTATAAACCATGGATTTGTGGTTCTATTATAAACCAATGATGAGTGTTTGTTATAATAAAAGGTGGGTGGGTTCATGATATCCCTAAAATGAGTTGGGTATAGAATTTTAATATATGGTTACTCCATTTTTAAGAGTTATTGAAAGACTCATATGAAAAATTATGTCCCAAGTTACCTATATGTTTTTTCTATTCTCTCTATGGGGTTTTATGAAAATATTATGATTTATTAGGGTAAGTTAATGAGTTTATGTTTAAATAAAATTATTTTATGATTCTCTATGGTGAAAATATAGGGGTTATTAATGATTACTTGATCAAGATTAATATCTCATGGCTCATGATTATTGATTACAATGACTCTTTCCTTTGTCAAAAATTTATGCCATGTTTCATGATTCATGATCAAGGTATTGATGGGTATGAGTTCCCTTTGGTTATGCTTATGCAATATAATTATGTCCTGATACCCTTATAATGATATTACTCTAAATAATGGAATTAAATTGTTAATGATTATGTTTACCATTACTAGGAATTTTACCACACCTTTTTTCGCATTCCCCAGGTTATGAAGAATGATGATTATTTATTTTTTTCTAGAAAAAGTTTCATATGTGGAGAATTTTGTGTGAAATAAAATAGATTTCTATGAACCAGTTTTTTATGAATCCAAATTTTTAAGAGTTTATCCTAATGATAAAAAAATATAAACCTAAAATGTCTTAAGATATGTAAGGGATCTAATATTTTCCTTTTATTTTTTATGTTTTGGATGGAAACAATTGGGTCACATTTATCAAAATAAAATCTATAAATGTAATGTTTATTTTTTATGTAATGGATATATGAATGAATCTTTGGATATTTTATAGTTTTTATCATATAAAGGTTTAGAGAAATTTTGAGAATATAATTTTTTAATTAGAGGTTATTTTAAGAGTTACTAATACCATCATTTGTTTAGGAGTTTATGGTTGATCCTATGTTCAAAGTCATAGAAACTGATTTTTAGGTTTTCAATGATGGAATTTTATGGTGACTAATGATATTCTGGGAGAGTTTTTTAAGTTCAAGTTTATAAAACCCTTATTTTTAATATTAAGTTCAATTTTAAAATAATTCTATTATACTACAGGGGATGTATTCTGAAAGTTATGAGATAACCTTTGAGGTTAAAACTTTCCTTAATTTTCACATTATTAAAGTTATTTGGGATTAAGGTTGTTTATTTATAGAAATGATTAGAAAATTTTGGAAATTACGTGATGAGGGTATATACATTTTGGTAATAGACTTTAATAATGACTGCTGTTATTTGAATAAAAATGTTAAATTTATTTTGGAAGAGTACATGATCAAATCATTCTATTTATTTATCAATGTTGTACATTTTGTGTTATTTCTGAATATTAGATATTGAGCTAATATTTCTTCATAATAAATTTTATTTATTTTGGGAATTATATTGGATTATGCTAAACATTTTATTTTTTGTTAATGTATAAATACAAGATAAATATCTCATTTTCATTTTTTTGAATTATGTGATCCATTAGAAGTTGATTTCAATTCTTATGGCATAATATTTTTATCTTGAATACTCATCATTTTGAGAAAAAGATGATATTTTTGTTGAAATTTATTAAAGGATGAAATTATTCTTGTAAAGTAAGCATATTTCCTTATTTTATTACACAAATTGGTAAATTAATTCCTAAACTCTAGAGAAGGGTGTCTTTAAACAGAAATGTTATCATATTACCTATATTTCCAATGAATCAATGGTCTCTTCACCCATCACATATTTATGATTTATTATTTTTTAATTATCCCAGGATTATGTCCTCATCTCTCTTTATCATTCCTTTGGTGTTAGTTGCTTTATTTTATTCTGATATTTTCAATTATCACCAATTTCTTCCAACATGAAAACCTAGTTATGTGTTATTCAAGATGACCTTCCTACTTCCCTTTCTGTCTTTTTAAGAATAAGTTTTATTAACCCTTTTTACAATGCAGGATATAGACAAAGGTATTTTAAAATGTTAAATTTTTGATAATCAAGATCAAGTTCAAATCATGATGCCTTAATTTATTAAATGTTAAAGAATGTAATATCCTAATATTTAAAAAAGGAAGACTGTCTAATAACATTTAAGATATAAAACATCGACCTTAAACGAACCCCAAAATAATATTATTTAAATATGACCACTATAACCTAGACATTAAATTAGAGGGTATGTATAAGATTAAATACTTTTTGATATATATATATAAATAAAGGTTCTAATAAGTAAAAAATTATTGATTAATTCTTTGTTAATAATTATTTTTTTTAGTAAATATATTTTACTCTTCAAATATATGTTTTCTTCAGAAATGATTTTATTTATTTATTTTTGTGAGTGAATAATATAATTAAATTATAGAAAATTAAGATATTTTATTTGATAAAACAAATATCATTTTTAGAATAATCATTTAAAAATTTACCCATGGTGAAAATTTTAATTTTTTTTGAAAAGTATTATTTTTCAATGAATACTAAAAAATAATTATTGAAAAGGGTATTTTTTTAATTATATGAAAATATTTTTTTAATTTATAATATTTAATTAGTTAATTTTTATTTAAAATAAATAAAATTATTTTTTTTAAATGAATTTTATACTTGAATTTTATAAAAACCAATTTATAAACATATTTTTTCCCCAAAAATGTTTTTAATTGTGTTTTTCCAGTTTGATATTAAATTAAATTATAATAAATATGTGTTCTTAATATTGAAAAATATATTCAATATTTGAAATCAATTTTTTTAATTTTTTTAAATATTTCCTTTCTATTTATTGTCAATATGAATAACAGTCTTAGTAGTTTTTTTAACAATAATGGGTAAATATGGTTATTAAAGTTAAATATAACATGATAAGGATAATAAAATAACCCTAAAATGTAGTTTAATTCTATTTTCTGATTATATTTTGTCCATAATCACCCAATATTTTGTTATATGGAATTTTTTTCAATTTGGACATGATTTTCACCTTTATAATATTTAAATTAATATAAATCCAAAATAGACACACTCATGATTTTAATAACTATAATATTATTTACATCAAGATAAATTGAGGTTATATTGGGTTATAAATACTCATTTTGAATTTAAATGCTTTATATACATCATTTATATATTTTTTTAATTTTTTGTTATAAAATATTTACTTGAAATTATCACCAAATGTTGAAACGTTTTTTATTTAATAATCGAAAAATTAATTGGGAAAATATCCCTCAAGGTATCGTTGAAGGATTTTTTAGGTGATTGTTTTTGTTGACAAAGTGGGACTCCATGTTGTGTTTGTTGACAAATCAGACCAAGATGTTCATTTTTTTGACATAGGGGGTTTACATGGTGAGTTGTTGAGTTTAAGATATGTTGCTGACAATCCATGATTGATAGAAGAACCTCGAAAAAGGAATGGATGATTTGGAGGTGGTATAAAAAGAGAAAATACAAGGTGTATTCGATTTCCAGTGTTTTCCAAATTCTTGGGCCTCAAAATAGATAAAGAGAGAAATGTGTTTTTGAAAAAGGGACATGCACACCAGTTTCTTGGAGGATTAGGATGTTGCACACCATATTTTTTTTTCAAGATCAGAATATAAAAATATGGATACGGAAAGAGGGGTGTCCAAGTTTTGGTTTGGGCATGCAAGGTGGCTGTGGAGATAGAGGCTTAGGCGACTGGGATTTTGCATGAGTAGGAGGCTCGCACATGGCGCTCAGGGTGCCAAAAATGCCTGTAAATAGAGGGATATACCTCTTCATTTTCACAAATGCTCAATACATAGAGAAAAGTTGAGCTCCATCCGCGGAGGTAGTTTGGTCGCACAAGGGGTGGTTTGGGAACACAAGTATAAAGTTATTCAGAATTTTCACTCCAGTTGATAGTTTCATGCCAATATTGTTTTGGTCGTAAAAGGGTGTGAGTCACAAAAGTCTTGAGTTAGATAAGGGAGTGTCACACAAGTTGTTAGGTGACACTTACACATCAGGTATAGAGAAGCGGTCCAGTAATTCTAGGGCTGTGTGAAAGTTGGAATATTTACCATTACACATGTGTTAAAGGTGTATTCATCAGTGGATGAAAATTGGAGTTCAATAGAGCATCTTCATACAGTGGAGGATGCTTTCATTAGAGATAATGAAAGGATCTATAAGTCTTTAAACTGTTATTGGATCTTCTGAAGTAGTAGTGATCTCTCTTCAGTTGAGAGAGCAGTGAGATTTCTAATTGTGATTGTTTGTAAACCAGGAGGGATTGTGAGTCTGCTCCAAACTTTTTAAACAGTAGTGTGCTTTTAGTGGATTTGGTACATCGGAACATCGTCGGTGTATGCTCCTTGGAAATATCCCAGTGAGGGTGAACGAAGTAAAATTGTTGTGCCATCTTCTTATTTTCATATTTGTTCATACTATACAATGAGAAGGAGAGAGAAGAGATATTTGTACAACAATAAAAGAAGATCAATTGAGGAAGTTGTTTTAATTTTTCATAACCTGATTCACCCCTATTAGGGTATATAAAGAAGGGGACCTAACATTTGGTATCTTAGAAAAGGGATGATATTAGTGTTTATTTCTCAATGGAGGTCACCAATCAGAAAGGTATTCCCGTCTTCGATGGGAAAAACTTTTAGTTATGGAAGAATCAGATGCAACACTACTTCCAATATTTGGGAATTGATGTGTTTACAGAAGCGATGCATGGTATCTTAGACAACATCAATTATGGTGTGTTATCATAGGATGGAAGAAAGGAACTAGATTCTGACTCTATGGGAATCAATGTCTTAGGGGGAGCCCTATCCAATGCTATCTATACAAAGGTGATGTCATGAAAAACATCTCATTCTTTGTAGGAAAATCCATTGAATATATATTAAGGAGATACAAAGGTCAGAAAGGAAAAGCTGCATGTTTTGTGGAACAAGTATGAAGATCTAAGAATGAACCTGAATGGGCCTGTTGATTCATTATCTGATAGGGTAAATATCACCATGGAAGACATGTGAGGTATTGGTGAGGTTATTTTAGACCTAAATATTGTGAAGCACATATTGAGGAAACTTCTACCTCAGTTCAATCTGAAAGTTTCAGTTTTGGAAGATAAAGAACCGAAAGAGCTGATATTGGATAACCTGACCAACACCATTGTTGCATATTAAATGAGAAATGACGATAATGATGCTATAGAGAAGGGGAAATCTAAAGAGGTGGTATTCAAGTCCATGATGAAGCCCACCATTGAATATTCTTAGGAAGATGAAGAGACAAATGAGGTGATGTCATTCCTTTCCTTATACCTACAAAGAGGAAAAGGAAATTTCAAAGGGGAACTTCCACTAGCATGTTTTTTATGTGGAAATATTGGAAATATTGTGTCAAGGTTACCCAATAAGTTCCAAGAGGATGATGAGGATGAAGTTGAAATTCCCAAGAATAAGTCTTCAACCTTTTTTAAAGGAAAGAAACAGTTGCAAGAGAAATTTCATTAAAAAAAGAATATTCTTTCACAAGACTGTGATAGTTAAGATTCATATGAGGTTGAGGAGGTTGAAAAGATAAAGAACTGCAAAGGCAATAGAGAAAATGTTATGCTAATAGTTGTCAATAGTTCTCAAAAAAGGAAGTAACAAACACTAATGCAGAAGAAGAAGAAGTTGAAAGAAGAGTTGATATAGAAGCTGAATTAGAAGAAGCTATTGAGGAGATAGATGTTTAGAGAGACACTACTGGAAATGGGAATTTTCCCAACACTTGTATACCAACGTTTTTAATAAACCATTGGTAAAGACCTTTAACAACTGACTTTTCCCAACGGTTTTATGAAACCGTTGGGAAAAGTGGGAAAAAATCACTTTTCCCAACAGTTTGAGGAAACCGTTGGGAACGATGGGGAAAAAGTAAGTTTTCCCAACATTTTCATAAAACCATTGGGAAATATTGAGTTTTCCCAATGGGTTTTAAAAACCTTTGGGAAAAAATCCCCAAATTCTCCAAATGCAGGCAGCGGCCTCCCCACGATTCCAGAACCCTTCTGCTCGTCTCCAGAAGCGATTCCTTGGAAAAAGCACTTCCGAATCCCCACATCTTCCAATGGATCAGTAGATACCAGGTTATACTCCTTCCATATTTTATCAAGGATATAGTTCCACCTCTTATAAAGTATATCTATCTATTCTTAACGATTTCCTTATTCCCAATTTTTAGGGTTTTTGTAGAAATTTTTGATTGTTCCACAAATTGTGTACTCAAATCCCTATATCGGTGTATGTCCAATTAATGTTTTCATTACACATTTACATTTATAATGGCATGGTGTCTCTTTATTGTGTTCTAATTTTGAAGATTCATAGTTTTTTAATCTGCTTAAAATATTATAGCTTCATGTATATGAACTAATAAGAAATTTTTGTAATATTTATTGGTATTATTTCATGAAAATCACACCTTTCATTAAGATCATGCCAAACATGAAGATCTTGTTCATATTAATTTCTGTACACTATGTGTACTACATAACAAGTATGTATCATGTTTCTATAAAAATCTATATATATATATATAATGACACACTGTTCACTTATCCTTTGTACAATAGAACATATGGAGTATCTTCTTGAACATTGCCAAATAGTATGTGGTCCCTAATTAGCACTTCATCCTTCTTCATGAAACTAATTCACAGAATGTCAAATTCGCAATATTAGTGAATATTAGTTTTTCTAATATAACCATTAATCATTCCGCCTTTGACATCATACATGTGTTATTCAATCACCTTTTTAAAACACAATGACCATTTTCACTGATTTGGGATTCCTCAAAATGCTTGGGAAAATCAGAAAAATGCATGTATTGAATCGTGTTTCTCATATGGTTTCATAGATACAAGTTCATCTCGAAAATCATGACTGCGTGGTTCAAATATCATGAGGACCATGAAATTATTATTCTTCACACAAATGAAGTTTCTTTCTACAACTAGGTGTTTTTGTTTTCACTTTTGATTTGGCAGAAAGGGGAGCTTTGTGGTCATTAATCATGGTTGTTGGTGGTCATTTAGGATGTAAGATAGTATGACTTCATTTTAATTGATATGTCCAATATTATTATTGATTTATGTTCAATTTGATTATCTTTAACAAGTGATGTTATTTAAAAAGTTTTTATTAACGGTTATAATAATGAAGATATGGTATAAGGGTTCATATGGTGTGTATAAGGATTCACATGGTGTGTATAACAGTTGACATGGTATCAGTGATCTCAAGTCATTAATTTAAGAATTTATTCTCACTAGCATGTAATAAATTGAATGATATAAACCCATCCTCACATGATTTCATACCTTAGATAGTGTCCAACATATGGAATACGAGCTTTTGAATTCATCAGTTAACCAGGATCATATACTCCATTTCCCCCAAGATGACTATACTAATATAACATTAGGGTCAACTAAATATGGTTCTCATTGTAGGTTGTATATTATGTGTCCTTCTTGGCCAATACCCACTTTAATGAGGGTGGGGAGCTTTTCTGTACCCATTCTGGCATGTGTAGACAGCCATAAAAATGTTAGATGAGTCACAAGTTTAATTCAGCAATGTTGTTATCATTGACATACTTTATTAAGAATTTCAAATTTAAAAATAATTTTTTGTCTATACATAATGAAATTAAATCTTTTTATAGGTCATGAACAACCTATTAGTGTAGAAGCCTAAAATTTATTCACCCATGGGGTGCGCTTGACTTGGGGAAGTAATTGGGTAATGAAAGGTATGGCCAGGTGTCAATAATGAGTTATTGAACATGAGTGACTGATTTGGGATGACTATAACACATGATGGGACCTGAGTCATGTGCCTCTTATAAACCTAATGAAAATGAATATAAATAAATTTTAATTTAATTTTTGAGTACTTGTTCTTTACATTATTTTAATAGTTCACTACATCGACTAGAAACTTCTTCTTTTATCATTTACTTAAATGTATTTTCTATTAAAGTTCAATCCTATTGAATTGTTTATGACAAAATGACTTATATAAATTCTTTTTACAGAATGGATAGAAGTTGGATGTATTAAACCGATCGGATCTCAAGCGATTTTCAAAAAACATTAGAGAGATTTATAGATTTTTCATTTCACAATGCTTCAGATAGTGGTCACATACACTGACCATGTTCCAATTGTGTTGTTAGACCTTGGTTGAGCCGTGATGAAGTCAACTACCACATAACCAAAAAATGGTTTTTAAGAAATCTTCTTTGTGTGGTATCACAATGGGGAGAAAATGAACTCTCAAATTGATGATGATCGAAATGAAAAGACTGGAATAGAGAATTTGTTAGATGATCAGTTTCTGTTTATTCGTCATCATGAAAAAGAAAGGATTTCGACTCAAGAAGACTTCGATTTGAGCACAGCTGATGCATCTAGTGAAAATGATGATATTTAAAGGGTGAAAAAATTGAATGATGCTTCCACGACTCCAGTATATCGACAATGCGACAAAATGAAAAATTTGGAATTTTTAATCCGATCGTTTCATGGGAAAACTATGTATGGGATTTCTAGTATAGCAATCGATTACATTCTTACCCTCTTGAAGGATTTACTTACAAATGATGTTGATATTCCCTCAAACCACTATATGGAATGGAAGTTAGTTGAGGAACTTGGATTTTCATGAAACAAATTTCATGCATGCCCGAAATATTGTAGTTTATTCTGGGAGGAAACCGCTGAACGAAATGATTGTATAAAATCTGGCACATCCTGATGGAAGTCAAAATCTGATGGAACACCATCCTTCATTCCACAGAAAGTAATTTGGCACTTTCCATTGATCCCCAGACTCCAGAATCTTTTTATGTCTGATGAAATATCTATAAAAATGAGATGGCATGATACCGAGAGAAAGAAGACTAATGATGAGTTAGTTCATGCTGCAGATGGATTTGCATGGCAAATATTTTATGCTCGACATCATGATTTTGCAGCTGATGTGCTTAATGTGAGGCTGGGACTTTCATGCGACGGTTTTAATCCGTTTGGGTAGATGCTGACTTCGCACATCACATGGCCAGTTTTTATACACATTTATAATCTTCCCCCATGGTTGTGAATGATAAAACCTTTCACTTTCATGAGTATACTCATATCTGGTTCTTCTGATCCCAACATTGATATTTTTTTTCTACATGCAAACTTTAATAAAAGAGTTGAAACTTCTTTGGGATGTGGGTGTGTGCACATACGATGCATGTTCGAAAGACATATTTCATATGCGTGCTGTACTTATGTGGACGATCAATGATTTTAAGGCTTATGCAATGATGTCTGGATGGAGAACAAAGGGAAAATTGTCATGTGTAGTTTTTATGAATAATACATGATCCAGAAGACTAAAACATCGCTATAGTTTCAGTTTTATCGGACATCGATGATTTTTTCCAAAGGATCATCCATATAGATTAAATCGTCTACGATTTGATAATACCATAGAGACCGATGATCCACCTCAGCGTATGTCTGGAACTAAAGTGATTAATGAATTGAAAGATTTCATTTTTTCTTTCGGGAAGGGTCAAATGAAATCTGGAAAGAGAAAGAATGTTTCCACCGAAACCTGTTACAATTGGAGGAAGAGGAGTATCTTTTTTGATTTACCTTATTGGTCAAACAAATTGTTACATAATTGCTTAG
Organism: Viscum album; assembly: GCA_963277665.1. NCBI lineage: Eukaryota > Viridiplantae > Streptophyta > Magnoliopsida > Santalales > Viscaceae > Viscum > Viscum album. The sequence goes on from OY728140.1 coordinate 1,826,618,401, forward strand.
ATGTAATGCATATTGAAAAGAATATATGAGAAATGTTGCTTTCGGTTCTTCTAAATTTCAAGGGGAAGACAAAAGATGACTTATGATCTCGGCGTGACTTGGTGGATTAAGGCATCAGACCAGAATTACATCCTGTGCGTATCCGTGAAAATAAATGGAAACTTCTATGTGCTTCTTATGTGATGAAACCTACGAAAAAAACAATTTCTGGAAGTATTAGAGACTATTAGAGTTCCTGATGGCTATTCAAGCAACATATCTAAATGGGTCAATATAAGAGAGTTGAAGCTAAAATCTTTGAAGACTCATGATTATCACGTTCTACTGCATGAGTTTCTTCCAATTGCAATCCGTCATCTTTTTTCCAGTAATGTAAGGGTGGCTATTATTCGGTTATGCCATTTGTTTAGGGATCTTTGTGCTAAGAAGTTATCCAAGTATTTCTTGCAAAAAATGTTGACAGATGCCCCATTAATTTTGTGTGAGTTGGAGAAAATATTTCCTCCATCATTTTTCACATGCATGCTGCATCTAACAGTCCATATTCCAACTGAAATACTTCTCGGAGGACATTTTTCTTTTCGTTGGATGTATCCAACTGAAAGAAATATGTTCACAATAAATTCTTATGTCCGAAACAGAAATCATCTCGAAGGTTCTATCATAAATGGTTACTTGGCTCAAGAATGTATGGATTTCTGCTCAATGTATTTGTCTGATCTTACTACAATATTGAACAGAACAATGAGAAATGAAGAAGAACAATATGAGCAAAATGAACCTAGTTTTCCATCACATCCTCAAACAAGAGGAATTCCTGGATCATATACATTGAAGACATTAGGCCATGAAGAGCGGGGATGTCACATCGCACAGTTTCATTCAACTGTGATTTGTTGGATGACTATATCAAGTAACTAAATTGATTATGTATATCTTACATATATATCTGTTAAAATATTCATATTTTTTATCTATAAGTAACATAAAACAATGATAAATAGGAATCATCGTTCTTTATATTTGATAAGGAGAGAGACTTTGCATAGAAAAGAGTTTTCTGCTTGGTTAAAATTGAAGGTATTAAAAAATTAATGTTTAAAATAATTATATCAATATTTAATTAAGTTTAACAGTCATTTATATTGCAGGTATTGAGTTTGTCTGCTGACTCTGTCTCTGAGGAAATAAGAGCTTTGGATTTTGGTCCTAATACCATGGTTCGTGACTGTAAATCAATTGTTATCAATGGGTACAAATTTATTGTCACTGAACGAGAAAATAACATGAGAACACAACATGATGGTGTTATGGTTACTGCCACAACAGATTGTTATTCCAGTGCATTAGATAGTAGACCGCGATTTGAAAATGTGGGTTATTATGGATTTGTTGAGGAAATAATAATATTGGATTATTACTCTCATGGACGAGTCACAATGATGAAATTCCATTGGTTTGATTTGATGATGAGACATGGCACATTTATTGATGATTGTGGATTTCGAGTAATGAATATGACTCACACTCTTGCTACTGAAGAACCATATGTGTTGGAATCAATGGCTAAACATGTTTTTTATGTCCAAGACCAACTTCGACCTAAATTTGGTGTTATAGTTGAAGTAATTCCAAGAAATATTTTTGATGATGGTGATGATGGAATTGACACTGTCCCTAGTGCAATTGGAACCAATCCATTTATTTCTTTTGATGACTGAAATAGCTCAATTGTCAGAGATGATTGTGAACATGAAGTTGTGGTTGAAAATATATAGAATCATTCATACATGTTCTCAATTCTTTTGGTTTACCTCGAGTTGGGTTTTTAATGTTGGTAATATTCAAATTGATTTAGTATTGATCACAAATATGTTTTAGCTGACTTGACCATTATATGAATTTTCAATGTTTATCAGTTGCATTTTTATTTGAATTTCATTTTCTAATTTAAAATTGAACTATATTAAAACATAGTCAAACAATATTTCTAACTTGGTGAACATTACAAATTATATAATTTATTAAATCCATTCAAGATCTTCTAAAACAATTGATAGCTGACTTGACCATTATGTGAATTTTCAATGTTTATTGGTTGTAGTTTTATTTGAATTGCATTTTCAAATTTGGAATTGAACTGTATTCAAACATAGTCAAACAATATTTCTAACATGGTGAACATTAAAACTTGTATGACTTATTAAATCCATTCAAGATATTCTAAAACAATTGATAGTTGACTTGACCGTTATGTGAATTTTCAATGTTTATTGGTTTTAGTTTTATTTGAATTGCATTTTCTAATTTGGAATTGAATTGTATTCAAACATAGTAAAATAATATTTATAACTTGGTGAACATTACAACTTTTATGATTTATTAAATCCATTCAAGCTCTTCTAAAACAATAGATAGATGACTTGACCATTATGTGAATTTTCAATTTTTATTGGTTGCAGTTTTATTTTAATTAAATTTTCTAATTTGGAATTGAACTGTATTCAAACTTAGTCAAAAAATATTTATAACTTGGTGAACATTACAACTTGTATGATTTATTAAATCCATTCAAGCTCTTCTAAAACAATTGATAGCTAAATTACCAAGGAATCCCCCTATTCCCTCATATATTTAGTTTTTTGGGTTACACATTAGTTTTCTTTTTCTAATTGATTACATATTCGTTTTCAAAAGCAGGAAATGAATCCAATTGAAGAGAGACGAAGGGAAAACATTATGGAGAACAATCGTCGAATGACGGAGTTGGGAATTCCATCATTAGTGCCTGTAGTGAGTAATTTGTTTCAAAATGATATATTTAAAGAATATATAATGTCATTTGATTAATTTTTTTGTGAAAATTTTTGTACGATCCACTTATACGTCGATAGTTATTCGACGAGGAACCTAGTACTGGTCATAGTACTCAGGCCGGTGGTATGAGGAGGGTTCGTACCAGAGGTCGACGAGAAGCTGTGCGTACCCGACTAGACCCTGCCCCTCCCACTGACATGTCATCCTTCCCACATTCTGATCCCGGTGTGTTGTTAGAGACACACGGGATATTTAGGCCTCCCATGTTTTCGCTACCTTCTGTATCTTCTGGCCCATCATTTTCACATCCCATGATGATTCCCACTCCCCAGTCATCATCCGGTCAGACATCTATCCCATCTTATTTTCCTTCTACTTCTGTCTCTCTGAGCTTCTATATTCCATCATCTTTGACTCCTGTTCCACCACAGGGTGTTCCATTAGTTTCTGTGGATCTAACGGCACTCAGTGATCAGACCGACACATGTATATTTATAGAAACCTAACAAATTTTGATAGCAATATTTATTTTCATTATAACATGTTTTGATAAAATATTTGTTTTTGGTTTGGGCGGGGGCGTACATGCATGCGTTCGGTGTGGAACCGCCACACACAGGTTATGGTGGATTATAATGAAGACAACCAAATGGTTGAGAAAATATGGCAGCAATGTCGGAGTTTTTCAGCGACGCTTTCCAAATACTCTAACATCATTCCCATCAGCCCGCTATCATGGAGACATTTTCCACATGAGGTAAAGGATACAGCTTGGGAAGAGTTATGGGTAAAAAAATCTGTCCAATTTAATTCCATGAATTACTTTTGTATTTATATGAATTAATATTTGGATTTCATCTTCGATTTAATTTTCCCAATGGTGAGGGTTCACGACCGGAACGCCTAAAGGATTTAGGCGAGCTTTAGAGAGCCTACAAGCATGAGTTGTATATTGGCTGGGTTTCTAGAGTTGTCACTGAGTTAGAGGAAGTACCAGTGGAGGATGATTGTCCTATAGAGCAGTATCGTCATATGATTACTCATTGGATGAGTACCCAGTTTAAGGTATTAATAACATTTGAGGTATTTAAATAATAACTTTCATGTTTTTCATTAATACTATCTGTTTCATTTTCTAATTTTATTTAGGAATCATCTAGAAAAAATAAAAAGAATATTGATGAAAAAAAATAACTCCACACACTGGGACACACTACGATGCCTGATCATGAGAGGAAGCATGTATGAAAATTGTTTATAAGTTTTCATTACGAGTTACACTTTCTTTTGTTTCGACAATTATTTAATAGTTTTCTAAAGTTTCCAAATAACTTTAGTTTTCAAAATCATTATAGAGGCAAATACAAAATATTGAAGGACGTGTGCCTCGAGAAAAACTATTTTGCTCGAGTAGACGGAAAGAGGATGGAAGTGCCGTCAACGAAGCGACTCAGCAGAAGATTGTAAGTTTTAATCTATTGAATTTATATTTTAATATCTATTTTGTAACATAATGATATATTTATATTTGTAACACGCTGCTTTAGAGGCCCTCGATGCCCAAGAACCAGACAATTTGGGGATAATAGAACACTTACATCAGGTGTTGGGAGAGGAGTAATCTGGCAGAGTACGCTGCCGACCTAGGATAGCCCCGATGAGGTATTGGCCCTCCTCTGGTATGAGATGTAGTGCTACTAAGATGCAGAAAGTTAGGGCATAGGCAGAACAGGCTGAGAAAAGGGCCACAGAGATGGCAGAATAGTCTTCTAGGAAAAAAAGTGCGTTTATGAAATTTATTGAAGTTCTACGTCCCACACTTCCAGTAGAGGCCAGCCCAGCTTTTGATGAGTATATGTCGTTGATACGTTCTATATATGGTGCACCAGGTGGTAGTTCTAGTGGTGGTCAGGTTGATTTCCAACTTGATGATGATGATGGAGAGGAGTCTAATGTGAAAGAGGAGGGAGAGGAGGAGGGCGAGGCGGTTGGCGAGGGCGAGGAGGAGGGCGAGGGCGAGGAGGAGGGTGATGGTGAGGAGGGAGAGGAAAATGATGGGGACGAGGACGAGGGTGATGATGATGGTGATGATTGGGATGGTCATGTGGTACAAGTTGATCCATTACATTTTTTTCTGATATTACTGATATTTCATATTTAATCTATTCTAGTTGTTGGTTTTATCTAGACTCGTAGTATAGTATTGGAGTTGAGTTATTTTTATATATTATCTCTTTTAATGGATGTTGTTATCTATTAGTGGTTGTGTGTTTGGGAACCACCCTCTTTCCTGGACTCTGGAAAACCCCCCACCCTCCTCCCTGGACCCCGGACAGCCCCACCGGACAACCCCCAAGACAGTCCATCAGACAGCCCTCGGAAAGCCCCCCGAACAGCCCCCGGACAGCCCCTCACCCTCCTCCCTGGACCCCGGACAGCCCCCAGATAGCCCTCCAGACAGCCCCCAGACAGCCCCCCACCCTCTTCCTTGGACCCCAGACAACCCCCGGAACACCCCCCGAAGAGCCCCCGGATAGCCCCCCACCCCCACCCTCCTCCCTGGACCCCGGACAACCCCCCGCACATCCCCCCATATTTCCCCCTGGACAGCCCCCCCACCCTCTTCCTTGGACCCCGGACACCCCCCCGAACACCCCCGGACAACCCCCAGACAGCCCCCCGAACAGCCCCCCAGACAGCCCCCTACCCTCCTCCTTGGACCCCGGACAACCCCCCGAACACCCCCCCGGACAGCCCCCCGCACAGCCCCCCGGACACCCACCGAACAGCCCCCAGACAACCCCTTCGGACAGCCCCCCACCCTCATTGATTTCATTTAATACTAGAAAATCTATAATATATATTATATTTATTTTCATCATGATAATCAATGTAAATCACATTTACACATCTATTCAATATCATAGATTCTTAGTATGTTATAAAAGAGATGTATTCATTGGGCATGACATTGTTAGCTCTGAAATGTTTCATAGCATTATAAACTAAAATCTAATTCATACTAAGAATGATATAAAAATATTTTATATAAATGTCCACAAGATTTTAAGTAAATACCATTCCACTAATAGACACGTGTGGATTCTCATAAAATGGACAACATCTTATGTACATATATAAAACCGACCAAACGCATTTGGTTTCCATTGAAACTTTAGGATAACTATCCATGGGTAATAAGTGACGTGTACGAATCAACCCCACCTCAATCCGATGCGCGGTGTGGCCGACACCAGTCAAAGTGTCTGCCTTTTGTTTCAAAAGGACATCATTTTAATTGAAAAACATCAACTGGCTTACGGAAAACCAACCAAACGCATTCTGATTGTGTCGATACTTTATAAAAACTATTCATCGGTCATATGTGATGTGTACGAGTCAACCCCGCCTCAATCCGAGCCGCGGTGTGGCCGCCACCACTCAAAGTGTCTGTCATTTGTTTCAAAAGGACGTCATTTTAAGTGAAAAACATCAACTGGCATATGGAAAAGAGACCAAATGCATTAGTATTTTGTCGATACTTTAGTACAATGATCCATGGGTCATATGTGACGTGTACGAGTCAACCCCTCCTTAGTCGGAGGCACTGTGTGACCGGAATCACTCTAAGTGGCTCTGTTTTGTTTAAAATGGACAACATTTTAAGTACATACATAAAAACGACCCAACGCATTTGTATTCCATTGAATCTTTAGGAGAACGATCAATGGGTCATATGTGACGTGTACGAATCAACTTCGCCTCAATATGAGATGCGGTGTGGCTGACACCACTCAAAGTGTCTGCCTTTTGTTTCAAAAGGATGTCATTTTAATTGAAAAACATCAACTAGCATACGAAGAAGCGAACAAACGCATTCAGATTGTGTCGATACATTATCAAAATGATCCATGGGTAATATGTAACATGTATCATTCAACCCCTCCTCAATCCGAGGCGCGGTGTGGCCGACACCACTCAAAGTGTATGTTTTTTGTTTCAAAAGGACGCCATTATAATTGAAAAACATCAACTGGCATACGTAAAACTGACCAAACGCATTCGGATTGTGTTGATACTTTAGCACAATGATACATGGGTCATATGTGACGTGTACGATTCAACCCCACCTCAATCTGAGGTGCAGTGTGGCCACCACCACTAAAACTGTCTGTCTTTTGTTTCAAAAGGACGTCATTTTAAGTGAAAAACATCAACTGGCATACAGAAAACTGACCAAACGCATTCAGATTGTTTCGATACTTTAGAAAAATGATCCATGGGTCATATGTGACGTGTAATAGTCAACCCCGTCTTAATCAGAGGCACAATGTGGCCAGAATCACTGTAAGTGGCTCTCTTTTGTTTAAAATGGACAACATTTTAAGTACATACGAAAAACCAACCAAACACATTTGGTTTCCCTTGAAAAATTAGGAGAACGATTCATGGGTCATATGTGACGTGTACGAATCAACCCCAACTCAATTTTAGATGTGGTGTGATAGGAACCACTCAAAGTGTATGCCTTTTGTTTCAAAAGGACATCATTTTAATTGAAAAACCTCAATTGGCATACAGAAAACTGACCAAATGCAATCGGATTGTGTCTATACTTTAGCACAATGATCCATGGGTCATATGTGGCGTGTACGAGTAAACCCCGCCTCAATCTGAGGGGCAGTGTGGCCTTCACCACTCAAAGTGTCTTCCTTTTGTTTCAAAAGGACGTCATTTTAATTGAAAAACATCAACTGGCATACGGAAAACCGACCAAACGCATTCAGATTGTGTCGATACTTTAGCAAAACGATCCATGGGTCATATGTGATGTGTACGAGTCAACCCCACCTCAATACGAGGAGTGGTGTGGCCACCACCAATCAAATTGTCTGTCTTTTGTTTCAAAAGGACGTCATTTTAAGTGAAAAATATAAACCAGCATACATAAAAGTGACCAAACGCATTCGTATTATGTCGATACTTTAGAACAACGATACATGGGTCATATGTGACGTGTAAGAGTCAACACCGCCTTAATATTAGGCACGGTGTGGCCATAATCACTCTATGTGCCTCTATTTTTCCTAAAATGGACAACATTTTAAGTACATACGGAAAACTGACCAAACTCATTCGGTTTCTATTGAAACATTAGGAGAAAGATACATGGGTCATATGTGACATGTATGTGTCAACCCCGCCTAAATCCAAGGTGCGGTGTGGCCGTCACCACTCAAAGTGTCTACCTTTTGTTTCAAAAGGATGTCATTTTAATTGAAAAACATCAACTGGCATACAGAAAACCGACCAAATGAATTCGGATTGTGTAGATACTTTAGAACAATGATCCATGGGTCATATTTTATGTGTAAGATTCAACCCCACCTCAATCCAAGGCACGGTGTGGCCTCCACCACTCAAAGTGTTTGTCTTTTGTTTCAAAAGGACGTCATTTTAAGTGAAAAACATCAACTAGCATACAAAAAACTGACCAAACACATTCGGATTATGTCGATACTTTAGCACAACGATCCATGGGTCATATATGATGTGTACGAGTCAACCCCGTCTTAATCGGAGGCACAGTGTGGCCAAAATAACTCTAAGTGGATATATTTTGTTTAAAATGGACAACATTTTAAGTACATACGGAAAACTGACCAAAAGAATTCAGTTTCTGTTTAAACATTAGGAGAATGATTCATGGGTCATATGTGACGTTTACGAATCAACCCTGCATCAATTTGAGATGTGGTCTAGCTGGTACCACTCAAAGTGTCTGCCTTTTGTTTCAAAAGGACATCATTTTAATTGAAAAACATCAACTGACATACGGAAAACCGACTAAATGCATTCAGATTATGTCGATACTTTAGCACAATAATCCATGGGTCATATGTGACGTGTACAAGTCAACCCCGCCTCAATCTAAGGAGTGGTGTGGCCACCACCACTCAAAGTGTCTACCTTTTGTTTCAAAAGGACGTCATTTTAATTGAAAAAAATCAAATGGCATACAGAAAACTGACCAAATGCATTCGGATTGTGTCAATACTTTAGCACAATGATCCATGGATCATATGTGACGTGTATGAGTCAACCCCACCTCAATCTGAGGTGCGGTGTGGACGCCAACACTCAAAGTGTCTCTCTTTTCTTTCAAAAGGACGTCATTTTAAGTGAAAAATATCAACTGGCATACCGAAAAGCGACCAAACACATTCTTATTGTCTCGATAGTTTATCACAATGATCCATGGGTCCTATGTGACATTTATGAGTCGACCCTGCCTTAATCTGAGGCATGGTGTGTCCGGAATCACTATAAGTGGATCTCTTTTGTTTAAAATGGAGAACATTTCAAGTACATACGAAAAACTGACCAAACGCATTCGGTATCCATTGAAACTTTAGTAGAACGATTCATGGGTCATATGTGACATGTACGAATCAACCCCACCTCAATCGGAGATGTGGTGTGGCTGGAACCACTCAAAGTGTCTGCCTTCTCTTTCAAAAGGATGTCATTTTAATTGAAAAACATCAACTGGCATATGGAAAACTGACCAAATGCATTAGGATTGTGTCTATACTTTAGAACAACGATCCATGGGTCATATGTGACATGTACGAGTCAACCCCACCTCAATCAGAGGCAAGTTGTGGCTTCCACCACTCAAAGTGTCCGTCTTTTGTTTCAAAAGGACGTCATTTTAAGTGAAAAACATCAACTAGCTCATGGAAAACCGACCAAACACATTTGGATTGTGTCGATAATTTAGTACAACGATATATGGGTCATATGTGATGTGTATGAGTCAACCCCGCCTTAATCGGAGGCATGGTGTGGCCAGAATCACTCTAAGTGGATCTCTTTTGTTTAAAAGGGACAACATTTTAAATACATACGGAAAACCGAACAAACGCATTCTGTTTCTGTTGAAACATTAGGAGAACTATTGATGGGTCATATGTGATGTTTACGAATCAACCTCGCCTCAATATGAGATGCGGTGTGGCCAACACCACTAAAAGTGTCTGCCTTTTGTTTCAAAAAGACATCATTTTAATTGAAAAACATAAACTGGCATACAGAAAACCAACCAAATGTATTCAGATTGTGTCAATAATTTTGCATAACTATTCATGGGTCATATGTGATGTGTAAGAGTCAAAATATCCTCAATGAGAGGCGCGATGTGGCCGCCACCACTCAAAGTGTCTGTCTTTTGTTTCAAAAGGACGTCATTTTAAGTTGAAAACATCAACTGACATACGGAAAACCGACCAAACGCATTCGGATTGTGTTGATACTTTATCACAACAATCCATGGGTCAAATGTGATGGGTAAGAGTAAACCCTACCTTAATCGGAGGCACAGTGTGACTAAAATCACTTTGAGTGGCTCTCTTTTGTTTAAAATGGACAACATTTTAAGTACATATGGAAAACTGACCAAATGAATTCGGTTTCCATTGACACTTTAGGAGAACGATCCATGGGTCATATGTGACGTGTAAGAATCAAACCAGCCTCATTCTGAGATTTGGTGTGGACGGAACCACTCAAAGTGTCTACCTTTTGTTTCAAAAGAATGTCATTTTAATTGAAAAACATCAACTGGCATACAGAAAACCAACCAAACGCATTCGGATTTTGTCGATACTTTAGCACAACGATCCATGGCTCATATGTGATGTGTACGAGTCAACCCCACCTCAATCTGAGGCACGGTGTGGCCGGTAGCACTCTAGGTGTATGTATTTTGTTTAAAATGGACATCGTTCCAGGTAAAAAGTATATTGTATACAAAAAACCGATCAAATTATGAAATGACGTTCGGATTACACATATAATTGTCATCTAAATTTTAAATTGAATTATAAATGAATTATGTATGTTTATAATTACATTATGAATTCTAATTTAATTATGGATGTGTATAGTTCCAACATTATATGTTAAATGTGTATGAATTTGTTCTCTATATGTATGTGTTATTTGGTTATTGCAGTTACAATAATTGTATATGTATGTGTTAGTTTATTGAAGGTGCAATAATTGGATTGAAAATGAGAGGGAACCCACAAAATAAGACTTGGTGGGAAAATTGCAGAGCTGGTGGGCAAATTTTAGAGCTGTTATGCTATTTTCCCAGCATAGGTTATGCTAACGGTTTGAAACCGTTGGCATAGAATCTCTAGTTTCTGTTTTACCAATGGTTCTATGAACCGCTGGTAAAACACTTTTACCAATGGTTTAGAAACTGTTGGGAAAGAGGAGACCTTGGGTTTTTCCCAACAGTTCAGCCAAACCATTGGGAAAAACTTTCCCAACGGTTTGGCAGAACCATTGGGATATGGTAATTTTTCTCCACTCTATCCCAACGGTTGTAAACCATTGGTAAATGCTTTCCCAATGGTTTGGCAGAACCGTTGGGATAGGGTAATTTTTCTCCACCCTACCCCAATGGTTCACTATAAACTATTGGGGAAATCTTTCCCACCAGCTTACTTCCCTACGGTTTGTAGAACCGTTGGTATAACATATACCAACGGTTCTGCAGCCTTTCCCAACAGTTCTAAACTATTGGGAAATACTATATTTCTAGTAGTGAGAAAAAATGAAGAAATCAAATAAAGTGGTACATGATTCCAAAATCTATATGCAACAATAGGAAAAAGATAAGTATGAGTTGTTAAATGAAATTGAATAACATAAGTCTTCTAGGATAGAGACCTCAGAGAAGGTTGATGAAAATAGACCCAAGGTTGAAGAACAGAAAAGCGAGATTGATGTATTGAATAACAAAGTGAAAGATCAAATAAAGCGTATCGAAGAACTTGAAGAAGAATTTTTTGGTCTATGAATAAAAGTAAAGGATCAAGGAAAAATATTTAATCCTAGTATGATACCAGAAAATCAAATCTTTTAGAAGACTAAAAAGTTGATAGTGGAGCATAGTATGCTAGTAGAAAAGAAGCATAAATTGTGTTCAGATGTTAAGGATGATGTGGGGATTGAAAAAAAATAGAAAACTATGAAATTTAAAGTCAGGAAGGAAGCAACCTCTCAGAAATTGAAGATTGATTTGGGTACAAAGAAAAATAAGAAGATTCAGAGAACCCAAGGGAAAATTAGAAGTCTATAAGTGACACATAGGAAAGCACTCGACATTAAGTTTTATTTCTGTAGACATATGGGACATTCATAGAATGTATGTTCTATAGCCAAGAGATACCTAATGGAACAAGAGAAATAATGGCAGCCAAACATATCACAACATTATAGAACTACTTCTAAGGGACACTGTTTTGTGTGTAGAGGATTTGGGCATATAGATAGATATTGTGCATCAATCATGTAGAGGAATGTTCCAAAATAGATCCAGAGTGGTCACAAGAAGAAAATAAGGGAATCAAAAAATGAGTTGAAGACACAAATTCAATTTTCAGCTCTGTAGGGTGAAGCTAGTCCATCATACTCCACGGAATCTCATGATTTTCAACCCATTCCAAGTATGAATTAAAAGACATGGATCAAGAAGTAAAGAGATGAGAATGAAGTGGTTGAAAAACTTTCCCTTAAAGCATCAAAACATTCTGGTGTATAGATCCTTGACATCGGTTACACATCTCACATGGTAGGTGATAAGGATCTTGTTATTGGAATATAATATGAAAAAGAAAGAGTCTTCATGTTTGGAAGTTATGAAGGCCTGAATATTATTGGATCAGGAAAGGCTAGGTTTGGGGGAAAATAAATAAAATGTGCGGATGTATTAGTAGTATAAGGTCTCAGTCACAATTTTCTTAGTGTCAGTCAACTATGTGACTCTGGGCATTCTATAAGGTTTACTAAAAAGATGTGTATCATCAAATCAAGAGATGGTGAATTTATTCTATAGGGAAAAAGGTAAAAGGGAAATATTTACCTTGTATGTGGTGATGAAGATGTGTGATTTTTATCAAGAGAGGAGGAAAACAAGTTATGAAATAAACAACTTGGTCATATATTTCAACCTTCCCTAGAAGATATGGTAAGGTGTGATTCATCTAGATATCTCCCCAATCTATCATGTGATTGTACACATACATGCAATGCTTTTCATTAGGAAAAGATCATCAGAAATACATACAAAGAGAAGGGAAAGAAGTCAACAAGAGTGCTCGAATTGGTGCATGATGATGTTTGTGGACCTATCTCACAAAGATACATTGACAGAAAGAGATATTAAGTTCTGTTCATTGATTATTATAGAATAATGGAATGGGTATTTGTGATTTCTCATAAGTCTTATGTGTTTAGGTTCCTAAAAAATCATCGTATGGAATCTAAAAGGATGTTTGGGAAGAAAATTATGAAGTTTTGTACCGACAATGGTACAGAATTCACCAACATTCAAGTGGAAGACAATCTAGATAATCATGAGATAATGAATCAAGTTTCATTAGTAATAACTCCCTAATAGAATAGAGTGGTTGAAAGGAGAAATAGAATCATCAACAACATGGGCAGACTGATAATTATAGAAAAAGAAAAGGCAGATAAATTTTGGAATGAAGTAGTATTGATATCAGTCTACATTTCTAACGGTGCTTTATTGTGTCCAAAAGAAAGAAAGACTCCGTATGAAATGTGGTACAGAAAGAATCCAATACTAAAATACTTTCAAATCTTTAGAATTAAGTGATTCAATCTTAACATAGAAAAAATAGTAAATTTGAGACACATGGAGATGAGGGGATATTCCTTGGCTACATTGTTACGACCCATCCTCGGGGCCCGTGTTGTGACTACCCCCAAGCCCGCATTCCATAGGCTAGGGGCTGGCGACTAGCACCAAGGTGTAAATCCCAACAAAAGGGAAGGCATTGACTTTGAAAAGAAAACAAGCACCACAGAGTAAGCAAGCAGAAAAGTGAACACTAAGTAAAAACGGTACAAGCTGTGTTGAAAGTAAAAGGGGCCGGAAATAAAATCCCAACTGTAAAGTACAACTGAAAGGAAAAATAACAACTGAAAGGAAAAGCCGCAGCGTCGAGCCGTCCTCTGGAAGTCCCACCTGAAGGGTGGGTACAGATAGCCTCCACTGCTCCTCGTGCCCACCTGACCGCTCCGAGTACGTCCCGCCCACTGGTCCACCTCCAGGTACTATCCTACTCCGCACGCCTCCACCACGATCAGCGCTGTCCGTCGTCTGCAACCAATAGAACGTAGTGCGGGCATAGCCCGTGCAGGGGTGAGTATAAGCTACTCAGTAGGGACCCCGAGACCCTCGAAGGTCTCCCGAAATCCACAAAGAATAAACCGCAAAGGAAAGATACAATCACGAAGTAACAACCGACACTGCTTAGGTATATGCCCATACATATACCTAAGTCATCAATTCCCGTTTGACTCCAACGTCCGAGCCCAAGCACAACCCAGTCCACACAGGAAAGCAAACGTATACCCACAAAGGATAGCACAACATAATCCACAAGGAGAGTAAATAGTAAATCCACACAGGATAGCTCAACACAATCCACAAAGGAGAGTAAACAGTAAATCCACACAGGATAGCTCAACACAATCCACAAAGGAGAGTAACACAGGATTCAGCTCACGCAGGTATACATCATCGAAAAGGTGAAAGAGATGATCAGACATAGATACTGAATCATCTAAGCTAGGACCCACATAGGATACAAGACCTGCCGTACTCATTGTTTTGTTTATGCTGGGACCCACATAGGATACAAGACCAGCACAGAGTCATCTAAGTTGGGACCCACATAGGATACAAGACCAGCACTCTTCAATGATTCATCTATACTGGGACCCACATAGGATACAAGACCAGTATTGAATCATCTAAGCTGGGACCCACATAGGATACAAGACCAGTATTGAATCATCTAAGCTGGGACCCACATAGGATACAAGACCAGCACTCTTCAATGATTCATCTATACTGGGACCCACATAGGATACAAGACCAGTATTGAATCATCTAAGCTGGGACCCACATAGGATACAAGACCAGCTGTCTTCATTGATTCAACTATACTGGGACCCACATAGGATACAAGACCAGTATTGAATCATCTAAGCTGGGACCCACATAGGATACAAGACCAGTACACTTCAATGATTCAACTATACTGGGACCCACATAGGATACAAGACCTGTATTTAATCATCTAAGCTGGGACCCACATAGGATACAAGACTAGCACAGCTGGGGCCCACACAAGATACACGACCATCTGTCTTCACCATCGCAGTCCACTGAGGATCTCTGCACAATCGTCGTCGCGGTCCACTGAGGATCTTTGCACCGTCGTCGAAGTCGCAACCAACACTAGGGTTCCCGCACACAGCAAGCTCGTTCGGGAGGGTCCGCTCCACGAGCCGAGAGGCCGATACATCAACTGTCACAAAGTTTGAAGCTAATGTATCCAAAAGTTCTGTATAGTCAACAGGAACTCAACGTCGCAGACGGCGCGTCAATCGGACGCCCGGTCTGAGAGTTATTGGCTTTTTCGTCCCAGGGGCCCGGTTGGTTTTTAAGGCAAAACCAACTCGACCGTACTCCACCTGCGTCCAAACCTCGTGCGGAGTGAGCCAAAATATCCGTCTCACTTAGAGGAACTCAACAAAGCTAACGGCGCGTCAATCGGACGTCTGTAGCTCAAGATATGAGCATTTTCGCTCCAAGGGCCCGATTGGTTTCGTGTACGAACCAACCCGGCCGAACTCAAAGTATTCTGAATCCTTGAGTGTGATATACCGAAACTACCGTCTCGATCCAAGGATCGTGCTGCCATTGAAGGCGAGTCGTTCGGAGGCCAGTAGCTCAAGTTACGTGCATTTGAACGAAAACCGTCCGAAGACGGGGGGGTCCGGGCCCGGGCCGACCCGGCCCGACCCCCCTTGGGTCAGCCGAAACCGGTCCGACCCGGTCCGACCTGGTCCGACCCAGTCCGACCTGGTCGGACCGGTCTGGCTCGGCCAGCCCGGTCCGGCTCGGCTGGGCGGCCGAGCGACCGACGCGGGGGGAGCCGCCGCCCCGCGTGACACCCCCGCGGCACCCGAGGGGTGTCGGCCAGACAGCCGGACGCGGCTGAAGCCGCATCCCGAGTGACACGGGGGGGAGCCGCCGCCCCCGCGTGACACCCCCGCGACACCCGCGAGGTGTCTCCCTGGCGACCGGACGCGGCTTCAGCCGCGTCCTGCGCGCACCGGACCCGCGCGGCCACGGGTCCGCGAGCGCCGCCGCCGCGACTTAGTCGCGACGGCCCTGTCCGGCGGCGCGCCGGTGGCGCCACCGCTCCCGGCTGCCGGCGCCGCCGCGCTGGCGACCCGTGCCACCGCCGGCTTCTACGGGCCACCGGAGTCGCTCCGGTGGTCCGATTTTGTTCCTGTCTGTGCCGCTGCTCCTCCCGGGACTCGTTCTTCACTGCAGAATCATCAAACATCCGTTGCGACACGTTCCGTCGTCGCCCATCAAATCCGCACAAAAACGAAGAACGGCGGAGGGTCGTCGGGCCGTGTTTGTTTGACCCGCACCCTCCGCGTTTGAGATAAACAACAGGAGGAATAAAGTGTAACACATGAACGCATATCCGAAACAAATTTTAATGAAATAAAATTGTTTCATAAATCAGGTTTCTCATTTGAACGGAAACAACATGGGAAATAAGAGGCATTTCCAAAAATAGAATCCCTACCTCGAAGTCATTGCGTGTGAGCGTTCTTCACGGAATCGCTCGTCGCGGAAGGTGGAGATCATCGCGTCGTCGCGGAAGGGCGCCACGTCGTCACAGAACACGGCGTTGAGTCGGCGAACTCAACGGACCATGAAACAATAGATTTAATTTAATTAATTAAATCCGTGTTTTGGTAAAAACCACAAAGGAGATAAAAAAAGAAAATCTGAGACTCTTACCTCAAGAAGTTGATCGAAGATCGGGGCAGGGAAGGATGTCTCGGATGAAGCGTCGTCAAACTCCAAGGGTGACAGCGTTCTTCGCGTTCTTCGCGTTCTTCGCGTTTTTCGCGTTTTTCGAAAAGGAGGATGAAGGCTCGAGGATTCTTACAAAACCTCTCAACCAGTAATCCTCCAAAAATACTGGTTGGTCTTATCTTATTATTATGCCAACCAATGAAAAAGGGTAAGTAACGACCCAACAATACGTTGTATTAATTCAACGATAGTAACATCTCATTTAATTCACGAAATAAACCGCCCAATTAAATGGTCTGTTAAGAATTTAAGAAAACGCGTCAGTTGACTTTCATAATGACGGGTTTTCATGGGTGCGTTACTTAGCGGAAAGAAACGGTGGGGCTTGTGTGGGACCCACCTCAAAAATATCCTACCAAGGGGGTAGGATATTTCTGGATAGCACCCTATTCGTTTTAACTCAGTTTAAGTGGCTTTCAAGCAGCTTAAGTAAAAATAAAATAATGTTTGTCGAACAAATTATTTTATTTCTAAACTTTATGCCCAAAAATTAAAAACCACACCCTAGAAAAGGCAACTCTGGAAGAGGCATTTCTAAGCAAATACCGGTGCTGCGATTTCATCGGTGCCTTCAGAATTGGATTCTGGGCACCGGTTCAAAAGTTAGAAAAACCCGCTCGTCCGTTCACTGAACGTACCCGAGCCAAACTTCGGAAAATGATTCCGGGCACACCGGGCCTCAGAATCAGGTGCCGTCAGAAACTGCGCTCTTGTAAAATTCCAAAGAAAATTAAGAAAAACTTTTCCTTGAAATTTATGGGTCTTTACATTACTCCCACCATAGGGAATTACATCCCCATAAAGCTTTGCCACAAACTTAGGGATACAAAGGTGGTATTGAGCACGCAACTGAGCCTCCCGCTCCAAAGTGCTCTCCTGGAGGTTTCCGTGCTGCTATCTGAAGCGCACTAGAGGAATCGATCATCCATGTAGGACCCGCTCTTGTTGATCCTCGATCTCTATTGGGACATCCGCAAAAGTCGCCCCATCATCTACGTCTAGCTCCCCATGGTCAAAGATTGACGTTGGGTCGTGCACGTATCTCCTCTGCTGAGATACGTGGAAGACATTGTGCACCCGTCGCAACTGTGGTGGTAGATCCAGGCGATAAGCCACCTTGACAATCTTGTCGAGGACCTGGAATTGTCCGATGAAGCGTGGAGACGACTTTCCGCCTCGGCCAAATCTCCGTAAACAACGTCGAGGTGAGACACGCAAGAAGACGTGGTCGCCATCCTCGAACTCTAGTGGCCTCCGCCTCCTGTCAGCATAAGACTTCTGCCGGCTCTGAGCTGTACTCATCCGCCCCTGGATGACCTGGACCATCTTAGGTCCCAAAAGAGCTGCAAGATTTCTTCTTTGCCGATAAGATAAATCTGGTCCCATCCCCTGGATGAACCACATTCTTTGCCTAATACAGTCAATCCCAACATGGATGATACTAATCCATACCAAGGATGACGTCGTAAGGCCTCGACGCTACTACCAAGAGATCCAACCGTTACTCTCGCCTCCAAGGGTTGAATCACACTGTCGGCATCCGTTTGTGGTAACTAGGTCTCCTCCAGTAGATGTATCACAAGTGGGGGTCAAGTTTATAGTCAAAACTAGAACCTCTTAGTAACAACACAAAAGAGGACAGGAATGAAAACATCACTAAGGTATGCGTCTTTTATTATTGCAGATCATAATACAAAGACGCTACACAATAGCAACAAGGAACTAGAAGTACAAAAGGCATATCCACTAGTCCCGCTCTTGTCCATCTGCTCCCCGAGCTCCTTGATCGAAGGCCTCAGCTGCCTGAAGCTGAGCTCTCCCATTTCCACCAACTCCCTGCGGTCGGGGTAGACCTCCTGGTGGTGGTGGTGGCAACACCTCGAAGTGTCTCCCACCATCGGCTACTCGGCCAGCTCCTCTTCCTCGTCCGCTTGCACCCTGCGAACCACCGTGGCCGAACCTCTGTCTGGGAGGTCCCCCTACCACCTGCTGCTCATCTGCAAGACGAGTCGGGCAGTCTCGAGCCATGTGACCTCGCTCGCTGCATGCGTAGCAATGCTTTCCCCTCGTGTAGCTGGCTCTCCTTCGGGTGCCCCGCACAACCGAATCTTCATCCTGAGACTGCCCATCTGATGGTCTGGCCTGCTTGGACCTTTGCGTCACCTGTCTACTGCCAGTTGCAGAAGACCCTGCTACGGGCCGTCCTGCGCAGGGCCCTGTCACTGGAGCCTACTCGACGAGAAAACTCTCCACTAGAAGGGCTCTCTCCAACACCTCTGCCTGTGTCAGAATGTTGAGGGAGATCATCGAAGCCCAGATCTCATGCCTCAGTCCCTGCTCGATGGTCCGAGCCCGGAAGAACGGGTCCAGCACCATATCTGTGGAGTAGCGCGAGAGATCAGCAAATCTCGCCGAGTACTGGGCCACTATCATACTTCCCTGCCGTAGCTGTAGAAGCTCTTGGATGCGCACCACACGGAGGGTGGATGGGACGAACTCGGAGCAGAAGATGCTTTCAAAGTCCGTCCAGAGAAGAGATGTCTCGTCATGCACCTGGAGCATCAAGCTCCACCATCTGCCTACTGCCGCGTGCAGGAGGCTCGCTGCGAGGATCACTATGAGGTCTGCTGGTGTCCTCACTAAACTGAACACTCACACGACCACCTCGAGCCAGTCCTCGGCTGCCTGGGGGTCCGTCTCCCCACAAAAACTAGGTGGTCGCTGGTGCTGGAACTCATGTAGAGCTCCAAGGCAACGTGCATCGTCAGCGGTCGTGGAGGGAAGCATCGGTGGCTCGGCGGGTAAATGTACCTCCAGTGCCTCTGCTGAAAAGGAGCCCTGCACCGAGGCCTCGTCACTCAGTGGGCTGTCATAACGCTCCACTCTCGGAACCCTAGATGGCTGCCGTCGTGGGGCCATCCTGAAAAGGAAACAAGTGTGCCACGGTCAGAACAGTATACCTGGTGAGCTGACACAAGTAATCACAAAGAAAACTTGAAACACACATGCAATCAATGTTTTCGTGCATTAAGTCAGAAATCAGAAGTCAGGGTCCTAGTGTACGGATACGTCGGCCACCGCACCAACACTGGACTCCCTGGACTGATAACCACACCCAATACGCTAAACACTATTGCTTCACATAGAAGAAAGATCAGAGTCTCCGGTAGAACCGACCACCTCTGATACCAATTTGTCACGACCCGTCCTCGGGGCCCGTGTCGTGACTACCCCAAGCCCTCCTTCCATAGGCCAGGGGTGGGCGACTAGCACCAAGGCATAAATCCCAACAAAAGGGAAGGCATTGCCTTTGAAAAGTAAACAAGTACCACAGAGTAAGAAAGCGGAAGAGTGAACACTAAGTAAAAATGGTACAAGCTGTGCTGAAAGTAAAAGGGGCCGGAAATACAAGCCCAACTATAAAGTACAACTGAAAGGAAAAACAGCAACTGAAAGGAAAAGCCGCAGCGTCGAGCCATCCTCTAGAAGTCCCACCTGAAGGGTGGGTACAGATAGCCTCCACTAATCCTCGAGCCCACCTGTCCACTCCGAGTATGTCCCGCCCAGTGGTCCACCTCCAGGTACCGTCCTGCTCCACACGCCTCCAGCACGATCAGCGTTGTCCATCGTCTGCAACCAACACAACGTAGTACGGGCATAGCCCGTGCAGGGGTGAGTATAAGCTACTCAGTAGGGACCCGAGACCCCCGAAGGTCTCCCGAAATCCACAAAGGATAAACCGCAAACGAAATATACAATCACGAAGTAACAACCAACACTGCTTAGGTATATTCCCATACATATACCTAGGTCATCAATTCCCGTTCGGCTCCAACGTCCGAGCCCAAGCACAACCCAGTCCACACAGGAAAGCAAACGTATACCCCGACAGGATAGCACAACACAATCCACAAGGAGAGTAAACAGTAAATCCACACAGGATAGCTCAACACAATCCACAAAGGAGTGTAAACAGTAAATCCACACAGGATAGCTCAACACAATCCACCAAGGAGAGTAACACAGGATTCAGCTCACGCAGGTATACATCATCGAAAAGGTGAAAGAGATGATCCGACATAGATACTGAATCATCTAATCTAGGACCCACATAGGATACAAGACCAGCCGTCCTCATTGTTTCGTTTATGCTGGGACCCACATAGGATATAAGACCAGCACAGAGTCATCTAAGCTGGGACCCACATAGGATACAAGACCAGCACTCTTCAATGATTCATCTATACAGGGACCCACATAGGATACAAGACCAGCACTCTTCAATGATTCATCTATACTGGGACCCACATAGGATACAAGACCAGTATTGAATCATCTAAGCTGGGACCCACATAGGATACAAGACCAGCACTCTTCAATGATTCATCTATACTGGGACCCACATAGGATACAAGACCAGTATTGAATCATCTAAGCTGGGACCCACATAGGATACAAGACTAGCTGTCTTCATTGATTCAACTATACTGGGACCCACATAGGATACAAGACCAGTATTGAATCATCTAAGCTGGGACCCACATAGGATACAAGACCAGTACACTTCAATGATTCAACTATACTGGGACCCACATAGGATACAAGACCAGTATTGAATCATCTAAGCTGGGACCCACATAGGATACAAGACCAGCACAGCTGGGACCAACATAGGATACAAGACCAGCTGTCTTCACCATCGCAGTCCACTGAGGATCTTTGCACGATCGTCGTCGCGGTCCACTGAGGATCTCTGCACCGTCGTCGAAGTCGCAGCCAGCACTAGGGTTCCCGCACACAGCAAGCTCCTTCGGGAGTGTCCGCTCCACGAACCGAGAGGCCGATACATCAACTGTCACAAAGTCCGAAGTTGATGTATCCAAAAGTTCCATATCGTCAACAGGAACTCAATGTCGCAGACGTCGCGTCAATCGGACGCCCGGTCTGAGAGTTATTGGCTTTTTCGTCCCAGGGGCCCGGTTGGTTTTTAAGGAAAAACCAACCCGAACGTACTCCACCTGCGTCCAAACACCAGGAGAAGTGATCCAAAAGATCCGTCTCATTTAGAGGAACTCAACAAAGCTGACAGCGCGTCAATCGGACGTCCGTAGCTCAAGATATGAGCGTTTCCGCTCCGAGGGCCCCATTGGTTTCGTGTACGAACCAACCCGGCCGAACTCAAAGTATTCCGAAACCTTGAGTGCGATATACCAAAACGACCGTCTCGATCCAAGGATCGCGTTGCCGCTGACGGAAAGTCGTTTGGAGGCCCATAGCTCATGTTACGGGCATTTGAACGAAAACCGTCCGAAGACGGGGGGTCTGGGCCCGGGCCGACCCGGCCCGACCCCCCCTGGGTCGGCCGAACCCGGTCCGACCCGGTCCGACCAGTCTGGCTCGGCCAGCCCGGCCCGGCTCGGCCGAGCGGCCGACGCAGGGGAAGCCGTCGCCCCGCGTGACACCCCCGCGGCACCCGCGGGGTGTCGGCCAGACAGCCGGATGCGGCTGAAGCCGCATCTTGAGTGACGCGGGGGGGAGCCACCGCCCCTGCGTGACACCCCCGGGACACCCGCGGGGTGTCTCCCTTGCGACCGGACGCAGCTTCATCCGCATCCTGCGCGCGCCTGACCCGCGCGGCTGCGGGTCCGCGAGCGCCGCCGCCGCGCCGGCGACCCGCGCCGCCAGCGGCTTCCGCGGGCCGTTGGAGTCGCTCCGGTGGTCCAATTTTGTTCCCGTCTGCGCCGCTGCTCCTCCCGGGACTCGTTCTTCACTGCAAAATCATCAAACATCCGTTGCGGCACGTTCCGTCGTCGCCCGTCAAATCCGCACAAAAATGAAGAACAGCGGAGGGTCGTCGGGCCGTGTTCGTTTGGCCAGCACCCTCTGCGTTAGAGATAAACAACGGGAGGAAGAAAGTTCAACACATGAACGCATATTCGAAAAAAAATTTAATGAAATAAAATTGTTTCATAAATCGGGTTTCTCATTTGAACGGAAACAACATGGGAAATAAGAGGCATTTCCAAAAATAAAATCCCTACCTCGAAGTCGTCACGTGTGAGCATTCTTCGCGGAATTGCTCGTCACAGAAGCTGGAGATCGTCGCGTCGTCGCGGAAGGGCGTCACATCTTCACGGAACACGGTGTTGAGTTGGCGAACTCAACGGACCATGAAACAGCAGATTTAATTTAATTAATTAAATCCGTGTTTTGGTAAAAACCACAAAGGAGATAAAAAAATCCGAGACTCTTACCTCAAGCAGTTGATCGAAGATCGGGGCGGGGAAGGACGTCTCGGATGAAGCGTCGTCAAACTCCGAGGGTGACGGCATTCTTCGCGTTCTTCGTGTTCTTCGCATTCTTCACGAAGGAGGATGAAGGCTCAAGGATTCTTACAAAACCTCTCAACCAGTAATCCTCCAAAAAGACTGGTTGGTCTTATCATATTATTATGCCAACCAACGAAAAAGGGTAACTAACGACCCAAAAATTCATTGTATTAATTCAACGAAAGTAACAGCTCATTTAATTCATGAAATAAACCACCCAATTAAATGGTCTGTTAAGAATTTAAGAAAACGCGTCAGTTGACTTTCATAATGAGGGGTTTTCGCGGGTGCGTTACTTAGCGGAAAGAAACGACGGGGCTCGTGCGGGCCCCACCTCACAAATATCCTACCAAGGGGGTAGGATATTTTTGGATATCACCCTATTTGTTTTAACTCAGTTTAAGTGGCTTTCAAGTGGTTTCAAGTGTCTTATGTGAAAATAAAATAAAGTTTGTCGGGCAAATTATTTTATTTCTAAACTTTAATCCGAAAAATTAAAAACCACACCCGAGAAAACGCAACTCCGAAAGAGGAGTTTCTAAGAAAATACTGGCGTTGCGATTTCATCATTGCCTTCAGAATTTGATTCTGGGCACCGGTTCAAAAGTTAGAAAAACCCACTCGTCCGTTCACTGAACGTACCTGAGCCAAACTTCGGAAAATGATTCCGGGAACACCGGGCCTCATAATCAGGTGCCGTTAGAAACTACGATCTTGTAAACTTCCAAAGAAAATTAAGAAAAAAATTTCCTTGAAATTTACGGGTCTTTACATACATAGGAAAAATAAAATCATAAAAATTCATTAACAAGAGGCTGGGAAATGTAGTTGAGAGAAATGATGTCACTGTTGTGGAAAATGAAGGGAATACTCAGTAGCATAGTGAAAAGTTTCTTGAAGAAAGAAATGAAGAGGAAAATAACACAGGAGGTGTAGAAGTAGAAGATGCTAACTCAGAAGAAGATAATGATGATGAACAAGAAGAAGTCAAGTCTGTATCTATAATGAATCCAAAGATTCAAGAAGAAATTTATTGGAATAATATCATTGGTGATTAGACATAACCAGTTCATACAAGAATAA
Organism: Viscum album; assembly: GCA_963277665.1. Lineage (NCBI taxonomy): Eukaryota > Viridiplantae > Streptophyta > Magnoliopsida > Santalales > Viscaceae > Viscum > Viscum album. The sequence continues at coordinate 1,826,642,644 of OY728140.1, forward strand.
TAAAGTCACTATAGCTGACAACAATTTTATCTCAAGTTGAACCTAAATGTTTTGCAGATGTAGCTGAAGATAAAAACTGGGTTCAGGTGATGGATGAAGAACTAGACCATATTGAGAAAAATCAGACTTGGGAGATTATCTCGAGGTCATGAGATAAGAATGTCATCAGGAAAAAATGGTTTTTTCACTACAAAATGAATGAATATGGTGTTGTGGTCCAAAACAAAGCACGTATCGTGTGCAAAGGATACTTCTCGATAGAGAGTATTGATATTTATGAGACATTTTCACCTGTGTAAAGGCTGGAAACAATCGGATTATTCTTGTCTATTGTAGTGTAATGGATGTTCAAAGTGTTCCAGATGGATGTTCAGTCAGAATTTTTAAATGGGGTTCTGGAAGAAAATTTTTATATTGAGCATCCTGATGGTTTTCTCATTCATAAAGATGAGAACAAATTTTTTTGGATGAAGAAGGCTTTGTATGGGTTGAAGCAAGCACAAAGAGCATGTTTTTCAAGGTTACATAAATTTTTAAAGAAATTTGGTGTCTAGTGTAGTGGAGTTGATTACTATTTATATGTTAACAATGATTGTAATCAAAGAATTATGGTGTTGTTATATTTTGATGATATAATATTTTGAGGATCAGATGAATCACAGTGAAGATAGTTTTTAAAATTTATGAAACATGAGTTTGAAATATGTATGATTGGTGAGATTTTGTTTTTCCTTGGTTTATAGGTAACACAAGGGAGGAATGACACATTTATCTATATATAAAAATATTCCATGGAGGTTATGAGGAGATTTGGGATGGAAAATTCCAAGTAGATAAATACTCTGATTTCTACCTAGATGAAAATTTCAAAATATGATGAAGGCAAGGTGGTTAATGTCACAAAATACCGGAAAATTATTGGAAGTTTACTATACTTGTCTGTGATAAGGTCTAACACTATATTCACCACATGCCAAGCAACGATATATAAAATTAATCCCAAGGAAAGCCACATGATTTTAGTGAAAAAAATACTTTGATATATCAAGGGAACGATGGATTTTGGCATGATATATAATGAAAAATCTTAGTCAGAGTTATTGGGATATACAAATGAAGATTCGGCCAGTTAAATGGATGAAATGAAATCAACATCAGGAGGTACGTTCTATATCGGTGGATTGTGTATTTCTTGGCTAATCAAGAATCATGATTTAATTTCATTAAGCACGGCAGAATATGAGTATATTATGGACAATCAAGCTTGCACACGATTATTATAGATGAAGCTGCAACTTGATGATATGGGAGTTGAAGTGAAGTGTCTAATTGAAATCTAGTGTGATAACTCAAGTGCTATAAATCCCATAAAAAATCTCGTTCATCATTCAAGGACAAATCACATTGAAATAAAGTTTCATTTTATCAAGGAGAAGGTTGAGTAGGGAATCCTTATGTTAGAGTGTTTTCCTATATAACTACAGGTTGCAGACATTCTGACAAAGGAATTACCCAAGGAATATTTTGAGAGGCGTTTGCTGGATCTGGGAGTCTAGTCAACTCCCCACACTTGAAAAAGTGTGGATGAGGGTACCCCTCTTCTCGAGGTATGGTGTGTTTTCTCTAATGTACTGATCTGTGTTCTTTACATTGTTGCATACAACAAAAGAGTGACCTTTATTTTCATTGACAAAAGGGGAGAAAGTGTACTTTCCAAGGGGGAGACAATGTCTTTTTCAATGACATGGGAAAAGATGATAGGTGATGCAACAATATAGGGGAAGTTTATCAAGATAGGTGAAGAAGCTGATAGAGGTAGCACCATGATGAGAGTATATATTGTTTGAAGTGATTAGCCAGTGCTTAGATTGAACAAAATAAGAACCCAAGAAGTGAATAAGGAGAGTATTAATTATGATGATGCTATAAGTGATCGATCAAAGAATAGATATCACGATAGCTGAGATTCATGATAAAATAAGAAGAGTGACATTAGAATGGTGTTAGAAGGTTTCTGGTGATCAGCAATTTGTATGAGTTTGGTATCGAGACTTTGTGTCAGTAGAGAAGTGATTCATTGATGAAATTTTAATTTAATCTTATTTCTCACATCAAGAGTTTCTTATGTAGGCTTAGAGTATGTGTTTAGTGAGTCCTTGATAGCTATCAGAATCACAAGAGGTGAATGGTGGTTGAAGCATTAACTCATTATCATTTTATGAATGAGTATTCAACAAACCCAAAGGGGGAGATTATTGGAAAAAATATCTCAAGGTATCATTGAATATTTTTTGAGGTGACTATGTTTGTTGAAAAATTGAGCCTTCATATTGTGTTTATTGACAAAGAAGACCACGATATTAAGTTTTTTGACAATGGTGGTTTACATGGTGTGTTGTTGAGTTCAAGAGATATTGTTGATAATCCATGATTGATAGAAGAACCTCAAAAAAGTAATGGATGACCTATATGTGGTAGAAAATGATAAGATACAAGGGTGCATCATTTTCCATTGTTTTCCAAATTTTTGTTCTTCAAAATAGATTAAGATAGAAATGTGTTTTTGGGAAAGGGAATTACACGCTAGTTTCTTGGAGGCTTGGAAAGTTGTGCACCATATTTTTTTCAAGATGAGAACATAAAAATATGGAAAAGTAAAGAGGGGTGTCCATGTTTTGGTTTGGGAATTCTAGGTGACTAGGGCGATAGAGGTTTAGGTGACTAGACTTGTGTGCTAGGAGGAGACTTGTACACAACGCTCAGGATTCCAAAAATGCCTATAAATAAAGGGATATACCTCCACATTTTCACAGATGATCAACACTTTGAGAAAATTTGAGCTTCAGTCATGGAGGTGGGTTAGTCGGGCAAGTGGTGGTTTGGGTGCACAAGTATAATGTTATTCAGAAGTTTCACACCAGTTGATAGTTGCACACTAATATTGGTTTGGGCATAAAAGGGTGTGAGTCACACAAGTTCTGAGTTAGAGAAGGGAGTGTCACACAAGTTTTTAGGTGGAACATATACGCTAGGCATTAAGAAGTGCTCCAGTAATTATAGGGTTGTATGAAAATTTGGATGATTTCCCAGTACAACTATAGTAAAGGGGTATTCATCAGTGGATGGATATTATACTTTAATATAGAATCTACATACAATAGAGGATACATTCATTAGAGATAATGAAAGGACCTACAAGTCTTTAAACTGTGATTGGATATTTTGATATAAAAGTGATATATCTTCAGTTGAGAGAGCATGGTGCTTTCAAATTGTGATTGGTTGTAAACCAGGAGGGATAGTGAGTCTACTAAAAACATTGTAAATATCAGTGTGATTTTAGTATATTTGGTACATCGACACATTGCTGGTGTATGCTCCGTGGATGTAGCCCAGCGAGGGTGAACCAAGTAAAATTATTGAATCCTATGCTTTCATTAAGATTTGTTCATAATCTGCAACAGGAAAGAGAGATAAGATAGTTTTTGATAATAGTAAAATATGATCAATAAGGGTAGTTGTTTTAATCTTTCATACCCTGATTCACCCCCCTCTCAGGATATCTAACCAAGTGGACCTAACAATGATATTAAAAATATAAAAAGTTTTATAATTTGAAATAATTATTCTGATAAAGAATTTTTATAGATAAATATAACATTTTAGTGTCGTATTGAAATATTTTATTTATATTTAATTTTTTTCTTGATGTTATAAAATTCCATGTAAATGAATTGTTCAAAAATTGACATTATTGATATTTTATGAAAATAATAATTTATTAAATAACATTAAATTACTAAAAATAGTATCTTCATCCATGTGATTAGGATATGGTTTAAAATATAATCCATGTTCAATTTACATTACATTTTTCCATTTATAGTATCTATCAAGATTTCAAAGTGTAAAAAGCCATGCTCTCGTGGTAAGTGTGAAAATGGTTGATGGTGGTATAAAACCAAAAGACAAGGAAACCAAAATAGTAAAACGTGTCAAAATTCAATTAAACAGGGTTATTAATACAAATAATCATATTATATTCATATCTTACCAATTTTAATCCATTTTGGAATCAATATAAATTTATATTACATTTATATTTTATGAAATTCCAAGAGTGCCCCTCCCCTCTCTTATAAAAGGGAACCTCTTCTTATCATTTTATCAAACCTAAATAACCATTTTTCAGACAATATATATGAAATTATCTTACTAAAATCTCTTAAAACGTTATATATTTATTATTATTTTCATAATACTATCCTTATAGGGAAAAAATTTTAAAGAAAAGGAGGCTGTTTGAAGAAGAGGTATAATTATTAACAAATTGTTTTCATTTTATTCCTTCTTCCACCTCCTTAACATGTTTTCCAACCATTATTAGATAATAAAATAATTATATACCAAATAAGTATATGTTATTATTTTAATTCATTAACTTATATCCATCTAAAACCTCCATCAAGTGGGAAAAGAATTCATCATTTGTGTGTACGGTGGAGCACCGCCTCCCAAACTGATGTAATCCATTTTTTATAAACACCTATTTAGTATGGTTATAATGATCTAATTAATATTTATATATGATATTAATGAAATATTTATTATTATAAAAATGTAATATAACATTTATTTTCATTCCATTCCGTTCATTGACGAATGATAATGTTGTTCTTGAGTACATGTGGGCCACCACCTCTATAAACCGATGTGATACGTTTTTCATCACCACATCACATGGATGATATATATAAGTATTTTTAAAGAAATAATATGGTATTAATTATATAATTATAATTATTTAAATATAAAATAAAACATAACTTTTTCTATAATGATCACTAAAAAAATGAAAAATTACTAATGCGTATGTACGACCAACCTTCTCCATGATTTTATCGTAGATCATTTTTCAAAAAAAACATTAACGATTGATTTTTAAAGGATAAATTATGTACAATAATCATACTTATTTCATAGCTAATATTATATTGATGATGGAATAATGACCCCTTTGACCACACTCAACACAATGAAGATGTTGGGAAATTACAAACTGAATGTTCTCAAAATAATTGACATGGACTTAATAGATTAAGTAATTAAACATGACATAATAATAAAAGTAAAAATGGTCTAATGATAATTTAATAAATATGAAAAATTTTATTATTGGAATTAAAGGATGTACATTGAAGTTCTGGACTTGAGTTAATGGATTTCTTCTTAATTTCCATTCATTATATAATATTTTTATGCACACAATTTATCTTACATGGTGTATATTGTGCCCATTTTAAATGTTATTACTTGAATCCTTTATAATTCATTATATTTTAAGTTTAAATTTGAATAATTTTATATGAGGGATTTTACTTTAAATCTACCATGTTGTAAAGGGTTTCTTAAATCAATTTCGTTTCGTTGGGTCATAAACATTCTTTATTGAATTTGTTATGACATGATTATGTTTAACTCAATATATAATTTTTTTCTCTTTATTTCAAATTTTATTGGGTGGATTTATATTTTTTACACATATACTCTAAATTAATTAATTCTCAATTAAATGATATGACCTTTTTAGGGTAATTCCTCTCAAATTCTCATTCTTTGGGACATAGGTTTATGATATGCACCTGTATTATTTAACATGGTGTATATACTTCCCTTTTTAATTTTATATCATTAATATATATATATTTTTATGATATTTAAAGATTCATTTTTTTTATTATTTAACAGGTAATGTGATTGAGATGTTACCAAAGTGTAAAAGGCTTTATGTTGCAGTCTATTTTTTTCAGAATTATTTATGTTCAAGGTTCCTTTCCGAGGAAATTATATGATTTTATTTTATTAAACCATATATTTTTTTCACCTCTAGTTATGAATGTGGTTCACATATTTAATTTTTATTTCCTTATTTATTTATTAAATAAAAATCAATAAAGTCATTGGTAAGTGATACAAGTCTACTATCTTCTTTTGGATTTCGAATCTTTGTCTTCTATATCAATGATTTCTAAACTATATTAAAAAATATTATTTTATAAATAAAAATAATTTTTAAAATATATTTTACATGGTTTATAATCGCCTTTTAAAAGGTTTTTAAATGTAAATTTCTTAAAATTTTCTAAATGAGCCACTTTAGAATACTTTTAAAAAATGTTTTAATATAATGTTTATTTTTGAAATTTATAACATGAATGGATTTTCCGGCCATCATGATTTTTTTGAAGATTCATTTATAATTTTCAAAAATTATTTTCAGAGAAATGTCCATTCACATTTTTTTTTAATTTTTGGTTTTTTAAAGTGATTTTTAAAGTGATAATGGTATTTTCCTCATGAATTTTTTTATGATATTTACAGGGTATTTACATTCATTAATACCAAAAAACCTTGATGTTATATATGCTTGACTTGGAAATTTTTGTAGTGATTCCATCTTCATTCTTTATCTTGATGTATTATGACTATTTCAATGCTATTTTCACAGAACCCATTTCATTTCCACAATTTAGTCATGTTATGAATGGAGTAACTATTGGTCTTATGAGTTTGATAATAAAATGAAAGATATATGTAGTTTATTTATGTTATGGTTCTTGGTAAATTTTTTATGATGATGGGTGGTTATGTTATAAACCAAGGATAGGTATTTCCAATATAAACCTAGAATGGGTTGTTATGCTATAACCAATGATGGGTGGGTCTGTGATATCCCTCCAATGAATTTTATATGGAAGTCGACTTTATAGTTATTCAATTTGTAAGAGTGATTGTAAGAGTGATATAGAAAATGATATCTCAAGTTACCGACATGTTTTATCTATTCTTTCTATGAGAATTTATTGAAATATTATTATTTAAAAAGGTAGGATAATGTGTTTATGTTTAAAGATAATTATTTTCTACTTCATATGGGTGAAAAGATTTTGTTTATTAATGATTCCTTAAACAATATGATCATCAAACTGTTCATGAGTATTGTTTCCCAAGACTCTTTACTCTGTTAAAGCATTATGGAATGTTTAATGATTGCTGATCTTGGTATTTTGGGGCATGAGTTACATTATGTTATGATTATGCATTATGTTTTTCTCATCAAACCATTATACTGATATTACTAAAATTAATTCGATTCAATTGTTAATTATTAGTTTTACACTTACTCAGAGTTTGATCTCACCATTCTTTCGTTTCCTTATCAAGAACCAGGTTGGTCTTCTATCTAACCCAACACAAAACCTGGCCTATGGAATGGATGGAAGTGAATTAATGATCCCCATGGACTATAAAATAGTTGTTGGTAATCAAAAAACACATTTGGTAACGATTTGTACCATGAGAATCAGCTATAATCCATAAGAAAAATACACCCACCACATCACAATTAAATTTCATAACTAAAAATCATATGAAATGTAATTATAAAATTTATCATTTTACAAAAAACCCAGAATACCAAAATTGGGAGGGGAACTAGACCACCAAAACCTCAATGTTCTATGCTATTCAACAACCCATGCCGCCACCACCAACACCTACCAACGAATAAACCACTAGCACAAAGATTCGCTATCAGAACCATGGGAAACCCTACATTTACCTGGGTTAAACATAACAAGGTATGAATACAACTAAGGGTGTATGTAGGGTGTGATCTAGATTCCTAGTAGGATACCACCAAAATAGATTACATGCGTTAAAATTATATGATAAATTAACATTAAATTTTTTATGAAAAATAAATTTACAATTCAATAAAACATGTTTAGAGAATAAAAGAAGAAATAAACAAAACAAAAATATGAATAGTAATCATTACATTCTCCCAAAGTGAAATACCTAAGGAACTAGGGTTATTGGGGTCCTAGGATCCTTGTACTCTTAGTGATTACATCTCTTAGAAATGATGGAATTTCTGAGGCCTCAAATTCCTTTCACAAGAATGTTTAATTAGTGTTGTTACGCCAATAATTGTTAGGGATACTAGGCCTTGGCCCTATAAAATCACATAATGTACTAGACCTAGTTTACCCACCTAGATACCTTGGGTTACCTTGTGCTTTATTCCATTACCTAAGTTTCATGAACCAACTCTTATACAATCACACTTCTAATAATAGAAACACACATGGAAAATAACCATTTACAATCTGAAAATCAATATTAAACTCCAATACACGCCAAAAACATTGTAAAAAATGTTTTAACCACCCACCAAATTTATAAACCAATTTTGAAAACAATAAAAGAATAATAAAACCATAAAACAATGTTAAATTAGGGAACCACCTACGTTTTGCTTAGAAATCACCCGAAACTAGTTGGAAACCACAACTACACCAAGGGGAGAACCTATAAAGGAAATATATCACAATGAAAAATAAGATTCAATGAAAATAATCAATATTGAATGAAAATTATTTCAAAAACCTAGCTGGATAAAGATAATATAATAAATAATGGATAAGAGACCAAGAAGAATGGAAAAAATGGAAATGAGAGGATTACTTGATGAATTCTTGAAGATTCAATCCAAATCACCCACAAAAATAGAGACTAAGGGAGAAGAGTAAGGGAGGGAGGCTTGAATAGCTTTACAGGGTTTAATAGGGGAATAAATGAGTGATCTGGTGTTAAAATCTGGAAGGATAGTTGAGTAATTTCAATATTTTTAAATTTTCATAAGGCCGCATAGTTTGGCCACATAATTTTCCAAAAAGTGTGTCACCTTTTCCCAGGAGGAATGTTGGAAACATGGTTTTATTAGAGGGTGAGAATGCCCATATTCCTAGATATTCACCTCAAATAGAGACACTTTTCTAAGAAAATGATTGTACCTGGAGGGCCACATGCCAGTGAGCTAGGTCATAAAACTTGGACAGTTCCATTGTCCATGGTGTATGGTTTCTTCTGGGATGACACATAGTTTCCTGTAACCATGAACCAACCATGTTCCTCCTCCTATATTGTCCAAAAAATTAGATTTTTCTAAAAGACACATGGAAAAATTGTGTAATCAAATAAAAAAAATAAAAGATAAAATACCTCAAAATAATATTGTGGATGTGAAAATTATCCCCACCATGAAAAATTTCCACCCTCATAAATTCAATTCAAATTCTATTCAGATAATAATTTTTGTTTTGATATTCCACCCAAGACATTCTCTCCCATGTATCATGCTCATCATTATTGTGTTGTCCAAGAAATTAAACTAATTATATGGATTTACTGGAATGTAATATCTCTCGAGAATCCAAAACTTCCTTAACCGATCAAACATATACAATTTAAATTCTAGCTCTAACTCTTCCCAGTTTAGTAAGTAAGATGGGTTAGAATTTTATTTAATTAATTGTGAGATATATAACATGTTAATGATCTATGTCAAATGGGTCAATAAAGCTATCCAATATTCTACTTTACAAATTCCCTCCGTAGTCACAAAATGTCTGACATACCTTGATTTCATATTCAATTTCTTACCAATAGAATGGTGACCCAGGAGAAGGTAAACCATTAGAAAAACTCTATCACTTACTCAGAACTCTAAGTCTTGGTGTCACTGATTGGTACCAGACTTATAGTGGCTCTACACCATCAAAAACTTATTCTTAATCCAATGAAATTTATCTGAAATCTCTTGCACCAGTCTAGGTACCAATAAATAAGTTTCACCCACATCCATCAAATAAAAATGTGACTAACATGATTGACCATAGATAGATTCAAAGGGATTCATTTAAATCGAGGATTGGTAAATGCTTTTATATGTTAATTCCACCAATCTCGAATAGTTATCCCTGGTCCTCTGAAATCCAACACACATGCATAAAGTATGTCTTCCTCGACCTGATTTTCCCATTATGTATGACCATCCGTTAGAGGATGGTATTTCGTATTGAGTTTGATTTACTAACCCATTTCCTTCTAAAGGAATTCACATAATTGAGAGTTAAAAAATAATCCCCTTTCTGAAATGAAATAAGAATGCATACCATGAAGCCTTATTATTTTCTGAACATATAACATTCCCAACTCATCCACTTTATTTCAATCCTTGATTAGAATGAAATGGGATGATTTGGTAATATGAACAATCACCCCCATATAAAATTCCATCCATAGGATTTATAAGAAAAGATAATGATAAAATATATGGAATCATTATCCCACTTATTGGTAGGAATAGGGAGTGGATGAAGCAAACTAGAGGGCCTTTGTTTCTTGGATTTAACCTATAGACATGTATAACACCTAGATACAATGTCATATATATCACACCTCATAATCAACCACCATAACTAGAGATACACATAATAAACCATATTGTTATTACTATTATTAATAGACTATTGAGATTTTTGGTTGTACTACATCACCACCTTCTATAATGAAAATTAAACCGAGAAGAAAACCAAGAAACAATGAAGTCCCTCAGAAAATAACAACCACTCATGGGTAACCTCCCCACCATTTAAAAGATACATATAGTTCTAAAAAATCTCATCATTAGGATGTTATCCTCAAATAATATCCATAAGGGAGGGAGCCAACTAGATACTAGCCATTAATGTGCTTGCACTATGCTTCTTATTTTCTAGGTGCATCTAGAAAAAAGGCCCACTCAGGTCCACTCACCACAAGACTCTTTTACCGCTTTCACAAGGAACTTCTTTATTAGGGCATCAGTAACCACATTATCATTTCTAGGGGTATATGAAATTTTAAAATAAAACCCTTGAAGGTACTCCAACCATTGACATTGCCTCAAATTTATGTTCTTATAAGAGAAAATATAGTACAAACTCTTATGATCTGAGTAAACAACAAATTTATTCCCTAAGATATTTTAACACAATGTCTTCAAGGAATGAATCACAAATTCTAGTTCAAGGTCATGGGTTGGGTATTTAATTTATTGTGGATAGATTTGGGGAGATCCATGAACTACTACATGGTCATTTTTCATAAGCACACACCTAAACCTAGTACTTAAAGAATGACAACAGACCACATATACCTTTGTAGATTATGGTAGAATCAAAATATGAGTAGTGTTCAACCACTAATTAATCTCTTAAAAGTAATAATGATATCCTAGACACTACTCAAATCCAACCCCTTTCCATGTAACTATGTCCATGGGTGAATTAGTCCAATAAAAATCTCTAAAAAACTGCCTGCAGTATCCATCCAGGCCCAAAAATCTCCCTACCTAAAAGATATTCCTCATTTTCTCCCATGACATATCTAATCTGATTTTCTCAAGTTACAAAAAAAACTCCAAGTTTGGAGGTCACATGGCCTTGAAACTTTAATGACCAAATCCATAAAGTGCACCTAGAGAGATTATCATAAATAAGGTGATCCCAAAGAGGTCCTAAAACAATCCTATGGTGCTACACAATATATTCTAAATCCCATAGTAGACCAGGATGTCATCTAAAAACACCATGAAAAAAGAATCAATTTACAAATAGAACACTTGGTTCATAAGAGTCATGAAAACTACTTGAGTAATCAACAACACAAATGGAATGACCAAATACTTGAAGTGGTCATACTTTCTTTAGAAGTCTATATTGTGGATGTTCACCTCTCTAAACTTTACCTGATGATACCTAGAGAACATGTTTATCCTAGAAAACAACCATTTTCCCTTGATTTGATAAAAAATTTCATCAATTCAGGGAAATGGGTACTTTTTATTGATTTTCACCTTATTTATTTTCTGGAAGTTGATGAAAAATCATAGGGATCCATTAGGATTCTTAGAAAATAGCACAGGGGTGGCCCAATGTGAGATTCTTGGGAGAATTAATCCTTTAGTTCCATAAATATTTTTAATTACTTAAACTAAGTGGGGGACATATTGTATGAGGGAATAAATATCTTCTATGTCCCTATCACCAAATTAAAGGTAAACTTTATATCCCACTCTAGAGGAAACCCTGATAAATCATTTCGAAACAATTGGAAACTCGTCCTCTAGAGGAGGCAACACACCCTTGGAACCTCTATCACCATCATCCACCATGATAACAAGATACCTAGAAAATGATATTTACCAAATTTGTTTGTGGAATTCCATCTCACCGTAATAGAGGATCCCATATCCTTTGATTAAACAGACTACTCTGGTAATTATATGTGGGATAAGAAACCTACACCACTCTAAGTTAATGTACCTGTCTTAGAAAACCTCTAAAAGTGACCCAAGAACCCACATAGATGGAAGGGCCTAAGAATTATTGGACACACTACCCACATATTCTTATGTATTCTACACTGGTATCACACAAACAACCCTCCACCAATGGTCACTAATGAAGTAGGTCAGTAAGGGTGGACAGAACTACCACTTCCCTTATTTTTCCTACTCCTCAAACATTCTTTTATTCGTAGATGAACCGCCACCACCCTATCCTATGGGTAAATTCATCCCCGATAATCCCTAATGAACTTCCTGATCAATTTCAACCATTATAGATTAATCCACCACCACATCACACATAATCTATTTAAATAAGAATAATTATAATTGAATATCTCACCAAAAAAACTTTTAAAAAAAAGAGACATTAACTTCTCATTAGATACTACCTTGGGTATGAAATAGACTAATTATGTGAAACTGTTGGCATAGTCCAACATAGTTATATCCCTTTATTAGAGATCCAAAAACTATTGGGAATTCAAAGGTACAAGGTCTTAGGGAAATATTATTCAGTAAATAATTTTTTTTAGTATTTCCATACAATATTCTCCTATTACCAAACATGGACCACTGAGTCCCACCACTAGTGTCTGGGACTTTCCAACATGAAAGAAACACTTCACTTTGACCACATCATGAGTCTCTAGAAACCAAAATATCCTCTATATATTTTCAATCAAATCCTCCTCTTCATAGGGGTATGTACTATCTTGGAAGGAAGGAGGTTTGTTTTTGAGAAACTCATGAGATTTGTCATTTTCTGGACCCAGTTTAACATCCTTAATATGAATAGGTCTAGAGAATTATCCTTGGTCCAAAGATCAGATAGCTTGATATACAAGTTCCACTAATCTCAAATCAACTATTTAAGGATAATTCTAACTCTCATCATCCCATAGTTCCATTGGAAGTCTCTTAGGAGGAATGATAATAAATTAATTAACAAACAGAAGGTAACTATCAATACATTATCCAGAAAATTTTCAACAACAAAAATTCTTCAAACTTTTTCATGTGTAAAAAAAATCATAACCAACATAATATAAATTTAAAACACTCCACCCCAGCTCAATGTATATGCATATTCTACATCCTATATGTCAATCATTGAGAAGGATTTAACCCAAATCTCTAACATCCCTTGGTAACCCATGGCTTGTTATAAGGTGTGTTGGCAATACACCCCACTCACAACTAGAACCTCATGCCTCTTAAATTCTAGATCCCATTTATCTGGACTCTTGAAAAACAACATGTCCCAAATATTGGTAAAATATAATTTTGTGCCATTTTTTCACAAACCATGTTAGTATTCCATCCAACCTGACACCCAACCTGGCCCATGGCATAGCCCTAACAGAGTTCGCAACCCCCACAGGTAGGAAACTATTTCTTGGGAATCAAAACATAAATTTGGGAATGATTTCTCCCATGAGAATCGACTATAAACCATAACAAATAGACATACATCACAACACAATTAAATTCAATAACCTAAAATCATAAACAACAAAAGTTAAACATTTATCATTTTATAACAAAACCCAAAATACCAAAATGGGGATGGGGAAGCAAGGAAACCAAAAACCCCATGTAGTATATGAGTCAACACCCTATGCCACCACCACCAACACCCACCAATAAAGGAACCACTACGATAAAAATCTTCCACCACCACCATGTGGAACCTTACCTTTACCTGGTTCAAACATAAGAATGTCTATATACACCTGGGGGTGTATGTAGGTTGTGAGCCAGATACCCTATAGGATACCACCAGAAGAGACTCCATGCATTAGTATTTTAGGAAAAATTAACTTTCTAGTTTCTATGAAAAAGAAATTTAAAACTTAATAAAACAATATTCGAAATGAAAAGAAGAAAGAAACATGAAAACAAGCTGAATGGTAAACATAACATGAGAACCATAGGAAATACCTAAGTAATTAGGATTAACAGGGTCATATGATCCTCATACTCTCGGTGGCCACGTCTCCCAAACATAACAATCCTGCTTGATCCTCTAATCCACATCACATGAAATTTTAGTTAGTATTGTTATGTCATTGCTTGTTAGGGAGACCAGGCCTCAATGCTACCTACTCTCCTAGTGCACTAGACCTAGGCTTCCCACCTAGATACCAAGGGTTCCCTTGTTCTCAATTTCATTCCCTATGTCACATGAACCACCTCTTATATAATCACACTTATAAAAATAGATACACACATGGAAAACAACCATTTACAATAGTAAATTCAATATTAATCACTTTTTCACACAAAAAAATTGGAAAACATGTTTCAAACCACCCACACAATTTATAGAACTGATTTTGAAAGACAATCCATGAACAATAAAATCATAAAATAATGTCAAAGAATAGAACCACCTACATATTTCATGGAAATATCCTAAAACCTATTGGTAACCAAAAAAAACCCAGGAGAGACCCTATAAATGAAAGATCACATAAATAACAACAATATTTAACCCAAGGAATAAATATTTGACACAAATAATGTCAAAATCATAAACAGAGACAGAGAACATTAAATGGAGGGAGAAGATAACAATAGAAAAGAAGAAAGGGGGAAATGAGAGGCTTACTTAATGAATTATTTAAGATTCCAATCCAAATGACCCACAAAAAAGAATCACAAGGGAGTATAAGAAGGGATGTGTTCTTTTTTGGGCTGTAAGTTTGAATGGGGGAAGAAATGGGTGATTTGGGGTTGAAATCAAGGAGGGGTATTTTAGGAATGTAATGTTTTCAAATTTCTAAAAGGCCTTATGGTTTGGTTGCAAGGTTTTTCAAACTGTTAACTAGTGGTGAAACACCTCTATCTAAGAATAAATATGGATGCATGATTTTTATAGTGGGGGTGTACACCCATGTGCCTATCCATGAACCCTAGAAATATACATTGTATTATCTGCACAATTAGTCATGTTGGGATGAATTCCCATGCTCTAGGCCATGAAACTTGGATAATGCCACTGTCCAGGGTGAACTATTTCAACTGTGCTGGTACTCATTTTCCCTAATTCATGCACCACCTCCTATCTAGTAAAAAATCAGCATTTGTTTTCTCAAAAACTCTTGGAAAAAAATGTAATAAAAGTAAATAAAAAAATAAAATATATAATACCTCAAAAGAACATGGATTTGAATTTTTTCCCCCATGTTATGAAGAATGATGAAAATTTATTTATGTCTATAAATACAATATATATGTATAATTTTATGGGCGATGATCTATATCTTTATGAAATAATTGTTTATAAATATAAATAGTTAATGGTTTTTCGTAATTCTATAAATCTAAAAACATAAAAGGTACCTGGGTGTGTAAGTTATCCAATATTTCATTTTGATGTTATATGTTTTGGATGGAAAAAATTGGTTAACATTTATCAATATCAAAGCTAGAAATGTAATGTTTATGTTTCTAGTATTGGATCTAAGAGTGTGAGTTAAGGGTTGTTACACAAGAAGACTTGACCTACAATCCTCAAACCAGGGAGTAGTCTCATGTTATGAAATATAGAACCCTTTTCCCCAAAAATGATATCTTGAAATAGCTTGTTGTTATTCCATCTAATCTATCAATTCGGGACACCCTCTATTTCCCAAAGGAAATATGAAAATCACCTATTAAGGCCATTTCAAGCCCTAAACTTTTCTAGGATGAAGTTGATGTAACAAAGGTATATTATATAAATAATTACCCAACTAGGATCCGAAATGTCATCTTCTTTGAAAAGTAATATTAGGAAGTCTCTATATAGGGACACATCTTACCCTTGTACATTTTTGGTAAAATCACCAATGTTGAGGTCCCTAGAGCTCTCATTGATAACAGTTCTGGAATCAATCTCATATTTTTACGGACACTTATATGTTTAGGAAATAGAAGAGAATATTTTCCTACGTCCAATATAATAGTCCAAGGGTAAGATAATATAGTGAAAATACTCTTGTCCAAATCAATATTTGAGCCAAAATTGGGGACCTTATCTCTAACTCTATGTTCAAGGTTATTCCGTGGGACATGATTTTAATTTTTCTTTTCGGAATACCATTTATTTATTCACAAGTGGAAATTCCCTCATCATACCATCTGGGTCTCAAAATATATCATCGATGGATAAGTTATATTTTTTTATGGTGATAGTTCCATTTTCAACACCCTCAAATCATTATACCTGGAAAAAAGATTATACCAAAAAAAGAGAAAGAAATAAGTAATAGATGATTAAATCCTAATCACTACTAAAAATATTATGTAAGTGTCTCCTTTAAATATTATCAATTATCTCAGTGAAGATTATGTGAAACCTATCAATTGGAACAAAGCAACAACTCCAAATCTGGGATTGTTCAGCCATTTCCTCATGAAATTAGTAATATTACAAGAACCTTTCTTAATTAAAAATTATTTTAATTGTAGAAAATATGATAATTATCAAGATGAAATTATTTCTTTAACACATTTTTAATCCACAGATGCCACCAAATCACCATTTTTAGGCCCCAATGATGCTTCTCATTTTCAATGGGAGTGCAAAATATCCCAATATAATGTTCTAAATCTCATGATGTTTTCATATCTTCTTCCCCATATGATAGTGAAATATTAGGAGAACATATCTAGGATTCCCCTAAAAATTATGCATACACATCAACACCATATAAATCCAAATATACCTCCTCGTCATTCACATGATATGATAATTTCCCCATATAATATTTAAAACTAAAAATACACCTTCATCTTTAATTTTTTACAATACTATGGCAGGGGAGGATGAAGAATAAGATATCATGGTTACTCTTATAGTATTTTAGGAAGGTGTATATACTACCATTAATGTACATAGATAGGTGAAGTTTGGTATTTATGAAGTTATGAAACCCAAAGTAATCAATTCTTCCACATTACTATAAGAACAAGATAAATATAAGAAACACTAAGATTCCTTCTCTTAGAATTATACAGAAATCACCATAATAGATCCTGATGTAGCCTCCCATTATTTGGTCTTTCAACATGATCCTAACTGTTTTAAAAAAGAAGTTAAGAGAATGAACCCAAACCACAATACCAAACTTTATGTTTAAATTGATGGGATTATCAAGGAAAACATTATTTGAGAGGTATAATAGAAGCGTCTCACCAATAACATCCTTGTAAAAAAGAAGAATGGGTAGATCGGTCTTTGTATTTATTCCATAGATCTCAACTATAACTTCCCAAAATATTATTTACCATTACATATAACAAAACTAATGATCGATGCAACCTTTTTTCATCAAGAATATTGCTTAATGGATGAATATTCTAGATATAAAAAATCATGATGGCCCTTGAAGATGATGATTCACCCACTTATAGGGCACCCAAAGTGGTATAATATTATTAATTAATTCCATTTAACTAAATGATATATATATATATATATATAACCACGTTTTATGCTCCAGATCTTCAGTCCCCTCTTGAGTAAAATCCTAGAATACTGTGTTGATGATATATTAGTCAAGTCCCGACATTACTGTGATCAACGTAGTGATCTTGAAACAGTTTTAAACAAACTTAAAAAACATATCCCAAATATGATTCCCCTAATTTTTTTAGGTGACATTAAGATTGTTTCACGGATTCATAGTATTCCATCATGACATTGTTGTTAAACTTTAAAAAATGTGATCGTTGGAATTCCTACCACCTCAAAACCTCAAAAATTTTTAAGGTCTTTTGGGATGTTGTTCTTATATAATGTGTTTCATAGATAAACTTGTCGAAGTGTTTTTACCCATCAAAAATTTCATATATAAGGGAGTCACTTATCGGTTGGACACTTACTTTTAATAATATTTCATAAATATCAGAAAATACGTCTTGATCCCATTGATATTAATGATACCAATAGAAAATTCATTTATTATTTATGTGAATGATTTAGAGTAATCACTCGGTTCCATCCTTTCACACAAAAAATATTGTCAGAAAGGAAAACAATATATGATATCTTAGTAAAACAATGTTGGATATGGAGATTCAATACTTTGTAATGGAGTATAATTTCCTTTAATTAATATTATCTATATAAAATCATAGAAACAACTTGTGGAATCATGAGATCTATTGATCTCTTACATTGACCCACTTAAATACTACCACAATATTCTAATTCTAATTATATTTCTAGAATGGTGGGATGTCATATTACAAAAATACAAAATTTAGTTAATATTTCAAAATTAATTTAAAAGGAAGACGATGGAAAATTTCCTCACATCACACCCTATTATAGAGAAGTTCTATTTGGATGGAGAGATCCCCTATGAAGCAGTTTTCTCTATTCAGGACACTCCCAAAAACATATGAGATGTATTTTGATGTTACTTCTACAAGACTGACATGAAAAATAATATAAGAATAAAAAATAGGGTTGGATTTGAAATTTTCTTCATAGCCATAGAAAAAGATGTTCTACCATATTCATTTATGTTGTCATAAGGATACACCAATAATGAAGTAGAATAACAAGATCTCAATATAGTATTGGAGCTATCCTAGCAGATACCAGTGGCCTTCTTGAGTATCAAGTGTGTCTCAAAGTGGGTTTTCAAGAGTATTATTGTAAAATATGATATTATGAAAGAAGAACTAATCCCTCTAAATTGTTATGTATGAGTGATGATGGAATAATTAGCCTCTGATCCAACATTATCTCACAAAATGTATTTGAAAATTTCTTGTAATGATGTATTGGATAATGCATACATTACCCTAGAATTTCAAGAATAAGATGAAACAATCATAAAAATTATTCACTATAGGGTTGTCACATGATTTTTCATATATTATATGGAATAGGTCAATGAAGTAAACACTTCAATTGAT